>WOXC01004038.1:0-600000 GCA_011680675.1 Gymnobelideus leadbeateri
CTCTGTCTCTCTCTCTCCACTTCTCTCTGTCTCTGTCAGTCTCTCTCTCTCTCTCTCTCTCTCTCTCTCTCTCTCTCTCTCTCTCTCCCTCCCTCCCTCCCTCCACTATCTCCCTCTCTCTCCTCCCTCCACTTTCAAGAATCCTGAACACTAAAACTGTGGGTGACTAATGAGTGGAGACATACAATTGCAGTTTAATGTGATAAATTGAACTTCTGGGATTCCTGGATCCATTGGGAGATGGGGGGATGGAGGGAAAATAGCACTGGATTTGGAGTCTGAGGACCTGGGTCCAAGTCTTACCATTCTACTTACTGCCTATGAAACCTTAGGTGAGCCATTTCTCCTTCTGAGCTTCAGTTTCCTCATTTGTAAAATGTCGGGGTGGGGGGTGACCTCAGGTCCCTTCTAGCTCAGGATCCGTTCCTGGGCCTCTCCCTGTTCTCCAATCCTAATGCCTCAGATGCTCATCTTCAAGGTGGGAAGATGTTTCATCCTGGCTATTCGGTGCTATGAGAGGAGGGTAAATACCATTGGTCACCCAGGTTGGATCTCGTGTCTTTCCTGTGAGTCCATTCTCACTTTGTCATCCTAAGTCAGGGAGTTTTCTACAATAGGGGTGGAGTCTAAGGGTAGGGTGGGGAGGGGGGATGAAGTACTGAGGGATCTGAACACCTGGCCCAGGCATCAGGGCCAGAAGCAGAAGGCATTGAGGATGGTCGGGGGACAAGGCCCCCTGCCTGGCTCAGAAGCCCACACCTTGATGTGTTTTCCAGTCCCAGCAAGTCCTAGGAAGAGGGAGTCTGTGTCATAGATTCCTTCCCCTTCCCCCAGGTTTTCGGCAACAATAAGGCATGGTTTGGAAGTGGCTGTTATCTGCCCACAGTGTTATTTGGAAAATGTTAGCTTTTTCTTCCATGGGCCCAGCGGATTGCACCACATCAGGATCCTGGCATTTCTGGCTACCTTATCCGGCTCTGCTATGTTCCAGACCAAGTCCCCAGCGAGTGGACTTGTTTTCCATTTCAGTCTTTCAGGAGATGGGAATTTTTTGTGTTCTGGGTTTGCTTTTGTTGGATTTGTTGTTTTTTGTTTGGTTTTTTTTTTTTAACTGCTGGAGAGAATGGACAGGGAGAAAGTTTAGTACAGACATCAGCTCTCTGCCTCTCCCCCCCATACATTTCCATAATGAAGGTCAGTGGCCAGGGACGTCTCTGTTGTCTCTCCAGCTACTGGCCATGGGTCTGTTTTGATGGGGCATATCCAGGGACCCTGTAGAGGGTGTAGGGAGGCAGAAGAAAACAAGGCCCAGGAAAAAACAATCGTTTCCATTTTTACTGCCCAAGTGGATTAATTGTAAAGGGACCAAATTTGCCTGGCCCTGAACACTCAGCCAAAAGGAAAGAACAACCATATCTGAAAGACGATGCTCTTGGAACCAAAGTCTGGGCTTACAGAGCACACAGCAAGCACCTGCTGCTGGGGGGTGGGGGGACTGGATTCACGGTCTGTAGACTTCCTGGTCCCCCCAGGGAAAGAAACGCTATAGGGTGCTGAAGGCTTAGGCCTCAGATCAAATCAACAAGCATTTATGAGGGGCTTGCTATGTGCCTAGCACTGGGGATACAAAGAAAAGTAAAAACGGTCCCTGACCTCAGTTTACGTTTTAATGGTGGAGACAATATTAATGTTGGGGGCCAGCTAGGGGAGGCAGTGTATGGAGTACCAGGGCTAGAGTGAGGAAGACCTGAGTTCAAATTCAGCATCAGCCACTTGTATCTGTGTGACCCTGGGCAAGTCACTTAATAGTTGTTAGCCTTAGTTTTGTCATCTGTAAAATGAGGCTAATGATAAACACCCACTTCCCAGGGTTGTTGTGGGGTTCAAATGAGATAATGATTGTAACATTCTTAGCACACTGACTGGCACATAGTAGGTGCTACATAAATATGAGGTATTAGTATTGCTGTGTACATAGAAGACATACGATAAACTGGAGAAAATTTCAGAGGAGACGTATTAGTGCAGGACAGGGACAGGGTTTGGGTTTTATTTTGCTCTCAGCTACCAGGTGGATGGAAGAGAAAGAAGGCAAAATTTTGCTGATTGAAAATATATGTGTGTTAGTGTGTGTGTAATTTTTTTAAAAAAAAAGTTCAGTGTCAGGGCAGCTAGGTAGCACAGTGAATAGAGCACCAGTGCTGGCATCAGGAAGACCTGACTTCAAATCTGGCATCAGACACTTGACACACTTACTAGCTGTGTGACCTTGGGCAAGTCACTTAAACCCAATTACCTTGCCTTCCCTTCTCCAAAAAAAAAAAAAAAAAAGATCAGTGTCTAGATCATAGAGTACACAAAAGGGTGTGAGAAGACTAGAAAGGTAGGAAAGTGACCAGGTTGTGAAGGGTTTTAAAAGCTGAACAGGATTTTAATATTTAATTCTGAAGGTACTAGGGAGCCAGTGAAGTTTGCTGAGCGCTCCTGACCTCCTTCAACTTCAAGCTTGGGGACCCAGTAGAAAGCTTTTTTTTCTTTAAACCACCTTGATGGGGTCTTAGATGAAACCCCAGAGGACAGGGGAGAAGAGCACAGGGTATGGTGTTGAGGATAGACAATTAAGACCTCTCCTTCTCCATTCCTGAAGGTTTCAGCACAACTCCAGCTGTCCTTCCTTGGTGGTGCTCAGAACATTGAGATGAGGGCCAATTGTTGGGGGGACAGGGAGGAGGTGCTGGTGAGGAAAAGGTGGGTCAGATTCTGCCCTAAAGCCTTTCAAGAGCTTAAATAGGAAATTGCAAAACACGTCTACTTTTTGAAAAGAGAAAGTATGTGAAAAATGGTTCCTCCCTCATCCTCCTGGGGCCTGGTGCACAGAGGTGGGTGAGATGGATTCTTGGCTGGAGCCAGACCTGTGTGGGGAGGAGGGCATAGCCCTTAGGGCCTCAGGTCACAGCAGCTGCCAACCTCTGGTTAGTGATTATTGTTATCAGCACGAACTTGCACCTACTCGAGGGTCATCAAGGTCCAGAGGAAAGAAGTCTGGACTGTCTGCTCTTACTCGTGGTTCAAGATTTTTTTTTTTAAAGAGTCAACTTCCCAGGGGCTCAAACTACAATCCAATTTGTACCACAAGGTGCTGATTAAATACTTGGAACATGGCCAGGTGGAGCCAGGCCTGTCCATAAAATGGGAGGCATTCTGGCAACTTCTGAAGCTCCTGGCACCCTGTTCTGGCACATGCCGACCTCTCTTCTTCAAGGAGTGGTTGTGGGCTGCATGCCATCACACTTTCCTGGGAAACACAGAAGAGAGTTAAAGTCAACAATGTGCTCATCCCCAAAAGGAATAAACCCACATCCATTCAAGGCAGGGAAATGGAAGGAGGAGAGAGAACTGGGAACGGAGGAGCTGGTGGTGGAGGGGATGACAAGCAAATGCCTCACCTGATCTTTTTGTAAGTCTATGAGTCAATCATTCAACAAGGATCTACTTTGTGCCAATTACTAGGGTCAGGGCTAAGGAGATAAAAGAGAGATGGTTCCTGATTTCAAGGAGCCTGCTTGGTCCCTGCAATGGTCATAGGTTTAGAGACAGAAGGCACATAAGATACCATCTAGTCGAATGACCAGAGAGGTGATGTCATACAGGTAGTCCTCTAAATGGCAGGTTTGAGCCCAGGTCCTCTGATTCCAAACTCTCCCCCTTCTCCACTATACCACAATGACCTCTATGTGTATAGTTGTGCAAACACGGGATCTACACAATAAATATAAAGTGATTGGGGGGGCACTTACAATTTGGAGGATGAGAAAAAGGCTCTTAAAGGAGGTGGTGCTTGAGTGAAGCCTTGAAGTGGGCCAAGAGTTGTAGGAGGTGGAGATGAGTGGGGAGAGTTTTCCAGGCAGAAGGAGGAGAACAGAAGGTAAAGGCCATGAAGATGGGAGATGGAAGGTTATAGAGAGAGAGATGCAAGTAGGCCATCTTGGCCAGAATTTAGAACGTGTAAGGGGAGCAATGTGTGATTAGCCTGGAATGATAGGCTGGAGCCAGACTGTGAAGGGCTTTTAATGCCAAACAGATGAAATTGTTTTGTGTTGGGTTGTTTTTTGTTTTGGGGTTTGTTTGTTTTTTTTTTTAATCCTAGAAGCAACAGGGAGCTACCCGGACTTCTTGAGCAGGGGAGTGATGTGTTCAGGCTTGCACTGAATGAATAATTCTTTGGTAGCCAAGTGGAGAATGAATTGGAGCTGGGGAAGGGCTGGATGCAGGCAGACAAATCTAGAGGCCATTGAAAGAGTCCAGGCAAGAAGCAATGAGGACCTGATGTAGGGTGGTTATGATGAGAATGGAGAAAAGGGTATGGATGTTGGAGATATTGAAAAGGCTAAAACTACAACCCCAGACAGGTTGATATAGGGGTCACAGAAGGGAAGAGTTGAGGGTAACCTCCATGTGGCACAACTGAGTCACTGGAAGAATGACAATCCCCTGGTGGGAAAAAAGGGAGGTTAGGAGGACGGGAGAGTCTCTGGGTTTGGACACACTGTATTTGAAATGTGTGGGGGATATCCAGGTTGGAGATGTCTAGTAGCTGGTTGGAGGTACAGGACTGAAGTCCCAGGGAAAGATAAGTAGGTCTGGAAGTCATTTGCCTAAAGATGATTGTTGAATCCATGGAAATTCTTTAGGCCACTTGGCTATCTGCCTGTGTCTCCCATGACTGACATTAAGGCACAGTGGATACACGGCTGGTCTTGGAGTAAGGAAGACCCAGATTCAAATATACCCTCGAGTTTACTAGCTGTTTCTCCATGGGACAGTCACCCTCTGAGTCTCAGTTTCCTCATCTGCAAAATGGGGATAATAGCTTCATCTACCTTACAGAGACATGGGGATCAAAATGAGATGATGTACGGAAGGCACTTTTCAAAACTTAAAACACTATACACATCCACGTCGTAATTGCCATCCTGGCAGTGATTCTCCCTGGTAGGGTGGCCCCCGACTCTATGGGGGTGCTGGAAGCCATAGGAAGTGCCCAAGTGGGAGATGGATCAGAGGCCCAGAAACATTCTGCTGAGTCCAGGTCAGCCTCATGCACATGCTAATAATACCACCAAGTCAAGATGCCCTGTCTCCATTCACCTGGCCTTGGGTCTGTGAGTGCTGAGGTGCCAGGACTCAAGCAAGAGGAAACAGGGAAAAATAAGAAAAGAAAAGCCACAAGAAAAATAAGACAGCTTTGCAGCTCGTCGTTTTAATTCAGAGACCTGTCCTATTAGAATTTAGGTTAGCTGGCATGGCCAGAATGTGTGGAGGGGCTCTGATTTTCACCTATAGGAAGTAGTAGAAAGAGTGCTGTAGGGGGGCGGCTAGGTGGCGCAGGGAATAGAGCACCGGCCCTGGAATCAGGAGGACCTGAGTTCAAGTCCGTCCTCAGATACTTAACACAAAAACTAGCCCTGTGACTTTGGGCAAGTTACTTAACCCCAATTGCCCTCCCAAAAAAAAGAGTGCTGTATTTGGAGCAGGGGGACTCAGGTTCAAATTCTAGCTCTGACACTTTACTACCTTGAGCAAAGCACTCAAACTCCCCCAGTTTCTTCCTTTGTAAAATGAGGGTGTTAGGGGAGATGCCTCTGCGGGACCTTCCAGCTCTAGATCGATTCCTCTGACATATAATGTGCACTTCATAAATAATAAGACTAATGACTACTATGTGCTGGGCACTGCACCAAGTGCTCTACGATTATTTCCTTATTTGATCCTAACAACAGCCCTGGGAGGTTGCTATTTTTCACTCATTTTTCAGCACTTTCTGATTCTTCCTGACCCCCTTTTGGGGTTTCTTGGCAAAAATACCAGTGTTTTGCCATTTCCTTCTTCAGCTCATTTTACAGATGAGGAAACTGAGGCAAAGAGGGTTAAGTGACTTGCCCAGGGTCACACTGCTTATAAGTGTCTAAGGTCACATTTGAACTCAGGAAGAAGTCTTACAGACTCCAGACCTAATGTTTTGCGCACTATGGTGCCACCTAGCTGCTTACTCTGGGAGGGAGGTACTATTTATTAATATTCCCATTTTATAGATGAAGACCAGGCAAAGTTTAAGTGATTTGCCCGGGTTCCCCTAGCTGATAAGTGTCTGAAGCCAGATCGGAACTCCGGTCTTCCTGACTCATTCCCTTGGCATAGTGGGATAGAGAACCAGCTTCAAAGCCTCAGGAAGATGAATTCGAATCCTCTCCCTGATACATATTGACTATGTGACCCAGGACGTGCTGCTTAATCTCTCAGTGGTCTAGGCAACCTCCTAAGAAGATACTTAGCAGAGAAGGTGCTGACCTAACATAGAGAGTTCCCTATACTAATGAAATTACCGGTCCAGTCCTTCCCCACTATTTACTGTGCTATTTGTTGTGTCAGCCACAGCAATGAGGGACCCCCAAGTTCTACATGCTCCACCGCGATTTGACCTCAATCCATTGTGGGTTGTCTTATAAGAGAGTCCAGAGGTGCCCAGATCTTGTGGTCTCACAACAGCCTATGCTGTGAGGAGTGGCTAGTGCAGGATCCCCAGCTGTCTGCTGCAGGGTGGGTGAGGATGGAGGAGAACAAGGAAGCCTGTCAATATCCAAGGTACTGGAGGAGGCAATAAACATTGTGGCATAATGGAATGAGCTCTGGATGGCTGACTCTGCTCATTAATTACTCCCTCTATGGAAAAGATCTTTGTTAGTCAATATCTAGTCAATAGAGATATTGAAAAAGAGTAATATTGATGATACTTCAAGGAGTCAGAGTTTCATTGGTGTGGATACACCTTCCACTGGTACAAATAGCAACCCTTCTGTGACTTGGTAAATAGTCTTCAAGAAATGCTGTGACCAATATGTGTGCATGTATGTATGCATATGTGCATGTATATGTAAATATATTGCATATATGCATATATATTCACCTTGAACACAACCCAGTTTTATGGTATTAGGAGAATATAAACTAAACTGCGATTTCACTGCTAGAAAGGGAACTCTTTCCACCAATGCAACTCATTCTCTGCAACATATAGTCTGTTGCATAAGTACTTTTCCAGGGTCTCTCAGCCAGGAAGTGTCAGAAGCCGAATTTGGATTCCGATCTTCTTAGTCTCAAGGCTAGCTCTCTACCCACTAAACCCACACTGCCTCTTTTATTATAATAGCTTGTATTTACATATTTCTTCAGCGTTTGCAATATTCCTTATAACAACTCTGTGAGATCAGTCAGGTAGGACAAGTACTCTTAGGTCCATTACAGAGAAGGAAAGTGAGATGCAGAGAATCTGCAATCTCCCCAAATCCACATAGGATGCTAGGGGCTACAATGGATAGAGCATTGGGCCTGTAGTCAGGAAGATCTGAGTTCAAATCCCACCTCAGACACTTACTTAGCTGTGTGACCCCAGACAAGTCACTTAATTTCTCTGTGCCTCAGTTTCCTCCTCTGTAAAAATTGAAAAATAATAGCACCTATCTCCTTGTCTTATGAAGATGAAAAAAAAATAACATATGTAAAGCATTTTGCAAACTTTAAAGTACTATGTAAATGCCAACTCTCACCATCATCCTGTGATTCTTCAGAGAGAGTAAGTGACCTGGGCCATAGAATTTTAGAGCTGGGCCATAGAATTTTAGTTCAACCCTCCTATGGGACTGATGAGGAAATGGAGTCCAGTAGACATTAAGTGACTTCCCCTTAAGTAGGTATCTGAGATCAGATCTGAACTTACTTCATGTCCAGCCCTCTATAGGGTATAGCAGCCTATAATTTGAGGTGGGGGCAGGGGGAGAGAACATCTATTGGGCTGAGAAATAAGACGATGGCAATTACGGATCATGAAAGTCTCATCAGGAAGGTGACTCCTGAGCTGAACCTTGAGGGAAGCTGCGGGGTTCTAAGGCATGAAAATGAAGGGTGAGTTCAAATTTAGTCATGGGGGGCAGCCCCAAAGGGGCTATTAAGTGTCTACTTTATTCTGCTACATGCTGTGGATACAAAGACAAAAATTAAAACAGTCCCTGCCCTCAAGAAGCTTATATTTTACTGGGGGAAAGAAGGGCAAAATATACTGAAAAAAGTAAAGAAGGGACATGGGATGCCATGTGTGAGAACCTCTACTAGACCAGTTTAGATGGAGAGGGTGCATGAAGGGAATGAATATGAGAGAAATTTGAAAAGGTAGGTGAGAACCAGAGTGTGGAAGAAGAGTTTGTATTTTATATCCTAGTTGCAGAAGGGAGTTACTGGTGGCTCTTGAGTTGGGCAGTGACATATCCATACTTGCTCCTTAAAATATTATTTGGCAGCTGGGTGGAGGATGAGAGGGGAGAGACAGATTACATGAAAACTACTTAGCCGATAGGAGATTATTGCAATAATCCAAGAGAGTGATGAAGGACTGAAATCAGGTGGTGGTGGCCACATTAGTGGAGGTATGTTGTGGAGATAAAATCTACAAGACTTAGCAATAGATTGGATGGAGGGAGTGAGGAAGAAGGAGAGTTAGGTGACACTCTGAGGTTGTAAGTGGGTGAGGATGGTGGAGCTCTCTAAAGAAATAAGGAAGTTTAGAGGAGGGGTAAGTTGGCATATGTGGAGGCGAATGATGATTTCCATTTTGGTTGTGTTGAGTTTGAGATGCCAATGGGACTAACAGGTGGTGGAGTTCAGGTGGAGTTCAGATTAAAGCTGGATATAGAGAACTGAGAATCATCGAGATCATTTAACCAATGAAAGTTGATTGAGATTCCCAAGAGCCAGAGTAGAGAGAGACAGAAAAGAAGGTACAGGACAGATCCTTAAGGAATACTAATACATAGTGAGTAGAACATGGGTGATAGTAATGTTGCCCTGGTCTAAAATGATCTCTCTTCTCCACCTTTTGGAATCCCTAGCTTCATTCAAGACTTAGCTCAAGAGCTAATTCCTACTCAAGGCATTTCCTGATTTCCCTAAATATTGTTTTCTCCCTGCTGAGTTATTTTGTGTTTACTTTTCTCTGTGTATTTTGCCCTCTTCCCCTTAGAGGGCAGGGACTGTTCTAATTTTTGTCTTTGTATCCTTAGCATGTAGCAGAATGAAGTTGGTTGTAGTCCTTTGTTCTCAAAGAGGACCAAAATGACACCACTATGCTAAATTCAAGTTCCAATGTGTCTGACCAGACCAATATGAGCTCAAAAGATTCTACCACAGGCCAAGCACAAATAGTCCAACATCTGAGGTGGATACTCTAAATTTGGGTATCCTTCACTTCCTTTGAGCTGTTTCAGTTCTGCTTTACTCATAGAGCACAGCACCGGGCATGCCAGTGTCTCCCCATGTCAGACAATCAATTCCAAAGTTCTTGAGAGAGACCCTGAGAGTGTCCTTGTATCACTTCTCCTGACCACCATGTGGACTCTTCCCTGTATGAGTTCTCCATAAAACAGTTTTTTTGGCAAGCATACATTTTGCATTTGAACAATGTAGCTAGCCCACTGGGGCTCGTGTTCTCTGGAGTTTGAATGCTTGGCAGTTTAGTTGGAGTAAGGACTTCAGTGTCTGGTACTTTATCCTGCCACGTAATCTTCAGAATCTTGCTAAGACAATTCAAATGGAAGCGATTTAGTTTCCTGGCATGGCGCTGGTAGACTGTCCAGGTTTCACAGGCATACAACAATGAGGTCAGCACAACGGCTCTGTAGACCTTCAGTTTGGTGGTCAGTCTACTACCTCTTCTCTCCTGTACTTTCCAGAATGAAGCAAACACTTAACAGATGATTGGGAAATTAAAATTAGCAAAGGACATTGAGGAATGGTCAGATTGATAGGAAAAGAACCAAGAGACAACCATGTCCCAGAAGCCAAGGATAAAGAGAAGCTCCAGGAGGAGGTTGCCAGTTTCCCGAAGTGGAATGAGAACTGAAAAAAAGACATTAGACTTAGCAGTGGGGAGATTATTATCGACAGCAGGGAGAGCAGTTTCAGTAAAGAGGTGGTATCAGAAACCACATTGCAAGGGCAGTTGAGAAGTGAGTGGGAGCTGAGAAATAGAGACAAGAAGAGTAGGAGATTGCTATCTAAAAGTGTGGCCATGAAAAGGGAATGTTAGAAAACTGAAGTGGGATGCCAGGGTCAAGTGAGGACATTCTAAGGATAGAGGAGACGGAGCAACAGTGAAGAAGGGGAGTGAGCTTCCAGAAGAGACAAGAAGAGATGGGGATCCAGGGCACAATTATTTGTGTTAACTTTGGCAAAGAAAAGGGCTGTCTCTTCTTCAGAAACTCAAGCAAAGCAAAAAAGAATAGGGGAGGAGCGACTAGGTGGTGCAGTAAGAGCACCAGCCCTGGAGTCAGGAGGACCTGAGATCCTTTAGCCTCAGTTACTTAGCACCCACATATAAATAACTAACTGTGTAACCTTGAGCAAGTTACTTAACCCCAATTGCTTAAAAAAAAAAAAAGAATGGGGGATGCTGTATAGAAACTTTACAGTATGGTATAGAGGAGAAAAGGGAACCCAGAAAAATGGTCTCTATTTTCTTAATACACTAGGCAATGGAATCCTCTGCTAAAAGGTTGTAGGAGACCTGAGGAGAAAAGAAATATGATCAATGTTGTAAATCAGCTGCAACAAATATGTACTCAAAAAATTTTAAGGACAAATGAAGAAATTGTTTTACATGTAACTGGTGAAAAATAAAATGTTAAATTGTAAATAATAAAATATATTTTTTCTAATATAATCATAGGATCATAGATCTAGACCTGGAAAGAACTTGGAAGTTATAATGTTGTTGCTGTTCTGTTATTTCAGTTGTGTCAGAGTCTTTGTGAACTCATTTGGGGTTTTCTTGGCAAAGACACTGGAGTAGTTTGCCATTTCCTTCTTCAGCTCATTTTACAGATGAGGAAACTGAGGCAAACAGGATTAACTGACTTGCCCAGGGTCACACAACTAGTAAGTGTCTGAGACCAGATTTGAACTCAGGTCTTTGTGACTTCAGGACAGACATCTATCTACTTTATTACCTAGCTGCTCCTAAGTTATTTAATATAATCCTCTAATTTTAGGTAAGTTGAGTCTGAGAGAAATTAAATGACTTGTGTCACTCAACCAGTGTCTGAGGCAGAATTTAATCTCAGGTATTCCTGAATCTAAATCTAGTAGTCTGGCCACACACATACTCTCCAGTCTCACACTGGACCAATCCCTTGCCAATAAAGAAAAACAAGTAATCAAAATTGAACAGAAAAGCTTTTATTGAATGCCTACTCTATACCAAGGACTGTGCTAGGTTCTAGGTATTGTACCCCAATAAATCGAGACAGAAGATCCCCGAGATTAAATTTTAAAAGTGGATTTTATTACTGTGGGACTGTCAGGGTATTTGCCCAAATCAAACAGTGCTTTGGCACAGACATTGTGCTGGTTTTATAGAGGTTCCATAGCCAGGTTAAGCTGAAATTACAGTGATGTAAGCTGAAACTACAGTGATTGCCAGTGTACATTTGAATTTCCCAGAGGTGCCTAAACCCTAGGCTGGGACTCCCTGACCACAGATCAATCAGGGGAAAGCAAGGGATATAATATAATATAATATAATATAATATAATATAATATAATATAATATAATATAATATAATATAATATAATATAATATAATATAATATAATATAATATAATATAATATAATATAATATAATATAATATAATATAAAGCAAGGGATATATAATATAAATACAGGATAAATAAGAAATAATAAACAGAGGGGAGACACTAGAATTAAGAGGGGCTGGGATAGACTTCTCACAGAAAATAAGATTTTAGTTGGGATTTAAAGGAATCCAGGGTGGCCAGTAGGCTGAGATGGGGAGAGAGAGTATTCCAGGTATGGGGGACAGTCAATGAAAATTCCTGAAGCCAAGATGGAAGGTCTTGTTTGACAAACAACCAGGAGGCCAGAAAGATAGGAGAAGGCTAAGTTATAAAAGGCTTTTAATTTCAAACAAAGAATTTTTTATTAGATCTCCAAGACAATAGGGAGTGACTGTTGTGTACTGAACAGAGCAGTGACTTGGTCAAACCCCTACTTTAAGGAAAATCACTTTAGTGTCTGAATGGAGGATGGCTTCGAGTAGGGAGAGACTTGAGACAGGCACACCCACCTGCAGCTAGTGCAATAATTCAGGTGTGAGATGATAAGGGTCTTGCACCAAGGTAGTGGCAAGTATCAGAGAAGAGTGGGGGGCCTATTCCAGAGATGTTGCAAAGTCGAAATCACCAGACCCTGACAACAGAATGGATGGGTGGGGGAAGGGGGGAGTGGAGGGGGGGAAGGAGTGATGAATGATTGTGAAGAATCAAAGATGGTCCTTTAGTTCAAATCAGAGGGACTGGGAGGATCGGGTTGCCCTCTACAATCTATGAATACATACAACATTTCTAGCATTCCCCACCTTTAGTGCCCCCTTCCCCTCCCCCCAGGTGATAGATGAGTGTTTAATTCTGTTACTGAGTACCCAATATTATTCACTGCAATTAATCTTAATTCCAAGTCCCTTTAGTACTGTTATTATTGGGGCAGCTAAGTGGCACAGTAAATAGAGCATGACTTGGAGTCAGGAAGATCTGAGTTCAAATCCAACCTCAGATACTTAACACTTACTTTGTGACCTTTGGCAAGTCACTTAACCCCAATTATCCTGCCTTCCCCTCTCTAAAACACACACACACACACACACACACACACACACACACACACACGTACTGTTATTATTTACATTATTGTGTAGACTGTTTTTCTGGTTCTGTTTACTTCACTCATCAGTTAATACATTTTCCCATGTTTCTCTGAATTCTTCATAGTCATTATTGCTTACAGAATATTATGGTCACTTATTACAATTTGTTCAATCCTTCCCCAATATGTACCCACTTTCTTTCCATTTTTATTTTTGCTGCTACAAAAAAAAAATTGCTGTGAATATTATGGTATTTATGAGACATTTCTTCCTATCTTTGACCTCCTTGGAATATATGCCTAGCAAACAGGTTCTCTGAGTAAAAGGTAGGGACAGTTTAGTGACTTTTACCCCCATATACACAATTCCAATTGTTTTACTGGAGAGTTGGACCAATTCATAGACAAAAGAGAGCAGCCTCCCACCTGACCTCCACCCCTTAGGGTCCCTGTAAAGAAAAGGTGTTTTAGATTTCTTTTTAGGGTCACTTTTATCCTTTGTTCCTTTATCCTTTGTTTGGTCAATCAAGAAGTGCCTAAAGATACCTAAACACTGGAGATCCAAAGACCTGAAAGATCCCTCCTTCCATTCAGCTCTAAAAAAAAAAAATGGGTTTTTTATGCTTTGACCTTTTATATTTAGGCCACATGTACATTTGGAGCTTATCACATAAGCATATGCTTATGTATATGGCATAAGAGGCTCTTCTAAATGCTTGTTGTTACCATATTGGTTATTGTTGTGGTTGTTAACCTCATTTTATTCAAGTTGCTTTCCTGTTTTCCTAGAAATCCTTGTTGAATGGGAGTCTCTCCCCCAGTGGTTCAAATTCCTGGGTTTATCAAACAGCTGAGATGCCAGTGCCCATCCAAGGTCTTTCCTGATCCCCCTTCCCTAGCCCTTAGTATTCTTCCCTCACTGAAATTATTTTATATGTCTTTGTAGATTTTTTGTATTTTCTTTAGTCTTATGTGGGCAAGCCTTTTCACTGGCTTCACAAAGTCCCTGGCCCCTTGCATAGGCTGCAGAAATAAATATCACAAATGTCTCTTGGGGAGAGAGTTTAAACTATAAAGTTGTTTGTGAACTCCAACAAAGGAAGCTGCTGGGAAATTTTTAGTAGAATTGATCTGTAAAGTAGCAAAAAGCAGCGGTGAGAAAATTATATTTATAGAAAATTTAAGAGGTTAAATGAAATCAGATCATCCTAAGGGCATTTAAGGCCCTAACAACAGATAAAAATGAAAAAGATCAAGTCATATGTCTATACTGGCTGGAACAATCCCACTTTGGGATGTTGCAACATCCATAGAATAAGAAAGCTAGGAAGAAGTGGAGATCAGTTCAGTTCCCAAACCCAGAATCCATAATCACTATAGTACAGTTGTCACTACTAATCAACTATCCACCAGAGGAGGCTGCCCTATACATTTTTTTTTTTTTGTGAGGCAATTGGAGTTAAGTGACTTGTCCAGGGTCACACAGGTAGTAAGTGTCAAGTATCTGATCAGCAGCCAGGTTTGAACTCAGGCCCTCCTGATTTCAGGGCTGATACTCTACCCACTGCATCTCCTAGCTGTCCCCTGCCCTACACTTTCAATCTTCATAGTTACTCCTGTGAAAGGCTCTATGAATTCAGGTGGAAAGGACCCATGAAGATGAGATCAGGTTCAGGGGCTTCTGGATCTGGAATGACCTGAAAATGCTCTTTCTGAGCCCTGTGAGACTGGAGAGCAGATGGGTGTGACCAGCCTGTTTCAAGGACTGTGTAGACAATACAGAGGAGGGAGAGGTAGGAGACAAAGGGGCACAAAGACACTGTCTCACAGAAGCAAGGTAATAGAAACACTCTGACTGCCCATATCTGAATGAAGGAAAAAGCTCAGTGAAAGCTGGATGATAAATGGAGGAGTGAACAGAACCAATTTCATTTGAAGACTGGGGGGCCAAAAGTCACCATCTGATACACCAACATTACCAGAAAAAGTAGTACTACCTTCTGCTAATATTGTGGACTGGAAGACCACCCACAGAGGTAAATTTGGCAAACGTCCCATAAAGAGAGATGACAACTGGCTTAGAAGCTTGTTTGTAAAATCCTACAGAGGACATTGGTGAGAAATTTGGGTTACTTGTAATACTGGAGCACTGTCCTTTTCTTCTGCCTTCTCTGCCCACAAGAATCACAAAATCTCTTCACATTGGTAAGTATTGAGGAACTGAACGTAGTTGAGCTGAGCTGTCTTTGCTCATCAAATAGAGTTTCTATTCTTTGCAGGGATATTCTAGGACTATGCCCTATATGCATGTTTCCTACATATATCCTTTCCCCCAAGGATGGTGCATATATTTGAGGGAAAGTGTGCTCAAGGCTAATGGATAAATGTTTTCTTGCTAATTTTCACCAAATACTCTTACTTATTTTGAATTCATTGAGCTGACTGTCTGATAAGAGAAAACACATTGTTGGAGGCTCATGAGTTATGAAGTTGAGTGAATATAGGCCCACAGAGACCTTGAACTTGGAGCAGCATATTTGGGGGGCACATATGTGTGTGTTGGGGAAGGCCCCAAGTGTTAAAGATATTTACAATTCCTCTTAACCCTCCCCCCAACATACCATTTCCACAAGAAATTGTCAATTTCTCATAGACAATAAATCCACATCTCTTTTGTTTCCTCTTTCTCTTCTTTCTCCCTCCTTATCTCTAGAATGTGTAAGGTGTAGACTTCTGACTCAGTCTTCCACCTGATTCTGCTACACATTTGCAGACTTCTCCATTTCTGCTGTGTCAGACATTCTTCATCCTCAAGAGCATGATTCTCAGTTCTTTGTTTTAAAAAAAGAAAAGAAAAAGAAAACTTCTTTCTGTCTTTATCTTTTCTTCTGATGAAGAAAAATTTATTTTCTGTTTCCCACTCGCCCACCTACTGACCAATAAATGAAATAAAGTGAAATGAAACCGCCTCAACAAATATTCGTCACCCAGTGAAATAAATTCCCCCAATGACCATGTCCAGAAATAGATGCCCCATCCTGCATTTTAAGTCTGTCATTTCTCTAGCAGGAGATGGGTAGCATACATGTTTTGTCATTTGATTGATCTGCTTTTTCTTTCCTTTTAAAACTCTGTAATCATATCTTGACCACTGTTTTGCACTCACATATCTTGGCCAGCTGACTCCAAAAGTCTTTTGCTATGGGACAGCATTGGAAAATAGACATGGCTAACATTTATCATATATTATGGGGCAGCTATGTACAAAGAGTGCCAAATCTGAAGTTAGGAAGACTCATCTTTCTGAGTTCAAATCTGACATAAGACATTTACCAGCTGTGTGTCCCTGGGAAAATCACTTAACCCTGTTTTCCTCAGTTTCCTCATATATAAAATGAGCTGGTGGGGCGGCTAGGTGCCAAAGTGAATAGAGCACTGGCCCTGGAGTCAGGAGGACCTGAGTTCAAATCCAGCCTCAGACATTTAATACTTACGAGCTGTGTGACCTTGGGCAAGTCACTTAACCCCAACTGCCCCTCCAAAAAGCAAAAAAATAAAAATAAAAAATAAAATGATCTGGAGAAGGAAAGCAGCTCCAGTACCTTTGCCAAGAAAACAGCAAATAGGGTCATGAAGAGTCAGATGGGACTGGAAAATGACTCAACAACAGCATTTATTATTTCATGGTAGAGTGAGTGCTAGATTGGGGGACATAGAAGACCTGAATTTGAGACTTGAAGTTCATGGTCTCTAATAATTCTGAGTCTCAGGCAGCAGCAAATGATTACTATGGTGATTTGGTGCTTGGTACTCGAACTGAACTCATGCTCAGTGGTATTCCTGCCATCCCAAAATGCCGGGTTAGGAAGCAAGCCTAGAAGACATCCTGGAGGCAAGCATTCATGTGTCCTGCATCTTGGCTCTGCTATTTACTAATTGTGTGATGTTGAGCAAGCTCTTCATCCTCTCTGGAACTCAGTTTCCCCATCTACAAAACAGGGATACTGTCCACCTCCTGTAAAAATCAAATACTATAGATAAAATGATCCTCTAGAGGCCAGAGTTGTTATTAATACTTTCCCCCATTTTTATTTCTTTAAAGAGAGAAGCAGAAGAGTTTAGTGGCAACAGAGTCAGAGGAAAAGAAGACACATCAACACCCATGTGGAGGTGTGCCTAAGCGTGAGGAGAGGAATCAAGGATTCCCAAGGGTCATGGAACCAAAGCCCAGAATGTACAATCCTGTAACTTTTGCTGTTGACATTTTTCTGATAGAACAGGGGAAGCAGGAGCTGCTAAAGCCCATGGGTATTCCACCCACAGACTCCTAGGATCCCATGATCTACAACTGGGAAGAGTCCTCAAACTCAGTTTCCTAGTTTTTGCAAGTATGGGGACCCCTTTTAATGTTAAAAAATTTCTCCAACCTCCACATAATAAGTACTTGTCTTATTGGTAGTTATTGGTTGAGAAAATACATAATGGTGAAAAGAAATTATGAATTCAATAATGCTTTTAAATGAAGTTGCATTTTAGCCAAGTGGCTCAATTGATAGAGCACTAGAACTGGAATCAGGAAGACCTGAGTTCATACCCTGACTCAAGCACTTACTCGATATGTGACCCTAGGCAAATTACTTAACCTTTCTCAACCTCAGTGTCTTCTCTGTAAAATAAATGGATTAGGGAGAGAAAGGAGTCAAATTATACTGACTGAGAAAATAGGTAACTTTTAATAATGTTTTATTTTTTTCTAATTACATGTAAAGACAATTTTTCACATTCATTTTATAAAAGTTTTGATTTCCAAATTTTCTCCCTCCCTCCCCTCACTCCTCCCTACTTTCTCTCACCCCTTCCTAATCTAGTAAGCAATTTGATATAGGTTATATATGTGCAACCTTGTAAAACAGAAAATAGACAATTTCTTCTTGTTTTTGGAGGGCAGAAGGCAAAGCAGTTGGAGTTAAGTAACTTGCCCAAGGTCACGTGGCTAGTAAGTGTTAAGTATCTGGGGTTGGATTTGAACTCAGGTCCTCCTGACTCCAGGGCTGGAGCTCTCTCACTGTGCCATCTAGAGGCCCCAAGATAATTTCTTAATATCAAATCAAATCAAATCAGGGGGCTGGACTCAATGACCTTTAAGGTCCCTGTCAGTTCTAAATCTTTGATCCTATGATAATCATAACAGTATCTACATACATTTGCAAAATAGTAATATATGCTTACATGAGACAATATTCAGTCTACAAAACTGATATTTGCTTATTTATCATACCATCTTACTGCATATTTTGTAAGTAATAAAGACTGAAAGAATTATGATTAAATCATCTTTAGATTAAATCCCCTTAATCTTGAAATAACTCTGTGAACCCACATTGGTCTGTAGCTCAGGGACACAGTGGACAGAATACTAGACCTGGAGCAAGGCAGAACTGAATTCAAATACAGCCTCCAATATTTATTGGCTGTATGATCCTGGGCAAGTCACTTATCCTTCATCTTCCTCAATGTCCTCATCCATAAAATGGGAACAATAATAGCATCTACCTCTCAGAGTGTATATCTTTCTCATTCCCTCTGTCTCTGTCTGTCTGTCTGTCTTTCTCTCTCTAGCTCTGTCACTCTGAAGCTAGAAAGCTTACCAGCTAGTTAACAGGAGCCTGAAGCCAGCATCAGTCTACTAGAGCTCCAACCATTGACAAGCCTACAGGTGTGTTGCCCAGACCCAAATTTGGGTCAAGAAGCTTGCAAAGCTCAGACCTAAAGGGGAACATTCAGACTTTGCCCTGCACCAGATATCTGAAAGTTTTCAGGTACCCAGCCTAAGCCTCCTCTGACATCTCTGAAGAACATAACACCTAATATCTGGAGAAAGCAAGTGAAGGAGCTCAGCGAATACAAATCAGGACCAAAGCCAGACTTTCCTTCCAGAAGTGCAGAGTTTAACCCCAACACAAAGTCCCAATTCAGGAAGTAAGGTAGGAAGAATGAGTAAACAAAAAAACTCTCACAATAAGGAACTATGATGATGACAGGGACACCCAAGACATAAACCCAGAAAAAAAAAGATTTATTCTAAAATGTCTACAAGCAAAACCTCAAAGAACAACCCAGCCTATGGATACCAGTTCAACTAGAATTCCTAGGATAAATAAAGCAAGAATTTTAAAATTACTTTATAAATGAAATGAGTGAAGTGGGGTGGGGGGGAATTTGGGGAGAAAAATGAGAAATTTGGAGGAAAGACTTAGAAGGAATAATTAACTAATGGAGTAATACAAGAGGTATGAAACCTTACCCAATCAATAGAAAATTGTAATTCACCAAACAGTAGTTAACGATTCCATGATACAACAAGAAATATTTTTAAAAATCAAAATTACTGTGGAAGTAAAATGCATCAATAACACCTTAATTTTTAAAAAAAAGCAAAAAAATACTTTTCTTGGACTAGGGAAAATAGTGGATTTTTCTTTCTGTAAAATGAAGTAAATTAAAATTCTCAGTAAGTAACCTCTCTGCTATTTGGGAACACAGGTTATCCACCCACCACATCCTCCACATCCCAACCTAAAATCTTTGTCTAGGTGGGATTTCATCCTTAGCCTAAACCAGCATAGGAGCACAAGGTAGGGAGAAGGCCTCTCTAAAACATAGGCATCTTGCTGGATAGAATCTGCCCCCAAGGCAGGACTGACCCTTCTGATAGAAGACTCTCACTTGCTGGGCATGTTTCCAGATATGGTTTCTGGAGCTCACTTCCAGGTCCTTTAAAGTCACATTATTCTCTGGAAACGCTCCAAGATATTTTGTTAACTATTTTTTTAAAGTGTTTTCCTAAGGAAAGCGGTGGGGAGAGGTGGGCAGGAGTGCCAGGGGGTAAAAAAAATACACAACAATTTAATCTCACAGGCTTAAAAATCAAAAGGATGGCTTGACAGATTAATATCAATTGTAATAGGAAACACACTGATACTGGGGAAGACAGCTTCAAGTTGGCCTCTAGCCCTAATACAAGCTTAAACAATTACCTACAATTTGGACCTCTTTTTCGAGTTCTCACATCAGTGTATGTTCTGGACTGATTTTCCCAGGCTCAAGCCAGGAACCTTAGCTTACACAAACCAGACCCAAAATTAGAGAGCTCTCTAATAGCGCCTTGGAAAACTGACATGTTGGATTTTAGTGTGCTCAGGAGGGCCACAGGGATTCTGAGATATCTTATAGTCAGTGAAAGTGCTGCTGGTTATTTTGTCAAAACTTGATCTTAGGGATCTTTTTGAAGAGCTCCTTAGCCATCATGCAAAACTGGCCAAGACTAATAGAGACTATTTTTTCTCCCAACTTCACAAACCTGACCAGACCAAATAATAAGCTATGGGGAAAAAAAAGTCTCAATAGTCTAGATTTGAACTCTCTAGCATGTCTTCTTCATAAGAAGTAAACGAGCATCCCCGTGGCCTGCCATAGCCTTATACACAAACACCCCAGTGGCGTGGAAAAACTCAGGCGTCCTTGACAGAGAACCAAGGGATTCTGGCCCATGAAGCCCCAATTTACCAGCACCTTGTTATTCTTGTATCTGCTTGCAAATGTAAACTCTTGGCACTTAGCTTTCCTGACAAAGGTTTCAACCCCTCTGTCCTCCTAGGAATAAGAAAGAAAAGGGAGGGAGAAAAGAGATTCCTGAAAATGGATACTGAGTGTCAATTTCTCAGCTCTGCAAGGGCCCCAAAGTCTCCTGCCATGGGGCTGGGAAAGTTTCTCAGGGGCATGGCTCCAAGCCCCAGCAGGAAGGGGTCAGTTCATCATCAAATTGCTAAAGGAAAACCATAAGGGGAATAGACTGTATGAGTCTAAGCTCCCAGCTATAGTGGCGATGTGCACACCAACAAGCTGTCCCTAATTAAGGGGATAACGACCCTCTAGCTGCAACATAAACATCAAGGCATTTAGGAGAAAACCAAGACATGTATTTTCAGAGTTGGTGCATATATGTGTGTATATGTGCATGTGCATGTGTGTATGTGTGTTTATGTGTGTATATACACCTGTGTGTATGTGTGTTGGTGTGTGTTGTGTGTATACATGTGTGTATGTATATATTAGCGACCACTGTAGTCTTCCTCTCCAAGGATTCCAAGACTCTCCTAAGAAAGGGGAGTTTATTTGTTAGATTCCCTATTTTGGTGTATTACTTTTGGGTACTCAAATTATTAGAACTACCCAAAAATTCTTGTCATCCACCGCTGCTATTGGTGAAGAGTGACCTTGGTCACTATGTTAGCTGGGGAGGAAATAATAGTAGAAGTAATAATAAGAATTATGATAACCATCATTTATATAGGGGCAATGAGGTGGCACAGTGGAGAGCGAGCCAGGTTTGGAGTCAGAAAGACCTGAATTTAAATCCAGCCTCAGACACATACTAGCTGTGTGATCCTGGGCAACTCACTTAACCCTGTTTGCCTCAATTTCCTCATCTGTAAAATGAGTTGGAGAAGGAAATGGTGAACTACTCCTGTAATTTTGCCAAGAAAACCCCAAATGGGGTCCAAGAGTCAGGTACAACTGAAATGACTGAACAATAATAACATTTACGTAGCATAAAGGTTTCCAAAGTTCTTTAGATATACAGCATTCCAGGAATTAATTGATTCTGACTCTCACTTGTAGATCTGTCTCTTGGAGCTTGGCTACTCCAGGTTCAAGGTATGCTTCTTCATCAACATTCCTCCAACTATAGCTCAAGAGCCACCATTGATGTATTTGTCATTCAAGAATCAGTCATAAGACATAATTATTTCAATGCGAAGGCATTTAATGAAACAACATAATCAGAAGATGTTACAGTAGAACATTATCCCTGAAAACTTAGGGAGCAATCTCCCCCAAAACTCACCCTACATCAAGCAGAGAGAATAGATACATATAGAAGTCATAAGTAGAGAGCACATAAATAGGAAATGTTCATGGTTCAGGCATGGGTAAGGAAAGGATACATATCACCTTGCAGCCTAAGGCCAATCAAGTCCTGGTACTGCTTCTCCTGACTTTAATCTCACTGTTACATGCTGCTCCATGGGTTGCTGCTCCATTAGATGCTGCTGGGCGTTGCTTGGTTGTTTTTCTTTATCACCTATGCCTTCTGGTTCAGCTAAAATCTCAGTGGGTTTGTACTCCAAGTAGGACATGTGCTAAAACGATCAGGACTATCTTTTTCTTAATCTGAGAAACAAGAAACATCAGAAAATTTTCTCTCTCTAAAAAGATTCAATGCCTTAAAATCCTCAAACCCAGAAACTCTTTAAATTAAAATTAGCCATAAGGCAACTCTCAAAGTTGGCACTGCCTCAGAAATCTCCTTTCTTTGCTAGAACGATAGATTCCAAGATAATTCTGTCTAAAGAATAAAGAACCTCTCATTCTCTACAAAGAATGCTGGGATTCAGAAAGTAATGACCTTGCATAAATGCAAGCATTTCTATACTATGGTCAGGTACTTCTGCTACAAGATGCCATTGTTAGTAGTGGGAAGAAGAGAGAAATCCCCTCCCCTTTGGCTTGTACTCCACAAGATGTCCAAGAGAAAAGGTAATGATTGAGTACTCAGTTCTTCCAAAATTGACTGTCTTATGCTTAATTTAGGCTGACACTTGCCATCTCCCAAGCATCAGGATCCCAGCTCCAGACATCAAACTCTCTTCTCAAATCCATCCACTAGAGTTGGTTCCCCTGTTTTGTTCTTTTTGTAGGGGGGAGGGCAGGGCAATTAGGATTAAGAAACTTGCCCAAGGTCACACAGCTAGTAAGTGTTAAGTGTTTGAGGTCACATTTGAACTCAGGTTCTCCTAACTCCAGGGCCAGTGCTCTATTCACTGCCTCACCTAGCTGCCCCATGGTTCCCCTGTTTTTAAACTCTCATTTTCTTCCATTTATCCACATAGAGGAGTAGGCAAAGAAAAGGAACCAAGTCAGTCCATAATCAGGTTATAAATCTTGTTTCTGCCAACCATTAGCTGTATTTCTTCACCCTTATTTATGCAAACATTATTACTCAAAGTCTGACAGCCTTAAAGCTACAAAGGGGCCTTTCAAGGAATGGCAAAAATATAAAAGGCAGTTTGCTCCAAACTCTTACATGATCTTGCATATGTGATACCCGAACTCATTTGATCCTCATAACATAATGTGGGTACTATTGAAAGAGGGGAAAGAGTACTGGATTCACAGTCAGAGGTTTAGGGTTTTGTAGGCCTCAGTTTTCTCATCTGTAAAATGAGGGAACCGGGTGGCCTCTAAGGTCTGTTCTTACCCCCAAACCATGGGGGTAATCTATAATCATTCTCATTTTAGAGATGAGGACACTGAGGCCCTTAGAAGTTAAAGAACTCCCTCCAGTCAGATTGGCTAAGATGACAAAACAAGAAAGTGACAAATGCTGGAGAGGATGTGGACAAATTGGAACACTAATACATTGCTGGTGGAGTTGTGAACTTATCCAACCATTCTGGAGAGCAATCTGGAATTATGCCCAAAGGATTATAAATAATTTCATACCCTTTGACCCAGCAATACCACTTCTAGGGTTATATCCCAAAGAGATCATAGAAGTTGGAGGAAGACCCATATGTACAAAAATATTTTTAGCAGCCCTTTTTGTGGTTGCAAAGAATTGGAAACTAAAGGGGTGCCCATCAATTGGGGAATGGCTAAACAAGTTGTGGTATATGAATGTAATGGAATATTATTGTGCTATAAGAAATGAAGAGGTGACGGATTTCATAATTACCTGGAGAGACTTATACAAACTGATGCTGAGCGAGAAGAGTAGAATCAGAAGAAATCTGTATACAATCACAGACATACCATATCTGTGATGACCAACTATGACAGACTGGACTCTTTTCAGCAATGCAGTGATATAAGTTAATCCTGAAAGACTCAAGAAAGTGAGAAATGCACCATCCAGAGATATAACTAGAAAGAACTGAGCCTGAATCCTGATGGAAGCAAACTAAACGATCTTGTTCTTTTCATTGTTTGGTTTTATTTCTTCCTTACCATCTTTCATCCCACCTAGTACAATACACCTTTGTAATTGGAATAATGTCTAATATGAATGCATTTGCAGATCATATACTGGACTATATGCTGTCGTGTGGGGAGGGGGGAGGGAAGTAAAGGAAATTTGAAAATCAAAGAACTATGGAATTGAATCTTGTTAACTGAAACTAAACTAATAAATTAATTTAAAAAAAAAAAGAAGTTAAAGAACTTGCCCAGGGACACACAACAAAACTCTGAGAGAGAACTTGATTCCAATTCCAGGGCTCAATGCATTATGGTACACTGAGTAAGGTGAAAATGGTTCTGTGGCCTCTGTAGGAATAACCATGTTTTGCTCTGATGAATCTTTAGCTTTGGTTTTCCTCAAAAAAGTGGCATTTCTATCTAGTTAAATTTGAAGTCTTTTCATCCAGAATTTTTTAATTCTATTAAATATAGTCATCAGGCCAAACTTGGGTGAGGGTCTAACAAGTGTGGAATATTACAGATAACATACTTTTGTGATGTGTTGACTGGTTTGCTAGGTTTTTTCCCCTTCTCCTTTTTTTCCTTTTAGGAATTATTTGTCATAAGAGATGGCTCTCTGGGAGGGTATAGGAAAAGACATACAGGAAGAAATTAAAGCAATATGAAAACAAACTACATAATACACATGTTATGTGTGTGTGTTGTGTGTGCATATATAAACGTATATGTTTGTGTGTGTGTGTGTGTGTATACCTGTAAACTGTAGTCATTTGGGATAAGATTATAGGAAATCAAGGAATTGCCCTTAGAGCAAAAGGAAAGACTTTGGGGCCAGAACATATTAAAAGATGAAAATAAATAGCTAGCATTTGTATAAGGCAGCTAAATGGTGCAGTGGATAGAGTGCTGGGTCTAGAGTCTGTTCAAATCTGGCCTCATACTTACTAGCTATATGACCCTGGGCAAGTCTCTTAACCCTGTTTGCCTCAGCTTCCTCATCTTTAAAATGAGTTGGAGAAGGAAATGGCAAACCACTCCAGTATCTCTGCCAAGAAAACTCCAAATGGGGCCATGAGGAGTCAGATGTGACTGAAAAAAACTACTGAACCTTAACCTTTAGGTTTGCAAAGCACTTTACACATATTATTTCATGTGATTCTCTCAACAAGTCTATTATGCCCATTTTACAGATGAGGAAAATAAGGCTGATAGTGACTTGCCCAGTATCACTCAGCTAGTAGATTCCCTCCTCAACAGCATGCCTACAAGATCATAAGAGTTACAACTAGAGGGACCTGACTATCTTGTCCCAATATGGAAGCCAAGAGATGGGAAGGAACTTGACCATTGGTCACCAATAGAGTAAAGTTTTAAGAGTCTGGATTTCAATTGAGAACCATGCTTTGGACACTCAGACAGCAGGAAACATTATCAACTTTTTTAAAAATTGTGTTTAGCTAAAAAAGTGGTTCAGTCCCTAAAGAATGAAAACTTCCTAAGGGCAGGGATGGCTTCATCTTTAGCTTTGTGTCCTAAGCACAGCTCCAGGGATAGAGCGGATGCTTAATAAATGCTTACTAATTAATTTATTGAGGAAAATAGAGGGCCAGGCCATAGCCATACCACAAACTGATCATCATTAATCATGGCTGATAGCTAACTCGGGTTCAAAATTAACGACAGTTCCTAGAGTTCAGAAGAGGCCATAGCAGAGGGCCAGGCACTATAAATAGAGGAGAAAGTTAATATGGTAAGCCCAAGTGGAGTGCAAAAGAGGAGAGAAATAGCCCTCCATATCATCTGGGAAAATGAAACTCCTTGGCAGGACTTCACAACAGCCCGATTCAAAATTTCATAATGAAATTATGTCTCTGATCAAAGACCATATGAGCTCATGAGCTGATTTTTGCCATCCGTGTTTATTCTGTTTTTGTACCAATTTGTAGCATTGGACAGTACTTTAACCTTTCATCTCTCTGGAACTAATACAATTTTGATTCTGGGGGTCAAAAAGTGTTCTGGGGGAGTTTGAGAAAGCATCATCAATTCCTACAGACCATGAAGGTGTGCTCACATTAGGTTTTTAAGGTCCTCTTAATATCAACATTGGGGCTAGGACCTTTGAAATAGGGTTGAGTTTCCTCTTCAGTTCTGTCCTTGACCTTGGGGGAACAAGAGAAAAGAATATCTTTCCAGCTTATGTCTGGGATTTGGTCTGGTTTTGCTCTAAGAGGAATGTTTCCAGGCTCGGGTACTAGGTTTATTTGTTTTCTTTTGGACGCAAGAAAACAAACAAGGCTCCAAATCCTCCAAAATGAGGGTGCCTCCCTTCGTAAAAAATGAATTGTTTTTACTGAATAACTGTAGCATAGGCCCAAATCTGCCCTCACCCTGGCCCCACACTTGTGCTCAGAAGCTTTTTCTCTGGGCCTACCCTGACAACACACAGGGTAATCTGAAGGATGGCTTGAATGGTGAGGGTGATCTTTCGAGTTTGGGAAACAAGGAACAAATACATGATAATTTCTGAAGGAAAGGTAGATGGGAGCCAAACTGTGAAGGGCTTTAAATTCTAGGCTGAGAATTGGAGGTGCCAGGGATAAAATTCTGAGCCATCAAACACTTTTTGCTTCAGCCATTGGAATCAGCGACCTGAGAACTCATCTTTGCTGGGGCTTTCCTTGATGTGTAGCTTTAGGCACGACATCTGTCATAGAATTTGTAACTGGAAGGCAGCTGGTACAATGCCTTCATTTTACAGATGGGGAAACCAAGGCCCAGAAAATGGAAATGATCTGTTCGTTTCCTAACTCCTCTAAAACCTCAGATCCATTGGAGTCAGGATTCTGTTTTACACAGAAGGGGAATGGACTTGTGTCCTAAGGTTCTCTGGTAGAAAGTAGCTTAGCACTCACGGTGTTCACTTGACTTTTTCCAATTCAATTCAACAAGGATTTATTAAGCGTTTACTATGGGTAAGGCACTGTGTCAGACAATGGGAATATGATGACAAAAAAAAAATCAAGCAGTTTCTTACCTTCAAGAAACATATGGTTCATATTCTATTAGCATGTGTTTGTGTATGTTTGTGTGGAGGGGGAAGTAGGTGGATAAGTTTGTGGGTAGAAGGGGATACAACATGTATACAAGTAAATTCTAAGTAACAGAGTTTACCGTATTTCACTGCATAATTGTCACACCCTGGTTTGGTTTGTTTTTTTACTCCAAAAATTGTTTATAACCTTTTGTCAATTAATTGTCGAAAGGTATAATTCTGTTTGTCATGCCACTTAAAAGGTAAACAGAGCAGCAATGTATTCGACAGTGGCAAATGAATACACCCTTATCTTTCTGGCATTGCAAGCCAAGAGCCTAGAATTCTCAGCACACAAACATTGCCAGTATTCAATTTTAACATATGCTCATGAGCAAAGACAATTTAGTAATAAATGATTTTTAAGTAATACTGGCATAATTAAAAAAAAAAACTTCACATAACGGTAGCACCCCACTTTTTTGCAAAAAAAGATTTGGCATAAAATCCATGATGATTATTCAGTGAAACATGGTAAGTTTAAAATAAAAATCAATTTTTTAAATTAAGTAATATAGAGTAATTTCCAGAGGGAGAGGGTGCTAATAATAGGGGAGGGGTAAGACTTGGGAAGGTGATATGACTTGGTCTAGACATTCTGAAAAGTCACTTGGAATCCAGTAGGAAAAGTTTTTAAGCTATCCATATATTTTGTTCCAGCAAGCCTTCTAGGAGGTGTTTACTCACAAGAGGTTCAAGGACAGAAGGAAGGTTTCTAGATATACTAAAATATTCATAGCAACTTTTTTTTAATAGTTACAAAAAACTGGAAACAAAGTAGTTGCTGATTGATGGGGTGAATGGTGGAGCAAAATTAAGGTAATAGAATACTACTATTCTACCTTAAGGAATGGCAAATAAGAATTCAGAAAAGCATATGGAAGAATTTTATTACTTGATAATAGTAAAGTAAACAGAACCAGGAGAACAACATCCAGTGCCTGGCACGTAGTGGGTGCTTAATATTATTGATTGTTAATGTACACAATGATGCAAATGAAAACAATACTAAAAGACAAAAGAATTTGCATCAAATACAATGAATAATGTTGGTTAGAACAGTGACTGATATTAAAAACACATTTCTGTCCTAAAACAGTGGATTAAAATGGGAATACTGCATGCTCTTTCAGTTACAAACAATATATCAGATAGTAATGTTTAACTTTTTTTTTCTTTTGTATGTGTGTGAATGCCTGAACGGTGCTCTGCTTGTATCACAGGTGCTAGGTGTTGGGAAATAACTGTTGTGTAAAAACAAAATGTGTCAATGAAACATTTTTTTTTAAGAAGGGATTGAAAAAGATGATCTCTGGAGACCTTCCCAATTCTGATATTCTGTGTTCAGGACTTTCAGTCCCTTCCATTTTGGTGTTCTAAGTTTAGTGTTCAAAAGTCCCTGTCTGCTAATATTCTATGTTCAAAGATTCCTTCCATCTCTAACAGTCTTTGTTTTTAGGTCTCTTCTACCACTGGTACCCCCCCGCCCCAGACCACCAGCCCAGTTCTTACAGCTATCATCCAGGGAAGGATGTGAAGAAGAGTCCAGCCAGCCTACGAAGTTGTAAACTAACTGCTGCTCATAGTAGGAGGAAGCCAGCTGCAATGAAGGGAGAGCACACAGAAGGAGAGACAAGAGGCAACATGTGCCAGGAAATACCAATACCACCACCTTGACCGCCATCTTTCTTCCAACCCTGATGGGGACAACCCAGTATCCTGAGCCCCAGAGCCTTTGAAATAACAAACTTTCAGAGGTATACCTTGTAGATATGCAGTCTGGCAACTGTTTCTGAAGCTACAGGCATAGCTACTAAAGATTCAGAAAAGAAAGTTCTTGTTACCAACCTTGGCACTGTCAAATGGTTTGACATCAGAAACGGATACAATTTTTATTTGTGGAAATACCACTAAAGAAGGGTATTACCATCAACTTTGCCACTGCACCCTAAAGACCACAAGACCCTTACTTCTGACTTACAGCTGAAACCTTCCATATCTGCTATCTACCTTGAGAAAGTGAGCTCCTCCAGAGCAAGGATGGTCTTTCTTTTCTATTTGTATCTTGTGCTTGGTAGTAAGCACTTAATAAATGCTTTATACATTCATTCTGAGGTCCCATGTAATTTGTATACTCTATACTCTGAAGTCCTTACTTGTTAGCTCATTCTATGTTTTATATTCTGAGTATCCTTGAAGCTGGGATATGCTTAACTCAGTTCCAACCATGAGCACTTGGACCTCAGAAATCAGTAACTTCTTCAAATCAAGGCTTGATTTGTTTTATTTTCTAGACTTAAGAAAGGGAAATCTGAAGGGGTAGAGCCAAAGATGGGAGAGTAAAAGCAAGGACTTGCTTATGCTCTTCCCCAAACCCTTCCAAATACCTGTAAAAAAAATTACTCTAAACAAATTCTAGCATTATAGAACTCACAAAATGACAGAGTGAAACAAATATCCAGTCCAAGATAACCTGGAAGTTGACAGGAAGGGTCTATATATTACAAGATCTAGCAGCTTCTACATTAAGGGATTGAAGGGCTTGGAATATGATATTCTGGAGGTCAGAGGAGCTAGGACTAAAACCAAGAATCACCTACCCAGAAAAACCAAGTATAATACTTCAAGGGTAAAAATGGATATCCAATGAAATAGAACACTTTCAAACATTCTTGATGAAAAGACCAGAGCTGAATAGAAAATTTGACTTTCAAATACAAGAATCAAGAGAAGCATGAAAAGGTAAACAGGAAAGAAAAATCATAAGGGACTTTAATAAGTTAAATTGTTTACATTCCTACATGGAAAAATGATATTTGTAACTCATGAGACCTTTCTCAATATTATGTTGTTGGAGGAAATAGATAGATAGATAGAGGGCACAGGGTGTGTTGAATATGATGAAGGGATGATATCTAAAAATAAAAGTAAGGGGTAAGAAAGGAATATATTGGGAGGAGAAAGGAAGAGATAGAATGGGGGTAAATTATCTCACATAAAAGAGGCAAGAGAAAGATTTCACAATGGAGGGGAAGAAAGGGGAAGTGAGAGGAAATGAGTGAACCTTATTCTCATCTGATTTGGCTTAAGAAAGGCATAACACACAATCAACATACACAATATCTTACCCTACAGGAAAGTAAGGGGGAAGAGGATGGAGGTAGGGAATGATAGAAGGGAGGGCAGATTGGGGGAGGGGATAGTTGGAAGCAAATACTTTTGAAAATAGGACAGGGTTAAAGGAGAAATTAGAATAAATGGGGGGCAGGATAGGATGAAGAGAAATATAGTTAGTCTTTCACAACAGGACTATTATGGAAGTGTTTTGTATAAATTGAATTGCTTGCCTTCTCAATTGAGGATGGGTGGGGAGGGAAGAAGGGAGAGAATTTGTAACTCAAAGTTTTAAAAGCAAATGTTAAAAATTGTTTTTGGATGCAACTGGGAAATAAGATATACAGGCAACGGGGTATAGAAATCTATCTTACCCTACAAGAAAATAAGGGGGAAGGGACTAAGGGGGTGGGGTGAAAGAAGGGTGAAAGATGGGGGAAGGGGTAATCAGAATGCATGCCATCTCAGGGTGGGTGGGAGGGGAGAGATAGGGAGAAGATTTGGAGCTCAAAATCTTGTGTAAATGAATGTTGAAAACTAAAAATTAATTAATTTTTTAAAAAGAAGAAGAAAAGATGGGACAAAATGTTCATAATGCAGATGTAAAAGTGTATGGTGGTAACATCTTTTTCTCCAGAAATATGCTTGTTAAATATTCACCAGCACAGATGTTTTGCATCTTAAAGACCAACGCGGTCAATTCTGAGAACCCTATGATGTTCCCACCTGTACCACCCGCAGCGCTGCCTACCTCTCCTGGTCTATGTTCTGAAAGCCCTTCCAGCTCTAACCTTTTATGTTTCATGTGCTTTCTAGCTCCACCGTTCTAGGTTCTGGGTTCTAAGATCCCTTCCCGACCCTGACATCTGTTATCTGAGGCCAGTTACTGCTTGATTGGTTCATTCATTTATTCAATGGCAATTGTCAAGCTCCTGCTATGATAGGTGAGTCCTGCCAGAGTTTGGAGGCACAAAGCAAAACAACAAAGAGCAAAAAGCCACGCGTGGATCCGGCCCTCGTGGGCTCAATGGGGGCTCAGGGTGGGTCCACAGAAGCAGAAATAACAAAAATGTGAGCGGAGGTAGGAGAAAGGAAGGGAAGAGGGGCGCCCAAGGTCCTGTGCCTCGTTTAGTGAACAGGGGATTTTAGAGAAACAACAAACTTCGAGTCTGTGTAAAGGGAAGGCAGCCCAGAGGGCGGGGGCGGGGTCCAGCACGAGGCAGCGACTCCGGAGGCTGCGCAGTCGATACGTGCTGCCGTGCTGCCGGGTAAGGCCGGGAGGATCGGGTTGACCTGAGAGTGAGAGCTACCTGCGCGTGCGCGCGCGCGCGCGTGCGCCAACCGGAAGCAGCTAAGGGGAGGAGAAGAGCACGGGAAGGGAGTCGCGGGCACGCGGGAAATGACGTCTTTCCAGACGCGCGGGGGCTGTCGTGGTGCTTGCCACACACCTTAGACCGTCGCCGGCTTAGGCCCGGAACGCGAACCTTGAATTCCCCCAGGCTTCGGCCCCCGACCTGCCGGCAGGATGGTGAAGCCCAAGTACAAAGGACGGAGCTCCATCAACCCGTCCACCTCCAGCACCAACCCAGGTACGGAGGCAGGGGGAGACTTGGGGGAGGGGCGGAAGAGGCCGTTGGTGCTGGAAACTGAGGAACGGAGCCTGAAGGGGGATGGGATGGGGCAGGGGGAGTGGCCCCGAGACCCCTTGGCAACGGGGTAACTAAGCTTCCAGCCAGCGACTGGGACAGGGGCAGCGGGCTAGCTTGGTATTTTGGGAAGGATCCTGGGAATCCTGGATTGTTGATCGATCCAGGACTAAGCCTGGACAAGTCACTCACCTCCTATGGCGAGTGGGGATTTGGGAGCCCGAGGCCCTGGTTTGGACAAATCGCTTTCTGGACCTCAGTTTCTCCCACTGTAAAATGGGAGGAAGGTGGATTTGATGACGTTAGAGGGCATTTTCAGGCCTAAATCTATGAACCTGTGCTCCGTAGTCCTCTGCTTACACGTCTGTTAAATGAGAAATCTTGGACTTGATGACCTCCAAGGTTCTGTGGATGTAATGATATCTGGCATTTGTTATGTATAACTGAGGTTGTATTACGTATTGATTCAGTGGTGTGGGAAACTAGATGGGAACTAAGTCTGTAATTTGCAGCCTTAGAGAGTTGCTGCTGGGGGGGACTCTCGGGGGTCACATTGACTTACCTGATTTTACATAGTAATGATTCAGAGGTGGGATTTGAGCATATTCTTCCCGACATCTGCCTCTTAAAGAATTTTAAAGTATTCCGTTTCTTCGAGCCAGATGTTTAGGCTGTACGTAGGCAGAAGTGGAACGGCACATTTGAAGCAACAATGGTATATTTGGACATCTCTAGTTTGTGAATGGAGTAGAATTGTAGCGGGCAGGGCTTTGGAAGTGGTGACTAAACTCCCTAGTTTCCTTCTCGTTGAGTATTAAGGGGTGGATTATTTGGTACAGTCCTTTAAGTTTCCAGCTGAAAGATTTGACAGCAGAAGTAGAAACTGTGTGCAAATACCAAAGGTGGGTTTTGGCTGGACATAAGGAAAAACTTTTTAACAATCAGAGCTGTCCTAAAGTAAAATAGGCAGCCTCTAGAGGTTGTATTCCTCTTTGGTGGAGATCATTAAGCAGTGATTTGAAGACCTGGGATCATTGAAGTAAAAATTGAATGATAATTTGGAGATGCTGCAGAACAAATTCCAGTTCCGATACAGGTTGGACTAGATCATCTCTGAGACTCCAACTCTAAGATTCTCTACTTTTGTGACTTTCAGTCTGCAAGTTAGATGGGCATCAAAGCAAGATTAGCTGATGTTTTAACTGCCTACATTTGACAATGGCTTGCACTTACTTCAAATTTAAGCAACTCTAGGAAAAATATAGTAGATCTGGTCCCTAGCATCATGTCCTTTTTTAGTACCCTTTAAAAAAAAACTCAGAAGTTACAGAGACATGGATCATTTAAAGCAAGAGATTATGATGTTTACTGTTGTAGTAAACTTGGTGGTTTTCACTTTGTCATATTAAATTTGTTTACTCTGAAGATTGTAGAAACTGTAATTGCTACATGGCAGCCTCTTTGGAAGAGTTCATCCATACGTGCAGCTTCATTTCTGTCATAAAATCTTGAGTGAGCACTGGAAAGGAACTTAAAGACCACCTAAATCCAACCACCTCGTTTTTACAGATAAGACACAGTTCAAACCCAGAGGTGGAAAGCAGCATAGAAATTTTACAGTTTTTTAGTATGACAGTCTTGTGCATTTTTAGATCTAAAATGTCAGTACATTATTAGAAATGTTGGCTTTAAGAAAAGCTGTATAATTTAGAACTGTGCCCTAAATATTTCTAAACTTGTATACCTTTTGACCTAGCAATACAGGAGTGTACTCCAAAGAGATCAAAGAAGAAGGAAAGGGTCCTATATGTACAAAACTATTTATAGCAGTGCTTTTTGTGGTGTCAGAAAACTAGAAACCAAGAAGTACCTATCACCTGGAGAATGGCTGAGCAATTTATGGCATATAAATGTAACTGTGCTATAAGAAATGAGGAAAGGGATGGTTTCAGTGAAACTTGGTAAAATTTATATGTACTGATGCAGAGTGAAGTGAGCAGAACCAGTAGAATAAGCTATACTGTTAACACCAGCATTGTAAAAAGAAAATAATTTGGAAAGACTTCAGAATTCTGATCAGTAGAATGATTGGTCATGATTCCAGTAGACCAAGAATGAAGAATGCTACTCACCTCCTGACAGAGCAGTGATGGACAAGTAGGCAGAATGAGACAAACAATTTTGGAAATGGCCCCTTTGGAAATTTGCTTTGCATGGCTATACCTACTGTTTTTCTCTTTTTTTCCCATAGGAAGGGATAAAAAATAAATGTTTGATATTTGACAAAAGTAAAATTTAATGAAGAAAAAAGAAAGACTATACTTAAAGAGTCGGTGAGTGCTAACTAAGAGAGATAGTGAAGTACATTATATTCTTCTGGAGATTTTATAGGGAATAGATGTTTTAATTTCAATGCTAACTGAAGGCCAGGGAATGGACAAGGTGACCTTTGATGGTCCATTTATTCAAAGTGTTTTGTTACTTTATAACATTAACAGTATTTAATGACTGGAAATCCCTGATTTCTCATTGTCTTGAGGAAGTAAGGTAAGCTAGACATGACCAAACAGAAAATAGCACATTGAAGATATTTAAGTCAAAATTAAATCAGAAATAAATATTACTCTAAAGTACTTAAAAGCAAATTAACTCCTTTGATTACATTAAAGACCCTTTGAGAGTTTTCATCAAATGTTAATAATTCAACTTACTGAGACCAGAGTAATTGAATGTTAGAGCAGAAAAGCATCACAAAAATCATGTAACCCAGTTCTCTCATTTCCTGGTTGAGAAAATAGAGATCTATTTAGGGCAAAAGCTCTTCACCTTCCTTATGCCATGGGCCGCTTTGGCAGTCTGGTGAATCCTAGGAACTTCAACTTAGAGTCATATAATATTTATTTTTAATTCTAATAGAAGGAACTGCTAAATTTAAGTTAGAATTCAGTGAAAATAAATGTGTAATTTTTCCCATCCAAGTTCATAGATACCCCTTCCACTCTTATATCTAGCAAATGATTGGTATATCCCAAGTTAAAAATCCATGATTTAGGGGAACTAACTGATTTGTATTAGATTACACAACTAGTTAAAAGGGAGAAGGGGAAAGGGAAGGGAATAAGCATGCCTACTATGTGTCAGGCACTATGCTAAATACTTTACAAATATTATCCCATTTGATCCTCACAACAACCCTTCAGGTAGGTGCTGTAATTATGCCCATTTTATAGTTGAGGAAACTGAGGCAAAGAGCAATTAGAATTGACAGGTCTCCTAACTTTTCACTTCAGTGATCCTGGAGAATTTTCCTCAAGTGCTATATTCAGTCTATAGTTTTGGAATGCAAAATCTAGAGGGGTTCTTAGAGACTACTTAGGCCTACCTTTGTTGAAGGATAAGAAGGTGATTTAATACTAGAAGGAATAGAATTTAAGAATATCTAGAAAGGAACAAGATGCATCAGTTAATGCAATATTTTTTTAAAATTTGTATAGCAAAGAAGATGGAGATTATAGGATGAAAATTTTTATTTCAAAGGAAAATATTACACACACATACACATACACTGCTGTACCTAGTTTTTCTTGTGTTAAGGAGTCATAGAAACAATTGCCAGGCTAGTGTTTTGCCTCGCTCTTAATTCCCTACTTTTTAGTTGAAGAAACTGAGGGAGTAAATGGTAGTATTAAGCAGCAGATCAAGGTTTGTAGCAAAAGTTGTTTCATTTCGTGTGATTTTAAATAATGATCACTTCATGGTGGAGTATTATTGAGCTAAAAGGAGAGCAAGTCTTTTGAGAGGATGAGGCTGCTGGTTCACAGAATGTTCAGTTGACTAATCTGGTTGTCAGTGGGGTACAAGAGATAACTTTATGTTAGTTGGACAGTGTACCATCTCACTTTTCTGTCTTAGATCGAGTAAAAGGAGCTGGGGGTCAAAACATGCGGGACCGTGCAACAATTAGGCGCCTTAATATGTATCGGCAAAAGGAACGAAGGTGAGCTTGTTGTATATTATTATATCCTTACCAAACCTTAGTGCTTTAAGTACATCATGTTTTGACATAAATAAAATCTGTAGGTTTTCAAGACTTTCTAGGTTTATGCTATCATGGTTTTAAGTTGAAAGGCAATAAATATTTTTGCTAATAGTCTTAAATAGTAAGAATTTGTTAACTGCCAGATTGAAAATTGGTTTTCTTTTAACAGAGAATATGGAAGTAATGTTTTAGAACAGCCAAAAACCCTACTTCCTTTCTGTGTTCTTACTGTTGAATTTTAAAATGAAAAAAATTCTGACACTTGGAAAATAGTGGCTGTGATTCTGCTGAGACAGCCTTTACTAGAGTGACTTGCTGAGGGTGGCATTTTACTAGCTGGTCCTAATTTGTTTGATAATTAGATTCTCTGTCCAGTCTTAAAAAATGCGTTATAACCAAAATTTTGATTAAATCAGTCTGCCTTAGTCACTGATTTTGCAGTTTGGTTTAGAATTTTGAGTTTTAGCATAAGTCAGCCACTGCTTAAAATTCATTTAAACCAGCCCAGCCTGTACCAAAAATATTCAAGTATGTGGTTTTTTTCCCCTGTCTTCCCCTCCAAGTACACAGATTATAAATCAGCATTGTTGACTCCTGGTCCAAGAGAAATCATCATTTGCTGCTTTCTCACAAATAGATGTGTAAATTACTTTTTAGCCATCTGATTCAACTGAATGAGATACTTTTAGATGACTGAAATCTTTGTTATTGATTTAGCTTTCAAAATCAAAGATTCTTGGGTCATCAATGAATCATACTTTTTTGTTGCCATTGCTCTTTATATCACCAACCAAAATGTATTTCTTCAATTTAGAAACCGTCGTGGTAAGGTAATTAAACCTCTACAGTATCAGTCATCAGTAGCTTCTGGCACAGTGGCGAGAGTGGAGCCCAATATTAAATGGTTTGGTGAGTATTTGTATTGTCCACCTACTATTTCATTTTTTTATGAATAATTCATTCAGTGTTAGATGGAGTAAAATATTCAGGGTCTCTGATAGCAGTGATTAGTGTTTAGTTAGTTCAGGGACCCACAACTAGGAAGGCCAGTGATATGGTTGTCTTTGAGGTATGATGGTAGCGCTTCATCTGCACTTTTAATACATCATTGTTGCTAATTACTTGGTTGGTTGTTTTCCTTTGTTCTCGAAGAGAACCAAAACGACGTCACTGTACTAAAGTTAAGTTTCAGTGTGTCCCAACTGTGGCTGATCAAACAATACGAGCTCAGAATGTTCTACTACAGGTCCCTGTGAACATTTGGGGTAGAATCTTCAAATTTGTGCATCCTGTGTTTCCTTTGAGATGTTTCAATTCTGCTTTGCTTGTAGAGCACAGCACCTTCTCTGATGTGGGCACACCATACTGGTCCTGTGGTCCTGTGCCAGTGTCTCCCATGTCACACAATCAATTCCAGAGTTCTTGAGAGAGACCTTGAGAGTGTCCTTGTGTTGCTTCTAATTGCTTAAGTCTTCTACAAACACACCTTTAATGTCATGAAGAGCCTTTAAAACCTTTCTGGTTTTTGGTTGGCTGTAGAGATTGTTATTTACGTAGGCCCATGGGTATAGTATTCCTTTGACAAACAGACTTTGACCATGTTAGTCAAAAAATTTAGTCTAAAGTTCCCTCAAAACTCCTCTTTTTTTTTATTGACAGACAGTGTTAGCAATAATGTCTCATTGATGACTTTCAGTGAAAGGGTAGTCTAATCTTGAGTTTCAGAGCTTCATCAGGTTCCACCTTGAAACTCTACCTCTCTACCCTCATTATCATACTTCCTGCCTGCTGGTGGTGCTTTTAAAGCCATTACTTAGCACATCTGGTCTACTGACTTAGCCAGACTTCCTCAAGTGTGAAACAGAGCACATTGTCCCTGCTAATTCCTTCTTTGCCAACCAGGCACCCTCAAATGTACCTTTAGAAGAACCTTGGTCTCTTGTAATGGGATGCCTCTTTGCATAACAGAGTGGGCTGTAGAAAATTCTTTTCTGGGACCTGAATTCTCTAGTTATGCATTTACATTGCAGAACATGGTTTAATTTCATAGATTACTTAGAATTTAAGACCTATACGATATCTGTCCAAAGGAAGTTTGTTTGTTTTACTTTGTTCCCTTGCATGGATATATTGATTTAAAACATCCTGTAAACAGTATTTAGTAATTCTTCCAAGCCTTCCCATTCTTGGGGATAGTAAACGTGATGCTGTGCTAAATCTCTGTGTGTTTCATGCTTGTTGGTCTGCTTCTGATTGAGTGCCAATTCCCTTGCCAAATCTAGCAGAAAGGAAATTTGTCAACCCCAGCTCCATTCAAAAGGACATTTATTTTCTTGTTTCATCCTTGCTGATGTCTTCATCTGATGCCTCATTATAGTGTGAAGGGGACTATAAGTTCTTGAAGGTTGTGCCAACAGAATTCAAGTTCTGGCAGGGCTTACTAAGCTGTAAAGCCTTATATGAGTCCAGTGACAGACTATTGCTCCAGAATTAGCCTGGTTAGGAGAAATTCCACTAGGAAATTGACCACCAGGTAGTGAATGTTTCTGGCCACAGCAATTCAGATCTGTAAACCATACTGTTGTAAGCCCAGTAGAGGAAGTATCCTCAGGAGAGGAATTGCAGATCTTTTGAAATACTGAGATCAGGAAGCTAAAACTCATTATTTGTTCACTTAATGGTTGAGCTATTGTTAGAAAGTGAGTGGAGAAATGTCTCTCTCTTTTTTTTTTTTTTAACTTCTTATGGCTAAAAGCAGAAGTAGACGGGCACATTTTTTTTCTTCCAGCTTTTTTTATTCCTGTTAGGTGCTCCACATGTAGTCATTTAGTTTATTGAGTGGCAGGTATTTAAGGAGTAGAAAGTTAAAAATCTGTCATTCACAATAGCATAGTCATTATATTAAATTGAACCGTCCTTCATTTATAAAACAGGAAATACACGTGTGATTAAGCAATCATCATTACAGAAATTCCAAGAAGAAATGGATAAAGTTATGAAGGATCCTTACCGAGTTGTCATGAAGCAAAGCAAATTACCAATGTCTCTCCTCCATGACCGAATCCAGCCTCATGTAAGAATGTAATCTGCACCTTGTGTGGAAACGAATTACGTTTGATAAATCTAACACTCCAGATTTTTTTCCTCTTAAGAGGATAAGGGAATTTAATTTACTAATAGGAATATTTCTAGTTTCTTTTCTTATCATCCTCAGGACTAAGTTGTTTTGATTTTGTGAGTGGGGTATTCTTTTTTGTCGTCTCTGATTTGAGTGTTTTAGGGTAGATATGCAACCTTGTTTCGTTCAGAGGATGTTTCCAACAAATGTCCAGAAGTAAGTAGAGGGACAGTTGGTTTGGGTAGATTTGATTGTTTTCTTGTTTTTAAAGAAAACAACATTTGATGGAGATAATTGTGTTGAGTTGCATTGAGTACTTTCAGGGTGAGTAAGGTTTTTGGGGGGAGGGGTTGGGTTTTTGGATTTTTTTAGAGGGGGGAAGGCAAGGCAGTTGGGGTTAAGTTACTTGTCCAAGGTCACACAGCTAGTAAATGTGTCGAGCGTCTGCAAGCAGGATTTGAACTCAGATCCTCCTGACTCCAGAACCAGTGCTCTATTCACTGTGCCATGTAAGTTTTGAGTTAGTGACTTGGGCTGTATTCAGATGAAGATATTCTCTTTTAGATGGGAAGGTAATAATCCAAAATGAAGCACAGTGAAAGTCTGAGCTGACACTTAGATGTAACAGAGGTATCACTGAACTAGAGAAATGGACTGATGTCTACATGTTTGTACTTGATTTGAATAATAGTTCCCAGAAATGTAATTAGTACTTACAGGTTAAATTGGGGGGTGGGGCAGGCGCTGCGCAAGAGTTCAAAAAAAGTATCTCTTTTTAAACAAACAAACAAAAATATCAAAGCTTGGTTATTCCTTCAGATTCAGTCAATTAATGAGATTACTTCCTCCAGAGAAACGTATCAGTGTAATTTGTGAGCCATGGACAAGTTGCTATTTACCTTATTCTATTTTCTGGTATCTTAAATGTAGTTATTTAAAATTAGATTGAATCTAGCTTATGAAGAAGGAACAAAGAGGTTTTATTATGGGCCAGTGGCTTTTTCTCAATTCTTGTCCTTGTAACTTTTAACACTGCTGACCATTCCTGTCTCTTGAGAAGTTATTCCTTTCTCCTTGGGTTTTCATGACATTGTTCTTCCCTGATTTTCCTACTTTGATTTGGGTATAACCCAGGGCTCTGTTCTCTTCTTTTCCTTCACTCTTTCTTTGTAATCTCAACAGTTCCCATAGGTTCATTTATCATGTCCATGAAGATGAATCCCAGATCTATCCAACTTCCTGAGTTCTAGTCCCAAATCAGGATCTGCTTACTGGACGTTGTTGTCTGGATGACCCATAAGCACCTCAAACTTAGCATGTTCAAAATAGAATCTCATGATTTTTCTCCCCAAAATTCACCACTTTTTCTAACTTTGTTATTTTTATCAAGGGCACCACTCTTTTTGTAGTTACTCAGGCTTACAGCCTAGAAACCATTCTCAACCTCTTTATTCCCCTCATTGTCCATATCCATGTCTGTCAATTCTGCCTGTACAACATTTCTTGCATCTATGTATTATCTCAACTCAGACTCATTCATCCACCACCCTACATGGGGCTTTCATAACCTCTTGCCTGGACTATTGCAGTAAACTCCTCTTTAGTGTCTCTACCTCACACCTCTCCTATCCAGGCTGCCCAGTTGATATTCTTAAAACACAGGTCCTTCTGCTCAGAGGCTTAAGTGGTTCCCACCTGCCTTTAGGATAAATGATAAAATTCTCTGTTGGCTGTTTAGAGTCCTTCACAGTCTAGCTTCAACCCATATTTATGGACTTGTCATTTCACATTATTCCCTGTTACATACTATTATGTTCTAGCCTCCTTGCTATTCCTTGTGACATTCTATATCCTATATAGGAGCCTCTGCATAGTCTGTCTCTCCAGACTGGAAGTTTCTCTTTGTCTCTGCCTCTAAGAATCTCAAGTTCTGTCTAAAGCTCAACTTAAAGGCTAGCTCACTCCCTCTCCCCCAGCCCAAAACTTCTCTGTGTATTTGGTTTTTGCATTTATCTGTATATATGTTGCTCACCCCCAGCAGAACATAAATTCCTTGAAAAAGAGGCTGCTTTGATTTTGTCTTTATATCTGCAGACCTTAGCCCAGTGTCCGGCACATAGATACTTATTAAATGCTTGTGCAATCGATGAAATTGGTGCCCATCCCAAATACTCCATGTTGCTAAAACACTTGGCCTGTATCAAAAGAGTATCTAGTGTCATTGGTACAACTGGTGCTTAGTGTACTTTGTACACTCCTTTACTCTAGAGCAGTCAGGAACCACTGCAGCTGCTTGAGCAGGAGGGAGGGTGATGTGGTCAGACTTTTGCTTTAGGCACATTAGTTGGGCAGCTGTGTGGAAGATGGATTGGATGGGAGAGATGTGAGGTAGGGACTTCAAACAAAAGCCCAGGCAACACATGAGGGAGGTCCCATTTAGGGTGTTTACCAATGAGTTTGAGTTGGGAGAAGAGGATAGATACAAGATATGTGTATGTTGTGTATGTAGAATTGATCCCTTGGATACTGGGCAGTGAGGGAAATGAAGAGACTGAGGATGGCTCCTAGGCTACAGGAGCCCTGAATGGGACATGGGAAGGGAGGGAGAGAGACAGGAAGGATGGCATATGGTTGAAGGGCATTCGGGGTCCAGGGACAAAAGTGAAAGCAGGAGGGGGAACATGCAGGGACTGGGCTAACCGTGTGGGGACCTGGCCAGAACTGAGAGGAAGAAAATGCAGGGGACAGACATGTAGGGGCCAGACATGGGTGGGTGGAGCAGGGTAGAAATCTCTTTTCTCAGTGTCAGAGATCTCAAGCCAAGCCCCCCAGTCTGGCCGTAGTGGTCTCTCCATGTGTCATTCTTCTGCTTTCACTGGAGATGTTTTTTTTTTTTTTTGGTGGGGAGGTGGGAGGGCAGGGAGCACTGCACTAAGGAGTAGAAAGAGAGCCCAGTTAACATAGGTGTTTTTCTGGAATGTAAATTTCTTTCCAAATTTTTTACATAAAGCAAGAACTATTTGTATGAGAAACTGCTAGGCTTTGGGGATACAAAGATGAAATAAGGTAGTCCATGTCTTAGGAAGCAGATTGCTGTCGATGAAAATGTTCTAATGTTTAAATTTCCAAATGATTACAGTTAAGGAACTAAAAACACATAAGGTACTCCCACAGTTTAGCAGTATTCATTGTTTGGTGCTTATAAAAATACTTGAAATGATAAGCAGAAAGACAGTTTGTGAGGATATGTGCTCCCTGCTGCTAACATCCTGTTACGTGATCAATCCCAACCAAAACAGTCACTTTCATCCTGCTTCAAAAATTCCTATGCCTGTAACCTCTTTACAGACACATCAAGTTTTAGTTAGTATCAGGTTTCTTTTATCACATCTAAACTATTATTTTGGACTTTTGTTAGATGTTTTTCATCTGAGAAACTTTCCATGTGTATTTAATAAAAATGTTACCTAAATTAGGGAGAATGTTATCTGAAACTAAAATGCATCTTACAAAACAAGCAATTCCTTTTAGCCATGAAAGAAATGAACTTCCAAGAAAAAGTTGGCATTTACAGTTGGTTTAAAAAAAAACACAAATTTGAGTATGATTGTCCTTGACAAAATCTGTGAATTTGGCGAGTTTTGTGCACTTGTTTTTAAAAACCCCCAAAAGTGATCAGAAAGATAAGTTAATTTTCATCATTGTAGCTTTAATTACATTTGACTCAAGTTTATGATAAGCGAAATAAAGCAGAATTTTTGGCTGATCTTACAGAACTTCATATTTGCTTTGATTATTTGTGTTACTTTGGTATTTCTCCAATGAAACTTAGAGGGCTTCAGAATGGAAGAACAAGTGATCGTTCTCCTTAATTAAGCATTTCTGATTTAAAGCTGCAGTCTTGGAAATGAACGCAGAAAGCCTTTTTGAGGTACATTGCAATTTCTTGCTCTTTTCTCGTACTTTCGTTAGTTTTTACTCTGATTTATTTCTTTTTAGCATTCCAAAGTGCATATTCTTGACACAGAAACTTTTGAAACAACATTTGGCCCAAAGTCACAGAGGAAGAAACCTACTCTCTTTGCAAGTGACATGCAGTCTCTTATAGAAAATGCAGAAGCCTCAACTGAGACTTATGACCAAAAGAAAGATCGTGACCTGGTAACAGAAGACACCGGTGAGAGGTGAGACACTAGGTGAAGGAATTAAAAGCAAGATCTAATGGGTATGGGTTTTTTTTTTTCTTTTTATTCAGTTTTAAAATCTGGAACCATGCCTCTTTGTAGATCTCACTCGCTTTTTTCAACACAAATTCACTACTCCTTGTCTTAGACAGATTTACATTTTTTAAATGTTTGGAGTGAAAAAAGTACTGAATTTGGAATTGGGCACTCCCTACAGACATCAGTTTTCCCACCTATAAAATGGAAATAATCCTGCAGAGGCATCTTATTGTAGTGGAAAGAGTACTAGATTGGGAATTAGAGCATCTGGGGTTGAATCCCACCTCTGTTACTCATATAACCTCTTGTATAACATTTAACCTCTCTTGGCCCCATTTTCTAGATTTCACAAATGAGGAGGTTGGGCTAGATGACCATTAGGGTGTCTTCAGTTCTCATACTGTGACCAGACCTCACACAGTTGTTGTGACTATCACTATAGAGCAGGGACTGACCTTTTTGCTACCACCAATACCAGCTTCTGTCTCTCACTCCTTCGCTGCTTCCATCTTTGCCCTTATTCAGGAAAGCAGCCCCTGGGGATGTGGCCTAGCAAGTGCTCCTGAGGGTGCTACAGTCACAGCTTTGGAAGGTCCAGAAGAGAAGGCTCTTGCCATCAAAGTCCATTATCAAGTGGTTCAAAATGAGAAGCTGCTAGGGTTCTTATCACTGGAAATGACATTAAAGTTGTTACATTACTGTCTGCTTTGCCTCCTAAGGACCATTTGACCTTTCCATCTGACTAGGAGCTGAAACCTTCCATATGTGTTGGATTCCCCATTAGACTGTGAGCTCCTTGAGAGCTGGGATTGTCTTTTCTATTTGTATTGCCAGCATCTAGCACAGTGCTTTACACATATTAAGCACTTAATGTTTTTTTCATTCATTCATGGAGAGCCCATGTGCTCCATTATTACGAACACAGCATCAAGTGTTTTAAAGGAAGCTCCTCCCACTCACCCCCAGCACCTCCAGTGGATCCCTGTGGGGAAGACGTAGAGAGGAATCACACGGGAGAAGAAAGCATAGATGGAGTAATTCATTAGAGGGAGTTAGTCACAAAAGTATCTGATGATTTTCTTCTGTGTACCCTCTCCCCATTATTTTGAAACTCAGATAAGATAATTATCACTATACCCTGTATTATGGTCTACAAATATAAAGTGATAATATTAATAATAACATTAGAAATATGTGGAAAACACTTAAATTCAGATCCTCCCTATTTTATATCACTTTCCTGGCCTTAGTTTGTATTCAGTCTGTTATCACTGATTGACAAACACCAGATCATTAGTGTGATCTTTCTTTCGTTCTGGTGTGTAGTTGATGTGTATGTTTTAAGCACCATTTTCATTAAGTTGAGAGCACTCCACTATTTCAGTTGCTTAGCTTCGTCTTCTCTTATTTAGGAATGAAGCCCAAGAGGAAATATTTAAAAAGGGACAGTCCAAACGAATCTGGGGAGAGCTCTATAAGGTAAGACATTAATCCCAGAGCTTCTTCAGTGCTGGGTTGCTTTGGCATAACAGGTCTTTGAGAAAGGTGATTTTAATTTATTGAAACAAGGGGAACATACCCCTCCCTTATCTGTCCTCCCACCCCCTTATGAGTTTGAGGGTAGCCAAGTAAGTGAAAGATATATTAATTGGTCCAGGCAATTATAGCTCTTTCTCTTTTTGTCATTATGTTACTGGTAAACTGCCGATAGTCATCATCTAAGAGAATTGGAGGTATGCTGTGGCCAAGATTTGATTGGAGTATATGCTGTAATGATACTTCATTTTGAATTTATCCAATCATAGAATCTTAGGTTAGAACTGGAAGGGATTTTAGAGATTGTCTGTTTCAGTCCCTTCATTACAGATGAATAAACTAAGTCCCAAAGAGGTCAAGCGATTTGCCCGTTGTTACCCAGTGGTAAGACTTGAAGTCAGGTGACCTGTTTAGGTGGTTGAGCCTATCTTCAGTAGGGGGGGGTGTGTGTGTGTGTGTGTGTGTGTGTGTGTGTGTGTGTGTGTGTGTGTGTGTGTGTTTATATATGTATGTATATATGTTTATTTGTATACAACATATGGTCATAGATATGCATGTATTGGCATGTTCAGACAGGCCTAATGCTTTATGTGAGAGCATAGATGTTAGGAATTGTTTTGGAATAACACTGGCTCCCCTAATTTAAACTCAGAATTAAGGTTTTAAGAACTTTATAGGCTCGAAGTATTAACTTAGTAATGAGTTGTTTTAAGAAATTAAGAAAAGCGGTTTTGTTTGGTAATGCACTAAAATCATACAATAAGACTAATTATAGACAAATTAATCAGTTTTCTTTTTAAAAACTCTTCTATTGATATCTTTTGTTTTTATATCACCTTCATTCCCCTCTTCCCACCCTTCCCTAAAGAGCCATATATTGTAGCAAAGAGTAAAAAAGAATATAGCTTCTCAAAACTAAAAAACATCCATTATTTGATATTAAATGAAGTGTTTCATAATTTTTGAAGAAAGAATTCAGTTTTTTGTTGTATTTTTCCATCTATATTCTCATAGTCATTGTGTTTGTTGCCTATTCTCTCACTTCAGTTTGCATAAGATTAATCCATTTCCATTAATCCCAAGAGAGCTATTTAATAGACTATAAAAGGTGGAAACTCTTTGAGGTACTCTTTGGCTGTGAGAATCAGTGCAGTTATATGTCTCCTTTTTACCCACCCTCCCCTCACAGAGCTATTGCAGTTTTATTTGTGGCTGTAAAAATGATACCTTTCCCTATTGAATTTTGCTGTTATTCTGTGGTAAACCTTTTTTGCCTTTCTGGATTTTCAGGTGATTGATTCATCAGATGTTGTAGTACAGGTTCTTGATGCCAGAGATCCAATGGGCACACGTTCCTCTCACATTGAGACTTACCTCAAAAAGGAAAAACCCTGGAAACATCTCATTTTTGTTCTTAACAAATGTGACCTTGTCCCCACTTGGGCAACGGTAAGTATAACTGGCCCGCTATCCAGGGATCTTTGTGGTGGCTTTTGCCTTAACAATAAGTGATTTTTGAAGAGGTTTTGTGTTTTGGGGGTATTTGTTGGTAGTATTACTGGTTTAACATGTATCTCTTCTCTTTTAGTCAATAGAGTGATGCTATTATAAGTATGACTAATTTGTGATTAGTGTGATAGAAGTGAAAATTGCACTGTTTCCCTGCGGTTGTTAAAACTAGTAACAGTAAAAGAATCACTGTAATATCTTACATCATCATGGATCCCTTCATTGTTTTTAAAGCCCTTTGACACATGTGTTCTCATTTGATCCTTTGAGCAATTCTATGAGACTTGAAAGTTATTTGTCATTGTTTCCATTTTGTATAGAAAGAATTGATATTCAGAGAAGTTTGACTTAACAGAGCTTCAGCCTCCTCATTCCTAATAAAATGCTCCTTCCATCATCCTGTGCAGGCTCTTTTGTGTGATGGGACAACTCACTCTGGTGCTCCCAGAGAGTGACAGATAGGCAGGCCTTTTCAGGAGATAGCCATCACCATCACTGGTCTGTTTCATATTTTGTTAATTGCATTTAGCTAGCAGTGAAGACATTCTAGAGTATTGTTTTGCATTTACAAAACAATAGACAAAACATTGACCGTATATTTGAAAAACAATCCTGTAATTCAAGCTCTGATCTTTCCCTGTACTGTAAATAAACAAGTTAGAGTTTAGGGTTTTCTGTGGGAGTCTGCTAGTTTACTAGCATATCTTTTCTCTTTAGAAACGATGGGTTGCAGTCCTCTCCCAAGATTATCCAACACTTGCCTTTCATGCGAGTCTCACCAACCCCTTTGGCAAAGGAGCATTCATACAACTTTTACGTCAGTTTGGAAAGGTATTAAGATGTGATCTGTTTCTCTTGGAGTAATTTTGTGTGACACCCATTTGTTGAAGTAAATTGAATGTCTTTTAATGGTGCTCTTCATGGAAGAGTGGCTGTTACCACTGCATATTTGGCAAGGAAGCAAATAGTCAGAGGTAAATAGCATACAAATGCCTTTTATCTAAATTTCTCAGATCTAGTTTGCCTTGAGAGGTAAAGTGTGGTCTAGAAATTCCAAAGCTATTTGAAGGTGATTTCTTTGGCGTGTGGGGGCCAAAGATGAATGTGTTAAGTACTGAGAGGGTGGTCTGATAAGTTGGTAGTGGGACACACATATCGTTGCTTCTAAGGATTCTCTGTCAGGCTCAGTGAAATGTCAGTGGCTATTTCTCTTCTTATGTTGATGACTAATCCTTTCTCTGTGGTGTCATGTTGGATTTTTTAAAGTAAATTTTTAACTAACCATAGAGATTTCCTATTTATTCCTAGGTTTCGTGACCTACGTATTTCTAAACTTAAGACATAGATGTAATTCACATAGAAGACAAAGCAAATTCTTTAACTTATTTAACATCTATGTTTCCATTTGGGCATATACAAAGATGCTTTTCAGTGTGACTGTCCTCTCTGATCCTGACCAGATTAATTTTATGAGTTCTTGTGGCTAAAAAATGCATCACCTAGACGCCAGCACTCTGGTGAAAATCCTTCTTATCATTGTTCGGGTCTCACTTAATCTGACCTGGATACTGTTGAGCTTTCCCAACATGGAGGAGGACCCCCTCCTTCCTCTATCCTATTTATGTTTTATTGTTATTGTAGGATCTTGAATTGAAAGCTGGAAGGTTCCTCCAAAGGCTTCTAGTCCAGGCCCCTCATTATATGTAGGAACCTTGTTTTACTTCTGCAGTGATAAGAGATTGGGATAGGTCTTTGATGGGGCATAGTAAAAATCACCTCTGTATTAAGGGTTTTTAATTGTGTATATAATTGATTGTGTTTTTCTAACAGTTGCACACTGACAAGAAACAAATCAGTGTGGGCTTCATTGGCTATCCAAATGTTGGCAAGAGCTCTGTGATAAATACTCTGCGTTCCAAGAAAGTTTGTAATGTGGCTCCCATTGCAGGAGAAACCAAGGTAGGTATGTTTGGAAAGGGAGTCTTGTGGTTGTATATCTCTACCACCAAAAAAAAAAATGGAGATTGCCTGTATCCCTGGGGACTCCTATCATTTTCTGAATGAACCTACTTTGGAGTGTTTAGCCTCATAGACTTACTTTGGGAGCAAGAAATGAGGACAAGAGATCCAGTTTGTTGGTGTGTTGTAAGTTTTTGCATATTTTGATAAAAGTTCAAGAGCATTTTATAGGCCAGTATGAAGCTTTGGCATCAGGTACAAACCATTCAAATTTTTCTGTTTTTAATTTTTCCTAATCCTGCTTTCTACCTCAAACAAAATTTAACCTAAGAAAATGTCTGGATTTGAGAAGGAAAAAACATCGTCATTCCTGTGTCTAGGTTCTGGCCATTGGGGTACTGACCTTGCACACAGGGTGTTTGGAGAGCAGCTTTCTTCTTCATGAAGGGAGAAAGGACAGGTTTGCTGTTAAGATTTCAGTACTTTTAAAAAGCAGATGAAGGTTTACTTCTGAAATGGTTAGAAATTTTTATTAGCATAGTTTTTATTCTTTTAGGTTATAGAAACTTGTTTACTCAGTAAAAGTGTCATGTACATGGCACATGGTACATGGTACAAGAAGTAATTGGTAGATGGAGCATCTAGCTGGTATAGTGGATAATGTTTGTCCTGGAGTCAGAATGATATTTCTGAGTTCAAATCCAGCCTCAGACACTTACTAGCTGTATGATCCTGGGCAAGTCACTTAACCTTCCCTCATCTGTAAAATGAGCTAGAAAGGGAAATGGCAAACCATAAACTCTATTATCTTTGCCAAGAAAATCCCAGATGAGGTCACCAAGAATCAGACACAAGTGAACAACAACAACATTTGGTAGATCTGTTACTCAGAGAGTTGCTGTTCTTTGAGTCTCACATAAGGGTGTAGTGGATCAGTTGCTTGTTAAGGATAGACTCTCAGTAGAAAAGGAAGGTTTCTGACTTTCTGGTCTGTCTTCAGGTCTGGCAATACATCACACTGATGCGTCGGATATTCCTTATTGACTGTCCAGGTGTGGTTTACCCTTCTGGGGACTCTGAAACAGACATTGTGCTGAAAGGAGTGGTGAGTGTTTTGATCACATTTAATTATGACCTTTGGAGGGAATTCTTCTGTGGGCAGTCCTTTGGATGACTTTTGCTTTACTCACACAAAAGTAGTTTGAGGTCTGTCAACAATATGATGCTGAGCAGGACCTCCTACTCCACTTTTCCCTGGTTGAGGAGTGGGTGAAATCCTTGGCATCTCTGGTCAGCATCATCCCACAAAGGATTTCTTAGTTTATACATAGGATCCAGAAGGAAGCTGGACCTATGTTTATTCTGGGCCTGTGTTCATACTTGTGGGTTTGAAGAGTTGAGTCATTTTAGAGTCTTATTTATTTCTGAACATAACCAAAACCAGTAAGTGGTTCCTTTTAGCTTGAACCTTTAAAGGTGTTCATGACAGTACATCCTGTCCCATTTTAAACTGCTCCTTCCTCATTAAATTACTGCAGTCCTGAAGGACTGGAAGACTGCAGGTGACTAGCAGGAGGCACCAAGGGAAAGCCAGACAGCTCAGTTCATGGCTTTCAGTCCCCAGGGCAGCTCTCAGCAATGTAGGCTCTCATTGCATGGTGTTGAATTTTTTTAGCAGCCTCAGCATTAGATGTGGTTTAAACGACAACAGGTCTTGCCTTTCCTTTTTCCATCACCTCTTTGCCATCCTTCCCACATTGCCAGATGTGCTTCCTGATTCATGGTTTTGATCATACATCCTGCCACTACTTAGCACTCCTCAATCCTTATTCTCCATTGAGTACAATCCAGGCTTGTTTGCCTAAAATTCAAAGGCCCCTCAATCTGGCAGGATTTGGAGGTAGAGGACTTGAGTTTGAATGCCAGCTCTGCCACTTACTGTCTATGACCCTGGTTGGGCAAGTCACTTAACTTCCTTAACTTAGTTTCTTTATCTGTAAAATGAAGGGTTTAGACTATCTCAGGGGTGGGCAGCCTGCAACCTTGAGGTCACATGTGACTCTCTAGATCCTCAAGTTCAGCTCTTTGACTGAATCCAAACTTCACAGAACAAATCCCCTTAATAAAAGTTCTGTAAAACTTGGACTTGGCTGCATCCAAGGACCTAGAGGGCCATATGTGACCTTGAGGGACCACTCACTGTCCTGTACACCCTCTGCTTTGCTGCCACTGTGTTTAGAGAATATCTTCCTGGTGCCTATTGAATTCTCATTCATCCTTAAAAGCCCAATTTAAAAATTACCTTCAGAAAACTCTCCCCAACTTAACCTGGTTGGTGATAATTTCTTCCCCCTTTGGATGTCATTTTGCTATATGATATTTATGAACATATTTTTAAAAACATACGTATGCTAATTACTATAAGCTCCTTAAATCAGGTACCATGTCTTATCTAAACTCTCTTCCCTCTAGGGCCTAGCACAATGCTTATCTAATATTTGGAGTTTTCTAAAATTTAACTGGGAAATGTTTTTTAAGAACTATGATAAAGCTTGCGAGCATCAATTTCATTATTATTTTCTAGGTTCAAGTTGAGAAAATTAAGAGTCCTGAAGACCATATAAGTGCTGTGCTTGAAAGAGCAAAACCAGAATATATCAGTAAGACATATAAAATTGATTATTGGGAAAATGCTGAAGACTTCCTGGGAAAGCTAGCCTTCAGGACTGGAAAACTTTTAAAGGTAAGTAGAAACATCTCTAAAGTGTAATGTTCTATCTGCTGATAAGACCAATGTTTAATAGTGTAATGTGGAAATTAATTATGTGATCAATAATAATGGAGCTGAAAGTGAGATCTATTTAGGGGAACTGATGTACTGCCATTCTGGCAGCTAGTTTTGTTCTGTGTCCCTGATGGAAATCTGTTGTGTGGCTTTTCAGGGTGGAGAGCCTGACCTGCAGACTGTGGGCAAGATGGTTCTCAATGACTGGCAAAGGGGCCGAATTCCTTTCTTCGTTAAGCCACCCAATGCAGAGCCCCCATCAGCCTCCCAGGTAGGAATGGGGTAGAGACAGCACTGGGAAATCTTGGTACTGACTTAATGCAACTTCTCTGTTGCATTCACCTGATATTTGATTTCATGGTGTAATTTTACCTGTACAACATTTTTTGTGCCATAGGTCCACTCATCTTTCCTAGTCCATTAGGGAATTAGCATTTGGAGTTAGATAAACAGATAGCATGTGGCTAAGTTTGGAATGGGTTTGAAGAATTATTTATGACAGGTATTTGCTGAAAATATAATTATTATGGCATATTTAATTTCTGTTAGGGGAAAAAAAACCCAGAACTTTTGATTTTCACAGCGCTCCCAGGTTTGTAAAGTGTTTTACATTCATTATCTCGTTTGAACCCCAAAACAATACTAGGAGATATGTACTCCTGGGACCATTCTCATTTTATACGTGAGAAAACTGAGGCTCAAAGAGCAAAAGGGATTTACCTGTGGTCATGGAACCACTAGGAGGCAGAGTTGCTGTTCAGACTTGAGTTTTCTACTCCATGGACAGCCTTGCTTCCTCTGCATCACATCTATACTGCCTCAGTTATGGTGAGGATGTGAATGGATCCAGATATGTTGACATGACAGGTTCCGATGAAAGACTTCTTTGATTTAGGCTGACAGAAGACAATGAAAGATGCTCTTGATCTTTCTCTTGCTAGATTCTGAAGGTCCTCGTGCTCACATTTATTCCCTTCCTTTCTTGACTCTTCACTGACTTTCTTTCCATCAGCACTTTGCTCTTCAGATGTCTACAAAACTTCCTTGACCCTGAAAAATCTCTTCTTGTCCCAAGATAACATTGTGTTTCTTTCTTGCCTTTTACTGCTGCATCTCCTAATTCAGGCTTTTGTACTGCCTCCCTTTCGATACCTAATTCTACCTTCTAATCACTTCCATTCAGGCTAATAATGTTCTCTATTCTCACCAATAATCTCAGTTGCCAAGTCATAGATATCAAAGGATTTTTAAGTTAAATGGACCTTAGAGATCATCTGCAGCAGCGAGGGGTGCAGTGGATAAAGAGGTGTGCCTGAAATCAGGAAAACCTGAGTTCACATCTGGCTTTAGACACATCCTAGCTGTGTGACCCTGGGCAAGTCACTTCACCCTGTTTGCCTCAGTTTCCTCATCTGTAAAATGAGCTGAAGAAGGAAATGGCAAACCACTCCAGTATCTTTTCCAAGAAAACCCCAGATGGGGTCATGGAGAGTTAGACACAACTGAACAATGAAAACCAAGAGATCATCTACATTCCCTGCCCCCCACATATTTACACTGTTACTGAAATCCTGTGATCTTCTCTCGATGCATTCTATCTCTGAGACTGCATTCTACATGTTGCAAAGCTAGTTTTCATGTTGTATTTAGTGTTGAATACATGTTCTCCATTAGAACACGAGCTCCTTGAGGGTAGGGACCATGTTTTTGCCTTTCTGTCCCCAGCATGCAGCACACTGCCCAGCATATAGTAAGCACTTGACAAATGCTTCTTGACTAGTATTGGGTTAGACTAGTTCTGGGCTGTGACTTTGGATGTAGAGCATTTAGGGGGTCGTCAGTGTCCAGGGATAGAGACTCTGAAGGCATGGTCTTCCTTCTTAGCTTTTGCTTTTTCTTTCTTGATAGTTCCCAGCATTCCCGGCTGTTTCAACAGCATCACCCCATGAAACCAAAGAGGAAGTGGGGGAAAGTGAAAGTCAGGAAAGCGCAGCTGTGGCTGAAAGGAATGAGGAGGAGAAAGAGAGCAATGACACAAATGCTGAGATGAGAGAGCTCCTGGCACGTGTTCGACAGAACTTTGGGAAGATCAATGTTGTGCCTCAGTTTACGGGAGAAGATCTGGTTCCTGTGGAGATCTCAGACAGTGATGGGGAATTTGATGACTCCTTTGGAGAGGAGGAGGAGGAAGTGGTAGAAGAGCAGCTTAAGGAAGAGCATGAGGAGTTAAAGCAGGCATCCCAGGGAGATGTGGAAATCGGTACCAAAGCAGTTATTAAAGCTCTGGATGAAAAAATTGCTAAATACAAGAAGTTCCTAAACAAAGCTAAAGCCAAAAAGTTTTCAGCAATCAGGTAACATGTCACACATCTGACAACTGCAGTTTGGGTATAAGGCCTGCCTTTCTTCCCAGGCTATATATTATAAGGTCCTGGGACAATACATAGTGGGGTTCACTGTTATCTCCAGATAATAACAACATATAAATAACATTCAGTTAGCTGAGTTACAGAGGCTTGTTTGTTTCTTCTTCAAGTCTATAAATAATTAGGGTGTTTCTCTTTGTTGACAGCTGAGCTTTCCTAACAGGTCTTTCTTTTTTCAAATGAGATTGTGTAGAGCTCAGGATGTTATTGTCATTGTTATATGGTGAGAGGCTCTGGTTTCTGAGTCACTTCGTTGCTTTCCTTTCTCTTTTAGAATTCCCAAAGGACTTAGTGAAAAGGTGTTTTCCAAATCTGAGCCTAAATCCAAAGAGCAAGATGATGTAGAAGAAAAAGGTAAAAAGTCATTTAATCATAGTTTTGAAATTGAACCTGGCGGACTGAGGCTAGGTGCTGCAGTGAATAGAGCACCGGCCCTGGAGTCAGGAGGATGAGAGTTCAAATCCTGCCTCAGACACTTGGACACTTAGTAGGTGTGTGACCTTGGGCAAGTCACCTAATCCCAATTGCCCTGCCTTCCCCCTCCAAAAAAGAAAAAGCAAAAAAAAGAAAGAAATTGAACCTGGCCTCATATGGCATGGACATTGCTTTTGTAGTGAGAACGCATCTCTCTGGCTTTGACTTGTTGCTCTGGCATGCATTCACTGGGTGACTCTAAACGTCACTTAATCTCTCAAAGCTATAGATCTTTCGTTGTCATTTTGTGAAGAAAATGTTTGCTAAATGTTAAAGAAGTATAGAAATTTCTGTTGTGTATTATTTGCATGTAACAGTAAAGTTAGCCTCTATATTTTGTCACTGGATTTTTTCTTGTGCACATTCAAATTTCCTGAAGTGTTTATAGCTGATATCAACCTTCTCTTCATCTGAGGATATTATCTCAGCTTCAATAGCTTGCTTATTCACTGTCATTAAATGGAAAATGCCAAGAGTTTTCTTATTTTCTTCGTTGAGAAGAGTCCAGTGTTATTCCCAAGCCAGTCATTTAGTCCACAACCCTGTAGTTTGTATGTTCAAGTTCCCATTCCTTTTTCAGGACATACCAAGAAAGGAAAAAAGAGAAAGGCACAAGAGGAGGAGGAACCTGAAGATAAATCTCAAAAGCTTACATCGAAAGCAGTAAGTTTTCTCCATCTTCCTTTACTTAGGTGCATGGTATAAAGATCACAGTGGGAACCCTTATAGCCTTAATGTGACTTTTGAACTTACTAACATGTCAGGGAGCTAGAGCCCTGTCTTATGACCACAGTCCTAGGAAGCTTAGGGGTGATTTGACGTGTCCTAGAAATAGATCAAACTGCCAGGATAAGGCATGATTACAGGTCAGACCTCTGAACTAAACTCAAATCATCTAGTGGCTATAGAAGGCTTCTCAGGAATGGTCCACTGGCCAGAAAGAAGTGTCCCTTTTTGTAGCTTTCCTGGTTTGACTCTTGACCTTCTTCATTCTTGCAGCGAAGGCGAGCAGACCGAGAGAAGAGAGCCAAAAAGGTTGGGGTTCGCTACTATGATACTCACAACGTGAAAAACAAGAATAGGAACAAAAAGAAGACCAGTGACTCAGGGGGACAAAAGCATCACCACAAGCAGTTCAAAAGGAAGCAGTAACTTTTTAATTGGTTTATTAAAATTTACAAAAATATACAATTAGTTGTGTTCATTTTCTTCATACACAGTTGGCATTTCCAAGACCACATTGCTGCTGTTCTGATCTGACAGAAATCACTCGAGTGTACTTGAGAAAACACAGAAAGAAACACTGCTATCTTGACTAATTAAAGTCATATTTAAGTGATGGAAACCTTGAAGATTTTTAGGGGTGCTTCAGATAACCCTCTGGGTCCTGCCAAGACAGTACTTATCACAGTACTTAGCTGGCAGATGCAGAGTAAGAAGAGTCTTGCGAAATAGAATTCAAGAAATATTTTATGTAGCCTAAACTTGATACAACAGCAGCAACTTCCCTTCAAGAGCTTGAGGTGCTGGGTGGCAGGTCCAGAATTCAATTTTCAGTAAGTAGCGTGCTGTGGATACTCAGAGCCTTATGCACATTCTTGTAGCAGAGTCTGAGAATTGTCCTGTGCTAGGGAGGCACAACACCTTTTCTGACTGAGTGTGGTGAACAAGTAGTACCTGCCTTAATGGAAGCAAACAGTTCCTGCAGGATGCAGCCCCTTTTCAAGCAAATCTCCCCACCTGAATAGTAGAGAGTGAGATTCTAGGTCTCCCCTGCTGGTGGTGGGCCCACTCAACTAGTGAGGTTCCTTCTCCAACAGCCCTTGGTGCCAGACTCCATGAAGAGAGCAAGTGCCTGTACAGCCTGCTATATTAAAGCCTTTGCTACGATAATTGGGAGAATTGGTTTAAACAGCTTCCTCCACAGACTAAACCCATTTGGCCCCAAACAGAAATGAGTCATTTCTTTTTCCCCTCTTAGCTTCAATTTTTGTTTGCCAGGCAATAAAATAACCTCTAACAGGTATGGTGCTACAAAAACAACAACAACAAAAAAACAAAACCAGGAAACCTAATTTGGATTTATTTTACTTTGACTTAAAAGTTTACCCTCCTGAGCAAAAGTAATAGCCATCCATGGTCAGTTCTCACTGATTGGTTTACCAGTTGTACTAAATTGAGGTTGCTTCCTGGGGTTTGGATCTTCTCTGATTACTAGGACATGGCTATTTAGGGGACAGGTCCTCTTTCTGCAGTCTAAGAGCAAGTACTACAATGGATACTTTGTGAAATAGGTTACTGTACTACCTTGGTGTCTTCTATGTGGCCTCTGTGATAGATACCCATGACTCAGATTTCTTTCTAGCAAGTACTTAAAGCCATGAATGTTATAATTTTACTGAATTCTGAAGAGAAATAGCTGCTGGCGGCTTGCAACGGCAGAGGCCACAGTGGTTGATTGATTAGAAGAGTTGGGCTAACTTGAAGCAAAGCATGAAAACAGTCCTACAGACTACAGTTAGGTAGGGAAAGGCCCTAGACAGGTGACCCTTTGGAGGAGTGGAAAAAGTAGCAAGCATTGGGAGAAACACTGATGAAGGGATAAGAAGTACAGAAAAGTAGAGTTCAAAAGAGAGATGAAGCCACTTTCGACAATGGCCACTTCAACCCCTGAGCTGGACAACCCTTGCTCAGTGGTCTACATTGAGCAATGCCAAGTGGGCTTTTAGCTAATTCCAAAACTGTCTGGCAAGCCAAATATGGAAGATAGCTGGGAGACATGAATTCCCATTGTCTAACCTTGGGCATTGCTACCAAATCTTGAGGTGTTTTCAGGGCATTTAGACAAAGGTGTGAATGTTGCATGATGGTTTTTCTGGAGGCCATGGGCGTGGGCTGGTTCACTCAATAAACTGTAGCTTTTTATTACAGGGGATTGTTTATATAGGGATAGTTTGCACGGGGGCCCACTTGGAAATCTTCACTTCTTTGGTGCAATGATGCCTTCCAGTTGGGCCTGAAAAACAAAAACCGAAGTTGTTAATTAAGGTGGAGCCTTTCTCTCAGAGTCAAGCACCCCAAGGTGAAAAACTTCCCAGAGAAGTATTGCAATAGTCCAGACAATCAGGCCCTAGGTTTTTAGGGCTTGGGTTTTCTTTTTTTCATTCCTAACACCGTATTTTCTAAATTTGTTTCTGGCTTGGCAGCATGGTCTTGCTGCATTAGGAGAAACCAGAGCTGCCCTGGTTTCCTTCCATACAATGGCCAGGCTCAGGGTATAACATAAAGCATTGAAGAGGAAATTGAATAAAAGTTGTTGAAACAGTGGTTTCAGGATTCACATTTCAGGCTTGACTCTGTCTGCTAAATAAAACATTTGGCCCTCCAGTTTTGGAACTCAAAGGAGTTGTGTGCCAGGTGGAACAAGGGGATGTGGAATAGCAAATTTTCCATCACTGAGGCAACTTGATGCCCAATTAAAGAAAACTGCTACTAGTGTATAGGCTGCCTTCATTTTGTATGTCAGGCTGATGGTTTGCCTGGGAGACAACTGTTCTGTTCTTCAGGCAACTACTAAAATAAATCACTGGTAAGTGCATCTATCCTAGGGTGGGGGAGGCAGGCCAGCAGTGCCTTTGAAGCTGGGCAGCTTTGAGCTCATAGAAATAACTCATTTCTAAGGAATCCTTCATTCTAGGGATTAGGTGGTTACTAGGATGTGTTAGATGCTAAGGTAGTTTGCTTTTGTTATATTACAAACTCCCTGGCAGATTAAGGTACACCAAAAGTATCTGTGAAAGAGAGGAAAAGATTTACTCTCCAGACTACTTACCTGGCTGTGAAGATTTCTGAATTGATTTTTTTCTTCTTAAAAAGAATTTTGGGGGCGGCTAGGTGGCGCAGTGAATAGAGCGCCGGCCCTGGAATCAGAAGGACCTGAGTTCGGAGCCGGGCTCAGACACTTAATCCGCACAAACAAAAAAAAAACCTAGCCGTGTAACCTTGGGCAAGTTACTTAACCCCAATTGCCCTAAAGGGGCGGCTAGGTGGCGCAGTGAGTAAGAGTGCCGGCCTCGGAGTTTGGATGACCCGAGATCAGATCCGGCCTCAGAAAATGAGCACCCACGCATAAATCAAATGACTAGCCGTGTAACCTTGAGCAAGTTACTTAACCCCAATTGCTTTTAAAAAAAAAAAAAAGAATTTTGTATCCAGACAGCAAATCAATTTTCAGCAACAAAGACTGATAGCACCCTCCATTAGCAGGAAACATTGTCCTTTTTTTGGATTGAGTATTTTTGGTGTGTGGAAACTCATGAGCCTGCCAATCTCAGAGCTACAAGCTCCCGCTAGGTCTTCCATTGACAAGAAGAGAGGAGAAGCAGTGGGAATATACTTCTTCCTAGAGTTCCCTTACTGGCCAAAGCCCAGAAAGACCTCCCTCCAGAACATAATGCTGCATTGTCCCCAAGGGAGCCTTCAGTGGTGGGCAGGGGAAGAGGAACAAGTAGTGGCTGTTCCACACTTAGTGGATGACATCCCACCCTGGCTCTGTTCCCATCTAGGCAGAGAAAGGAATTACAAGAAAGGAAAGGAACAAATGGCCAACTCTTCTGACAGCATACTAGGTGACTTAGAATTGTAATGGTTTTCCTTGCCCTTTTCATCTCTGGGGCCTTCTCTGTCCAGTCATGCTCTGGTGCTAAGGGACCTGTCTCAGATAACATCCATGTGCATTTGAGGCCTGGCCCTTCTGAGTGGGAGTCTCTAAAATGTCAGGATGAGAAAATGCCGTGACTTGCCAGGGAGGACTTCCCAGGCTCTGTTATTCTGGGGGAAATGCTGCCAAAAGTAGAGGCTCAAAGATGTAAGGTATAGGGGAATGTGAACCCCACTTTCTCCCACATCCACTTAAGGAACAGCTTTCTCTTGAAGAGGGAGCTATCTGAGCCCTGGGAGGTAGGAGGTGGGAGAAGAGAAAATGCTGGGCTGTGATTGAGTGTACATCCGGCCCTCCAGAGAATTAGGCCCACAGTACCCAAAGTGACTGGCCTCACCTTTAGCTGCTGATTGGTCCGCTTCAGGAACTGAATCTCTTCATTGTGTTTCTTCTCCTCCACCTGCCTCCTCTCAATCTCCCGCTTTTCAGTGGCCTCACACTTAGCCTTCTGCTCATTCACTTGCCTCTCCAAATCTTTCTTCTCTGTTTCCAAATCTGCAATCTGAGCCAAGAGGACATCTGATTTCCCCACAGGGGAAGAAGCTAAGGCAGGGTTGTATGTGATGGGGTTGGGGGTGGGGAAGGGGGGGAGCAGGGAGGGAGAGAGTATGTGTGGATAACACTTAGATCTAAATTTATCTATGAAACCAAGGGGAAAATCCCATATTCCCAGAATCTTTACTGCCACCCAGTGGAATTCCAAATTGGTGACACTGAAGTCTAGGAAAAAAAACCAAAAGTAAACCCCACTGTAAGCTTATGCAAATGATAAGATTTATATCAGAAGGACTATTTGGTACAAATGCTGAGCTTCTTGAGAACTAGAGTAGTATCCCAAGGGGATTTCAGGAGTTTAGAATGGAGGCAGACTTCTGCCTCTTGAACCTAAGTTGAACAGAGTGGGCCCAGGAGACAGAGGGGACCCGCATCTGCAGGCTTGGCCATGGGGGAGGATGGGGTGCCGCAGAAAGTGCAAACTGAGTCCCCCCTTCCCACTCACTTTCCTCTCCATGTCAGACTTTCCTTGCTCAGCTTGGAGTGCCTTCCTCATGCCAAAGGCCACGCTGCTTTCATACAGGGTCTGATAGGCTGCGATGGTCATTCGGATCTCATCCCGGACACGCAGCAGTAGCAAGCCCCGCTCCGCACAATTTATGGTCACTTCTCTGATCAGCTCATCTTCCAGGACACAGGGAGATAGATGCGTGCGCACGCGCGCGCGCACACACACACACACACACACACACACACACACACACATCAGTGAAGACAGAAGGCTGAAAAAGGCAACTTGGGTATTATCAACCATGTTTTCTCCTGAGGAGAATGCTGAGAAGGGCAATGCTTTCTCTTGACTGCTTTTAACTCAAACTGGGAACACTGTCCAAGGTAAAAAAAAAACAATTCAGTGAAAACTGGGATAGTTCGTTCTCTCTCTCTCTCTCTCTCTCTCTCTCTCTCTCTCTCTCTCTCTCTCTCTCTCTCTATCTCTTCCTCCCTTTCTCTCCCCCTCCCTCCCTTTCTCTCCCTCTCCCTCTCTCCCTCTCTCGGCAGAAGGGAAGGAATGTGATGACTCATAGAGTCCATTCCCACCAGACCAAGCACTTCTCTGATGGAGACAGAATGCCAAAACCGAGGTTTGTGGAGTACCAGGCAGTCAGCCTAGAACAATGCCCTAACAGCAGGCTAGAGTTCACCTCTTTGGAACTGAGGAGTTTTAAGATACACTGGCAATATGAGCCTTATATCTCAGTATAATTGTTATTCCCATATCTACACCTTCCAGTTTTCAAAGGGCTTTTCTCCCAAACACCCCCAAGGTGCTTTACAGATGAGGGGAAATGGGGAGGCTCCCAGAGAAGCCAAGTGACTTGCCTACACTTATGCAGCAGTGGTTGGGCTGGGATTGAGCCTAGATCTTCTGCTTCCAAGTCCAAAGCTGATGACTTTGGTGCTGTTTGAGGCACTCTGTGTCCTCACATCCCTCCCCAGTCAGTCTCAGAGAAGCAGATGCCAGAAAGCCTGGTTGGACAGGAGTCCCATCTGCACCCTCCCAAACAAGCTGCCACCCAGCCTTTGCTTGAAGCCTCCAGTGAGGAGCCAAGAGTCCACTGTACCCATAGGCAGTCCATACCACTTCTGAAACTGCCAGCATTTCCTTGGTGCTTATTCTGGACTTGTTCATGTGCTGCTTTCCTAGACTACATCTGAAGGCTTAGTTTCTTGATCCTCTCTTTTTCTGTTCTTAGTGTATGTTTTCAGAGAAAATTTTTCCTCAGATAACCACATATCTCCCCCAATGATTTTCAGTGTCATTCTCTTTTACATGGTGAGCAGTGTAGTTTATGATTTATACTCTGATCTTCTCATTCTATGTTTAGATAGCTTCCACTATGAGGAAGTATTTCCCTACTTTGAGCCTAAATCTTCCTCTCTATTCTCTACCTACTTACTACTACTGGTTCTGTCCTCTGAGGTTAAGCAGAAAAGCTCTAACCCCACTTCCAAATGGCAGATTCAATTATCACAGAATGTCATATGCACTCTGAGAATTCTCCTGGCTAAATATTCCTAGTTTCTTCCATTGATCCTTGTAAGGCATGGCAACTAGAAATCAAAAACCCCTCATTTAATGGACGAGAAAACAGAGGCTCATCTTGGCAAGGGGAAGTGATTTACTTGGGTCACAGAAAAAGTTAATGACAAAGCTAGGATCTGAACCCTATGCTCCTGATTCCCAGGCCAGTGCTCCTTCCACTACAATTCAACATTTATTACCCATCTATAACTTTATCATGCAAAAAGAATCCAATTTCATAGTGTTAGGAAGTCACTTTTCTCTGTACGAAAGTGGGAAGGAATCCTGTGTGATCATCTGATTGGGAAGGCCTGAATGGAGCTGCTGGAGTCCTGAGGATGGGACTAACACACAGGACTGAAGAGCAAGTGCCCAGCCTGACACAGAGAAGCTGGGGAGCAGTCAAGAAGACCAATTTTTTAAGGAGACCTCTTGTTGCAGCCTCTTGGCGCCAGACAGTTTATCAAGTGGTAAGCAAATTAATCTCTGAAATAAGTTTCTGGACTGTGGTCTGAATGTGGTTGGATTGTATATTTTCAAATCACCAAAGAGTTCTCTTTTCCCATTCCAAGCAACTTCTAAATGCAAGCAGTGACTCCAGTTGTAATGAGGATACTGACTGGCAAGCTGAGGGGAAGCCAGAAGTAAGAGGGTTAGTTACTTCATGGAAGTCCTGGTCACAATGCCAGGGAAATGACCACCTGGAGCTCCCTAGTAGGGTGGGCACCATGGGGGGGATCAGCCTGTGAGGTGCCAAATGCATGAACACCAATGTATTAAGCAGGGTTTCTGTGAGGAGGCTTGTGTTCATTCCCAAGGAAGGGGCTGAATTAGCAGAGGGGACCACCCTGGGCTTGGAGCTGTGACCTTGGGTCTGGCACTTTTAAAAACCAATATTTGTCCCACCTACAGAGAGTATGAGTATTTTAATCACACAAATGGAAGGAGTTGTTAAGGCATAAAAATCAGGGGCTTTGTTTATATGCAGATTTTTTTAAAAAGGATTTCACATAACAACAAGCAATACCTTTAAAGGCAAAGAAACAGACTGGCAGAAATCATTTTCCATAACTACATCAGATAAAAGACTGATATTTAGAATCTATAAGAAACTGACATCTCTCTCAGTCTACTACACCCTCCCTGGGGGTCTTGGACCTCTTACCACTGACCCACCTTCTTCCTCCCAGACTTTTCCCTGGCTGCCCTGCCCCGGGCCCCAGGGGCCTGGAAAGTTCTCCCTCTGTTCTTCTACTCTCTGGCTTCCTTTAGGATTCAGTACTCACCCCACCTTCTACAAGAAGCTTTTTCAGTCTTCACAGCCACCACCATGCCCACACTCCCATTGCCAGTGCCTGCCCTCAGAGATGTTCACTCCTTTACACTGTGCATTGGTTTTCTATGCACGTTATTGTTTGCAAGTTGTCTCCTCCATTAAAATGTGAATTCTTTTAAGGCAGAGACTGTTTTTGCCTTTCTTTGCATGCCCATCTGTGCCTGGCACACACAGTAAACTCTTCATGAATGCTTGCTGACTTACTGACAACCCCTCTGGGCTTCAATGGCCCCACTTGTGAGAGTCCCAAGCTTTATGCTTGACAGCATCTTCATAGCCGGGGATGCTAGAGAAGAAAACACCAAAACCCAACAAGTCCCAGGTGGCCATTATCACGAGCTGAACCCAGTTGGGCATCTCTGTTCTCCCTCCTCAGCTCTGAATCTGCCCTGCTCTCCACACTGGCCCCCTTGCTGCCCCCAGAGGCACTCACCAAAGCACTGTGAGTACAGCTCCCTTCGCACTGGGCAGATTCCAGTCTCCCGAGCCTGTCGCTGCTGTAGTTTCAAGTCCAGCTGCTCCTGGAGATGCACCACATCCATCCTGGTGCTGGGGGTGCTGGACACCTGCTGGATCCATAGCTGAGTATCTTCCACCCATTCTCTGTGGCAAAAACACACAATCCAGAAAAAAAGTCAGGGGCAGGGGTGGCAGGCAGGCAGGTACCACAAACTCACTGTGCTCACAGCAGACAAGATGGTGGGACCTCTAACCAGCTCCAAGGCCCAGGACTTAAGAAATCACAGAATCATGGACTTATAGCACTGAAGAATGTCAAAGCTGGAAGGAACCTTAGACATCATCTAAGTCAACCCTTTCATTTCACAGCTGAGGAAAGATTTGCCCATAGTCAGAAAGGTAGGTGACAGAAATCAAAACCAAACCCAATACTTCTGATTCCTAAGGTCAGTTAGTCAGCCATTAAGAATTTATTAAGAGGGGCGGCTAGGTGGCGCAGTGAGTAGAGCGCCGGCCCTGGAGTCAGAAGGACCTGAGTTCGGATCCGGCCTCAGACACTTAACCCACACAAACAAAAACCTAGCTGTGTGACCTTGGGCAAGTTACTTAACCCCAATTGCCCTAAAAGGGGCGGCTAGGCGGCACAGTGAGTAAGAGCGCCGGCCTTGGAGTTGGGATGACCCGAGATCAAATCTGGCCTCAGAAAATGAGCACCCACACATAATGACTGGCCGTGTAACCTTGAGCAAGTTACTTAACCCCAATTGCTTAAAAAAAAAAAAATTTATTAAGAGTGGGGGTGGCTAGGTCATGCAGTGAATAAAGCACCGGCCCTGGAGTCAAGAGGACCTGAGTTCAAATCTGGCCTCAGACATGTAACACTAGCTGTGTGACCTTGGGCAAGTCACTTAACCCCAAGTGCCCTACCCTCCCTCCCCCCAAAAAAAGAATTTATTAAGAACCTACCACGTATCTGGCACTGTCCCCGCCACTGGGTATACAAAGAAAGGTAAAAGAAGGTCCCTGTTTTCAGGGACTTCACAGTGTAACTGGAGAGATAATATGCAAATAACTACACACAAATAAGATCTATGCAGAATAAAGTGGCAATGATCAACAGTGGGAAGGAACCAGCATCAAGGGGAAGTGGGAAAGGCTTCTTTTAACAGGGATTTTAGCTGAGGGCAGCCCGGAGGCAGGGATGAGGAGGGAGAGATGCCCAGGTATGGGGTACGGCCATATGTGAGGAATAGCCAGGAGGCCAGTGTCGCTGGATCATGGAGTCTGCGAAGGGCTGGAAGGTGTGAGAAGACAGTAAAGAGGTTGGAAAGAGGAGAAAGTAATGAAGGGCTTTGAATGCCACTCAGAAGATTTTAATTTTCATTCATCCTAGAAATGATGGAAAGTCACTGGAGTTTATTAAATGTGTGTGTGTGTGTGTGTGTGTGTGTGTGTCTGGTGTGTGATGATGGGACTTGTACTTTTAGGAAGATCAATTTGACAGCTAAGTGGAAGATGCACTGGAGTGGGGAAGAGACTTGCAGCAGGCAGACCCACTCACCAACAGGCCATTGCAATAATCCGGGCATGAAATGATGAGGGCTGTACCAGGGTGGTGGCAGGGTTAGAGGAGAGAAGGGGACGGATACAAGAGACGTCATTAAAGTAACATCAACAGAACTTGACAATAGATTACAGATGGGTGATGAGGGAGAGTGAGGAGTCAAAGACAGTAGCTAGGTTTTATGCCCGTTAGGGCTTCTCCCATAACCCTCAGATACCAGAAGGCCATGTACAATGAGGGCTCTTCCTGCTTCCCATGGCAAAGAATCTCGGCTCCCATCAGCAGGTTTCTGATTGGTTTCACCTTCCATCCATTCAATAACTACCCCTTCCTGGTAGCCCTCTGGCTGAACCCAGTTTACTTGGGGGACCCTTTTCATGTTTCTTTCTTCCTTTCCCTACCTCCTCCTACCCCTTTAGGTGTTCAGATGCCACATCTACTGTGGCCGTAGACAAGTTTTAATTTTTTTTCTACTCTCACTCTTGACTGCTGAATGTCTTTAAAGAAAGTCACAAAGCTGAGCTAATTTCACTCATTATAAATTCATTGTCTATAACCTCTGCTTGCCCCTAAATGCTTCTTGACAGTCGTTTTCCTTTACTCTCAGGGCATATGGGGTGTGCAGGAAAGATTAGTAATTTTGGAGTGAGGGCACGCTCTCACCTGTGGCTCCAAGAAGCTGTAGCATACACAGCTTCCATACCCTAGTAAACTGTCTCAGCCAATGGGCTAAACCAGGTTGAAGGTAACTGATGAGATTCCAACCTGTCAGTGAGTTAGGGGGATGTCCACCACAAGTAAGTGAAAATTTCCCCTGGCAGAAAGAGCAAATGAGAATAATATGTTCCAATGGCCATGAAGTAGGACATTGGTCAGACATTGAAGATGCATCCACTGCAGCCCAGGCCATCGCCAGTCATCCTGATTTTTGTCCTGCCAATGGATTTCGATGACTCTGAAAAAAGAGTCTACCTTTGAACTTCATTCCTTCTAGCAAATGTTCCTTCCTTTTTTCCTTAATGTTTCCTTCTTTTAAAAAAATGTTTAATTAATCATTTTTACCCCACTGGTCTTTCCCAATGATTTCCCTCTCCACAGATAAACTTTCTCTTATAATAAAGAAAAGTAGCTAAGCAAAGTGAAGGCCACACAGAGGATTTGACTCTTCTCACTCCACATCAGGCTGTGTGATAATACATGCCTCATTCAGCATCTCTGGTCATTCACTTGTCCAACAAGAGGAGAGAAGCATCACAGCTGCCTTTTCCAAATATCTTCTTTTCTCTCCTCTAACTCCTAATGTGCTCACACAACACTATCTATCACCATCACTTGACAACAGATATTTTTCTAGCTTTTTATTGAGAAGTACAGAGGTGATACAATATCAATTCCCTCATCCCCTCCCCTCTTTCTTTCATTTCCTGCTCATCATGAAAGCAGAGAAATATCAAAATACATTATAAGATCCTTCAGCAGGCACCTTCGATCCCCATCTCTTTCAGAATTGGTCCCACAGTTATCCCCTTCCTAATCACAACCCATCCCCATGCATCTTTAATCTCTCTCTATCCACTGGATCTTTTTCTTCTGCTCAGCCTTCCCCAATCCTGAAAGGGCCTTCTTTTGACCCCTCTGGTCCATCTAGCTACTGTCCTATCTCACCTATCCACTTTTCCTCAGTCCCCTGAAGTTCTACTGTGTCTCACCATTCTATCAAAATTGTTCTCTTCAGGATCACCAAAACCAGTGATCTGTTGTGGAGACAGCTAAGCGGCTCAGTGGATAAAGTGGTAGACCTGAGTCAGGAAGACTTGAATTCAAATATGACCTCAGATACTTAACCTTTTAGCCCTGGGCAAGTCCTGTATAACCCTGGACAGGTCACTTAAGTTGCCTTAATCCACTGGATAAGAAACTAGCAAACCACTGCACTATCTTTGCCAAGAAAACCTCATGGACAGGATTGGCATGCTATGGTCCCTGGGGTCATGAAGAGTTGGACATGACTCAACAACAACAATGGCCTGTTGTTAGCACCTTCTGTAGCTTTTGATGGTGTTAAAAATCCACCCCAGCCTCTATCCCTCTGCCACTGCATTGAAACCATTTGGTTTCAGAAATACCATACTCTTTTGTGGAAATTTTTTTTAATCACCAAAGAATTCTCTTCCCCCTCCAAACAACTTATAACTAGATATGATGACTCCAAATGTAATTAGAATGCTTATGAGTGAGCCAAGAAGAGTTCCAGAATAAAGACTGTTTTGCAAATGTAAATTGCTTCTCCTATTTCTCTAGCTGCTTCTCCTTTCACTCAGTCCTCTTCTCAACCTTCTACTATGGGTGCTCCCAATGGTCAGTCCTTGATCCTCTCTATGCTTTTTCCTTTGGCCATGTCATTCACTCTCTCAACATCACTTCCCATCTCTAGGTAGAAGAGGCCTAAGTCCATCCTTTCAGCTCTGACCTTTCTTCTAAGTCTTAGATGTACGTTTTCAACTAATGAATGACCCTCTAGCATGTCCAACTGCACATGTCCAAGGCCAAGCTCTTTATCTCCTATGCTAAACCAGTTTTTTCTGTGGCACCACTATTCACATGGGCTTCCATATTCATAATGCTGAGCTTATCACTCAATCTTTTCTTTCCTTCACCTTTATATCTAATCAGCTATCAAGTCCCATAGATTCTATTTTTGCCACATTTCCCATCCTTCTCCTCTATTCTATTCCTAAAACTACCACCTCATACAAGCACTCATTGCTACCAGGTGAGATTATTGCAATACCTTCCCAACAAATATCCCTGCCAATTCATTCTTCATATAACTTTAAGCGTAATTTTACTAATGCATAGATCATACTATTCCTCTGCTCAAGTCCCTTTAGTGGCTCCCTATTGTCTGCCCAATAAATAAAGTCCAAACTTCTCTGCCTGACATACAAGGACCTCTGGTATCATTCATCTTATGTTTCCAGCTTTATCTCATAGTCCTCTCCTCCATGGACTAGCACCTTGTTCTCACACCAACATGCCTTTGCTCACACCATCCCCTAGGGTGAGCTTCCTCAAGAAAACTTTCCCTGATCACAACCCCCAGCCAATAAGTATATTCTCCCTCCAATCTTACACTGAACTTTGAGTGAATATAATTTGTTGTTGTTTGTCTTTTGTTCTGGAAGAGAACCAATGACATCAGGAGGGTAATGTATTGACTTCCAAGTGATTTGGATTTAAGTGAGGCAGGGTTGTGCAAGTTATCAGCCTCTGGAGCCATCTGAGTCCAGTGGCAAGACATAAATCAGGATGACTGGAGATGACCCCAGATACAGTGGGTGACCCTGGTCTCTTTAAGCTAAGGTCTTTCCCAGGTTTCAGTCTGTCTGAGGCAATACCCATTTAATGATTTAAGGCTAGGTAAGAAAAGAGGCAAAAGATGACCTATTTTGCATACTTAAAAAAAAAAGTAAGCCAGGAGGTTTCAGGGTTTCAGGCCAGAACAGAAACAATTGATATTTACACTCACTCTGAATCATCAAAACCCAGAAAGTGACCAAGTGAGGCTTGGGCTAGGACTTATTATCAGAGAACCAGAGTGATTGGGCTTAAGGCATCTTCAAGTAGTTCCATTTGAATCCCAATGGCTTTTATCAAAGCGTGGTTTTCCAGAGCTCTATTTCAAGAAATCATTTCTATTAAGCAAACATTAAGCCACATGTAAAGCACAGTGCTATGCTAATCCACTTTTAATGTGATATTGCATATTATAGTTATTTGTGTATGTGCCACATCCCTGCTTCTAAACTGTGAACTCCATGAAAGCAGAGACTATCCTCATCTAATTGTTAAGGCTTCTGTAAAGCCTAACATAGATCCCTGCTCACAGAAGGCACCTGATAAATGTTTAAGGTATAGAGTTCTGTTTTTGGGCCTGTAGCCAAGGTAGAAATGGTTACTGCCCTCAGGGAGTTCACAGTCTGTCAAGAGAGAAGAGTAAAAAAGTAAATAACTCATAGTCCTAGGTTATGATCAGTGCTGACCAAGTTATAGCTGGAAGAGGCCTAGATTACTATGGGCTAGGCCCAATTGGGATAGGCTTTCCACTTGATGTGCTGATAAAACCTATGTGTATTGTCGCTCATTAGAATGTGAACTCACTGGGAGCAGGAATTATTCCCGCTTTTCTATTTATATAGAAATATACTTACACAGGTCATATATGCTTAATAAATTCTTCCTTACTGGAAAAACAAAAGGCTCAGTACAACAGATAGATCTTCAAGTTCCAGCCCACCATGTACCTACCATGGCTCAAAAAGAAAAGGAAAACAGAACTTGAGCAGAATCACAGGCTTTTGGGGTGTGCTGTAATGGATATCAACCAAGGGTCACAGAATGCCATGGCTAGCCCATGACCCTCATTTTATTTTACATATAGCAACACCTCACATTTCTGTTGGGCTCAGAAGCTTACAGTGCTTAGGAAGTTTATTGTCCCCATCTTACAGTTACAGACATTGAGGTTCAGAGAGGTCAATGGCTATACCTAAAGTCACACAAAGAGTTAAACATCAGATGAAGGAATTAACCCAAAGTTTTTTATTCTAAGTTCAAAGATTCTTCCCCTAAGGGTGGTCTCTTGATGCCCCTCTAGGCTGCTCTTCAGTCTGCCCTCCTTCAGTTCTAGTCCCAGGCTTTTGTCCATTTCTCATTTGCTCAGCCCACCCCCCAAATTAAAAAAAAGCTTCCATGACCCCTTTCAGAACACCTAGCTATTGTACCATCTTTCAATTTCCCTTGACTGCAACACTCCTTGAAAAAGCTGTCTACCTCTCCATCTCCCACCCCAGCCCCAGTGTCTGTGATATCCAGATAGATGCTGACCCTTTACCCCCCTACCCTTTGACCCTGGGACCAATTAAGTCTTTTCAAACAATCATTGATTAGGACATGACCACTCACAACAGCTTATATGATCAAGGAGTCACCAACTACAACTCTTCTAGGGACATGATAGATTCCCGGGTCTTACTACCTGTGGTTGTTTGGTTGTTGTCCTTCCAGGTGATCTGCAGAATCTTCCCAAGACAATTCAAATGGAAGCAATTCATTTTCCTGGCATGGCAATCATATGCTGTCCAGGTTTCATAGGTATATAACAATGAGGTCAGCACAAGGGCTCCGTGACATTCAGTCTGATAATCAGTCTCTTCTTTCCCACACTTTTCTTTGGCACCTCCCAAACACTGAGCATCAACCTCATTATCAAAGTGTACATCCCTGGCAAACATACTGCCAAGGTAAATGAGCTTATTCACATTTAAAACTTCTCCATTTGCTGTAACCGATAGTTCCATGTATGGATGATGTGGTGCTGGCTAGTGGAACACCTGTGTTTTTTTGTTAGGTTAGAATTAGCACAAGCAGCAGACAATCCATTGATTTGATACATCTCAACTTCAGAGGCTGCATTGAGTGTGCTATAATCTGCAAACAAAAAAAATCATACACCAACTCCCCCTCTACTTTATTCATGGCTTATAGCCCTTTCAAGTTAAATATTTACCATCCATGTGGTAGCTGACCTTATCCATGGTAAAGTCATCGTGGTCCTGACATTGTGCCCTCACTGCCCCCCTGGTGCTTCCATCTGGCCTCCTGCTGCTTGCATACTAAGGAACCCTGGACCTTCTCATCCACCTTTCTTCTATACGCTAAGGACCACTGGGCCTTCAATCTGTTCCTTTTTAACTAGAACCTTTTATATATGTTGGTTTTCCTTTAATGTGAGTTCTTGAGAAGAGGGACTGTATTGATTTTCCATTTGTATTTTTAAGGCTTAGCACAGTGTTTGACACATAGTAAGAAGGTAGTAAAAAATGCTTTCTATTCTATCCTATTCCAATCCATTTTCTACAGCAGCTGCAATATTACAATAACAATAACTCACATTTATAAAGTGCTATCAATTGTACAAGAGCCCCAAGGGAAAGATGAACAGGGATTATCAGTTCCATTTCGCAGGTAAGAAAACTGAGGCCCAGAAAAGGAGCTTGATTTGCCTTAGATCAGAGAGCTAGGATTGTGTGGCAGACCTGGGAGGAAAATCAATGCCTAGCAAAGTGTCTCACACGCAAATCATGCTTAACAAATGTTTGTTGACTTGAGCTGAACTGAACCCGGGTGTTTCTGAGCCTACTCTGGGCTTCTTTCCACTGGATCATATTGTTTCTGCTGATAAAAGACCCACCTGGGTTTTCTCCACCACATTTTTGAAGTTTATAACAAGACTGGTTTCTCTCACAATCACAGAATCACTAGGTGTGATAAGGAGGGGGTGATGCTGGTCCCTCACTTGAATTTTGGAGTTCTGAGCTGCAATGATCTAAGTCAATCAGGTGTTCCCACTGGGTCTATCCTCAATGTGTTGAGTCCCAAGGTTGAAGACAGAGCAGTTCAAAGCTTCCATGCTGATTAGCTGTGGGATCAGACCAGGAGAGGCCACTATACTTCCAGTCTCAAGAAAAAAAAATCATCACCTCTTAGAACTGGGAGGCACCTCAGAAGTTTCCAACTGAGCCTGTACCTGAACAGAAATTCCCTTACAACATCCCCAAATGACCTTTAGTTCTTTAGACTCTGCTAGGAGACCCTCCAGTGAGAGGGAAGCCACTACTTATCAAGGCAGTCCATCTCATACTGGGACAACTCTGGTTGTTAGAAGGTTCTTCATCACATCTTGACTGAGTCCTGATAAGGATCTCACTTCAGAGATCCTTATCCTGCCCTGTTTCTTGAAGCCTTCTGTGCCCAAGGATACAAGAGAACAGATGAGCCAGAGCATGAAGCCCCTGGAAATGTATTTGAAGAACGATTTGGAAAAGAAACAGTAAAGAAGGATAGAAACACCAGAAGTCAGAAATCCTGGGTTTTAGTTACTGCCTGATACTTCAAAGAACCCCCGAATGTGAGAGTTGGAAGGGGCCTGAGAGGCCAGCTAATCCAACATGTACTTCACAGGATTCCCCTTTATAACATCCCCAAATAATGTTCGACTAGGTCTTGCTTGATTATTAGGAAATTTCATTATACCTAGCCAAAATCTGCCTCTATAATTTCATACTCACAGAATGCCAGGGCTAGAATGCGCCCTCAGAACCCACGTAGTCCAAGCCATACTGCCCATGATCCCCTCTGGCTGGCCAACCACTTAGCTCTGAATTGTCTAAACTGTACTATTGTCTAGGCCTCACTCCTCTTGATCATCTGCCTGAAGATCCTCAATGAGAAGGGCATCTGCTGCCCCCCCATGTCAGCCCATGCCACCTCTAGGGCTTATGCTGCTAGGAAGTGCTTCCTTATACTGAGTTCCAATCTTCCTCTCTGCAGCTTCTACTCATTACCCCTAGTGATGTCTTATGAGGCCAAGTGGAACAAGCTTAATTCCTCTCCCATGTAAGGGCCTTTTAAAGACAACTATGATATCCTTCCATAGGCTTCTCTTTTCCTAGCTAAACATCCCCAGTTCCTTTAAGTACTCCTCAAAGAGGAGAGGCAGAGCTCTACCCCTTGCTCTTCTCCTCCCTGCATACTATCTCAGTTGCCATACTTGTTGTTTTTATAGCCATACCTTTTTTCATGTCTGGTTTTCCATCTAGGTCTTATCCAAGACAATGAAAGAAACAGGAAACAGCATAGTGGCAAGTACAGATCCCTTGGGTATTCCACTGAAGACCTATTTCCAAGCTAACATCAAACCTTTAATGACTATTTGGGAGAAGGAGAGTGGCCACCCAACTAGCTCTTAATCTACCAAACTGTACTATTGTCCAGGCCACAACCCCCCCCCCCACCCCACCCTTTCCACAAGAACAGCATGAGATACTGTTGAATATTTTGCTAAAATCTAGGTGAAAGCCTGTAGCAAAGCCCATTGGTAGGAACTCTTCTTACTGATGGAGGTGAATACCCTGAGTTGTGTGAAGGGTGTGATGGATTTGGAGAAAGACAGAGCTCAAGTTTGCGACAATCCCCTTCATCAGGGACTTGTCAAGCTTTAAGTCTTCTTCAAAGTGTTCAGTTGTTTCAGGTGCTTCAGGCTTCAAGAGAGAGAAGATGGAAGAAGCCAACCTCACTTCAGGGTACTGAAGGAAAAGACTCTGGTAAGAAATAAGAGGAACAGGGCGGCTAGGTGGCGCAGTGAGTAAGAGCACTGGCCTTGGAGTTGGGATGACCCGAGATCAGATCTGGCCTCAGAAAATGAGCACCCACACATAAATAATGACTGGCCGTGTAACCTTGAGCAAGTTACTTAACCCCAATCGCTTAAAAAAAAAAAAAGAAAGAAATGAGAGGAACTAGCAGTTTCTATCATGTCCCTACTCCCACTTGCCACACTAGAGAGTTTAGGGAGGGTCCCCTTGGGTGAGATCCAGGTCTCTCTCAGCTGAGCTGAGCTATCTCCTTCACTTTGTATTGTCTGGTATATATTCTCTGATATATACCTTCTCTGGTTTCTGTTTTGTTATGATTTGGATAAATGAGTTTCATTGCTATTTGCTATGTGTATTCATTATGGAACTGGTATTAGGTGGTTAACCGGTTATATAGAGCTTAGAGTCTCTCTCCTCTCCAAAAAATGACAAAGTGATCCAAAGTGATCACAAGTTAGTTTGAAACAATCACATACCCTAAAAGAATATTTAAAAGTGCAACTTAGTACTGCTAGCCTAGTACTTCTCCTCTCTGAGGAGAAGAGGGTAGCCTCTGGTCCTAATTTCCGGTTTCTTCTTCTGGCAAGAATGAAAGTTGCCTTGGAGAAATGCAGGGGGAGAAAAGGTTCGAGATATTTATTCTGCCTCCCTTCAAGCCACACAGTGATAGTCTCTGCTACAGGTGGGCTCCTCTCTCTCTCCCAATCTACCTGTCAAAAAAAGGAACTGAGTTTACTGTTGCATAACCTATGCTGAATAAAACCATGTTGATTATGATCATTACTTCCTTTTCTAGACATTCACTGATCAGCCCTTTAATATTATGCTCTAGAATTATGCCAAGAATTGAAGGCAACAGATAGAAGCTTATAATATGCAAATTTTAGCCTCTTCCTTTTTTGAAAAATCTATCCAATAGAATCTCTCCAATTTTCCATAATCTACATTCCTCCTCTGTACTCACCTATTCAGTGAAGTTTAAGTACTTATAGTACAATGAGCAAACTGCTATACTAGGTTGTTGTTCTGTTTGTCCTTTGTACCCAAAAAGGACCATGACATCAGGGAGATCATGACATGACTGGCAGTTGACTTTGATTTGAGGGAGGTGGGGCTGTGCAAGGTCACCAGCCTCAGGATACAAAGGCACCCCAAACCCAATTTTTCCCTATTTTGACAGCTGGGTTGAGGATGAATTAGAGAGGAGGACTGTCTAGACCATTCCATGGGGATCATTATATCCCATGTGACACCAGAGGAAGACATTTATTTCCCCACTAGCTAGTGGAGAAACCTGGATTAGACTTTATGTTTCATGACTACTCATCGCTCTTTCCCCACTATACCACTTATGTCAACAATAACAACGAATATTTAGTAAGCTGGTGCTGTGTGCCAGACACTGTACCAAGTGCTGGGGACACAAAGAAAGGCAAAAGACAGCTCCCTGCTCTCAAGGAGCTCACAGTCTAATAGGGACATGGCACACAAAGAACTAAGTACAGCAAGACATGGACAATGGACAGAACGATTTTAAAATATTCTCAGGGAGAAGGCACTAGCATTAATGAGGATCAGGAAAGACTTCTTGTAACAGGCGAGATTTTAGCTGGGAGTTGGAGGAAAGCCAGGAGATAGAGATGAGGAGACAGAGAATTCCAGGATTATCTGGAGTGAGGCACTGCAGTGAGGCCTGTGTCACTACCGAGGAAATCCATAATCTTTCGAAGATCACTGGAAGTAGCTCAATCATCACAGCAGCCAGTTCTGTTACCACCCTGGGATGGAGGTCATTTGGCTCTAGTGACTTGAGACAATCAAGGGCAACTAGGTGCTTTCTTATTATCTCCTTACTTATCGGGGTTTCTGATTCCCTATGGCGATTCTCCCTTTGTCCCTTCCAGTCCAGAGATCATTATTCTTGGCAGAGAAAATGGAAATAAAGTAAGACTTTCCAGCTCTGCCTTCTCTGCATTGCTTCTCGTCATCATTCCATCTACCCCCAAGCAGAGAATTCCTCTGTGATCCCTCCTTGGAGCTTCCTTCCAGTGTGACCCTGGGCAATAACAGGAGTGATAATGATGACTAGCATTTATAGAACACTTACAGGTTTGCAAAGCACATACGTTATCTCATTTAACCCTCACGACAATGCTGTGAAACATATGCTGTTGATCTACATTTTACTGAGGAAACTGAGTCTGACAGAGGTTAAATGACTTGCCCTGGTTCACACAGCTAGTGAATGTCTGAGGCAAGATCTGAACTCAGGTCTTCCTGAAAAGAAGAGACCACCTCCCTAGTCTCAATGTCCCCATATGTAAAAATGAAATGGCTGGAGTTGGATGGTTTTGCAGGCCCTTCTAGTTCTTGTATTCTATGATCCTATCAGGATAATAGCTGGGAAAAAAAGATGACACATTAGGCACATGAAGGACCCTGAGCGACTTGGAGACCCTTGCGTGCTAAGACTAATTGATCTTAGACTGGACTCTGGACTCAAGTTCCATGTTAGTAGTTGAATTAAATAATATTTAATGCCCCTTCCAGGTCTGACCTTCTATGATGCAATGAGGAGTCTACTGGGATCATAGATAGATTATAATTAGAGGACCCTGGTGTGAGAAGACCCAGACCCTTGGGTTCCAGAGCTAAGTGACCTTGGAGGAGGGGGGGAGATCCTAGTATCTTTGGGACTTAGAATTCCTGTGCCTCTCCCCACTCTTGTGATGTAAAGCAGGTGCTTATCTGTTTGTATCACATAGCACTGGTCTTTAGAATCAAAGAACCAAAGGTTGAATCCAGGCCCTCCATATCACTACCTGACTGTTTCCCCATCTATAAAATAAGGGGGTGGGGGGTAGTTGGACCTGTGACCTCTAAGGTCCCTCACAGCTCTAAACTCTTAATGTTCAATCCTGTGATCCTGGGCCCTGGGGTGGGGGGGATTGTGAGACTCTCTCTAGGACTATTGGCTGGGCTGGCCACAAGGTACCAATATCTGTATTTCAAGGGCTTATTATCTCATCAGGGTGGCTATTCCTTCTCCATTTTCGTAGAGTTGTTATGGTCACAGTTTTTATTTTTGATCAAAAACCTCACTGCCCTGCAGCCAAACACAGGATAAGCCTTTGCTAACTTGGCTAATCCAGTCTTTGGACCACAAATCCATCCATCCCAAGACTTTCAAGCTTGTTGATTATCCCTCAATCTTTTTACCTGGGGGGCAAGATGGAGTTCAGGATCTCTTCAGCCTGCTTGGTGGGGTCTGGGGCAGCAGAAGTAGAAGGGGTGGCCTTGCTTTTGGGTGGTTGTGGGACTGGCCCTGTAGCCAATGGCTGCTGGGGGCTGACTTTCAGTGGACGGGCCTGGGAAGAAGGTGACAGAAAAGCTCAGTGATGTGGCCCCCAGAACTGACCTTGGGGCAGCCATGGCCCTGGTTCTTTTCCTGTATTCTTTCCTTTCCTTCTTCCCACCTTATTTCTCCCTTTCTACCCTCCCATCTTCTGCCCTCTCTCCTCTCATGAAATCCCTCTTCTCATTCCTTCTTCCATGCATCTACCCTCACCTTTTCCTTTCTTCCTCTTCCTCTTTCCTCACCCTACCTACCATCATTCTTTTTCCTTCTACTATATCCACTTCTGTGATCCCTCATTTTGCCCACTTTTCTCCCACCCTCTTCCTCCCCACTTTTTTTCATTCTTCTTCTACCTTCCTAACTTCCACACCTTTCCTCTCACATTCTTTTGCTTCCTCTTTGCTCCTCCCTCTTATAATCTCCTCCCTCCCTTTGCTTCTCCCACTGTCTTTTTTCCTCTCAATCTTCTTCCCTCCCCTCCCTCTTGCTATTTTCTCCTCCCAACCACATCTTCCTTTCCCCTTCCCATTCCTCTTCATGCTTCTTCCGTCCTTTCCCTCCTCCTGTTTTCCTCTTCCCACTTTCACTCCTCCTCACTCCTCCTATTTCTTCCATCCTCCCTCTCCCCTCTTCTCCCTTCCTCTCCTCCCACATCCTCTCCCCTCCCACTCCTTCTTCCATCTTCCCTTTCCACATTCTCTTCACCTCTCCTCCCTCTCTCCCTGCAGTCCCCATTTCCAGGCCCTGGGTTCTACCTTGGGGCTCCGCTTCTCTGTGTTCCGGCTCACTAGCACCGGGGTGTCATACTTGAGCAGAGAGTCAACTGGAGGAATCATGGTGGCTGCTGCAGCAGTGGCTCCACAGCCTTGTTTACTGTCACCATGGAAACCGAGGCCCCACCCCCTTTTCCTACCACTCGTGCCCCAGCTGCCCTCAACTAGCGGTGGGGGCGGGGCTTGTGGCGAGAGTGACAATGTGAGAGCCTGTGGGATTGGCTGTAGCCCCATCAGCTCCAAGTTGTTTTCTTGGCGAAAAGAATCCTGGACTAGGCACCCCCCCCCAGGAGCTGCCAGATGGAACTTAATTTCTGGAACTCAGCTAGTTGTGTGGCCTTGGGCAAGACACCTCCTGTTACTGGAGCACATGGGATGCTTCTGAGAAAAGTGCCTTGTAGAACTTAAAGCGCTATAGAAATGCGAGTTCTTAATCACCATAGTCTCCTTTATATTGTTAGGCAGGTGTTCTTAACCCTAGGTCTGTGAACTTAACATTGATAACCGCATTTCAGTATAATTGTTTTTCTTTATAATCCTGTGTGATTTATTTCAGGAAGCTGGTGATGCAGTGCACACTCCTGGCTTGGAGTCAGAAAGATCTGAGTTCTAATTCTGCCTCAGACACTTACTAGTTGTGTGACCTCGGACAAGTCGTGTAACCTCTATCTGCCTCAGATTCCTCATCTGTAAAATGTGGATACTAATTACATCCCAGGGTTGTGGTGAGGATCAAATGAGATACTGTTAAAGGTATCCTTCACATGCATACATATGTATAAACACACACACACACACACACAGATTAAGAACTTCTGTATCTTCTGTTGGAAGCCAAGGGACAGAGACCTGGGTCTGAAACTTGCCTAAGGCACTTCTTTTTATTTATTGACTGATTGATTGATTGCTTTTTGGAGGGCAGTTGGGGTTAAGTGACTTGCCCAAGGTCACACAGCTAGTAAGTGTTAAGTGTCTGAGGCTGGATTTGAACTCAGGTCCTCCTTGACTCCAGGGCTGGTGCTCTTATTCACTGCGCCACCTAGCCACCCCAACAAGTCACTTCTTAGTCATTCACAAATGAGAACTGTTTTTGTTTTCTATTGTTATTTTGGAGTTTTACTTGTTGGACATGAAATTTCATTTATAGAGAATTCCCGGTGGTGAAACTACTTCCAGTGGTTCAGATAGGCAACCTTTCTATAACTTCTGCAGACTTAGAGCTGCCTGGGGCACTGAGAAGCTTAATGACTGGCCCTTGGTTCTACAACTGCTAAGACTCAAATTCTATCTCCTGACTCTAAGGCTAGTCCTTTATTACACCAGGCTGCTTCTCCCATTATTATTACCAGAGTTCTCGATCTTCCTGCAGCACTAAGCCCAGGACTCAGCACACAATCAGTGCTTAATAAATGCCTGTGCAATGAAGAACGAGTCTGGTGCTATGCCTCACTCGAAGGACCCTGTGCTATTCATGCCTTCCATTTGGAGCCTGAAGTGCTGTTATTCCTTGTCATTTGTGTTGCAGCCAAAGTTCCTAGGGTGGATGGTGACAAAGGAAGACAAAAATCCCTCCAGGGACGCCCTAAGAAGCAATCACAGCTTGCTTCTTGGGTCTAGGCAGAACAGAATTTAAATCAAGCATGTTAAATAAGAAAACAACTGTAGTTCAGTGGAAAGACCAAAGGTGTTTGAAAGACAACGGGGTGCGGCTAGGTGGCGCAGTGAGTAGAGCGCTGGCCCTGGAGTCAGAAGGACCTGAGTTCGGATCCGCCCTCAGACACTTAATGCACACGCACAAAACCTAGCCGTGTGACCTTGGGCAAGTTACTTAACCCCAATTGCCCTCCAAAAAAAAAAAAAGGCAAAAAAATATCACTTGGGGGCCGCTAGGTGGCGCAGTGAGGTAAGAGTGCCAGCCTCGGAGTTGCCTCAGAAAATGAGCACCCACGCATAAATAATGACTGGCCGTGTAACCTTGAGCAAGTTACTTAACCCCAATTGCTTAAAAAAAAAAAAAAAAAGACAAAGGCGGCACAGTGAACAGAGCACCGGCCCTGGAGTCAGGAGGAGCAGAGTTCAAAACCGGACACTTACTGGCTGGTTGAAGCTGAGTAGTTCACTTCACCTTAGTTTGCCTCCATTTACTCATCTGGAAAATGGGGGCAGTAACGGCGGCTACTTGGCAGGGCTGCGGTGAGGACAGAATAAATCCCAGCTGCTGCCTAAGGGGCGGGGGGGAAGACTGAGTGGGCGTGGTGAGGGAGAGGAGGTGGGGGCGGGGCAAGGCCAACGGAACGTCTTTTTTAAGGTTTTTTGTTTTTAGGATGAGAGCTCCCGTAAGCCTACCCCGGAGGCTCCCAAGACTTATCTCACCTCTTCCAAAAGTCGCGCTGTTCTCAGCGGCGCCCGTCAGGGGGCGCGGACACAACGTGACCCAAAGTGCACCAGGAGCCCGACTTCCGTTTGGCTCCCGGAAAAGACTCGAAGCTGCCCCGGAAACGGAAGCGGGAAGTACGCGCTCTGGCCGTCGCTGAGGAGCCGACTGGCTCGGGTCGCGAGGATGAAGGAAGCGAAGCCCGAGCGGGAGCGGAGGCAGCGGCGGCGGCGCCGGCGGCGGCGGGAGGACGAGGACGAGCCGGGGGAAGCGGCGGGTGACGAGGTTCTGGTGCCGGATCTGTCACTGGTGAAGCAGGAGCGGCGCAGCCCGACCCCCGCGTCCCGCTCACACCGGCCACGGTCCCGGGCCCGGCGCGGCTCCTCGGGAAGTCCGAGCCCGGCGCGGGAGGAGGAGGCTCCACTGCCGCCCCCGCCCCCGCCCCCGGCCTCGGCCTCGTCCTCGGCCCCGGCCGCGGCCCCGCGAGCCCGCAGCGCTCGAGCCTCCGGCGAGCGCGCCGGCAGCTGCAGCAGGTACGAGCCCCCTTCCCCCTCGCCTCGGACTCGGGGACACCTCGCTCGTACTTCTCCCTCAGTGGGTCCCGGTTGTGCTGGTTGCCCCTCCTCCTTTGGGTGGCCCTGCTGGGTACGCTCCCCTTAAGCTTTGGGAGCTTCCTCCTCTCCCGATTTGGTGGCCCCGCGCCCTTGTCCAGAATTCCTCTGCCTCAAATCCATCCCTTCCCTTTTCCTGATCCAGCCCCAAGCAAGGCCTGTGTCTTGTAGGAAGTCTGTTCTTACCCTCTTTCTCAACTGTCTTCAAAGTTTTTGGTTCTTTATAGGACCTTTCCTGTACCTTTACTCCCTAAATGGTCTTAGTTGTTGCTCTTCGTGGGCAGACTTACCCTCTTTAGAGAGTTAGCTGTGGCCAGTGAGATCTGGGTTCTAATTCTGGCCTAACCGCTTACTAGCCTTCTGACGGTGGTGATTTCTTTTTCTGGCTCTCACTTTTCTCATTTGTAAAATAAAAATAAAAATGCTTGCTTTAATTATGTTTTTGTTGTTCGTTATGTTGGATTTTTTGTGCCCTCATTTGAGATTCTCTTGGCAGAGATCCTGGAGTGGTTTGCCATTTTCTTTTCCAGCTCATTTTACAGATGAGGAAACTGAGGCAGGTAGGGTTAAGTGACTTGCTCAGAGTCACACAGATAGCAAGTGTCTGGTGCCAGATTTGAACTCAGAAGGATGTCTTCCCGATGCCAAGCCTGACATTCTATCCACTTTGACACTTAGCTGCTATATTAACTATGTTAGAACATTATTTTGTGGGTGAATTGAGGTAATGTACATAAGGGTTTTGTAAGCCTAAAGGGCTATGTAGATATGAGTGATTACTTTTATCGCTATTTGCTGCCATAATTTTTTGTCTCAGAATGTAGAACTAGGCGTTTTGGATTTAATTCATTTTGTGGGGTTGTTGTGAGGATAGGAATTTGTAAACTGTATGGTATAACTGTAATCTGCTCTTACCATTCTCCCCTGTACCCCAGTGCCTACAAACAAGATTTTATACCACTTAAAGGATCTATATTGTTTTTCATCTTTACAGCCCTTTCACTATTACCCTACATCCTTTCCTGCTGATATTATGTTCATATGTTAAGATTCTGTGGTTTCCTTGGTATGCGTACCTCTTCTTTTAATATAAGTTGAAACATTCCTCCACAGTTTAATAGATGGTTTTTATGAATTATTGTGGTCAATCACTTGGCCATCCTTCTGGTAATGAGCCTCTTCAAATTTATCTAGACAGAGGAACAGTCTTGTCACTAATGCTGAACTTGAAGCCTTTCCAACTTATTCACTTCAAGCGTAGCCTTCAGAAACTCAGGGTCACATTCAGCCCTGGAGGAAGAATCGAGATTTCAGTAAAGTAGAGTAATGAGGCTGAGGGGATAGGGTGAAGTAAAGGTTACCAGTAAAATCTTCCTTGAGTTCAGATTTAGTTAAAGCTGGAAGGGACTGTTAATTTTTTCATTTAAGTAAAGATGAGGCCATAAAGAAGAACTAAGACCCAGTGTATGAGGGCATTGGGTTGATAGTTATCAGGAGGGTCTTAATAAAGGCATCTGAGTTCGACCCTGAATTGAAGGAAAGAGAGGAAGTTGGGGGGCAGGTTCTAGTTCAGGTATTTAGTCTAACTAAATTTTATAGATGGGAAAATTGAGGTCTAGAAAGTTTAAGGATTTGCTAATTGTGAAGTCTTCTGCACCATGAAGTCACAGTGTTTCATATTTCATAGCCCTATGTGATTGCTGTCCTGCCTCTGTCCGCCCATTCCACCTCCCTTTTTTAAATATATGTATGTGTGTGTGTGTGTGTGTGTGTGTGTGTGTGTATGTGTATAATAGTGGGAAAAGCACTGAATTTGGAGTAAGAATCTCTATTCAGAGTTCTCACTTCAGCATTCTTTGACTTTTATTAGCTGTGTGAGCATTATCTAAGCCTTCTTGAGCCATAGTTTTATCTGCCAAGTAAGGATAATCATACTATTTGTTCATGGGGCTGTCACAAAGAGATATATCATTTTGTAAAATGCAAACTGCTGTATAAATGTGAATTATTACATGTGATCATACATTAAGTGACAGATCTAAGAAAATAATTTAGATCTTCTAATCTGAAGATAGTTTTTGTTTCAGTGTATAATCCTTTTTTTCTTTGTGTCCATTTACCAAAGCTTGTGAAGTTTTAGTCTTCACCAAGCCTATGATAACTCATAGCAGACTAGGGAGGAGATGTCAAAAACTTTTTGTTTGGGTGAGGAAAATTGGGGTAGAGGTTCAAAGTTTAGCCACCAATTCCTGTGTGTGCTGTGTTTTCTAAAGATCACCAACCAAAAGGAAAAACAAGTCCTTTGGGAGAAGAAGCAGATCTCCTCGGAGTAAGAGAAGCCGTAGCCCTCACCATCCCGTAGTCAAGGTGAAGCAGGTAATTGCAACTGATACGACTCATTCCCAAGTTCTGATCAAATAATTTCTTCTTCCTAGTGTCAGAATGTGGACTTTCCTCTTCAATTGGGATGTGAGCCCCAAAGTTACTTTACTTTTATTGAGAGAGGGGGGCAGGATATAGAGTGGTTTTCATTAAAAGAACTAGTTACTTTAAGAGCTTGGAACATAAATGGGCATACTATCTTTAAAGTGCAGAACAAGAGTTGGGAGGCCCTAGCCACTGCTTGTATTCCATGGCAAGTATTCACTGATGTACTATTGGTGCTACCACTTGGAGAATAAATTATCTTTGGGCAGTTGGTTGTAGCTTTCCCAGAGTAGAGCCACTGTCTATATGCTGTAGCTCTCTGTCATCTAATTCTTAAATGTACAATTCTTTAATACCTCTCATTTCTTTTTTATTTTCTTTTTTTTTGCTTTTTCGGGGGGGAAGGCAGGGCAGTTGGGGTTAAGTGACTTGTCCAAGGTCACACAGGCTAGTAAGTGTTAAGTGTCTGAGGCCGGATTTGCACTCAAGTCCCCCTGACTCCAGGGCTGGTGCTCTATTCACTGTGCCACCTAGCCGCCCCATCTCTCATTTCTTTAATAATGTGTTACTGTTTGTCTGAGAATTTCAGAATGTAACTTTAAAAATAACCCATCAATCAAAGTAATTATCTTGAAATTTCTTATCTTCCTTGAATCTCTCATTTCTCATTTCTTTAATAATGTGTTACTGTTTGTCTGAGAATTTCAGAATGTAACTTTAAAAATAACCCATCAATCAAAGTAATTATCTTGAAATTTCTTATCTTCCTTGAATTAGTTCCTAAAAAGCTGGCTACTGTGAATGAATCTCAAAAATATGAGACAGAACAATATAGCCTAAATTTAATGTTCCTACCAAATAATTTTACCACATATATTGATAATTGTTTTTTTTTTTTTTTTTGGTTTTTCCAAAATAGAAATACAAGCAGCCTCTTTATATGTACCTATACTCACCCTCCTGCATCCTCCTTATCCCACAATGGAAGCGAATTACGAAAAAAAAATATGGTTCCTTAATAGAATTTATGTGTTCAGAAGTAGAAAAAGATAGAGCTGTTAGAAACAGGATCAAATTAAGGAGCTGACTCTAAGGATTGGCCTTTGAGGCCAGTGTTGACTACTCCTGCCCTAAATTATGTTGTTCTTATTGGCTAGAAAATTTTTTCTTTGTTGCATGCAATGTTAGTAGTTAAAGATTTACTTCAGTTAGAAGTTATATAGTTATATTCTTTCTTGCACTATCCCCAAATAACTCTTTGCACAATTTGAAGGCACTTGAAAGAAGGATGCCAGCAGGTGGGAGTATGCTTAAGGCAAACATTGTCTATTTTAAAATTTTACCTATGACTGGCCCTTCCATAAGAAAGCAGGAACAAATGCTTTCTCTTTTAGTTCTTCCCTCTTAGCTCCTTACTTCTCAAAACTGTATTTATAACATTTTTTTCCCCTTTGGGAAGATGTTTTGGGTTTCAAATAATGAACTTGCAAGCTTTGGAAAGTAACCTTATTAATTAGGAACTTTCTACATTTGAATGGTTCCTTGAATTTCAGGAACGGGAAAGTGAAAACAGGCCCAGAAGAGGAAGAGATGAAAGGCAACACAGGGAGCAATCAGAACAAGAACACAGGCGGGAAAGAAATGGTGACCGAGACAGACACCATAGCCATTCTAACCAGAGGAAGACCGCTAGTGAGAGGCCTAGTGGTGGGCGGAATCGAGATGCCCAGAACCTGCAGGAACAGGAAGCAGAAAGAGAGTTTTATAACGCTCGACGACGGGAGCGTCGCCAGAAGAAAGATGTGGGTGGCAGCAGTGATGAGAATCAGGAGATTGTTCTGCCGTCTGCTGGTGGCCACAGTAAAGGAAAAGACCCACCAAATAAAGAGAAACCCAGTTTTGAACTGTCAGGGGCACTCCTTGAGGATACCAACATGTTCCGGGGTGTGGTAATAAAGTATAGTGAGCCTCCAGAAGCACGGATCCCAAAGAAACGCTGGCGCCTTTACCCCTTTAAGAATGACGAGGTACTCCCCGTCATGTACATCCACAGACAAAGCGCTTATCTTCTGGGCCGACACCGGCGAATTGCAGATATTCCTATTGACCACCCTTCCTGTTCAAAGCAGCATGCAGTATTTCAGTATAGGTAAGGCTTAGTAAAGCTTCAACTTGTTACTTTTAAGGTAATCAGTAAGTCAGGGCTTCTGTGTAACTATTTCCTAAAACAAAACTGGCCATGTTTCTTTACTACTTGACAGTTTACAAAGTAATCTTTTCTACAATCATCTGAGGGTGGGTAGAGCAAGTATTGTTATTTATCCCCATTTTCAGATTAGGAAACTGACAATTCTCTGAGAAACTAAGTGACTTCCCCATAGTCCCACAGTTAGTGACAGAATTAGGACTTCTTAAATCCAGGTCTTTGAACTTCCAAGTCCAGTGTTCTTATTCTTTCCACTACATTACACAACCTTCTCAAGCTTTTGACTTAATTAAAATGTATATAAATAACCAGAATGCCTCCATTTGTAATACTGAAACCTTTTTTTGGGGTAATCAGACCCTATGTGTCTAATATTGACTTTGTGGGTTTTAATGAACTAAATGGAGGCTGGTTATCTGTAGGTCTTCATAGGTGAAAGAAAAATCACACAGATATTTCTTTAGTTTTTTTCATATACTAGCCATGTCATGAGACCCTTTATTCTGAGCAGGACTAGTGAATGGGTTTATTTTTGATTTATACTTTCCCACCCCTTATCTTTATGATCTATAAGAGAGTTCTTCAGTGGGCCTTGTTGCCTCTTCCTACTGCTTAGGTGTATAAGCAACTTCCTCTGCCCATATACCTACCAAAATTCCTTTATTTGGAGAAATTTTAACTTGAGCTAGTAGTAACATTGTTTATGGCATCTAGTCTACTTAGGAAAAGAGAGCCATACTTTAGTAAACTTGGTTTATATATCTGGTGCTTTTGCATGAGCTAAATTAAAAGTTGTTTTCTTCTTTTGCCAGGCTTGTAGAGTACACCCGTGCTGATGGAACAACTGGCCGAAGAGTAAGACCATATATCATCGATCTTGGCTCAGGCAATGGGACCTTCTTGAACAACCAGCGCATTGAGCCACAGCGTTACTATGAACTAAAGGAGAAGGATGTGCTCAAATTTGGGTTCAGTAGCAGAGAATATGTACTGCTTCATGAGTCTTCAGATACTTCTGAGGTAGATAGAAAAGAAAACGAAGATGAGGAGGAGGAGATATCTGACAGCTAGCAAATTCAGAAGAAGCTCCTGTAGCTGCTAAGAGAATTTTTCCTTTGTGGAAGGCCTAGACTTGGAATTTAAAGAGCAGAGCAGCACTCCCTGGTGCCTCTTATTGCCTTAAGTCTTTCTTCTGTTGCTGATCAACTTATGTTAAAATTTAAGAAATTTGATAATTTGTGTTTTTGGTAGAACTTATTTCTGTGATCTGTTAGCCACATAAGTGTGGACATTTGCTTTCAGAATAATTTCACCAATAACAGTCATCCGTTGTGTGTGGTATAAGCATGATGGCGTGGCATGAGTTGGTACTTTGGAAACTATTGCCTGGTAACTGTAGACCCTTGGTTAAAAAGAGAAACATAGCATGTTCTCGTTGTGCAGCTATTTGCTTTGTACAGTGACTTTACTAACAAATATGGACCAGCAGTTTTTCATGTTTTATTTTTTGTAAATACCTAGACAGAATTTGGCCCAAGTTTTGGTTGTCAGCAAAACAGACCCACATTATATATACACCGAAGCTTCAATCCAGTTGACCTCAAATCATAGAAATCTATTCCATTATTTGGGTCTTTGGGAATGAGATTTCACCACACATATGACCTTATTGACTGCTTATATGCAGACAAATGTTGGGTCTTGATGAAATACATGACAGGGCAATAAAATCATGGCTATTACTGGGAAAGAGATTAAAATGGGTCATGAATCTGTTTCTTACATAAGAGGATTCTATATTTCCCAAAGTAGCCTGAGTCTGTCATTAATTTCATTTTTCTTGTCTTTTTAACTGCTTTGCATTTATTATAATATCATTTTTTTCTCCTAATTCATAGCATCACTTGTGTGGGAGGATTACCTCAGATGTTGGAGCAATCTGTTCATTTTAACTAGATTTGTGTGTGTTGGAAAGAAATTTTTGTTCTACTTAATGTATTTTTTAATATCCTGAAAGGCCATGTCTGTCGTCTTTTCCCCCCCTCATAATCAGGGAGGAGCTGAGGCAAGGGAAACACCTATTTACTAATCTTCTCCCAGTCAAATATGTGTGCATCGAATTTTGTCTGTGTACATATGTTGTATATATAAACTGAAAGAGAATGTGTGTGGGTGGGTGTGTGTGGGTGATGGCTAGAGGTGTGTACTACATGCATCTGATTGGGTTTTTTTGTAATGTAAATGGAATACATTATGAGTAAAGGAATAGATCACCCTGTTATTTAAATAGCAGGATCTCATTTATATATAGTTTGGGATCACACAATAAAAGAATTTGTAAATGTAGCCCTACTCAGCCCCAAAGTGTAATACTTTTCTAGTACAAAGGTTTTTTGATATTTTTTGTTTTTTTTAAAAGTTTTAAATTTAAAAAAAAAAATTGAAGTGGAAATAAATGGTAATTGAGAGGGGAAATAGGTGGAAACACCACTGACAACCTGAACTAAATTCCAGATCACTAATCCATATAAATGACTTTTGAGCGTTTTGAAGCATCAGTGCTTTCTAAATTGGGAGTGAAATGTTTATCCTTACCAGTGAGTGTAAAGAGGCTTTTGTGTATGCTATGTATAGTTGGCTCTGTATAAACCAAGGACTGATTATTCAGTCGATGGATTATCTGTGCCCTTTCTCTCTTCCCCTCCTATAGGGCTTTGCTATTTCAGTCTACACAAACACACCACTACCAGAGTGCTGGCTAGGGAAAGAAAAAGAGAAATGGAAAGTCAATCAGTTTTGCTATTAATTAGTTCTTAGGTTGAAATATATGAGACTTTCTCTGCATGTTCCCTGCTTTTCTCCCAGTGTATCTTGTTATGGATGATACTCAGACAGCTGACCAATGTTGACCACCACATGTGGTGGCATGAAGTGGAGTTTAGTGTTCATTGTTCAGCTTGGGGGACAAAAAGCCTTGGAAAACACCTGATATTTTGTGAACATTTAATAAGCTTAAAATTAAAAGGGCTAACAACTTAGCAATTTGCAGTTTGTTCCCCTAGGTCTTTGTCTCCAGTGACTTTGCCAGCTACTACATGCTTAATGTCTACTATCCAATGTGTGGATGTATAGAACCCAATTTTGTGTTTTTAAATTTTCTTTGAAACAGACTGAGTTTTCCCTTAGCCTGTTCTTGTTCTTTGTCTCTCTCACTCCAGTGCCTCTCTGATCACTTGTGTTGCTACACTGATTGCCAGTGGGTTTTGAGATTACTTGATGCTGCAAGGCAGCTCCAAGTTTTACTTCTAGCCTGCACCCTGGTGGACGTATCAATAGCGCATGGAGAAAACACCAACTTTCCTACATGCTGACAGCATGGACAGATGTTTTTGTACTAGATACTTCTTGACAAATGAGTAATGGTTCCTGAATTTGATGATTCTGATGGAAGATTTCTTTATAAAGGATGGAAACAGTGGGCCTGGGAGCAAGGCCAGCTGAGATGTGATTCTCCTCTAACTCCAAAGCCAGGTATCACCAGCAAATTTCTAAACTGGAATAGTGACAGATGTTGTGCAATAGTTCTTATACATTCTATCTGAGAAATGTGTTTAGTTGGACCATTTGGTTTCCTCTTCTGTCATCTATTGTCAGATTTAACTAGTTTGTTTGCAGTAACTTTTCTACTCCAAGGACGAATGACTGTCTTAAACCAAAGCAAAGTGAAAATCAAAATGCTTTTGAACTCTGGTCACTTTTATCTCCTTATTGAATTCTGCAGTCAATCTGAAGTTCTCCTGGGATCTGTGTGAATACCATTTCCTCAAAACTTCCCATTAAGTGTTTTCTCCAGTCATACATACCCACCCCCTCATCTTCTTATAGACAAGCAGCATCTTAGTAATTGCAATTTGTGAACAACCTTTATCCTGACTTAGTAATAAATAAAAACAGAATTAATAGCTTGTGTCTATAAAGAATAGTTTGATTTGGGTTGGGGTTTTTTAATGGAATTTTTATTACTGTATTTACATCAGTATGCCATTATGCAATACAGCAAGGTTTTAGGAATCTCATCACTTTTTAAAAAATAGACTTTCAGGATGATTATTATTTGATAAATAGTACAAATGTTTACATTTTATAAGTCCTTTCCTCCCCCTTTTTAAAAATCAGTTATTTGGCCAAGAAATGAAACGATGTTAAGCTGAAGTAGAGTTTCCAATGTGGTATGTTCAGGTATATACCAGCAGTCTCTGAAGATTAAGATAAAGTATTCAGAATATACTATGTTCACAAATGTATATAAGTTTGTATCAAGTGAAATAGCTACTCACTTTTAAATTAAAGTTTTGGAATTAAAAACTTTTTTTGGCTTTGATCTCTTGGTAACTTGCTGGGGGGAGAGGGGGTGATGATGTATACATTAACATAGGAACTAAATTAGAGAGACTTAACTGGTTCTGTCTATCATTGCACTTTAAGCTCTCAGTCATTCAATAAATCTTCAAAAGTCAATCCCCTGGCAAACCTTCTTGCTAGTAGTCTACAATATTTGGATTTAAATTCCAAGTAATAGTTACCAGAGAATCCATATTACCACTTCAAAAATACTCACTATATGAATAATATTTCATTGGGAATCAGGTTTCCTGAATGGAAATGCAATTGGTTCAGTCACACTGTACAATATAATATAAGAAATAAATTAATCACATCGTCTTGAGTGCTGGGGAAAGTTATAAATTTGGAATGACAGGGTCCTGATTCATAGCCTTGTATGCAGCATCATTAATTTGCTAGATAATAATGCTTCGCCAGAATTTAGTATAGGAAGAAGTGAAAGGTTCTCCATTTGTCAGGATTCCAGGGACATTTTTAAAGAGATGAGTTTTGATTTTCCAGTTGGAAATTAACCAAGGATGCCAGGCAGTTTAGATGTCTTTTTTGAAAGTGTGGGCGATGTACTATGATGGAAAGAGCATGGACTCAGAAGACCTGGCAGGAGGACTCAGTTTCCTCATCTATAAAATGAAGAGGCCAGACTCTGCCTTCTAAGATCTGGTCTTCAGGCTCTGATAAGATCTTGTTACTCTGAGTATTTGTGATAGTTTTCCCAAATGACTGCCTTCTTACTTGACTGTGAAAACAGTACTTCTCTGTATCCCCAGGATGGGAGGATGATATGAAAACCTTTTTTAGAAAGGTGCTGAAGAGAACTTCGGTGGTGATTCTGGGCCTTCCAGAATGATTCCATCATCTGGGATATCATGGAGATGCTCCATTCAATAACTCACAGTAAAGTTTAAAACCGAATGACACAAAGCATCTGCATGTTGTTTGACTGGTATTAGGACATCATAGAACACTGGAATGCTGCATTTTACCTCCTGCATGATGGGGAAAGGTGACTTCACTCCTCCAACCTCAGTTTTCTCATATCTAAAATGAGGGGATTGAGTCAGGTGGCTGATAAAGTTCCCTCCAGCTCTAAATGGGTAACCCTAGTACATGTTTCCCTCACCTTATTTCTTTGGTGTGGAGATAGGAAAGAGGTTGTGGAGGGGTTTTTGTGTATACAATCCTTAACTCTCCTAGCCTTTTAAAAAGTTCTGATTTTTCCTGTCTCCCCTTTCCAATTTATTTTTCTCATTTAGACTAATATTTCTAATGTATATATGTTTAATCACATTCCTCTGTGGAAAAAAAATATCTTTAGATCAGAGATTCTTAACCTTTTTGGTATCATGGATCTCTAGCAGTTTGATGAAGTCTATGGACCCCTTAGAATGCTTTTAAATAAAGTAATAAAATACATGGGATTACAAAGAAACCAATTGAGACACCTGTTGAGATATGTGTCAAACAAAATATTTTAAAAGTTTATAGATCCCAGGTTAAGAAGCTGTGCTTTAGTTAAAACTTCTCATTATCTATTGACTAAAATCCAGACTACCTTGTATTCAAAACTTCCCAATGAATCTAGGCCCACAACCTTAGACATAAGTTCATCTTGTACTATTCTTCCTTGTATATTGCAAGCTCCAGTCAAATTGAACTATCCTCCAAACACATTACATCTTTCCCCACCTCTGTATTAATTAAACCTACCCCAAAGCCTAGGATGTCTTCTTCCCTCATCTTCAAGGCTTAGCTCAGATGTATCTACTGGGAAGCCTTTTCTGATGATCATAGCTAGAAGAGGTCTCTGATCTGAATTTTTTTTATATGTATGTGTGTGTATTTATATATTTATATAAACATATATGTATAAAATATACATATTATCTGTCTTCCCTGTCTATTTTTCGGGGGGTGTCCAAACCTGATTGTGTTGATTTAGGAAATTCCTGACAAGGTGACTTCCTCTACCAATTGGAGAGCTTAAGCAGTTTACCCAGGATCATACAGTTAGTGTTTCTCAGTCTTTGTTATGCTGAAGCTTGCTCTCTGGGCACAAACCCAGGATTCTTATTTTATACACATATATACTAATTTGTGAGAGCCAGGGCTATATAATCTGCCTCTTCTCCAGCCCCAAGCATAAATAGGTCTTGCTTATGATTAATAAATGCTGGGATAAATGGGAGTATTTTACCTACTAAGGATGAATAGAGGATCTATGATCTCTTACCTTTGGCAGAGTACTAATAGCTTACCTTTCTCTAATTCCTTAAAATTAACTAACAAAACCTGTGAAATAAGTAGTTGTAATCCTCATCAACATTATTTTACAAATGAAATAGGTTTCAAGTCGGGAAGTTACTTGCCCAGAGTGTCAGAATCAGAACTAAAACCATGATCTAACTTCAGGCTTTTTTATCTGTGACCACATTGTTTTTTTATACAACTGCATGAAACTTGTCATGGGCACAAATTATTGACCAAGTATTTATTAAGTGCCTACTCTGTAACAGGCACCAGTTCCTGCTGTCAGGGAGTTCCCAGTCTAATGGGGAACACAACATGCAAACAACTGTGCACAGATGAGTTATATACAGGATAGATGAGAAAAAGCAAAAGGAAGCCATTAGTATTAAAAGGGAGTGGGAAAGGCTTCTTCTAAAAGGTGGGGTGTTAGCAGAGCCTTGAAGGAAGCCAGGGAGGTCAGTAGTCAGAGCAGAAGAGGGAGAGCATTCCAGGCAAGCTAGACAGCCAGTGATAATGCATCATGTTGGGAAATGGAGTGTCAAGTATGAGGAACACCAAGGAGGCCATTGTCACTGGATTGTGGTGTCTGTAAAGGGGATTGTGTAAGAAGACTGGAAGGGTATTTTTGAAGTTTTTCTAACACTAAAAGTGTAAATACTGACAGTAGCTACAAAGCTGGGAAGGAAGTCTTTCAGTATAGACCCAGTGACATATCTTTCTACAGAGAACCAGCCTAGCTAAATTTGGAGAGGCATACTGCCAGATTAGCTTGGGGGATGATGAACTTCTGCCACTGAGAGATCTATTAAGTCATAGAGTTGTAATCTGTGATGATGGATAGGGTAGTCACACTGATGTAATTGCATCTCATTGAAGTATTTAATTCAATGAACATTAATTATCCACTTAAGCACTGGACTACAGAGACAAAAATGATAAATGGTTCCTGCCCTCAAGGAGTTTATATTCTAGTTGCTAGTAGTTATTATTAAGTGGCCTTTCTTATCAAGGCAACCCCACTACATGTATCCTTGATCCCTCCCATATTCTTCAGCAGATTGCCCCTACAATTATTACCTCCCTACCTCTTTCCAATCTCTATTTAATTGTTTCTTTCGTATTGTTTACAAATACACCTAATCCAAATACACCTTGACCACTACCTCCATTTGGACCCTGATGGCTAAGACCTTGAATCTTCAGAATAAAAGCATTCCCCAAACCATCAGACCTGTTTCCAGTCTAGCCTCTGAGCAGCCACCATTGAGGGGGAAAATCTTTGTGGAGAAGGGGCACACCTTCCCTGTCACCAGTCACTGACAATGAATAGGCAAATAGGGCCAAGAGCCCTAGGAGTGGCAGTTCCCTCTATACCATCAGTCCTGCTTCCATCCATCAGTTATCGCCTGGGAAGGCAGCTTCTATGAAGAAGTGAGCAATCTCCACCAACTGCCAAGTGCTAAACACAGGGCAAGCAAGTCAGCCTAACTGATGCAGCAAGGCACCCTGAGGGAGAGACAGGAGACAGTATGTACAGCTCAGACCACCACCAAGATCCTGATGGAGACAGCTCAGGACCCTGAACCCAAGAGCCTCTGCAATAGCAATGCTTTAAGCCCAGTGTCTGCAGCCATCACCTAGTGAAGCAACACCTGGGAGATGCAGCCATCTTTTGAAGACCCAAAAAAGAAAGTTGCCATCAAAGTCCTTGGGATGTCAAATGGCTCACATCAGAAACAGATATGATTTTATCAGTGGAAATGACATTCATGAAACATTACCATCTGCTTTACTGCTGTATCCTAAGGGCCATGGGACCTTTTTCATCTAACTTGAGTTGAAACTTCATATATGTTGTTATCCCCTTTATAATGTGAACTACTCAAGAGCAGGGACTGTCTTACATTTCTATTTGTATCTCTGGGGCTTAGTATGGTATTTTGTACATAGTGAACAGCTAATAAATGCCTTATTTATTCCCTCAGGTCTCCCCCATCAGTTTTCAAATCCCTCTTACATACAACATATTTGTGCATAAGAAAGGCAATATGACCTAGTAGTTAGAGCACTAACCTTGGAGCCATGAAGACCTGCATTCATGACTTGCCTCAGACACATACTCTAGGTGATCCTGGGCAAATGGCTTAACCTCTCAGTGTTCTAAGCAACTTTCTCTAACTTTAATCTGCATAGAAGGTGCCTACCTGCATTGGTGTAGGGAGCTTCCTTGTCTGGGAATTCTCTATAATAATGAAATCACAGATGTGTGTATTTATATGTGTGTATACATTATATACATGTTGTTTATATAATCTAATTAATATAACATAATATAGTGTAAGTTGAATGTACATTTGTTTCCTCTAATAGAATGTAAGCTCCTTGAGGGTGGGGGCTATTCCACAATAGTTGTAATCATTTTTGTCTTTGAATCCCCCAAACAGTGGCTGAGTGCCAGGCACAGAGAAGACATTTAATAAATTCTTGTGGAGTGATTGATATCTATTGGGGGAAATAATCACTGGATTCAGAGTCAACACAGTAGATTTCAGGCACTGTCCCTTTGTGATATTGGACATTTAATTTCCTTGAGGGCAAAAGAAATTGAGAAAGGCCAAAGACTGTAGATTTTACAGAAGTCTCTCACCTCTATATCATGAATACATTTGTCAGAAAAAAAGAGTTGGTAGGTACTAAATGTGATGATCACCAAACAACATCACAAAGAATGAAGCTGACTGCATGTTAACAGGAAAAGCAAAGACTTATTTTGGATGTGGGAGTTATCTCTGAGTCATCTGTTTGTAAGTCAGACAATTCCTTGTTTTGTCAGGGCTAAGATTAGACTTTATAACTAATAAGAAGAAAAATATTAATGAGAAGAACATATGGTATATAATTAAGATTTAACCTTGAATTAAACAAGCTATTGAAGATAAAAAATGGGAAATTGACAACAGAAACTACACATAGACTATACTCATTTCATCCAGAAGCTCAACCAATGAAAATTAGCTACAGCAAGGACAAAACAGTACAGAGAGCACATTAGTAACTCTGGCTTGCTTGCCAAACAGAGAGAGATGACCGCAACACCAGGCTAATAAAGTCAAGTTGACAAACATGTATTAAGCACATAATATGTAGCAACCATTGTGCTAAATGCTGAGAATAAAAGAAAGGCATATATATATATATATATATATATATATATATATATATATATATATATATATATATATATATATATATATAATAGTCCCTGCTAGTGGGAAACTCACAGTCTACTAGGGGGGCAATATGCAAATAAATATGTATAAACAAGATCTATTCAGGATAAACTGGAGATAATCTCAGAGTGAGGGCACTAAAATTAAGGATTACTGCAAAAGGTAGGATTTTAACTGAGACTTGAACAAAGTCAGGAGGTAGGGAGGAGGAGCAAGAGAATTCCAGGCATGGGGGACAACCAGTAAAAATGCCTGGAGTTGGGAGATAGAGTATAGTATGTGAGAAACAGCAAGGAGGCTGGTGTTGCTTGATCAACATATGTGGAGGGGAATAAGGTATAACAAGGTATATATAATAAGGTATAACAAGACTGGAAAGAGAGAAAGTGACCAGGTTTTGAAAGACTTTATAAGCCAAACAGAAAATTTTATATTTAATCCTGGTGTTAAAAGGGAGCCACTGGAGCATTGGAGTTTATAGGAGCATGACAAGGTCAGATTTGTGCTTTAGGAAAATCGTTTTGACAGCTGAGCAGAGGATGGAATAGACTGGCGGGAGACCTGAGACAGGGAGAACAACCAGCAAACAATTGCTATAATCCACACAAAAGGTGATGAGGGCCTGCACCAGGGTGGTGGTAATGTCAGAGAAGAGAGGGGACATATATGACAGATTACCAAAGTAGAAATGACAGGATGTAATGCCATGCACAAGCAGCTTTCCAGAAGAATGCTACTGTGAACAGCTTTTAAGGTCCTGATTACACAGTATAGTGATCGCTCTATTTATTCCATAACAAATCAAAGCAAAACTTCCACAGAAAAGCAAGGTACAGCATTCACAATATTACAACTTATCACAGAAAATCACAATATAATATTCACAACAGTCTCAAACTACAATAGTCAAAATCTTCCACTCATGGAGCAACTAAGTTAACTCAATCAGTCACTTATCAGTAACAATATCTCAAAGTAGATAGTCAAAGTCTTCCACTCATGAGGCAACTAAGTTAACTCAATCAGTCACTTGTTCATCAATTACTAAGTATCATATACAAATCCCTCCACCCCTACAATTTCATCTTTACTCAGTACCCAGGGAGAGGTCTTTTCATCTTGACTTGGGGCCTGTTCTCAGATTCCCTGGATCCCCTTCCGTGGTCCCAGACTGTCAGCTGGGTTCACTGGCAGACAGCTCCCAGTTCCTTGTCCAGCTCTCTGGGTAAGTCCTGCTCCACACTAAAGTTCACAGGATCTGGTCCATGTCAGATCCTTCACCATTTCTGCTCCAGGGAATTGAAAGCTCAACCAAGCCACAAAGTCTCAGCCTCCCAGTCACGCTTCCTCAGTCACCTGGGCTCCTGGCTCCAGGCTTCTGGCTCTGGGCTCCTGGGATCCTGTTCAGAAGAAGCTCCACCACCACAAGTTCTCAGGAAATTCTGGCTCAGTTTTCCATTCTCTCTTCTGTAGCTGCTCTGCCATCAGATGCTGGTCTCAAGAAATTCTGACTGTGCCTTTCTGGGACTTTTCCTTATATACACACAACATTAGCTTCCTGTTTCAGCCAACCTCTTCCTGTTACATTAGTAACAGGAGACAGGAGTTCATACCTTCTGTTTCCCCAACAGAGGCTTGATCAGTTACTAAGTGCTAAGTACCTGCTACTTTTTGCCAACACAAAGGGATCTTCAAATTCAAAATCACATTACCATTACACAGGACTTGGCAACTGATGGGATATGGGAAGTGAGAGAGAATGGGATGTTGAGGATGATCCCTAGGTTTTGAAGCTGGATGGGGAGAATGGTGCTACTCTTGACAAATTGAGAACTAAGGAAGGGAAGATTTGAGGGGAAAATGAGTTCTGTTTTGGACACGATGAATTTTAGATGTCTATAGGACATCTAGTTCAAGATGTCCAATAGGCAGTTAGAGTTACCTGAAGACAGCAGAGAGATTAGAGCTGAACAAATGGATCTGAGAATCATTTCTAGAGGCGATAATTAAAAATATGGGAGCTGATAAAACCAGCAAGTCTAAAAGTACAGAGGGAGAAGAGAAGATCGTCCAGGATGGAAACTTTGGTAAAACCTGTGGTTAGCAGGATCAGTCTGCATGGAAGGTTCAGCAAAGGAAACCAAGAAGGGGTCAGACAGGGAGGAGGAAGAATAGAAGAGAGCAGTGTCATGAAAACCTAGAGAGAAGACAAGAGCATGTCAAGGAGAAGAGGGAGGTCATCAAAGTCAGAGAGGTCAAAAACGATGATAGTCGTTAAGTAAAGGGATAGTCATCAAATCTAGCAATCGTTGCTAACTTTGGGGAGCAGTTTCAGTTGAATGATGAGATCAGAAGCCATATGGTAGAGAGTTAAGAAAAGGGTGAGATGAAAGGAAATGAAGCTTCTGGTTGTAGATGGCCTTTTAAAGTTTGGCTATGAAACAAAGAAGAGATAGATATAGGGCCACTTCTTTGTGTGAGACATAGTGATAGAGGAAATAGTAGTGTAAAATATCAAAATTATTTGAGATGATGAGGAAGGGAGAAGGAACTTTTAGCAAATGGCCTCTATTTTTTCAGTGAAATATAAGGTCAGGATACAAAATCATCTGGAAAATCTTACAAAGAAGGATGCTAGAGAATTATAAACAGTATTATCCCATAAAGCAGAGACAAAATCAGTCTAAAGAAAGTCTGGCAAAATATCCACTTGTGCTGTCATCCTAAGAGAACTCAAGAATGAAAATAGGTGAACTATAAAGAGAAGAACATTTGAGATTTTCCAAAATTATTACAATAAACTGTTTTCTCCATCAAGGATAGTTAGTCTTTCCCTTAGATATTAGGGCTCCAGGATCAAAAAATAACATCAAATTCACTTTTAGAAAGAGATATTAACTGAGAGAATAGAAGTATAGATTATTCCCCCTGAGCACCTGAGGGCATACTGTCCTCTATACCAACTCAGTCCCTGGGGTTTAGGGGGCACCAGCTACATAGTAGTTACCCTGCCAAGTGCCCTTCTGAATGAGGTACAGCAAATGGATGGAGTCAATGCCTTGTTCGTAGGACTCCATTCAGTGCTTGTTACTAGATCACCCACTGCTGGTCTTTGCTCTGTAGGGATTTCTTTTCTTTTTTTGTTTTAAGAGTTATCAAAAACATTTATTTCAAAGTTCACAGACTCCAGGTTCATAATCCCTGCTTTAGAGATATATAATTGGCCAAAGTTCTTTTTAAAAATTTACTTTAGGGGCAGCTAGGTGGCGCAGTGAGTAAGAGCACTGGCCTCGGAGTTGGGATGACCCGAGATCAAAACTGGCCTCAGAAAATAAGCACCCACACATAAATGATGACTAGCCATGTAACCTTGAGCAAGTTACTTAACCCCAATTGCTTTAAAAAAAATTTACTTTAGTTTTCAACATTCACTTTTATAAGATTTTAAGTTCCATATTTTCCCCCTCCCAAGATGGCAAGAAATTTGATATAGGCTATACATGTATAATCATAATAAACATGTTTCCACATTAGTTATGTTGTGAAAGAAAAATCAAAACAAAACAGGAAAACCACAAGAAAGAAAAAAAGAGAAAACAGTTTGTTTCAATCTGCATTCAGACTCTTTCTTTCTCTGGATGTGGAATACATTTTCCATCATTAGTCTTTTGGAATTGTCTTAGATCAGGGGTGGGGAACCTGAGTCCTCGAGGGGCCCTCTAGGTCCTCAAGATTCTGTAGGGCCATGTCAGCCCCAATTATTGACTCTTGCCTCTAGGCCTCTGTTCCTGAAGCTTTTATTTTTTTCCTTTTTGAAGGGCAATTGGGGTTAAGTGACTTTCCCAAGGTCATATGGCTAGTTTTTGTGTTGTGTCTGAGGCCGGATTTGAACTCAGGTTCTCCTGACTCCAGGGCTGGTGCTCTATTCATTGCATCACCTAACCTTACCCCCCTGAAGCCTTTATAATCTTACCAGGTTGTTCAGCCTCCAATATTCCTTCACCATTGTTATGGGAATGGAAATCTAAGATCTTCCCAGGCCCTTTGATAGGCTCAAGTGACTCTGAGAACCTTCCTTGATTTGAAAATATACTTTGCCCCTTAATAGGCTATATGTGGTCACCTGGAGCCTGTGGCAAGAGGCTTGTTTTTTCAGGAATGCCCACACCTTGCTGCTTTGTGATTGGGTAGTGTGTCAAGAGGGCTGTGACATTCTCTGATCCAGGGGAAGGCTATATATACCCTGATGTGAAGTTGTTTTTTTTTTTTTTTTTTGTGCTCACTTTGAGAAGTGTTGTGTGATTTGACCAGAGGAGATTCTGGGCAGCCTTTGAGGCCCCTGGCTTTGAAAACCCAGATGTTGGTGCTTCCCTCTCTAGTAACTGACTAGGTATGGATGTAATGGTCAGCCAGCTGGAAGCCTGTCTGCTGATCTGTTTCTCTGTAATTTTTGTCTGCTTGTAACCTCTGTATTCTCTGAAGTTCGGGGTGCTGACCTTTTCTCCCTGAACTAGGTAAATGACATATGTTTGATTAAAGCAAGATTTAACCCATTTTGGGTTGCTTTCCTTTAGAAAAGCAGATCTAAGAACCTGTGCTAGCAGCTATCCTGGTTATGCTAGGGTGCTTGCTGCTACAACCATACAACATGAAAGTAAGGACACAATGGAAGCAATATGGCTCGTGTGGACCCAGTAGGGAAAGTAGGCGTCTCTACTTCCTCTTTCCCAAACAGCAGGGCCATGTGCTTCAGACTGGCTCCTGGTGAAAGGATGTCTATGGCCCTAGAGGCCTGTAACAACTTCTCTCTGGACACCAGGGAAGGAAAAAGGACTGAGTTGCCCTCTTACTAGTCTTTTGTTTACAATCCCAGTTCTGGTTCAGTAGTCAATCAAAAGTCCATGTTTTTGCCATGTGTTTAGTGAACTGGAAATAATTAGAATAACCGTGCCATGAATGCTCTGATGTGGAGAGCAGGGCCCTCCATTGCTCATCCTCATACACTTCCCAAGGCAGGTGTGGCAGCAGGCAGAGGGCCCTGCTGTGCTTTGAGAACGGAACTCCCACCAGTCAGTGTCCCCCTTCCCTCACTGCTTCTGAAGAAGTCAAGATAAGTATCACATGAAGAACAACGGAAAGGCTTGTGGCTGGGGTGAGCAGGCAGCCACATAGCACCAACTCTGAAAGACAGGAGTAAAGGCTATCATCAGAGAAATGTATGACAGAGAGAGAAGATGGTTGATCTGCTAGTAGCTTCTCCAGGTTGGGAGGAAGCAAGGACGGCCTTCAACTTGTTGGGTGGGCTCCTTGTGACAAATTTTTGGGAGGACTAAGATGATAAGCAGGCATGGGATGGGTTGGGATATACACTGCTGGACAGAACTCCTAGATGATTATATGACAGATTCATTTCAGTATCTTGGAGGAGTTTGGGACTGTTAATAAAGACAAAGTGAAATCAGTCCCTCCAGGAACCTGCATTCCCGTACTTAGCAGTTGCTTGCTTGTGGAACTGACATCCCTTCCCTTCCCTGTTTCCTTCCTGCTCAAATGAGGCTGCTGGTCTTTGGGCTTTTCCAGCCATCCTGCCCCCACAGCCTCAGCTGGGACCAGAGGGTAAAGCTTTCGAAATTTCTCTCTGTTTCCTTTTATTCTTTTTCCTCTTCTCTTCCTTCCTACCTCTATTTCTTCTCCTCTCTACCTCCTATTTATTCTCTAATCTCTCTCCCTGTATTCCCTTCTCTCCCCCCACACTATCTCTTGTCTATTCTCCCCGTCTCTGGTTTCCTCTATTCTCTCTTGTTCTCTTTTCCTCTCTGCAGAATCCTCCTCTCTCCTTTCTTCCCTCCATTTCTTCTTCTTCCTCCCATTTCCTTTCTCTTTTCTCCCCTTCTGTCCTCTCCCTTTTATTTCCTCTTTATTCTCTCTGTCTCTTGTCTCTCGATTTCCTCTCTACTCTCCTTTACCTCCCTCCCCGCCCGCTGCCTACTCCCCTACCCGCCCGGGACGCCCGCGCGCAGGCGCAGTGGTGGCGGCGGCGCCCCCTGGCGGCCGAGGGGTGGGAGCGCGGCGGGGCCGCCTCCCTCGTTCGCTCCCTCGCTCCCTCCCTCCCTCCCTCCCTCGCTCGCTCGCTCGCTCGCTCGCTCTCTGCCTCCTTCCCCGCGCCTCGGCCCAACATGGCGATGCACAACAAGGCGGCGCCGCCGCAGATCCCGGACACCCGGCGGGAACTGGCCGAACTGGTGAAGCGCAAGCAGGAGCTGGCGGTGAGGGGGCTGGAGGAAGGGGGAGGGAAGGAGCCCGGGTCCTCCCAGCCCAGCCGGGGTGCCCCTGGGGCGGGGGTCCGGCCCGGCCTGGCCTCCTGGCGGCCGTTACGCCGGCGGCGGCTGCGCGGGCCCTGGAATCCTTTGCGAACACGGCGCGCGGCGCCCCTTCCTCGCTTCCGCTTCGCGCGCCCCGAGGCCTGGGGGCCCCGGCCTCGCGCCCCGGGGCCCAGCCGCGCTCGCGCTCGTGCCCGCGCCCTCCGCGGGCCCGCGCCCCCGGTGACTGACGGGCACGAGCCGCGGGGGCGTGGTCGAGGCTGGGCTGGGCTGGGCTGAGGCTGGGAGGGGCGGGATGGGGGAGGCCGCTGTTGCTGGGTGGCGGGGTGGGGGGAGGGAAACTGAGGGGAAGCAGGGTGGGTTCCTAGGATTGTAGATTTAGAGCTGGAAGAGATGTCAGAAGGCCGTTCAGTCCACCTCTTCATTTTAAAGTTGGGGAAACTGAGGCCCGAGGAGGTTCTGTGAGGGAGCCCGCTGAGGAGGTGGATGGTGAAGGGGTGCTCCTGGGATGGGGCAATTGGGGAACTGGGAGTTTGGCTGGAAAGATGGAGGGGGAAGGAAGTGGGAGTTGGGGGTGGGGAACATCACCTTTGGGCCCTCACAATCATGCCTCTGGTGGGGGGTGGGGAGGAGGCAGGTATGAGAAAGATTTGGAATTGGGAGGATTTGGATGAAGGGACAGGATTGTATGGAGGGTGGTGTTAGGGCTGGGGGGATTTACGATTATTCGGTAAAGGGAGAACAGAGGCAAAGAAAAATGACTTTGGAAGAGAATCTCCAGTAGGGTTGGTCGAGGGGCATCTTCACCTGGAGCAGCAGATGTGGGTTACCATAGCAACAAGGAACATGCGCACAGCCTGGGGGCATTTTCTAGCTCTTGCTAATAGAGAAGGGACCCTGACCCTTAAAGGCTTTCTGAGCCTTATGGATGGAAAGGCCTTCCAGAGCTCATGCTGCTCTTGCACCTTTTACCAAAGAGAGTAAAGTTCCCTTTTGAGATCAGCCAGCCTGCTCCTCTGGGTGTTAAAAGCAGCATTAGTGTACTTAGAAACAGTGAAGGGTTCCGTTTTCCCTGAATCCTAACTTTGCCTCCCAAAGCCAAAGTGAATATTCTGTGAAAGTTTGCATATAATTATACATCATCTACTCTATGGAGGGTGAGAACTACGTGGAAATGTACTGAAAGGCGGTATTAACTGTGAATTATTGTAAGGCAAGAGCCTGAGTTTTAAACTTGTTGACCAAATCTCCCTTTGGTCAGACGGAATATTCCAGCTTGAAAGGTAGTAGCATCCCTGTGCTTTTTTTGTGTGTGTCCACCAGGAGACGCTGGCAAACTTGGAGAGACAGATCTATGCTTTTGAAGGGAGCTACCTGGAAGACACCCAGATGTATGGCAATATTATTCGGGGCTGGGACCGCTATCTGACAAATCAAAAGTGAGTGTCAGAAAGGCTTCTGTTTTGTAGCTGGTATTTTGAGTAGAATGTTACCAATTTCTGTTTTTAATAGTGTGTCTCCAGTAGCAGTTTTTAGTTTGTTTTAATGTCCATTTGTCATCATATATGGAGCCATAGAGCTTAGCCAATTCCAGGTAGCAAATTCCCTTAAGTGACTTGGATCAACAACTCTATGTGAGTTTGGCATCTGGGCTTTTTTGTTTTACTGACGTGATCAGTCCCCAGGGGTCAGTCCAGTTTCTCTCCTCAATCTATTGCTGTGCTTTATGCTGTTGAGTGATGCCAAGAATCCTGGATTTATAGTTAGAGAGCTTCTGTTTGGATTCTTGTTTTGTTACTTAACCTATTTTTTTTTCTTTTTGGAGGGCAGTTGGGGTTAAGTAACTTGCCCAAGGTCACACGGCTAGGTTTTTGTTTGTGTGTGCATTAAGTGTCTGAGGCCGGATCCGAACTCAGGTCCTTCTGACTCCAGGGCCGACGCTCTACTCACTGCGTCACCTAGCCGCCCCATTAACCTATTTTTTTTAAGTGATTGCCCAAAGTCACATCTTTGGACCATTTGCAGTTGATATCCATCCAATCACTGGAGGGAATGACTTCGTCATTTTCCATTCCTAAAACTCTTCTGAAAACCATCAGAAAAAGAATCTCAAAATTTACTGGGTAGAAGTAGAAACTCATCAAACCTGTCTTTTGTACTGTCCTGTGTACTATACTGTTGCTTCTGAGTTTTAACTCCTAGTGTTTTCTGTTCTTAAAGTAATGGTGCTCATTTAGAAGTCATAGCATTTCCCAGCTGAAAGAGACTTTTAAGAATAAGTAGACTGATCTGTACATTTTGAATATGAGGAAATTGAGGCCCAAACAGATGAAGTGCTGTCCCAGAATGTAAGAGTCAGAGAGTAGCCATAAAGGCCAACCTAGAGCCCAGAACATAGCAGTAGTTAGTGGAGCAATAGGCCTTTGGAGTGGAAGGAGCCCTGGAGTTGGAATGAGAGGGCCAAGGGTCCTATGTCACTTGTTGATCCTTGGGCAAGTCACTTTTTGAGCCTTAGTTTTCTGTATTTTACATGGGGATTGAAACCTTTGTACTACCTTCCTCACAGGGTGGTAGTAATGAAAGTTCCTTGTAAACTTTCAAACTAGTATTCTAATTCACAAGACAGACTACTTCAGTTCATTTTTCATTCATTTTCAGTAGTGTCTGTCACCCCTGAGGACCAGGGTTGAAGGGAATTTTGATGTTACATTTTGGAATCCTTGAGTATAAACAATGCATTAGAAATACATCATGAAATGGATTGCCTATATGAGAGCTTTAGCTCTGTGGTAATGTTAACCTCCCACCCTGGTCCTTAGGTCCCCTTAAATCATCCTCCAGGGATGTAGATCATTTCTTTTGGTGTCTCTTGAGTGGTAAAGTGAGGATGAGAGCTGTGGAAGAGCTGTGAACAGTGCTTTAATCAGCTTTTCAAAGTATAATGACAGGTCAGTCTGAAGATCACATTAACAAAGTGTGAAAAGAGTCAATTTAGTGCTATTTGATCAAATGATACAGTGACTTAAAAGAACTTTGTAAATCTTTTTAAAAGCTTCATATATGCTCAACTATGAATTTCAACTCCTGCAGTACTCAACTTTCTGTTCCTATTTTACTTTTTCTGTCCCATCTTATATACCCTATCTTTCTATTTGTTTCTCTCCCTCTCCTGTCTATTTATATATAGTGTTTGCCCCTTTGCTCATGGCTCCCTTTATTTCTTCTGTACTTCAAGTTTTTTCCTTGAATTTTGGGTCTTTTCTTCTTGACCTTTGTGTATATTTTGTTTTCTTCTTTGCTCTTGATGTCTCTCCTTTCCCCCTTTTCCTCTGACTATTGGGTCTTGTTTTTTTTTTTTTTTAATTGTGTCTTGCTTTCTTTTGTGGATATCTATTTTATTACTTTGATGTAGGCCCCACTCTTGGAGAGAGACAGAGACCGTGTGAGTTTCTCTTTCTGGTTGTCTCCTTCTTGGTGAATGTTCCTTTTTCCTTACTCTTAGTCTGTGTGCTTTTGTGCATGCATGTGTGTCAGTCTTTTCCTTTTGTGTCTCTCTGTCTCCTTTTCTTTCCTCTTGGTGTCTTTTATTTTTGCTCTTTTTCTTCTGGATTGTTTATGTATGTATTTGTCTCTGCCTTCCTTCCTTTGGGTTTGTGGGTGTCTCTTTTTTGTCTTTCTCCCTTTTTCTTGGTGTGTGCACCTCTCTCCCTCTTCCTTTTGGTTTGGATGTATGTTTATGTCCCTTCTTGGTTTGTTTGTGTCTCCTTTCCTCTTGGGTTATGTGTCTGTCTCTCCTTTCCTTGTAGGGTGTATGTGTGTGTGTGTGTCTGTCTCTGTCTACCTTTGCCCCTTGGGGGGAGTGTGTGTGTGTGTGTGTGTGTGTGTGTGTGTGTGTGTATGTATATATACTTTCCTCTTGGGGCGTGTGTCTCTTTTTTTTTCTTGGGGTACATGTATCTCTTTCTCTCTCTTGGTATGTATGATTGTCTGTCTTCCTCCCAGGTTGTGAGAAACACTGAAGCCTTCCTAAAGAAAAAAGATGTAAGGGTTCAGAGGAGGAAAGGGGAATCTAAGTTGGAGGAGGGGAATCTTGACCCTTACCTAGTATATGAGAAAGGGGAAGAGTATTACACAGAAGAGTAAAGAAAGGAAAGGAACAACCATATACTTAAAGTTTAAAAAATACAGGTTTGAAGCTTTTCCTGCAGAGGAGGAATTTGTATCCTCTGAGGGAAAAACTGCAGCCTGTCTTCTTGAGTTTGATGTGATGGTACCACAGAAGCTGTTAGGTGAGAGAGCATCTCAGTAAGGATTAGAGAAAGAAGCAGGGGCTGCAATGGTTGGTAATTCCTGCCCCTGGGTACTGAGGGCACTAGTTGATAACTGGCTTACAGGAGCAAAGAGGTTTGTTGGCTTTTCAATCAATGTGCCCAAGACAAAGCAGAAAACGTCTCAAGATATATCAAAACAGATAACAATTACCTCTTTATGGCAATTCACTTGAGCATAAAAGATAAGAAAGCAAGTCTTGACCAAGAAACTAAAGACTTCAGCGGCACAAGTTGTAGTTTTCTCACTCTTGTCCATTGAAGGCAAGGGAAGGAGAGGTGGGAAGGTGATTTTTGGAAATGGGCTAAGAAGATGGTGTCAGAGAAAGGGATTTGGACTGCTGAACCATGGACACCTTTCAGTGCCCTCTCCTGGCTCTCCTTGTTCCTTACTTGCCAGACTTTTCCATGTCTCAGCATCCTGGGACTTCTTGTCCTGGAAGATCCCTGCACCTCCCTTCTCTAATTGGTTGAGTTCTTTCCTGAACTTTCATTTTGAGGAAGTACCTAAGCCAGTCATACTCATTCACTTCTCAGCTCTATTCCTGACTTCTCTCCCCTTTGCCCATTTTATATGTTTCCTTCTCTCATTAGAATGTAAGTTTGTTGCCTGTCAGGGACTGATCTGAGTTTCTTTTTGCTTGTATTTATGTCCTCAGTGCCTACACTGTGCCTGGCACATAGTGAGATCTTAAACCCTTGCTGACTTGGCTTAAAATATAAGGATAACAGATTTCTGGCCAGGGATTGAGTACAGCTAACAAAGGCTGCTAAGAATGTATTTGCCAGGTGTTTTGCAAATGTGATCAAAGTGGCTCTAAGCTAAAAAGGATTTTGTTGTTGAGTCATTTCAGTTTTCAGACTTGTCCAACTCTTCATGACCCCATTTGGGGTTTTCTTGGCAGAACTACTGGAGTGGTTTGCCATTTCCTTCTCCAGCTCATTTTACAGATGAGGAAGCTGAGGCAAATAGGGTTAAGTGGCTTGCCCAAGGTCATACAGCTATTAAGTGTGAGGCTAGATTTGAACTCAGAAGGAGTCTTCTGAACTCCAGGCCCAGTGCTCTATTCACTGGAAAAAACTTCCTAACAAGTTGGTTACTATAGAGAGTGCCTATAGGACTTCTGGGTCACATGACCAACAGGAGAGAGTACTAGATAGATACTTCAGCCCTTATGACTTTTCATACCTTCCCAAAATAGGAATTTTGCATAAGAGATAAGCAGTTTCAGCTGTCTCCATGGTCTAGGACACCAAGAACCCTGACTAGGTAGCAGTTCAATGAATTAACTGCAAAGAAGGCTAATTTCTAGTCCCTAACATGATCACTCAGCACTCCCTTCCCCACTGTCTGTCATGCTCTGGCAGCAGGGCTGTACAACCTGACCTACCAAGCTTGCCACAGGACTCAGTTCTACTCCCTTCCCACTATTCTAGTGCAGAGGAAAATTAAAACCCAGAAGCTTGATCAGCTAGAACAGCAGTGGCAATGCTCTGTGCTACAGCAGAGCTCATCCAGAGAACTGAGGCACCAAAGGAATTGGAGTAATGCCCTTGTATGGACTGTGTGGCACTCCACTAAACCTGAGGAAAAGTACCCAGCTGGGACCAATTCTGTCCCCCAGAAGTCACTTAAGGCAGAGACAGAGGACAGTGAAATGTAAATTGCCCAAGGTGAGAGGAAACCAACATAGCTTTGTGAGCCAGCCCTCAAGGGAAAGTGCCGACAAAAGGAAGGAATCAGACAGACAGGAATAGAAGGTGGTTATATGAATTTAGTAGGAAACATATCAGACTTCTAGGTCACATGGCCAACAAGATGGAGGACTAGAGATTTTCTCCAATTTTCATGACCCCTCAAACCTCTCCAAAATAATTATTAGATACCAGACATAAATCATTTTCAACAGTTTTCATGGTCTAGGCTATCAAGAACCCAAACAAAGCAAATACTTGAACTAACAGCAGAGAAGGCTAATCCCTAATCACTCAGCACCCCTTTCCCTACTACCTACCATGTTTCTAAAAGCAGGTCTGTTCAAGTCAACCTGTGTACTTGGAGTAGAACTCAACTCTACTTCAACATGTACCCTCACTCCCTCCTCCCAGTGCGTCATATCCAAATGGCAAACATTTCCTCAGAATGCAACAGCAGCAAAGAGTACCAGTATTTTGGGATGCAGCCGAACTTGAGCTAAACTTGGTAACAGAGGGAGCTGGGGCAGAGCACATGTGGGGGCCTGTGTGGCACTTCACTAAACCTGAGAGATAGAGTCCATCATCTAGTGGGGACCAGTTCTGTACCCCTAAAAGTCACTTGGAGCAGAGACCAAAGCTGGTGAACCATGAGTTGTCTAGTGTGGGAGGAGGTTAAGATAGTTATGAAGATCCAGCTCCCAGGGACACTGCCATCAAAGGAGTGGAATCCAGATTGAACTGTAGGGAAAAATGAAGCAAAATGATCTACCAAAGATCTCAGGGATGAAGAAAATGCAAAGATCTTGAACATAAACAGAAAAAAATCACCAGGAAAGATACTACTAACAGAAGGGAAAATGACCTTCAGATTAGGAAACAGCATTCAGGCATCTGTGAATTGAGTATTGCAAGACAGAGGAAGATGAATCAGCACCAGTGAGGCAGAAGACCCTGTGGATTCCCAAGAGCAGGGAACCACAGCAGGATGTTCCTGGAAGGTATAAAAGAGAAAAGAGAATTTCAGCCTCACATAGCAGAAAGAACTGGAAGAGTAGAAAAGTTTGAATCCACTATGGCAAGTCTCAGCAAAGAAATCAAAGAGAAAGTAACTGATTCAGAATGTAAATACAATGTAAAGGACAATCTGGAAGAAGAGAAGCAGAAAACTACTGATATTAAAAGAAAGCATGATCTTCACATAAGCAAGACATATTGATCTAAAGGAAGCATAGAGATGACTTAAGGATGATCTGTTTGAAGAAAGTGACTAACCAGATACCTCAACACTGTAATGTTAGAAATAATGTAAGAAAACTGCCCAGAACTTCTGAATTCAGAAAACAGTGTCAAAGGAAAGAACCCATTCATCTCCACCAAAAAACCCTATGCTGAAAACTCCAAGACATAAAGTAGTTAAATTTAACAGTTTTGTTAAGAGACAACAAATTCTGTAAGTGATGAGTAGAAAGACCTTCAAATATAGAGGAAAGGAAATTAAAATAACACAATATTATTCTGCACTCACCAGAAACTACAGGAAGAAATAGAATAATTTGCTCCAAAGAACAAAGGAGTTCAAAATGCAGCCCAACATAACATTCCCCGCAAACCTGACCCTAACTATTAATGAGGAAGTTAAGAAAGGGGGTGTTTGAAATATTTGAAGCAGACATCAAGTAGAGGTGATAGGGAAAAAATAGGCCTGAAATATTGTAGGCTGCATCCTACAGTAATCCACTTACAGAAGAATCAGTGTTTTTTGGTTAAGCTAAATTACAGATTGATGGGATACATGATAAGGGGAAGGGGAAGAATACTATAGAGGGGAGTATGTGATATACCTTAATCAAGCTATAAAGCTAGCAGTGAAGGGAAGATAATTCATCTAGTCTCTTAAGAATAAGAGAGCCTACAGGAGAATGGGCAAGGGGAAAAACATCAAGACACAGAAGGAGAAATCCTGTTTCAGTGGTGGGAGGGTATACTAGGCTATCATTGAAGAGGAGAGATTCTATAAAGGGAGTTAGGGACCTTACAATAGGTATTATCTGCAGATATTTGGTGCTTAGAAAGACCCCTTATCCTTCCTTTGGAGAAAGGAAATAAGAGCTTCTGGGGATAATGCACATCCAGAAGAGTATGAGGGCATGGACTAAGAGAGGGAATTCCATGGTAATTGTCAGGGAAGAACCGTGGGGTGGGTAAAGGTAATCATGAACGTACAACTAGGGACATAGGAAAATTCTTGCCATGGACCAATATTCTTCCTATCTTTTGCTTTCTAAGAGTGAGGCACAACAGGAAAAAAGGGGCTAGGGACGAGATCTACAAAGCATTAAAATAGAAACTTTAAAAGAGGGAACCCAGCATAGTTACCTTAGAAGCTTTTATTCCATGTGGAATTGTGACTAAAGAAAGATTTAGTATAAGGACCATGAATCAAAGAATAGAAGTCTAGATTGAACAAAAAGGGAAGATAAATAATGAAGAGGAGGAAAGAATCCTTTTTTTCAAAGGCCTAGAAAATAAAATTTAAAATATTGAACCAAACAAATTGAAGGGGAGGAAAGGAAGTGTGGTTTTATTTGACTGCTCAAATGAGAGGAGAAAAGAGTGGGAGAATTAACTACATAAAATAAAAGGAACGATTAAGTAAAACTCCAAACTTAGAGAAAGGGGAAACAAATATAATGGGAGGGAAAGTGCTTAAGGAAGGGGATTAGAGAAATGGGTGAGAATAGGGTTGCTTTAACATAGATTAATATAATCAGAAAGGTCTAAGTACTGTGTTTAGGGAAGAATAGGGGAGAAATCCTAATTTGGAGAAGGCTAGCCTAACTCTCAAAACTTTCAATGTGAATTGAATTAAACAAGTAGAACAGTGACAGGGCAGCTAGGTGGCCTTGTGAATAGAGCACCAGCCCTGGAGTCAGGGGAACTGAGTTCAAATCTGGGCTCAGACACATAACACCTACTAGCTGTGTGATCTTGGGCAAGTCACTTAACCCCAATTGCCCTGCCCTCAAAAAAAAAAAGAAAAAAATGGCAGGTTGGCTAACAAAGCCCAACTCCACAATTCATTGTTTACAGTTTTAAAAACACATATGGAGAGGGGCTAAAAATGAGTGACTGGAAAAAATAATTACTATGTATCAGGTGAATCCAAAAAATCAGGAGCTCCTGATATTAGATAAAGATGGTATTAGATGGGGCAGCTAGGTGGTGCAGTGAGTAGAGTATCGGCCCTGGAGTCAGAAGGACCTGAGTTCAGATGCGGCCTCAGACACTTAACGCGCACACAAACAAAAACCTAGCCGTGTGACCTTGGGCAAGTTACTTAACCCCAGTTGCCAAAGATGGTATTAGATTAAATAGTTATGCTATTAGACAAAGCAAAAACATTCAAAACATAAAAAGGGATAAACAAACAATGCCAAAAAGGAACCATAGACAAACAAATATCAATATTAAGCTTGTATCTAATTTCATAAAGAAAAAAATTAACTCAAGAAGACAGTAATATAAATTAGCAGGAGATTTCAGTGTTCCTTTCAATTTTGGATTCTTTTAAATGGGACTGTTAAAGAATATATGTATTGGGGCGGCTAGGTGGCGCAGTGAGTAGAGCGTCGGCCCTGGAGTCAGAAGGACCTGAGTTCGGATCCGACCTCAGACACTTAACGCACACACAAACAGAAAACCTAGCCGTGTGACTTTGGGCAAGTTACTTACCCCAACTGCCCTCCAAAAAAAAAAAAGCAAAAAAATATGAAAAATAAAAAAAATAAAATTAAAAAAAAAGAATATATGTATTTTCCAGTACTACACAGAATTTTTACAAAAATTGAACATGTATCAGGGCACAGATATATTGTAAACTAGTGTAAAAAGGCAGAAAGCGCAGACACATCCTGACAGACTATTAACACAAATAAGAATAGTGATAACTTGAGAGAACACAAAGACATAGGCAAATGGAGACTTAAGAATGAAATTCTTTTTTATTTTTTCAAATATTTATTTTTAGTTCTCAGAATTCATTTTCACAAGATTTTGAATTACAGTTTTTTCTGTTTTTCCCCCACCTGCACCCCAAAATACCAACCTACTGAATACCCCTTCCCCCAATCTGTTATCCCCTATATCTTCCCCCATCACCCCCCTAACTTTCTAGCAGGGCAAGACAGACCTCTATACCCCACTGCCTATACATATTATTTACCAGTTGCATGTAAAAAACCATATTTTTTTTTTAAACTTTGAGTTCCAGATGTTTTCCCTTCCTCACCCGCCCCCACTGGGAAGACAAGCAATTCAATATAGGTTGTACATGTGTAGTTACTCAAATCATTTCCATAGTTGTCATATTGTGAAAGACCAACTATATTTCCCTCCATCCTATACCTCCCCCCACTTACTCCATTTTCTCCTTTGACTCTATCCATTTTAAAAAATGTTTGTTTCTAACTACCCTCTCCCCCAATCTTCCTTCCCTTCCATCATCCCTCCTCCTATCCCTTACACCCCTATTTTCCTGTAGGGTAAGATACCTAATTGAGTGTGTATGTTATTCCCTCCTTAAGGCAAATTAAATGAGAATGAAGTTGTTCCATTCCCTTTCACCTTCCTGTTCTTCCCCTCAATTGTAACAGTTTTCTCTTGTCTCTTTTATATGAGATAATTTACCCTAATCTATGTCCTTTCTCCTCCCAATAAATTCCTCTCTCACCTCTTAATTTTATTTTTTAGATATCATCCCTTCATGCTAAACTTATCCTGTGCCCTCTATGTATACATGAACATACATATGCCCACACTCACATATATATTTATGTATACATACACCCTCCTATACATACACACATATATTCTTTTCAACTATCCTCATACTGAGAACAGTCTTATGAATTACAATGATCATTTTTCTATGTAGGAATGTAAATAGTTCAACTTTAATAAGTTCCTTATGATTTCTTTTTCCTGTTTACCTTTTCATGCTTCATGTATTTGAAAGTCATATTTTCTCTTCAGCTCTGTTTTTTTTTTTCATCAGTAATGCTTGAAAATCCTCTATTTCATTAAATGACCATATTTTCCCCTCTAGCATTATACTCAGTTTTGCTGGCTAGGTGATTCTTGGTTTTAGTCCTAGCTCCTTTGACCTCTGGAATATCCTATTCCAAGATCTTTGATCCCTCAGAGTAGAAGCTGCTAGGTCTTGTGTTATCCTGACTGTGTTTCCACAATACTCAAATTGTTTCTTCCTGACTGTTTGCAGTATTTTCTCCTTGACCTGGGAACTCTGGAATTTGGCTTTAATATTAGTAGGGGTTTTCTTTTTGAGATCTTTTTCAAGAGGTGATCAGTGAATTCTTTCCATTTCTATTTTGCCCTCTGGTTATAGAATATCAGGGCAGTTTTGCTTGATAATTTCTTGTAAGATGGTATATAGGCTCTTTTTTTGATCATGGCTTTCAGGTAGTCTGGTAACTTTAAAATTATCTCTCCTTGATCTATTTTCCAGGTCAGTGGTTTTTCCAGTGAGGTATTTCACATTACCTTCTATTTTTTCATTTGTTTGGATCTGTTTTTATAGTATCTTGATTTCTCATAAAGTCATTAGCTTCCATTTGCTCCAATCTAATTTTGAAGGAGTTATTCTCTTCAATGAGTTTTTGAAATTCCTTTTCCATCTGGGCCTCTTTTGCCATTTGAGTTAGTCAATTTTTTGAGGTATTATTTTTTTCAGTGTATTTTTGGGTCTCCTTTAGCAGGATGTTAACTAGCTTTCCCTGATTTTCTTGCATCATTCTCATTTCTCTTCCCAGTTTTTCCTCTACTTCTCTTACTTGATTTTCAAAATCCTTCTTGAGATCCTCCATGGCCTGTAACCAATTTATATTTTTCTTGGATGCTTTTGATGTAGGAGTTCTGACTTTGCTGTCTTCCTCCTGTTCCATGCCTTGACCTTTTTGTCCCCAAAAAAGGATTCTATCATCTGTTTGTGCTTTATCTGCTTGCTCATCTTGTCAGTCAATTACTTGACTTTTGAGCTCTTTGCCACAGTAGAACTCTGCTTCCAGAATGGAGAGAGCTTTGTCTCAAATGGCTGGGGTTTTCACAGCTGCTGGAGCTATTAGTTGGGTGCCCTCTCTACAGACCCCATAAGCTCTTGCTCAGTGGTCACATATCCCAGGACTACCACCCAAGACCACAATCCAGATCCAAGCAGGTTAAAGCAAGAGTGATTGCCCTCTGAATGGTCTCTTGGTCCCCTTGCAATCTGCAAGCCAGGAACTCCAGAGATAGCCAGGCAACAGCAGCTGCTTCTCAGCCCCCAGGGCAGGGGCCAGACTGCAGTCCCCCTCTTCCCCCAAAGTTCCACACTAACTTTTTACTTTCTTTTTGGCATTTATGGGTTGATAATTCTGGAAACCACTACAGCTGCTGGTGATTCTCTGTCCTGAAGTCTGCTCTGGGCCTGCTGCTGGTCAGAGCCGCCCTGAGGCTGGGAACCAAGTGGCTCATGTTGGGCTGTGCTCAGCTCCCACCCTGGTGTGATAGATCCTTCCTATTGGCCTGCTGGGCTTCCTTCAGCAGGAGATTTGTTTCTCTTTGTCTCTTTGTGGGTTCTGTAGCTCTAAAGTTTGTTTAGAATCATTTTTTTACATATATTGGAAGTGATTGGAGGGGTGCCCACACCAAGTTTGTGCTTATACTCCACCATCTTGGTTCCGCCCCAACAGTGAAATTCTTAATATTGAGTGCATCCATGAACAAATCATAGAAATGATAATGAAATTGAATGAAAATAATGATGAACAACAAATCAAAATTTCTAAGAGTTCTCATGAGGAAAAATCATATCCTGACAAACATGCATTAATAAAATAGAGGAGAGAATTAATGAACTGACTGCATTTTTTAAAAATTGAAAGCAAATAAACCTAAAATACAAAAAAGAAGATATTAAAAATTAGAGAAGAAATAGATAAACTGGAAATCAAAAAAGCTATAGAAATGACAAATAAGACTAAAAGTTTGTTCTTTAGAAAAACTCAATAAAATTGATAAATATTTAGCCAGTCAGATTAAAGAAAGCAGAAAATAAACAAAATAGCAAATAAAAAAGGCGAAATCACAACAAACCTAGAAGACATAAAAATAATCATTAAAACCTTTTTTGTAGTTATATGCTACTACAACTGAGAACAAAAAACAGAGATTTTCTACAGTGAAGGAGGAAGAGTAGCAGTTGAGATACCCATAAGTTCATAGTAGTTGAAATCCAAGGAAAGAACCAGTAATAAAAGCTGTGACCTCAAATACATATTTACAAATTCCCAAAGACCTAATTCTGAAATCCAGTAACCAGATGGGGGAAAAGTAAAGTAAATATTTGGGTGAAGGTCTGTGAAAGAAGAAATAGAAGTGATTTTATTATTAGGTATTCTGTAAACTCTCTGGACAGAAAGAGGATATGGAAAAGTATGAGAAACAGCACTACACTTAGATTTTAACATAGTCCTGGTTGTGTTTATAGAGGGATAGCAGTAGAAAAGCCACCTGATTGAAATAAGTATATATAGAGGAGGTATGTACTGTAAAGACTTTGGGGAATTAATTTATGTTGTATCTGAAGGAGAAAATAGCAGAGACATAAGGGAAAAAACCCATATTAATTCCCATCCCCGCCATTTACACACCCCCAGGCAACCAAGAGAACTTCAACGACTTACCCATATGCTAACTTTCCCATTTATACAAAATCTTTTTATTTTTTATTTTTATTTTTATTTTTTGGAGGTGGGAAGGCAGGGCAATTGGGGTTAAGTAACTTGCCCAAGGTCACATGGGTAGTGTTAAGTATCTGAGGCCAAATTTTAATTCGGATCCTCCTGACTCCAGGGCCTGTGCTCCATTTACTGTGTCACCTAGCTACCACTATACAAAATCTTTTTAAGATTTATCTACACAACCATCAAAGACAGTCTTACTGATAGTGGGGAGCAGGTTTTCCCTACAATATTGTACAGTGGACTGCATCTTTACCATCATGGAACTCAAGGAAAAATGTAAAGAATACAAGTTTATATTTATTGTTCATTATGAAAGAGCATTTGATTTGAGCCACCTTAAATGTCTTTCAGCAAGGTGTCTCCCATTCATAAATCAGAATCATTCAAGATTCTTTGAAAGATAGAACAGAAAGAATAACCTTATGCACCTGTGGTGCCTTAATTGTCTTCTCACTCTAGAACTACCCTTAACACCTAGGGTGCCCTCACCTGAAACATCTTTCTTGCCTTGTGATCCCTTTCTCTCATTGGTGAGTTCCTCCTGGGGCCTCTATTTTGAAGAAGGACCCAGGTCAACCTCCATTCCCTCCTGGCTTTGCCTCTGACTCTCCTCACTTTGCCATCTTGGGGCCATGTGAGTACCTATTCTTCACTGTACCTCTCCCCCACCCCTCATTTCAGCTCTTCTGTTATCTTTTTCTACTAGAATGTAAGCTCATTGAGGGCAGGGGCCAACTTCATTTATTTATTTATTTGTATACCTAACAGCACAGGTCTTAGCACATAATAAGTACTTAATAAATGCTTGTTGATGGATTATTTAACAACCTTCTGATCATAATCATCAGCTGAGGCATGAAATTGATTCAGCACATGGTCTATGTTGAAGAGGGATTCCATGTGGATATTGAGATCTTACAGATATTTCTGTTTGTAGATGAAATTGTACTGCTTTTACCCATCCCTGGAGCATTGCAATTTCCTGAAAAAGTTCTGTAGCCATTCAAAAGAGTTGACCTTACCATCTACATGGGAAAGAAAAAGTAATTGAAGAATGTCCATTACTCAAATTATGACTTGAGTTTGGCCGGGCAACCCTTAGAGCTTCTCCATCTGTGTGTGTATTTGGGACAAACAGTATAAGTGGACAGTACTCTGGCTCACAGTTAAATTGGAAGAGAGGAGGAGGAGATTAGACTGGATTTTATTGAGGAAATTGTGAAGTTCCTTTGATGCCATACCCCTTTCTCCTAGAGTCCCGTGATTTGTATATAAGATATGGAATATAGTCTATGGGTAATTGGAAAATATGATGAATTTTGAAGAGTAGAAGTAAAAGATATCCTTTCTTCTTGGTTGGTGCCTTCCTGGATTACATGTGTATGTATGTTTCTGACCCTCTTCCTTTTGGTTCATATGACTCTATCCCTTCTTGATGGGGGTGTGTGTGTGTCTGTTTATCTGTCCCTCCTACCCTCCCTTTCCTTTTCCTTTGGGGTATGTGTATGTTTCTGACCATCTCTTTCTTCCTCTTTTCTTGGGTACCTTCCCATTTCTTTGGTTTTATCCTCTCTCAATGTATGAGTATCTTTGTTCCTTGCTGACTTTTTTTCTGTTTTCTTTGTTTTTCTTACCTTCTCTATTTCCCCTTCCCCATTCTCTTTTCTCTCATCGCTTTTCTGGTCTTTCTGGCTAGCGTATGGCACTGAAGCATCCTTTAGTTTTTGTTATTAAATAAAGCTTTATTTTCCTGTTCTTAATTTCAAAAACTTGTTAATTAAATATTCTATTACTTTAAAGCAAAAAACTAAATTAAGTTTTTTACTTAAGTGTGGTTTTTAACTGAAAATTTTTTCCTTGTGGGTTGGTCCCTTCAGTGGAAAAAGGACTTCTTGTTTCTGAAAATAAACTTTTTTTTTTTTTTTAGCAAATCAAAGTATGTAATATAACTTAATTATAGATGTGGCAAGTGTTTATGAGGTTTTTTCCTCCTCCATTTTAGAAACTCCAATAGCAAAAATGATCGTAGGAACCGAAAATTTAAGGAAGCTGAGCGACTCTTCAGTAAATCCTCAGTTACTTCAGCAGCGGTAAGTTGTGGTGAGATTAGTGATATATTTCTGATAGCTGACTAACCACCAATCCAGGTGAAACTTGGATCAGTTTTTGTGACAATTCTCTGTTTAAAAAGAAAAAAATACTTTTTTTTGCATTTGATGTAAAATTTTCACATTTTATTAAAAAAATTCATGTTTTTTCCCAATATAAATCTATTTAGCCAAATTCTCCTTTTCTGAAACGAGTGGTTTCCCAGACACCTATTTTGCAGTACCCAGATTAGTATCTAATTTCTTTTTTCTTCTCTTTCACCAGTGAGTTTCTTGGTGTCTTTTTCTTTTAGGCAGTCAGTGCATTGGCTGGAGTTCAGGACCAACTCATTGAAAAAAGTAAGTTTTTTTTGTTCTTAGGATCTGATCATTCTTGTGTTTAAATGTTAAATCCTTGTAGTTTCTTTGAGAAATAGAGAGAAGGCTCTCCTGCACTTTTATTTATGTGATAGAGAGATGGTAACATGCGTCCTTACTTCTCTTGTTACTAGGGAGGTAGGCTCAAAAACCTTCCTCAGTTCTCTGAAAAAACACAAGTATGTGACCCTCTTTAAGCCCAGTGAATTAAAGTTATTGAAGAATTTTTGTTTCAGAGAAAGGTATCCTGGTGAAATGGGAAGAACCTTGGACTTGTAATCAGCAATCCTAGATTGTGGGCATAGCTGTCCATGACATTGGCCGGCTTGGGTAGTGTCTCTGAGCTTAGTTGCTCCCTCTTCAGAATGAAAAGTTTGGGTTAGGTGATCTCCAGTGTTCATTCTCACTCTCCCATATTATTAATCCATGATACCTATAAATTCTTGTTTATAAAATGGGGAATACATTTATCTTTCCCCTTATTAGATGGTGTGTAGTTTAGAGGACAACACTATGCATGTATGAGGAACTTCTACCATTTAATATGGAAACAATAATTTGGACTTTTGAAACAGTGATTAGAGATGAATCTATCTTTGTGCTTCAGTTTTTGGAATTCTCCATATTGGAGCTTCTTGAAAAATCAACATATCTTTAGAGGATCAGCTGTTCATAGAAATTCAAGGATAAAGGGAAACCAGGAGAACAGAGAGAGGGACATTGACTTGGGAGATAATAATTTTCTGTAAGTTATGTACTTCCTCCCTGTTGCCATGGTTGGTATCATATCCCACTGATACATTTGAGATGAAGAGTTCTATCTCATAGGGCAATAGAAATACTAGGTAAAGATGCTTTTTTATTTTAAAGGGAAAGTATAGCAGAATTAGGTCATGGGAATACTTTTAACTTGAATTAGGAGTGCTTATTAAACCAAGCCCTCTAACTGCTTTATAAAAACGGGTACATGTCAAAGCATTGTAAGTTGGTGTAATTTGATTCTTCTGAGAATGAGTAGAATTTAAGGATCATTCAGAAATGTGGTTCTTCCCATTAGACCACTTTCAATATCTCATGTAAACTTGCTCTAAGGAAGAAAAACTGATTAACAGTACTTCAGATTTACATTTGGAGTAAATTTCCTAAGAAGGCCTTCCTAGCAACCATTGAAGATAATTATATACCTCACTTTATGCAGTAGACATGTTCTTTTTTTTTTTTTTTTTTGCTTTTTGGAGGGCAGTTGGGGTTGAGTGACTTGCCCAAGGTCACATGGCTAGTTTTTGTGTTAAGTGTCTGAGGCCAGATTTGAACTCAGGTACTCCTGACTCCAGGGCCAGTGCTCTATTCACTGTGCCACCTAGCCACCCCCTATAGACATGTTCTTGAAAAGATATATATATATCAAATAATTTTAAATATATCAGGAAAGATATGTGAACATTTTTGTAAAGAAAGGTTCTTTTGTAATATATTTAGTCTTGGATTTTGGGATTTTGTGAAATGGCTTTCTTAAGATAACATACATCTGTTCCTTCCTGACCTTTGTTCCCTATGCACATGAATAAAAAGAGCCTGGTTTAAATTTGTATTTAATCTTTGACTGTAATTCCCCTTTTCTTCCTATCTGCTGAATTCTGACTAGATGTTTCAATACTTATAACCTAATATTTTGATTACTTTTAGTCATGATAGAAAGTTTGAGGTATACTCACCTAGTATAATACTAGGTGATAATAGGATATCCAAAAATATTCCAGTGGGAAAAATGGAAAATAAAAGTGTTTATAGGGAAAGTGAGTGTTGAAAAAGATTGGAGGAAATTATAAAGTTAAAAAGATGTATTTCTTCATATATATATTACACACACAGCTTGAGTTGTGATAATTTTTTCATTTGCTGTTTAATTTTCCAAAATCTTTTTATTTTCAAGACTTTTTGTTATTTATTCAATGACAACTGCCCTTGAAGTTGCTATGAAACATCTTTCTGTTCATTATGTCAAAACTTGGTATCTTAAGAGAGACAACTATAAATTGAGAGAGCTTTTTTTTTCCTTTTTGGAGGGAGGAAGGCAGGGCGATTGGGGTTAAGTGACTTGCCCAAGGTCAAGGGCTAGTAAGTGTCTGAGGCTGGATTTGAATTCAGGTCCTTCTGACTCCAGGGCTGGTGCTCTATTCACTGCACCATCCTAGCTGCCCCAATTGTGAGCCTTTTTTGAGGAGTAGTATTCTAGTGACCTATATCATAAGATCTGATAATCAAGATGGATTTATTAAGTACTTGCTATGTGCCAGGCACTGTGCTAGGTACTTGGGAATCAGAGATGGATTCCTATGCATAACTCCTTGAATGAGATATTTATTTCCAAAGAATTGACCATATTTCTCTTTTTACTTCATTTTAAGATAATTTATAAATGCAATGCATGTTTGCTTTCCTATAACATGTAAACATATATATGTGAGGATCTCTTAGTGAAAACACATGTATATATATACATATGTGTATATATGTGCACATATATGTATGTATATATATATGTATATGTGTATATCTATATCACCTTGGAACTTAAGTCCAAGCACTGAAGTATTAACAGTGGTTTAGTTATGGCAGGGAGAAAGGTCTTGGGCATGTCAGCATTTCTAGGTTTCTGTTTTTTCCCTTTTTTTTTTAAATGAGAAGATTGAACTGGGTGGTTTGAAAGGATCTTAGGATCCCTTTCAGTTCTAACCTGTTATTCCTTTATCACACTTAATTCATTTGGGGCATTATCATGATGCTTGTGGAATGTAATTAAATTGGTATATTGAAACCCTTGTTTAACCAAAAATTTTTGAAAGCTTGTAATTTATGACAAATTGTCTGTTGACTTCAGATACCTCTGTATACATAACTCAAAGCTGTATCCATAGCCATAATATGTAGAGTTCTTTCTCATGGACCAGTTGTGCATTTCTAGCTTCCTATTTGGTCATTTTTACTTCTACAGATTTAACTTGTTTGTAACAGAAGTGCCAGTTTTTTCTTCAGATCCAGCTTTCCATCCTTACCTGTTTTTCTTACTAGTTGTACCTGTTGTCTCCTAGTCACATAAATTGAATAACTTTGGGTTATGCTTTACTTCTCTGTCTTCCTAAATTCCTGTATCCCATTGTGTCCATAAATCCCATTTTCTTCTTTCCCAGTCTCAAATCAGACTTTCATTTCTTTTCTATTCTCATTGACCACCACTGTAGTTTAGGCTCTTATCTAGTACCTAGACTGAATTTAGGGATCCACATGAGTATCCATTTTGAAGTAGTTTAGGAAGCTAAGCCCTTATTCCAGTGATGCTGCTGTTGCTCTGAATACTTTTAGAGTTGTTTTTGAACTTCATTCAGAGGTTTAGCATGTTCTTTTGGGCATCTTCAGATGAGGCAAATGTGATGGGTGTCATTTTGGAAAGTTGCCAGAAATAATTTGAAGAAGTCTGGTGAATAAAGAATCAAGTTGAATAATACCAATTTTTTGTTGTTGTTCAAACATTTGATAGCAGACATGCCATAAGCAGAATCATTGTCATGAAACAAATATCAGGCTACAGTTTACTTCTTTTTATATTGTACAGAATCTCTCTAAAGTCTCAATTTCTACATAAGTCTAATGCACTGATCCTTTGGAGTGAATTTTGGATGAATATCCAGATTTCCAATGAAGATTTCTCTTGGTCTGTTCCTCTTACATATGTAGGACAATGGAGTTTCTCCCTAGAGATTTGAGTCTTTTTTTTCTCCATAGGCTAAATTGGAAGCATAATGTTTCACCCCTGGCTATTGTTTCTCCCAAAAATGTAGTATTTTGCTTAACATCTCTTTTAAATTAAAATTAAAATTCCTCTTTCTGGAAATGTGAGTTAGGTGATTATCATATCAATCTAATTAAAGGCCTCCTTACTTCCCCCCACTATACACTCTCTAGGGTGGGGTTGGGAACCTTCGGCCATGAGGCCACATGTGGCCCTCTAGGTCCTCAAGTGGGGCCCTTTGTCTGACTCCAAATTTCCAAATCCCCTTAATAAAAGGATTTGTTCTGTGAAATTTGGCTTCAGTCAAAGCACCCCACTTGAGGACTTAGAGAGCTACATGTGGCCTCAAGACTGAAGGTTCCCCACCCCTGCCTAGGGCAAGAGAGGGTAACATATAGATATCTTCTCCCTGCTGGAGCTGAAGGGTCTCTGGAAAGAGGGAAAGAGGACAGAAATGCAAGATAGAATCCTCCCACTGGGTCTCCTTTTAGCTATGAGTAAATTTCTTTGTAAGGCTATTTCATTAAAATATTTTTTATCTGTCCTTTAAAAGAAACGATAAAAATAGTTAATTTTGACTACATGAAATTGAAAAGGTTTTACACAAACAAAATTAAAGTATCTAATTGAAGAGCCAAGGATCGACTTGGGGAAAATACTTTGTATTAAATATCTTAAGATAATATATAGACATATAATATATATATGATATATAGAAATATAAAAGACTAAAAGCTGTTCCTCATGATCAATGGTCAAAAGTTATGAACAATTTTCAAAAGAAGAATTGTAAACCATTAACAACTACGTGATAGATGGTTCCAAATGACCATCATTACCAAATTACCAGAAACATAGATCAAAACAACTCTGAGATTGGGGGCAGCTAGGTGTCGCAGTGAGTAGAGCACTGGCCCTGGAGTCAGGAGGACCCGAGTTCAGATCTGGCCTCAGACACTTAACGCAAAAACTAGCCCTGTGACTTTGGGCAAATTACTTAACCCCAATTGCCCTCCAAAAAAAGCAAAAAACAAAACAAAACCCAACTCTGAGATTTCACCTCACACCCAGGAAATTAGTAAAAAATGATAGAAAGTATGCAAAAGTTTTGGAGGGGCTGCAGAAAGATAATAAATACATTGCTGGTGGAATTGGGAATTAGTTAACCATTCTGGACAGCAGTTTGGAATTAGGCTAAATATTGACTGATATGTCCACACTCTTTAATGCAGAGATCTCCTTTCTTAGGCACAAAACACAAGAAGATCAAAAGACAGAAATGCTCTCTATACATCATCAAAGTATCAATAGCAGTACTTCTTACGTTAGCAAGAACTAGAAATAAAGTAGATGCCCAGTCTACTGGAGATTGGCTAAACAAAGTCTGGTGGATGAATATAATAGAATATTAATTATCGTGCTGTAAGAAAGACATGGTGAACACAGAGGCATGGGAAAACGTAGGTGAACTGATGCAAAGTGAAATAATGTACCATGTAACTAACACAGTATAAATCAGTGGCGAGAACAACTGTCCCAAAGCAATTGAAATGAAATGTTGGTGAAATATTAAAGGCCAGGGTTGACCCCAAAGAGATATGAAAAGACAGCTGTTCCCATTCCTTGGAGGGGTCTACCAGTGTGGAACATTGCACATAGCATCATATTTTCTCATGTGTTGATTTTGCTTTTTTCTTTTCCTCTTTTAAGAAGATTGTTATGTCTCTCTGGGGGCGGAGGGATGCTGGGAAGAATGTAGGTGATCTGAAAACAAGATATCAATAAAGATCTAGTCAATACAACAAGGTTGTCATATTTTGGTTGCAGGTCTCTGTCCTCCAGTATTTTCAGCTTTACTGTTTCCAATTACTTGATATTTTTTAGAAACCTAAGTAACTTGAGCTTCAATTGTGAATCTTCTTTCTCCAATCAGCCAGTCAACAGGCATTTATTAAGCACTATGTGATGGGTGCTAGGGATATTGATACAGTGAATGAAACAGTACTACTTTCAGGGAGCTCATGTTTTATCCTCAGGCAGAGTATAAGTTCTTTGGGATGAGAGGAGTGTCTGGCTAGTAACACGCCTTTGTGAATTCACTGTTGGCTGATAAACAGTTTGGCTGAGGGATCCTGAAGAGGTTCTTCTGAATTTGTAATTCCTACAGGGGAACCAGGCAGTGGTACAGAGAGTGACACATCTCCAGACTTTCACAATCAGGAGAATGAACCGAGCCAAGAGGACACAGAGGATCTGGATGGATCTGTGCAGGGGGTGAAACCCCAGAAGGCTGCTTCTTCCACCTCTTCAGGGAGTCATCACAGCAGCCATAAAAAGAGGAAGAATAAAAACCGACACAGGTTAGTGGCATTGGTGCCATTCTCCAGGGCTGAAGTTATGATTATTTCAAAGGGATATTTCTGGAATACAAATTTTTGGGTGCTGCTGTTGGGGATTTGCATTTTTGCAGCCAGAAAGAAGGAAGGGCCTCTGCTTTAATAAGTAATATGGTCTCTCTCTCTCTCTCTTTTTAAAATTGATGGATAATGAGGCCAGCAGTGCAGAAGGAATCTAGTGTTTGGATTTTGGGTACAGAATAGCAGGTGCAGTTTGGGTAGAAGACCTGCATTAAATGAAAATCCTATGTAAAATGGTATATGGGGTTATTTTTTAATTGAGGGAAAAGGGAGTAGATAGACAAAGGCTTTTTTGTTTCTCTTATTTTTCTTTTTCTCTGATTCCTTAAGGACTCTGAGAACTAGCCAAACACACTTTTTTAAAAATGGCATTTGAGTGATTGTTGTGCTCCCTCCTTCCCTGTCCCACCCTGACTCATTTCTCTGCAATATGCTGACACATATATTGGAATATTAGAGTCCAAAGCCCTATTAAATAAGAGTGTGCCTTCCCAGATAACATTTGTCCACATTACTTTCTGAGGTGTGAAATGAAAGATAACATCAATAGTCTGTAGAAGGCAGATATCATTAAGAAAGGAGGATTTAAGATTGCTGTCACCTCTTGATTATAAACGATAATATTGCAAAGCACTATAACATAACTGAAAATAATGGACAGTCCATTCAAAGATGTTGCCTTCTTGCAGAAGAGAAAATTGCCATGGGAGAGGGAAGTAAAGCTGTAGTTCCAAACCTTTTGTGAAGCAAAGAATCCAGACCTAAAGAAAAAAATGTCAATAGCATTACCTTAGGACTCCTCAAGCATCGTTCCAGTGAAATTCCTTGTAGCCTCTTTGCTCTGAAGGGAGCAAGCAGACCATGGGTGGTGGTACTAGTCAGTGAGAGCAGGAATACTTCTCACCCTTAATGACTTGGTAGGTTATAGAATTTAGAAGGTTTGCATGAGGAGGGAGCCTTTGAGATCATTGAATCCATCCTCCTCCTTTTATAGCTGAAGGTAGAATAAGGGACTCACCTGAGGTCAAGTGGCTAGGGAAATGGCAGTCAGGACAGGAAGCCCCTCTTTTGATTTGTAGTCTAGCCCTCCTTCATACTTCTGATTGTTGTCTTCGGAGTTTGACATTCTGTAAGTGAAAGAAATTTTTTGGAAACCTTGGAAAGCAGCAAGTTTTTTTCATAATTCTTTTAATTTTAAGATTGCAAAAAAGGGGAAATATCCCTCCATGTAACCCTAATAACAAGTCAACATATTAACCTCTTAACACTGGTAGGAAGTAGCAAAAATTACTTCTGCTTTCTGTGGCCACCACTTATGTCATCACTATCCTGGCTTATCACCAATAATATCAACAGATACATTTTGTGTCTCTCTTGGATTTAATTTCTGCTAGTAGCTTTTCATTCTCAAATTCTTTCTCTTGTCCGGGGAGTCCGTTGCAATGCTTACAGTGAGTCTTGTTTTGGGACTTTCTTAGATGTCTACTAAGTGTTATGTGAATCCTCAAATAGTGGTTCTGGCTTTATATTGAGTGAGAAAAAAAGCTTCATCATTTCTAAAGGGCCTTATTTAGTTTGTGGTCATTTAGATTCTGTAAATAGCTTTTTTTTGTTTCAAGTGACACCTTATTTTAATTGAATATTATCAATAGTCACTGAACTCATAAGTGGGGTGTAAAGTGGAGGAGGAAATAACAAAAGAGGGAAGGTAGGAATTTGAGATATGTTAAGGAGGAAAGTTGATGCAAACTCTAATGTTTATTGACTGTTTTATCTGCCATACACCCAGATGCCTGGGCATGTGAAGAGACCTTTCTCTCCATGTTATAGTAAATAGGCACATATTGTCTTCTCCTGGCATCTGTGCTGTTGCCCTCTGTTCTTCTGTCCTCAGACTTGCAGCTTAGTGTTTGACCAATACAAGTTATTTGCCCATCGTTTTAAACATTCAAGATGTGAAGAACTAGCTAAATTACCCTTTTAAAAACTTCTCAACCAGCATTTGTTAATCCCTGTGCATGAAGCACTGTGCTTAGTACTGGGATAGGGAAAAAAAAAAGACAAAAAAGGCTCTGCCCCTGGAAGCATACTTCAAATGGGAGAGAGAACATGTCAGTAAGTAATTATATGGAAAATTGGGACCAAGTAAATGGAACGTCATTGGGAGGGGGGAGCATTCACAGGAGGGGCACCAGGTGAGCAAGGGGGATGCTGAGAGGTGGAGATGAGTGGCAAGGCCTTCTAGGGAGAGGGAGAAGCCAAATCAAGCCAAGCAGTCAGTGTTTATTTAGCACACACTCTATGCCAGGTTAAGTATTTAAAGATGAGATAATATTTGTCATATGCTTCACACAGTGCCTGGCATATAGTAGGTACTCAATAAATACTGATTTCATTCCATTCTAAGGAAAGGCAGAAAAGTCCCTGCTTTCAAGGAGCTCACATCCTAATGGGATATATAAAGAAGGATGTACACATAGGATAAATTGGATATGATTTTGGGGAAAGCAATAGCATTAATAAGGATTGGCAAAAATTTCATATTGAAGGTGGGATTTTAGCTAACAGGAAGAAAGCCAGATAAGCCAGTAAAGGCCTGGAGATGGGAGATGGTCATATCATGTTCAGGGCAGTGCAGGCAGGCCAGTGGAGTGGATTGCAGAGTATAGAGGGGAATCAAGTGTGAGAAGCCTGGAAGGGGAGGAAGGGACCAGGTAAGAAGAGCTTTAGATGCCAGCAGGGCATCACTGAGCTGGAGTCAGCTACTTTTTTGGATAAATAGCCTTTTGGCAGCTGAGTTGACGATGGACTGGAGTGAGAAGGGACTTTTGGCAGGGCCTTGAGAGCTTGCGTGATTTGCCAGGGTCACTTAGGATGTATCATAAGCAAGACTGGAATCCAGGTCTTTGTGACTCCAAGGCCAGCTCTCCGTCCATTATACCATACTGCCTCTCGTGACACTACCTATTGACTTTATAAATTAAAATGAAACTTAACTAGACTATGAGATGTCAGATCCTGAATGCTTAGTCTTCTGTGACTGGTCAGTAGGGGAGAGTGAACCTTTTCTTTGCTCCTTCTGAACATTCTTTTTTCTTATCTTATCCTGAACATAACTCTTTTTTTCCCCATTCATTTTAGGCAGCTGTGCTGAGGGAGGAAAGCTGAACTATCTTCTTTTCAGGAGTTCCAAGCAGAGCTTAAAATTGCTGGGTCTTTGCCTTCTCTGACCTGTGACTGTCTCACTTAGCCAGATTCTCAGCAGGACCAGTGTGCTTTTAGGGACAAGAGCAGGTGTCATTGAGAAGCAGTGAAGCAGTGTGGTATACTGAATAGAGGGCCAGGCTTAGAACACCTGGATTTGAATCTTAACCTCTGACACTAGCTAGCTGGGTGATCCTGGGCATTTCAGTGCTCCAGGCAACTCTTAAGACTTTATGTTTTAGAGAGCTGCTGATCTGCATTAGTGGAGGGATTTTTCCATACTGAGAGTTCTCTGTACCAATTAATTCATAGGATCAGACCCCTTCTCTTCTCCTCCTCCTCTCTCCCTTCCTCCCCCCAGACCTACATTAAGAACATGGTCTTTGTGATATAGTATTCCTTCCAAAAAAGGGATACTCTTTAAGTCCACAGTCTTGAGTAGATCATTGATAATGAAAATATTGTTCTTTGATCCTGTATTTTATTTTACTAAGAATGATTAAATCCTAACTGCCTTTAAAGAAAAGTATTTGAGGTGTTAATCCATAGCTGCACTTACTAAGTCCTGAACTTTTGTGTATAAGCACTTTGTTTTAGCAGACAGGTATAAGTTACTTTTATTGAAAGAAAAAAATTAAATTGAACAGCATGTTCTTATGCATGTTATTCATTTCATTTTAATAGGTGTTGAGTGCCTATTAAGTATAAGATAATATGCTAGACACTGAGGATAAAAAGATAAAAATTAAATAGCTTTTGCCTTCAAGGGACCTACATTCTTCTGAGGGAAGCCCAGTGTACCTAAGTAAATGCAAAGTTTATACAAAAGTTATCTAAAGTATTTTCCAGAGGGAGGGATGGTTGGTAACTGGGGACATCTAGAAAGGCCTTCTGGAGGAGGTGATGGCTTGGATATGCTTTGAAGGAAGTGCAAAGTGGAGGTGAAGAGATAGTGAATTCCAAACATAAGGGTGAGATAGAATATCATATATGGGAAACAACAGCTGGCAGGCCAGTTTAGCTGGAACAGGGAGTGCAGGAAAGAATGAACATAAGGAACTAAGAATAGAAAAGGATATGAGAACCAGGTTGTGATAGGCTTTAAATGCCAGGTTGAAGGCCCTGGTTTTTTTTTTTCCTAGAGGCAATAGGGAACCTTTCAAGATCTTTGAGTAGAGGGAGTGGCATGGTCTTTGTTATAGGAATACTAATTTTGCAGCAATATGGAGAATGGATCACTGTCTCCTAATGTTCAGGAATATTGAAATCATGCTTCATTCCAGATTTACCCAGGTAGAGACTGACTGAAGTTCTCCCACCTCAAATAGGAAAATGCATTGTTTGATTTGAAAAGCATAGTAACCTGAAACTAAATGCTAATTAGCAAAAATGAAACTAAATGCTGATTAGCAAAAATGTTTTGCTAATTAGCAAAAGTGTTTGACCAAGTACCACATTAGAAGAGCCTAGGCATAGAAGAGCCATTTTTCAATATGATAAAAAGTATAAATATAAAACTAAGAGGTAGCATTATTTCACTGGAGAAACATTAGGTTTTTCAGTAAATATGAGTAGAACAAGGATGCCTTGTTATTTGACATAGTTTTAGAATTGCTAGTAGTATCAATGATAAGAGAAATTAAAATTGGGACAAAACATGATTTTAATATTTCTGACATTCAAAGAGCAGATATAAAGAAGAGACAAAATTATTCCTGTTTGCCAGAATAGGACAACTTATTTAGAAATCTCCAGAGAATCAGAGAAACTGAGGTAATTATAACTTCAGTAAAGTAACAGATACAAAAACACGCCCAGAAAATCAGTGGCATTTCTGACTAGCGCTAACAGAATTTAGGAGGAAGTAAAAGAAAAGGAAGTTCCATTCACAATTACTACAAAATTCATAAAATATCTGGGAGTCATTCTACCAAAGCACACTCTAGACTTGTATAAATAGAATCACAGAACATTCATGTGAGAAATAAAGAACAATAATGATGGGAAGAGAGAATAGGAATGACTACTAAGAACTAGAAATCTCTTCAGTGGGTTTAACTGGTCTTATTTTGTCTAATTTTGACTGAGACTATTTTCTTTTTCTAGTTTTATATTTTGACAGAACAATGTAAATAAATCAAATAGTGTCTTTAAAAATAAAAGAAATAAAGAACAACTTACATAATTAGTTAGAGGGTATCCTATAGCTTGACTGGGACTCACTAATATTCCCTGGAAGGCATGGGAGCCAGCAAGGAACTCACTTCATATGTCTGCTGTTTGTGTGGCTAGCAGCAAAAAAATATTTTATAACTGCTCTTTTATGTGCCATTTGCTCTACCAGAAACTGTAACACACTAGTGGTTTACAGCGGAAAGAATGTTGGATTTTTAATAAGAGGACCTGGGTTTGAATCCTATTGCTTTGACTTATTAACTAGGGACAAATCTCAATGGCTCTGGGCTTCAATTTTCTTGGCTGTAAAATGGGAGTGGGAGGGGGTGTACTTTCAGGGGATGACTTCCAAGGTTCCTAGCAGATCAAAGTCTATGAGCCTGGGACTCAATACTACTTCTACCCCAAATTTCTAAGGGCAGAGAGGAAAGTTTGGGATATTTGTGGATGCTCAAAGTTTCTTCCAAATGCTTGGAAAACTTTGGAATGCCTAAATTAAAGCCCTGATGTTTAATAGGTAACTCCCGTCAGCTGTATTGCATTCAGTGATTGAGCAGTTTGACCAGCCCATCTCCTGAGTGAACACCTTGCCATTGAAGGGTATTCATTCAGCCCTTGACTTCCAGGAAGAATGAGAGCATCAGGTCCCCGGCCTAGACACCTGGTTGAGAACATATTACTTGAGTATAGTGTTGCAGAACATTTTCTTTTTCTCTTTTAAAAAAAAAAAGTTCATGCTGTTATTACTGGGTTGTGAGTTATTGTTTTTAAAGCATTTTTTTATTATATGCCTAAACTCTTTTCTCCCCATTTTGTCTAATGCCCTAATTCTTCTACATTTTCAGTCCATTCATGTATGTTTTTTTCTAACTCTGCATCTGCCAGCTAATGAATTGGTCCACATATCTGGTAGAGTTCTAATGAAATAACCATCCCTTTTATAACACTACTATACTTCTGATGTAAAAATCCATGGAGGGAACCTTTTGGCTATAGAAACCTGGGTGCTTTGATGTTTGAGGTTTTATGGCGTAAGATTCTTAATTGATTTTGTTTTTAGTAATCTTGCTAGGGTGGCTAATCAACTAATTTATTTAATTAGTATATTAATTTCTATTGCTTTCTTCCTTTCAAATGCTGCCCCTCAGCCCGTCTGGCATGTTTGATTATGACTTTGAGTAAGTTTGATTTGAATTAGTACTTGTGCTGTGTTGTTTAGTGTGTAGACACCAGTATGCCTTTTTGAGACCTTTCTAACTCATAGTTTATCTGTTTAATTGTAGGTATGTATATTAGGTTAGGCTGGGAAGTTTTTTTAAAAAACAGAAAAACGTGATGGAGGTAACATTTCATTTAATAACTTAAGCAAAATTAAGTAATCTTCACTTCTATTCATTTTTATTTTATTTTAAATAGACCAACTTTACCTTATTTCATATTTAAACTGATTTCCTGGCTTTGCTTCATAAAGAGATTAATAGTATCAGATTTGGATATTTTATTCTGGAGAAGTTTAATAAATGAAATTCACTTAATTCTTGTTATATCTCACATCCTGAAATACAAACTTCTAGTCTTTCTTTCCTGAACTTACTTGCCAATGTGTCTGAATAATTATCAGTGATATAGTTACACAGCTAACATATTAATGTAGAGCATGCCCTTTTAATCCAATCTCTAACACATAATTTCATAGTAATTTTTAAAAAATTATAATGGCTTTTACAACTACCATATTTCTTACTGGGTTGTTATCCAAGTTTGCATTTTGGCAAGGTCTGGAGAATCTGTTCTTACAATTTTTAACTGATCCTTGCTCAATTATAAGTGGGTAAACAACTAAATTTGACATGTAGTCTAATGAAAAAATGTGGATTTTTCTTAACCAAATAGTCTTTGTTGTAGCTTGTACCATATGCAGTATCTGATTCTTGGAGCCTCTTTTTGCTATTAGTTAAAATACAAATATCTTTTGTCTTCTTCACCACAGGATTGATCTGAAGCTAAACAAAAAGCCAAGAGCCGTAAGTATCAGTGTTCTTAGGTCACCAGGGAGAACTGGCCAGGTTTTGCTGGCTGACTCAAAGCTATGTCCTAGAGCGAAAAATGCAAAAGCAGTAAAGTTCTTAGTGCCTAGTCTGTGTTTCCTTTTGGAGCCTAAAATATTTTTATCAGACACACTTTTTGCTATTAAAAGAAAAAAAAACTTCTCTAACAATTTTATTTGAAACGATTCCCTTTTGATTCAACAATAAATAGTCAGTACTTGGCTTTCCAAGGCAGGGGGTCTCAGCTGGAGTGTATGGTGATATCGAAGACAAGCTTGCCCTTTCCATGTATGAGGGCCTCCTCTTTGCTTTGCTCCATTCTAGATACCCTTATCCCTAACTAGGTGGTAGGTACCTCTGACTAGTCAAACCTGGGCTTGGTTGGTCTCAAGGTAGATGCTATGAGAGTGTGGATGGATAGATTAGTAGATTTCTCTCCCCTTTTCAGGGGGAAAAAATAGATTCCAAAGTGTGCTGTCATGAGTTGCTTTGAAATAGGCTCTTAAGCTATGCAGCTTTCTGTACTTGAATACTCTTAACAAAGAATTGTTTTACAAACCTAAAATAGTAAATCCTTGTGTTGTGCTGAGTTCCATTTAGGGTAGTAATTTGGAATTTTGCTTTTCTCCCCCACAGGATTATTAGAAGATCCATTAGTACAGAAGCTTACAGGCTGTAGAGCCCTGCCCTCATACAACTTCACCAAGAGAAACACCCCTCCACTGAGTGGCCATTAATGTCTGCGATCCCAGACCCAGTGCCTGCATTGAGGAGTAGTTTGTTCTAAAGAGGGGTGAAAGAAAAGCCTTTTTGTAAAACCACATCAGACCATTTACCTCGTGTCATTTTTAGTAACTGAACTGCAGGAAGACCAAGGCACGGTGCAGTCCTAGGTTGCCTACTTTCTGCAGTTCTCTCTTCTTGGGATTGAGTACTTCCCAGCACTGGCTGCATCAGATTCTTCTGTGATACCCATTGAGAGATATCTTGGGTTTTTTTGATGCCGAAACCAGCGCCCAGTTGTGTTTTGTCATATGGAGGCTGTAAATATCAGGCATTTCCTTATTCTGCCTTATGTGTTGTTTGTTCTTACTGTCTTGTTTTCTTTGAGGGGTTTGTTGTAATACAGTTGTACAGCTTATGGCTTCCTGCTGTTTTCTTTGGAATCTGATCATCTTTACTTGGCTTAGAGGCTGATATCCTAACACAAATAATCTCTAGTAGCATAAATAAAATGGATGACTTGTCCTGTTTGTCTTTTTGCAGGGGGAAGGTAGAGGGTTATTTAATTTTTTTCTCATCTGAGTTGGAAGCAATTTTCATGTACAGGCAAATGGTAATAGCTAAAAAACATAAGTTTGAATCCTTTTAAAAACATAAGTTTTTATTATTTTGTATAAAAAATAAAATTTCACAGGCTTCAGTCTCTCTTCTCATGCTTTACTTTTGCATTTGAGATTTTTTTTCCCATTGATTTTTGTTTTCCTCATTTCATACCATACAGAAAATATCACTCATCTCTTTTCATCTTGTCTGTAATCTTCCACCTGGCATTTACCTGATTCCAGAAAGATCCATTACTAAGCTTCTCTCTGCACCTTCATAAGCTGTAAGGAAGAATTCAGGAATTCCATTGATAAATGACTTTCCCCAAGTGGGAAAGCTATTGTAGGCTAGTTAACTGACTTATCTTCCATTTTAAGTTGGGGGGAGGGAGGACTATCAGGTTGAGCCTTAAGAACCTACTGAAAATTGTTTAAAGGAACTTGGCAGTTTGATGATTTGGCTTAAAGCAAATGATAGGGTTTATTCAAAGGAACAAGACTTTTGGGGTTGGTATTTTGTTTTATTCATTTATTGATGGGTCTTACTTGTGTCTATGTCTTTATTGGGAAAAATGTCTCATTTGCTAAATTCTTGATATATCTACAAAGTTAAAAAGGGTTTTTTGTTAATGAGATGAAGTTCCTGAAGAAAGGATGCAGCATCTTATCAAATCAGCACCCCACCCCTGGATAAATAGCATTGTATCTGTACTCTCAAGGGAGGTTTTCCTACTTGGTGCCTCCTTAGATAGACTTTGGCAAAAGTGCCTGCATCAGAGCTGCCAGTAGAACAGTTAGATGTTTATAGCAGGAAGGATGATGGGAACAAGAGGCATCCTGAAGGAAAACCAGCAGCTGTCTCCTTCTCAATCATACTGGTCCTTTGTCCAAGGAAAAGACCAGCACTATTTCTCATGTATTAGTAACTGGCTTCTGTGATGTTTAAGCTAGCACACAGCAAACCAGTTGTATCCCCAGCTCATGATTTGGCCTTTGTTAGTGATTTAGTGACAGTGCACTTAAAAGGTGGTTTTAAAATATACCTATATACATACATATACACATCTATGCATATGTGTGAATATATATTTATATTTAGTATTCACTCTTACCCCACCCTCTACCAAGTGAATTGCTGTATCATTATAAAGCCAACTGCTTTCATTTGTGTTTTTTATCAGAGATTAGTCCCACAGAGACTTTCTGATTTTAGGTAGATCTGAATTGGAGTTGAATGCAGTAGTATAAAAGAGGTTTTCTCATTATAGGAATTCTCGTGAGACACTGGAAGAACTGTAAGAGGCCCCACCAAATGCACTTTGAGTATTTGTCATTTTTGGTTTAAACTAGGAAGTGCAGTACCATTGCCCAACTTAATAAGGAATAAATGCCTATCTAGTTTCATCATTGATCCAAAGAAAAACTTGGGGAATGCAATAGAACATGTGGAGAGAACAACTGGAACTTGTAGCAAGCAGGGGCTTGCATGTAAATATTTATTGATTTGATGTGATTTGGAAGATCAGTAACCCAAAATCTTTTCAGATTTAGTCCTTCTGGTTTCCTGGATGCCCTGGGGTTCTCTCTGTTCTTGGCAGTAGTTGTTAAGGCCAGAAGTTAAAGTACTCAGAAGTACTACCACAGACTGTGGAAAAACTTTTTGATAGTACTGATTCCGTGGGGGAATTTGAATTTCTCTTAAGGACTCTGGTGAATTTGTTGAGACAGTTGAATAGCAGTGAGTCACTTTATGTGAAATGCTTAGAAATATGTAGTGTACTATGTAGATGTCAGCTACTACCTCCCCTTCTGTTTTGCTCCCTTCTCCCCATTTCCCAGAAGCCAAATAGTAGGGGTGGGAAATTCTCCCTGTTCTTTCTTTTCTTCCTCATCTCAAGCTTTGCCTTAGGGAAATAGATTTGTTCCTTCTTACCTCATGTCCCACTTTGTTGGTGTACTTTTTTGTTTCACTAATTATAGGGGGAGGTGACATTTTTGCAGAGTCAAAAATTAAAATGTCTTCATCCTTTAATGCCTTATTATGGTGTATTATTGCATAATACAGGGCTTGCCTTTGGTCCTTGGGGCTTATGAGGTTCAACATGATGGGAATTCAGATATATATGTCATAGGAAGTTAGAACTGGGCATTTTTCTGAACGGCATTAATTTCACCCTTATAAACTGAAGATTCCAAGCAGTGACCAGGAAAAAAAAAGTTAAATCTACAGTAAAAGTGTTAGTCTAGATACAGTGTGTAAACTCAGGCAAGCAAAGGGGCTTTTCTCAGGAGCTGAGCAGTACAGGGATGTTTGGAGTGGTAGCTGGTCTGTGGGTCTTTGGGAATCTTAGAAGTGCATTAAAGAGTAGGTGAAAATAATTTGTATAGTGAAACCTCATTATACTAAGGGTGTTGAGGTTCCGTGTAGCGACCCTGAACTAGGCAGCCTTGAAGGGCAGATTCAATACATTGAAGTATTTTTAACTGGCACAAGACTAAAGTATAGTAAGTAGAGATCCTCTGGGACCCACTTCACTGAGCAGAAAGGAATGTTGTATAGTTTTATCTGTGTGAATGTTTGAAAGGTTTCTCTTAAGATTTAAACAATGTTCTTACTATCCCTGCACCATTTTCTTAGAAAGCCTTTTCTTTAATATTGTACAGAGATAAATTTCCAATTCCTATTTCAAGCCTAGAATCCAAGATGTTAGAGCTGGAAAGGTGATTATCAATCATGTGGGCCAGCCGCCTCATCGACCAGATGAAGAAAGAGCCCTAGAAAGGGAAGGAGCAGCAGAGCCAGGACTAGAACCTAGGGCTTTTGGTTCTCTGTCCAGTGCTCTTCCCATGAAGTTTTATTGTCATTGGATGCTTGGCTGAAGCTTGCCTTTGTCACGTCTTTGGAAAGAAAGGGTTTGCTAAACAAATGAAGTCGATGAGAAGACAGGGGGGTTTAGTTTGTGGATTAAAGCAAATAATGAAGCATATTTTAAGCTCAATAAGGAAAGTAGTTAATAGTTTAACATTAGATTCAAAAGTAATACCAACTCTTTTAAAAGGTTCTGTAATTGAATTTTGCATTGATTTACAGATATTCTCCCCACCACCACTTTATTCCATTCTCATTTAGGAAGCTTGTTTATGTATGGCTTTTGTTCTGGTGATGCCTTAGTTTAGGGGGTTCCCTGTTTTGGGTGGGAAGGGGAGGAGGGTTGGTCTTTTGTAAACACTTGTTTCTCCCCAAGAGGTGTCATCCTATTTGCAGTGCCTAGAAATGGTGTGTGTGTGTGTGTGTGTGTGTGTGTGTGTGTGTGTGTGGCAGACACCCCTGGAAATAAGAGGAAAGGATTGGAGCAGCCATTCCTTCCATTTGCAATCAGAGTAAGTCGTATCAATGTCTTGGTTTTATAGGTGATGTTCTTCATCATTTGGAACAAAGTAGAGTGTGTTTTAACTTTGATAATCCTGCTCCTGTAGAATAAAGGTTCTCTTTCACTCGCTGAAATTTGTTTTGGTGAAATTGATGGTTTTCATTTATCCAAAGTTAAACCAATTCGCCTTGTCTCATTTCCTCTGTTCCCCACACATCACACACTCCCATTTCTCAGTTCCATGGCTTTGGATTGCTCAGGCCACTGAGGTATCACTGTTCAATTTCATCACCTGCCAGAGAGGATGTCAAATAAGGATCGACCTTCTTTCTGCCTCTGTTGTCCCTTGCCCTTCCTATTACTGCTTTTCAGGTGCTCCTTGTAAAGTTAGAACTTGATTATCCGGAACTTTTTTTTCTTCAGTTGTTTTGCAGAAGATACTACTTTACTTGAGTTTCACAAATCACTTGGGGCTGCTGATTGAATAGATAATCCTTGAACATGAATTTGTATAAGACTTTCCAAAACAAAGATTATCATTTCAAAAATCTTTGTAGATAACATATGCTCCTTCCATCTTCTCAGATCCTAAACCCTTCCTTGTCTAAGTAGATCTTCCTGAGTAGACTGAAAAAACCCATGGCCCAGTGTGGGCCTTTTGGAATGTAGCTTACCTGGTTTTGGGACTACAGGTTGTGCTCATCTTGTTAGGACCTGCCAGAGTTTGTGTTTGGCTATCACAGAGCTCAGGGTCTCTCCATAGCACGAGGAAATCTCACAAGTGTCTCTGTTGAACCCCTTGCAGTAGGTAGAACCAAAGTTATCCTCACTTGTGTTTGGAGGAGTCTGAAGCACAGAGGGCATAACTAAAATCAGGCTCCTAGAAAGTGGGAGCTGAGAAGACCTTAGAAGTCCTTGACAGTACAAAACGCCACCGCATCCTGAGGGTCAAAGATGCTGAGACATTTAAGCAGGATCACACAGGAAGTCAGAGGCAGAGATGGAACTCAAACCCATGTTTCTTGAATTTCTGAGCTCCAGTGATCGTTCTGTTACACTGTGGACCAAAGACTGCCAGCTTCTGATTGCCATTGTAGGAAGAACAACAAATTCCCCAGAAGAAGCATAGTACTGGTTATCATAAGAAAATGTAAACAAGAATTACACTGTTATATTATCAATGGTCATATGAGACCATCTCTTGAAGGACAGGGATAGCCCCTGTCCAGCAAGAAAGACCCTTCATCATCTGTCCAATGGTTTTGTGTGGTACAGGAAAGCAGCTTAAGATGAGGTGTTTGGAGGTGTTAGCATTACTAGCAGGTACCAGTAGGTGGCAGGCGTTGCTCCCATAAATCAATAGTCCTGCCCCCATCCTTCATGGGGGTACCTGGAAAAGGGAACAGAAACTTCAAGGCTTTGTAGTGATTGGCCCTTTTCCAGACTGGGGATCATAAGCATTGTAATTCATAGCCTAGAATACTTTATTAAAGTTTACAAAGTGCTTTGTAACAGACCTGTGAAATAGCACATGTAAATCTTAGACCCATTTTAGAATTGGGGGAAATAAATTCAGTGGAAAAAGGGATTTGCCCATGCTTGAACAACTAGGGCTGAGGCTAGGACTGGAACTCAGATCTCAAGTCAGAGGGTTCTGAGGTCAGAAGGTGTGTATTCAAATCCCAAATCTGCTATTTGGATTGACTTTGAGCAAGTCATTTAACTTCCCCTGGGCATCTCAGCTTCATCTTTTCAAAGGAATGAGGTAGATTAGATGACCTCTGAGGGCCCTTCTAGGTCTATGATCTTAAGTCCAGAGCTTTTCCCCAATTGTCCATCTTTATTTGATTTTTTTTTTAAAGCAATTGGGGTTAAGTAACTTGCTCAAGGTTACACGGCTAGTCATTTGATTTATGTGTGGGTGCTCATTTTCTGAGGCCGGATCTGATCTCGGGTCATCCAAACTCTGAGGCCGGAGCTCTTACTCACTGCGCCACCTAGCCGCCCCTTTAGGGCAATTGGGGTTAAGTAACTTGCCCAAGGTTACACGGCTAGGTTTTTGTTTGTGCGGATTAAGTGTCTGAGCCCGGCTCCGAACTCAGGTCCTTCTGATTCCAGGGCCGGCGCTCTATTCACTGCGCCACCTAGCCGCCCCCTTTATTTGATTTTTAAAGTTTAATATTTTAAAAACTTAAAATCCATTTTATCTCTCCCTTACTGGAAAAAAATAAAGATAACACTGTTTAAAAATATGTACTATATTGGCCATCTGCACCCTGAGTCCATCCCATCTTTGTTAGGGAGTGGATAGCAGGCTTCATCATTGGTCACTGCATTGATTAGAGTTCTTATGACTTTCAAAGTTGCTTGCTTTTACAATGTAGTTTTGTTGCATAAAAATACTCAATATTTTTATATTCCTAATATAAATATTTTATTTTTATACTCCTGGTTCTGCTCACTTACCTCTGTATCAGGTCATGCAAGTCTTCTCAGGAGTCCAGATCTCTTTCTAGGACACTATATGGAATTAGCAATGGACTCAGCTCATTGATATTATGACATCTAGTCATCCAGCCACTACTTAGACACTTAGACCAGTGATGTAGAACTCACCACCTATGAGGGAAGCACCTTACATTGTTGGTCAAAACTCACATTTTTCTATATATTGAGTTGAAATCCATCTTCTTTGTAATGTCCACCAATTGCTTCTAGTTACCCCTTTGAGAGTCAAGCAGACAAATCTAATCCCTCTTCCCTGTAAAAGTTCTCCAAATACTTCAAGACTGTGGTCCTGCCCTACTCCCACCCTAAATTTTACTTCTCCAGGCAAAACATGCCTAGTTCTTTCAACCCATCCTCATATGATAGTTTCAAGGTCTTCAGACTTGCTACACTCCAGGATGCTTGGTTTAAACCTAGAAGAGCAGCAAGGGTGGCTGTAAGGGGTTTTCTTGGCAAAGATACTGGAGTGGTTTGCCATTTCCTTCTCCAGCTCATTTTACAGATGAGGAAACAGAGGCAAATAGAATTAAGTGACTTGCCCAGGGTCTCACAGTAAGTGTGTGAGGCTAGATGTGAACTCTGGAAAGTGAGTCTTTTTGACTCCATGCCCAGCACTCTATCCACTGCTTCACCTATGTACATGTAGTAGTGGTAGGGGGAGATATATTGCCCAGTTCCCTTAGAGTGGCCTCCCCATGCTGCAAGCCATAGATTTCCCAAGGACCAGCTGCCCAACAAGGGCTAGCCTAGGCCTGCAGCCACAGCAGAAGACTCCAGGAAGCAGGCCCCTGAGAAGGCCTCAGGCCAAGGCGGCCACTGAGGCCTCCTGGGATAATTTCCAACCAGGAGGGAGTCGAGCAGCTGTCCTCTTCTCTCCCTTCCTACTCCCCACCCCTTCCTTTCCTTCAAGATTTGCATACTTGCTTGTTTCCTATTGGTTGATTCTCATCTTCAGGAACCAGGAAGGCTTTGGAGAGGCCCCTTTGCTAATGGGAAATTTTCCTGGCCTAGGAATCTTGAGATCAGGATTTGAATCCAGACTGCCCATTTCCTTGAGAAAAAGTCTTTGTCTCTGTTTCCTAATCTGTAAAATTGAGGGACAAGACCTTCCACCCCTTTATATTCTAAAATACTATCAAGAAGGTGAGGAATTGACAAATTGGACAGAAAAGTCCTTAGGAGCCAGCTGAATGTTCTCAGCTGAGCCTTCTTTCCCATGAACTGACTTGTTACTCATGACCTAACTTGCCCTTTCAGGGACAAGTCTCTATTTTACTGATGTGGAAACTGAGGCTCTTAAATATGGCTCAATTCCCAGCAGAGGCAGAAAAAACTAGTGTCTTGATTTCCAATTCAAACACTGTCCAAGTAACTGTTTTCCTGGTCCTTTCTCTCCATGATTAAAAAAAACCAAAAACCCCAAAAAAACCCAGCCCAAACAGGCCATGTCATAACTCTGAAAGCATTTCTTAAGCACCCACTATGTCAGCAGACCATAGATTTAGAGCTGGAAAAGAGGGTGGTCTAGTCCAACTTCATTTTATAGGCTAAGGAAGCTGGTGCTCAAGCAGTTAGATGACTAGAAAAGCCCAAAGTCCCACATGTTGTAAATCAGAGGTCCAGAGTTTGTGCCCAAGTCTCTTCTGACTTGAGTGCCAGAGAACAATTTCCCTTGTATCACACTAACTCCTCAAAATGAAATGTCTGACTCTCAGCCCTCAATTGCTCCCTCTGAAGGGCCCTGCCTGGAAGCCAGATTGGGAAATGTGGAGGGTGGAGGAAAAGAGGGGAGGGGAAAGGGTTCCCTAAACCCAGGAATCCTAAACTGGGAAAAGTAGTGACTGCAAATATCACAGTGACTCAGCCTGCCTGGCAAGTCCTGATTCCCTTGTCCATTCTCTAACCCACGAGTCGCCTCCTTGGCCTTGGCCCAGAATGTTGCAAAGCTCAATTTTTGAGTCCAAATGGCAAGGCATATCCCGCACTGCCCCAGAACACAGCAGCCCGGGGGAGAGATGACCACAGGCTCTGTCGGTCTGGAAGAACAGTGAGCCCCACAGCAGGCCCCAGAACCTTGAGGGAAGGGCCTGGACTTCGATTCTTCTGGGCTCCCAGGTTCTACTCTGATTTGACTGGAATCTGAAAGAAGATAAGAAACAATGATAGGGATTGAGGAAAGAAACTGAAAGAGACAGGCACACAAGTGGTGACGGGAAGAGACAGAGAAACAGAGAGAGACTGAATTCTTTCTCCTTCTCTAAACTGAGGGGTCTGGAGCAGAAGAGATGCCAAGTTCTTTCCAGCTCTAAATCCCCAAACCCTGTAACTTAGTCAAGAAACAGCTATAGGGGCAGCTAGGTGGCTCAGTGAATGGAGCATCGGCCCTGGAGTCAGGAGGACCTGAGTTCAAATCCGACCTCAGACACTTAACACTTACTAGCTGTGTGACCTTGGACAAGTCATTTAGCCCCAATTGCCCTGCCTTACCCCTCAAAAAATAAAGCAGAAAAAAGAAAGAAAGAAAGAAAGACAGTCCAAGCTGGTACATTTAAGTTCTACTGGGGCCAGGGGTACAGAGCAAAGGCTGTGTCTGAAGAATCTGCAAGTTCAGGAGAGCAACTAATACCAATTGAAATACACATGCAAAAAAGATGCAAATGAGGTGGGAGGTGCCTGGTTTGAACCTGGCATCTCCTGCCATATGATGATGAAAGGAGCCTCCTCCCAGGGTCGGGAAGCAGAACAGAGCAGTCTCATCAGACCATTCAAGTCCCGTGGGGGCGGGGTGGGGACGCAAGAGTAGGGCTCTCCCCCACCTCCTCACCCAAGGCCCCCGCGAAGTTCCAGGTCATGGACTGGGGGCGTGTCCAGATGGTCTGGGGGTGGGCCATGGAGCCTAGGGCGGGGCTCTGAGCTCTGGGACCAAACGTGCGGTGTGTCAGAAAGCACCTGGCTAATCTTAGAGGCTTGGGCTAGTCCTGGGCCTGAGTCACCGCTTTTCCTGGAAGTGGGTGCGGCCCCGCCCCGCCTAGCCTGGACTGGGCCTGGAGGTCTAACCTCTGTGGAGGAGCTAAGAGACCCCCGGCTAGGGCTTGAAAGGCAGCCCCAGGAGGGAACTTCCCCTTTTTTTCTTCCCCAGGAAGGGCAAAGTCTTAGTCCCAGGGGCTGAGCCAAGCCAAGGGTGTCAGCGCCCCTACCCTGTTCCAAGATACCTGGGTCGCCAATTGCTCATCAATCTTTTGCCTTTCCCTGGGCTTCTTTCCCACCAAAAGGTGGCACCTAGTCGGGGTGGAGGCCCTGAGTTTCCCAGATGGGAACCCCTCCCTCCCAAGACTTCCCAAACTCAGCATTTTCTGGGGTTGGTGGCAGGACAGCCCACACTGACTCGGCTACTTTCCATACCCTTCAGACCACCAACTCAGAGTCTCCCAGCCCAGCTCAGATCAAAACAGGGAAAGTCAGAGCTCCACAGGACCCAAGTTAGAGAGAGTAAGGATGGGGCAGAGGAAAGAACCTAGGGCTGGGAGTCCTGGCCCCCCTACTGACTCCTCTAATTATTTAATCATTAAGTGCCTACTATCTACAAGGTCCTGTACTTGACACCGGATTTCTAAAGATGGAAAACAGCATCTCTGTCCTCTAAGAACTCCTAATCTCTTCCTTGTCTCTAGGACTAAATATAAAGGCTTCTGTTTGGCACGGAAAGCCCTTCCCTACCTGGCTCCAACCAGGCTAATTATATGCATCGCTCCCTTCTTGACTTCTGTGGTCAGGACAAACTGGCCTTTTTGCTTTTTCTTACTCCACATTCCATCTCCCATCTCTTTGCCTTTGTGAAGACTGATCCCCATACCTGGGATGCATTGCCTCCTCGGTTTTTTTTCTCACACTCCCTAGCAACTAGTTTGAACTCATGTCTAAAACGTTGTTAAACTGTGCATATCCTTTGACCAAGCTATACCTCTCCTGTCGTTTATACTTCCCTAAGACACCCAAGAAAGGGGAAAATGACCGGTATATACAAAAATATTTATAGGGACTCCTTTTGTTATACCAAAGAACTAAAAATGTAAGGGGTGCCCTTCAACTGGGGGATGACTGAACTATCATATATGTATTAATGGAATACTATTATGCTGTGAGAAATTATAAAAGATAAAAGATATTATAAATTATATATATATAAAAATTATATATATATAAAAAATATATATATATATATAAAACATATATATATAAATAAAATTATAAAAGATAAACCTGGAAAGACGTGTATGAACTGATGCAAAGTTAAGTAAGTAGAACCAGGAGAAAAATTGATACTATAACAAATTGTAAAGAAAAACAACTTTGAAAGACTTAAAAAAAAATCTGATCAATATAATGACTAAGAAGGATTTCAGAGGACTTTTCCTGACAGAGATGATGGATTCAAGTTGCATGATAAAGACATACACTTTTGGACCTGGACAGGTTGGAAATTTATTTGCTTGATGCCTATCTATAAGTTACAAGGGCTTTATTATTCCTTTCTTTCTTTTCTGAACTTTTGTGACTGGGTGGGAGAGAGGGGGTCTAGGAATAGGGTGACAAAAAAGAAAAGAAAGAAGAGGGTAATTTAAGCAATTAAAAAAAATATATACAGATGATAAGAGAAATGCCAGGAAAAAGTCACAGCTCATCAGGTTACACGTTGAATTTATATTATATATTTTAAAAAGAAAAGCAAGCTAAACTTTAGTAGAGACCCATCATTTTAGATATAATTCTAATTTTCTGTTCTACTTTCATCTAGAAGTGCTCATTTTATTGAACATTTGTAAAATTCTTAATAAAAATAAAGGATTAAAAGAAAAATCCCTCCAGTTTAAGCACTACTTCCTCCTGTTATTTCCTGCTATCAATTACTCAACAAGCATTTATTAAACACCTCCTATGTTCCAGGCACTGTGCTGGGGATGGGGGAACCAGGGAAGGTTATAGCAAAGGCTGTATCTGAGCCATTTCAAAGGCACAGAAATCTAGTTGGCGGAGATAAAAATGGAAGATTTGGACCTTTGAGATAAATGAATGGAAAGAAAAGCATGTTGGTAGATCTTCTAGTACAACCTTCTTATTTTTCCAGATAAGAAAAATGGGGCCCAGGGAGGGAAGGGATTTGCCTAAAGTCAGCCAAGGTCACTAGCCTAGGATTCAAATGCAGGACCTCTGACTCTCAAGTCACATGTCTTTGCTGATAATCCTGCATGAACAGATGGAGTTGAAAGAGCTTGGAGATTGGGGATCAATTTGTGGAGCAGTGTGGGTGAAAAGGAGAGTTTGTGAAAGGAATGAAGAGGGAAACAAAGTTGGAATCCCATCCCAGAGGGCAACACCAGGCTGTATGATAAGTGACATTTCATGCCGTAGCCATTAATGATTTTCCAGTAGGAAAAAGAAATATGGTCAGGCAGGGGTGCATCATTTTGGTAGCTGAATGACCTAGGACTGTGGTGTCAATTGCAGTTAAACATCCATATTTCACTGAATGTTTATTTTGTTCACTATTTCCCATTACATTTTAATCTGGTCTGAGCAGTATTCTTGCCTTATTTCACACCTCTGATGTAGGGCATATGGCATGTCACCGGAAAGTTAGAGGTTTGAAAGTCGAAATGATCTCTAAGAATCCTGAGGACCCAGAAGGGAACCAGTCCTCTAGCCTTTTAGGTTCCTCTTGCCTCTTTCCAAAGAAGCCTTGGTGTTTTCTCACAGAGGTCATTAGTGTAGTCAGTTCCTATCAGCAAGAGTGGAAAGAGGAACAGGCAGGCCCTTTTTTCCTCACTCCTTCCTCTGAAGGGGGCCATTGCCGTCATCAGTTGTATATGGGGGAAACCCCAACAAGGGGTGTGGGGTATGTGTGTGTGGCAGTGGACCCCAGCCCTAGACTCTCTAGGACGGCAGGTGCCTCCAAATGCTGCTGGAACTCTGAGGCTCCCCTTCCCAAGTAGGAGAACCTGTCTTGCAGAAGTGGTATGTCTTGGGTTTCCTTTTAGAGGTTAGAATTTACTCCAGGCCTCGTAGTGGGATACAAGTTGGAAGGGCCCTTGGAGGTTACCTACACCAGCTTTTCTCCTGGGGATGGCATCTTGCAATCTAATTTCTGGGCAGCTCATTAACTCCCAAAGCACCCTATTCTATTGCTGAGCAGGTCTGAATTCTGGGAAGTTCTTTGTTCTATCAAGCCCAAAGCCTTCCTGTAAGTAAGTCCCCCTATTTGCCATTAGCTCTGTCTTCTGGAGACCTAATTTATTAATTCCACTCCAACCAAAACCATAAAATAAAATCCAAACACCACACACAAAAAACTAATCTAAAGTCAAAATTTTATTGGTAATACAGCAGGAAGCAACCACTTCCTATCTAAAATATACCTTTCCATAAACCCACATCTCCCCCCACATCCCCTGGACAGGCAGGGCTGCCCTTCAACAAAGGTTGGGACTAGCACCAGTACCTTCTGGGCATAGTCCTATTAGGGGTACAAGTCTCTGCTGTCCCAGCTCCAGGTTCTCAGGGGTCTGGGAGGGGAAAAAAAAACACCCAAGAGAGGGAAACTACAAAGCAGACAAGGTAGCCAACAGCAGGTACAAGGAGAGAGAGAGAGAAATTCTTAAAAACCTTAACTACTAACGTGAAACCTCGCCGGCCCTGGGGCATCATTGGCGTACATGGTTGGGGGGCCCTGGCCGGGGCCTCGGGGGGCACACGGTGCCGAACCAGCCAGTGAGAGGCTGTTATCCTAAGGACAGAGCCTGGAGTGAGCCGGAGATGCAGAGGAGGGGAACAGATTCCTCCCCCTCCCTGGCTTCTCCTCCCCTCCTTCCGGTCCTCGAGAAGAAAGAGGGCTTGGGGCATCAGCCACAGGACAGACATTATTGTCTCATCATTAAACTCTGATACAATGTGTACCAACAGGGCAATCGCTTCTGGTCTTGAACGGAGACTGAGATCCAGAGCAGAGAGTCAGATGAGAGAGCTGGAGACCCAGAGCAGGTAGACAAAAAGAGAGCCAGAAACAGAAGAGTTCAGAGTAGGAGACAGAGCAGAAAGTCAGAACAGGACAGAATACAAAGGGGAGAAAAGAGACAGGGGGCAGACACGAGAAAGCCAGAGGCTCGAGTCATATAAAGCGAGAGTCTTCGTTAGTCTATGACCAGAATCAATTGTTACAGTATTTCTTTGGTTTCTGGGATCCCTTTTTTGTAAGATTCTCCCTCAGGCACAGGGTTCCTGTGCCAAGACAAGGGGAGCTGTTAAAAACTAGTTGGTCCATGTACTGTCCCAGTAACTCCAGGGACAGACTGGGGGCACTGTCATAGTTAGGCTAGGTTTGGTGGGAGACTGAGGCAGCCCCCACCCCAACCCTGAGGGGCTGAGTAGCACTGGGAGCTCTCTATGGCTCACCCGCTTGGGTTCTGAGACTTGTAGCTAAGGATTTCAGCTGCCAGCTGCTGGGGGTCCAGGAGCTGTGGGAAGCGTCTCATCACAGCCTCCACCAGATGTGGGGGGAAGATGCCACAGAGCTTCACACGCAAACTGGCCCGCTCCTTGGTGAAGCTATCTGTCCCAGCTCCCCATGTCGCTGCTTCAGCACCATAGGCTGCGGGGGCACTAAGGAGGTGGGGATCCCGAAGGGCTGGGGACACCCTAGCTGTAGTGGGTGGGGGCATTTGGTATGGCTCTGACCAATACTCTCGTGGTGCATATCCCAGAGGTGGAGGGTACTCTGCTGGGATGCTAAATTGCCCGGTGCCCACAGGGCGCCCATAGCCCGAAAAGGAGAGGGATGAAGGGCCAGGGGGGTGCTCAGGGCCATAGGCCAGGAGATGACCTCGGCCTAGGAAGGTACACCTCTGTTGGTTGCTGCCACTGCTCCCAGTCCTGGGAGGCTCCCCAGACTCCCCGTGGCTGCTGCTGCTGCTGCTCCCTCGGCTACCCCAGAGCTCGGACATCTGACTTTCCAGGGAGCCAATGCCTGAGTCCAGGCAATCTTGGGAGAGATAAGAGAGGGAGTCTAGGGGAGGGGGGTGCCAGTCTGCTGGGCCAAAGCCACTAGTCATACTTGGCAGGCTTCTGCCTTGGACATAGGCCTTAGTCTGCCCATCCGCACTGCTTCCAGAAGTCTGCTGGGCTCCTGGGAACTTCTTCTCTGGCAACCAGTGTTCCTGCTCATCCTTCACGGGGAGGGACCCAGGGACTGAAGTGGATGTGGGTGAGGACTGGCGGCATTTCTTGTCTTTGGCAGGTGCCCGGGGTGGGGAGAGCCGGGCATTGGCTCGAAGTTCATCTGCTACAGAGCGCTGGGGCTGGCTCGGTCTCTCTGGGTGGTAGAACCGACATTTGATCCCATATGTACACTTCTTTCCTGTGGGGAAACTTGTGGGAGTGAGCCAGGCAGTGGGTGAAGGGAGGCTCAGGGGAATAGGGAGAAAAATAATGATAGTTTTCACTGCTCCAGCACATTTATCCCAATCATACAAACACCATATCCCCACTGAAAGAGGAGAAAATGGAGCAGAGGGTGTTTACAGTGATTTCCCAGGAACAGAGCACAAGTAAGGTCAACTAGTCCAGCATTTTCTAGAGGAGGAAGCTGAAGGCTAGAATGTGGCTTGGACTAACCCAAAGTCCCACAGCTCGGGAGAGGCAGAGCTAGGATCCACAGCTAAGACCTAGGCCCCCTGACCTCCTATCTGCAGCATTTCCAGTAATGGATGCTTGGGAGTCAGCTGTGTCCATGGAGGCTCCTGGGAGGTAGGGTGGTTAAGTGAGGGGCGGGGGTGAGGGAATGGGATGTTCAGGGCCATTCTTACCATAGGGGCAAGGCTGTTTTTTGTGCTCAAGAATGAGAGGTTTCTTCCGGAGGAAGTTATCCAGGCTGGGCCCATGTCGGCCAAGGGGGTCATCAGGTGGCATGAACCTGTCAAAAGCAAGAGAAAGCCTCAGTCACTGGTCAGTCCCTGGATTCTTGGGGTTGGAAGTTAGGCCCCTAGCTTCTGCTTCAGGTCTATAAGGCCCCAAGGATAAGAGCTCTGAAAAGACCCAAGCCCTGTGGCCAGCACTCTCCGGAGATTCAGATCCTCCCCAAGATGACACCCCCAATTTAGGCAAGAGGGCGTGGTTTGAACTTAGACACTGAGCCTGAAGACTCAGACTGCTCATCCTTATCCCCAAGTATGTCAAAGGTGACCAGGGTGGGATATTAGGAGACGCCTGTGTGTGGGGACATAGCAGACACCTGGAACATCATCTGTGCTGGACCACAGGGCTCTAGAGCTGGAAGGGACCCCAGAGACCAACTCATCTTATTTTAGAGGAAGAAACAGGCCCAGGCAGGAGAAGGGATGAGTCCAAAGTCATCCAGCAAGGCTGGCACTGGACCAAGGCTCTCTGGACCTGCCTGCCTCATCCTGCCTGGTTTTCACTTAATAACCCCAGCTGGTCTGATAAACTGATAGCCACTCCTGCACCGACCTACAAACTTGCCTGCCTTGGTCCCCACCAGTGAAGAGCAAGGGGGGGGTGTGACCTTTTGTTGCACTTATGTGCCCTTTGTTCAAATGGTCCCCATGTCTGGAATGCCCCTCCCCCCCATCAGGATAATCTCTGACTTCCACCAAAGCAGAGTTCAGATCCCATTTCTATAGGAGGCCTTTTCTTCCATCCTTTCTCCTGTTCTTGAGATTACTTTGTAGTCATTTGTATACTTTGTTATTTTGTGTGTCTACATTATATTCCCAGGTAGCAGGCAAATCCTTTCAGGCAAATATCTGTTTCATTTTCGTCTTCACATCCCCCATTCCTAGCACAGAACCTAGCGTAGGGTGTGTGTTTAATCGATATTTGAATTGAATCCCTAGAGACCCTCACTGTCCCAAGCGTGAGCCTGGGTGACGTCAGGTAGGGGAGAAGGACGAGGGACTTACTTATCATTGACGAAAGAGTACATGAGCAGTCTCTCCTCAATGAACCTCTTCCATTCCAACCGTTCACACTGGAGGTCCCTGTAGGTGTCATTGGAGACTATGATGCCATCAGAATCGAATGCAAGCTTCACGATGAATCGGTCGTCATAGCACACAACCCGTTTACCTCCCACTCGCCGGGATGGCGTGAACACCAAGATCTTCTTCTTCTCCAGCTCACGAAGAATATGCTGATCTGCAAAGAGGACGGTAGAAGGAAGCCAATGCTAGACAACCACAGGCCTTCTCCCCCCTCAGGGATTCAGGAGTCTCACCTTTCAGAGCTAGGGCCCCCTGAGTACAAGCCCAGCGTTTGCTCTTCCCTGTCTCCAGTCCTATTACCCCTTTACACACATTATCTCATTCAAACCTCACGATAAACAAGTAGGTGTTATCATCCCCATTTTACAGATTAGGGAACTGAGGCTCATATGGATAAAATACCTTGTACACTTTCTAACTAGTGTCAAACGGGGACTTGTCTTCCTGGTTTATTAGAATGTTAACTCCTTAGAGCAAATACAGTCTGACTTTCCTATTTGTATTCCCAGTGCTTGGTGCAAACCTTGGCACACTGCAAGCATTTAATGTTAATTCACTCCTGACTTCAAGTCTAGTAGCTTATTTGCTCCATCCTGTAGTCCTCCCCACAGCAGTAAGGGTTTGAGGCAATAAAGGTGGAAGGGAAAAGAATGCTGGATTGAGTTCCAGAATAAGTGGGATTTTGTCCTGTCTTTGCTGCACACTAGCTGTGTGACCTCAGATGGATCCCTTAACATCTCCTGGCCTCAGTTTCCTGGTCTAAAACCAGTGGGGTTGGAATAGATGGCCTTTAAGCTCTGCCAATAGGACAGCATGATCTTTCTGGGTCTTGGTTTCCTAATCTGTATGATGATAGAGGCAGGGGTGGGGTGGATGGGGATTAGACCAGGAGATCTTGGAGTTCCTTACAATTCTAAATCTAGAATTCTCTTTTCTGGGGACCTGAGATGGCTAATGCAAAGTGGATCTGGACCTGCTAGTTTCATTCTGAATGAGTAGCTTTAGAAAACATGGTGGTTGTAGTTCAAATGGATTCACAAGACACTTTTTTTTTTTTGAGGGGGGAAAAAAGGAACTAGCCGCCCTCTTGGGGTTCTCAGCTCGGTGAAACACATTTCTTTGAATGTGGCACTCTGTATGATGACCCTGAGTCTGTCCCAGTCAAGGGAGTCCCCATGGCTTGAGGGCCTCAACCTGCCAACTGGTCTGAGTTGGGAGTCCTGCCTGTGAGACCCTAGGGGAAGCTGTTTTCTTATCTGTAAAATGGGATGCCTTTAATGCTGACCCCATGGACCTGGTATGAGGGAAACATTTTATAAACCTTCAAATGTCTTAGAAATGGGATCAACTTGATCACCACTGAGAAACACAACAATCGAAAGCTTGATCTTGACTTGGTCAGTACTGGACAGTGGTGGTGGCGGCCAGTGGGGCAGCAGCAGCATATCTATACTTCCCTTTCCCCCATGGCTCCCATGCAGCAACCCACAACTCTACCTTAGGGACCTTGAGGGGCTGAAAGGTCCCTAGGGACTCCTTTCCCAAAGAAATGGGGAGTTCTCAATCTTGAGACTTGGTAAGAGAAACTTGGGCTGGAAGGCAGGGTTTCTTGCCAAGAAACAGGAAGGTAGATGGGATGACTTTCATCAGCCCCAGAGAGAGAGAGAGACCTATGGCCATCCAGAGGTGGGGGAGGAATGTCAAACTGCTGTCTGACCTCCCTTTTTCTGAATCCCTGCTTGAGCAGGGGATGGAGAAGTGGGGAGGTGGACATTCTCTCCCAAGACTCTGGCTTGGCCATGGTTCCCTGAGCTAAGGACCCCCACCTCCCTCCCCATTCTTGGAGGCTTGTGCTCTTCATGTCTCCCTTTACCTGTAATGGGCACATCAGGACGTGGCTGCTCCTTCCTCCACAGTGGTACAAAAACTGTGATATCTGAGTGGCCTCGTTCTAGGAACCAGTTCACAGCTAGCAAGATACCTCGGCAGGAGAAGACCTCCTTATTTCCATGGCTAGAGGGTGGGTGGAAGTCAGAAGGTAAATCAATGCAGAAGAGGGAGGAGAAAACAAGTGACACATAGGGTGAAGGGTCCAGTTTTTATCAGACCAGAGAGGAAGGGAGAGAGGCCTGGCTTGGTACAGGTACTGCATGTCCTCCTGGGACCTCAATTTCTTCATTGGAGGAATGAGAAAAATTGGGTACTAATAGATAACTAACTCCCTTAGGCCTTCTAGTTCTCACATTCTACCCCAGGTTCCCATAGCACCACCAGCAGGGAGTATGCCTTCTGTCCTATCCCCCTCCAAAGTAAGGAAACACCCAGGATTCTGGCAGCTCCCACTCCCTGTGGGGTCAGACACACTTGGCAACATTAGCTGAGGCTGGGGGAGAGTGCCCACCTGGGGCCGTGTGGGCAGAGCGGAAAGAGGAGTCAGACTTTGGAGTTTGAAAGCCAGCTCTGCTACTTAGGGCAAAGCACTTCTTTTTGAGCCTCAATTTCCTCTTGTGTAAAATGCATAGTCTTGAAGGTACCACATTTCAGCTCTGAAAATTGATGACGCTATGACTCTACCTAGAACCGTAACTACATCATCTACACGAGACAAGTAGTAGGACCTGGAGTCAAGAAGACTTCCGTGTACATTTGGTCTCAGATGCTTACTTAGCTGCATGACAAGTCAATCTCTGTCAGCCTCAATTTTCTGATACATAAAATGGGAATAAAAAAATAGTACCTACTCCCCAGGACGTTATGCAGAGCAAATGAGATAATATTTTGCAAAGCACTTTGCAATATTAAAGCCATACACAAATATAGTTGTTGTTATTATTATTCTATGACCTCACTTATCTCTAAACAACATATTTCCAAAGAGATACATTGGCCAAGGAGGCAGGATCTCTTGCCCTGTTTCCTCTGTGAATTGTAATATGAGGCAAGTCCCTTCCTCCCTTTCTGGACCGAAGTTTCCTTGTCTGTAAAAAGAAGGGACTGGACTAAATGGTTCCTAAGATCCTTTCCTACTATCAAAACAACTCAGTCATTCAATGAAATTCTAGAATTCTATAACTGGGAGTCAAGAAGTCTGGGTTTTGTGACTTGTGTGAACTTAGGCAAAGGGTTTTTTTTTTTCCTCACTAGGGTTTGTTTCCCCATCTATAAAGCAAAGTGTGTATTTTTGTGTTTTTAAAGTCCTTTACAACTTTGAAGCCATAATTCAAAGGTCTAAGTAGACAAACAATTTAACCCCTCCCTTCCCAATTCCTATCTCAAAATGGAAATGAAGGTCACAGCTGTGGGAGTGAACAAGCCATTCCTGAAAGGCCTCAAAATAGATCAAGATCATTTCAAATTTAGATAAACCCCATACTCAAACCCTTAATGCCCACCTATTACAATAAGACCCACCTAGTCTGGGGATGGCTAGGGGGAGATAAGCAGCTCTGACCTAAAGCATTAGGGGCTCAAATATCTCTGCTGAAGATGGAGATCATTTGGCCTTTCAGTATGAAAATTCAATTCAATAAACATTAAGTGCCTGCTCAGTGCCAGGCATGTGCTAAGGGCCAGGGATATAAAAAGAGGCAAAAGACAGTCCCTGTCCTCAAGGAATTTATAATCTAAGGGAAACAGCTTTCAAACAAACATAAACAAATTGATCTATATGCAGGATAAATAGGAGATAATTAAGAGAGAAAAGGCACTGGGACTAAGAGGGGGTGGGGAATAGTACTTTTCTCTCCACTGACAATCTTTCTGCACTGCCCCAGCAGAGCCTGGGGCTCTGGAAGACTTTGCAGGTCAAAGACAATCTCCAGAGAACCTACCCTGCCATACCTATGCTGAAGAGGATTTGAGTGTGTGGGCTGCCGGAGAACCAGTTTGATTAAGTGAAGAGATTCACCAGCATGATCTCTGGGCCAGAGAGGACAGGATTAAGAATTGGGGGAGGGAAGGCTCACCTAGATCAAACAACAGGTCTTAGAATCACAGGATCACAGCTCCAGAGCTGAAGGGGCCCTCCAGAGTCTCCTAGTCCACCCCCCCCTCAGTTTATAGATGAGAAGAGTGAAGCCCACTGAAGTAACTTGCCCAGGGCCATACAAGTACTAAGTATTTAAGGCAGGATTGGAATCCAGGTTCTTCTGGATTCAGAGTCCAGAACTCTATCCATGACAAATTAGATTAACTTCTTCCTTTTACAAATGAAGAAACCGAGAGCCAGACAGATTAAATGACATGGGTCATAAGGTCATACAAGTAGGAAGGGAGAGGAAGAGGATTTGGGTATTCCACCTTTAGAATCCTTCCACCCAATAAACTGACCCCAGTGAGCAGACTAGAAGAGGGAAATCTCCTTTCTCTCCTCCCTAGCCCCTTGTATCCATTTTCCCTGTATGCTCTTTGTATCTGTGGCCTGCATAGACTTGTATGGTGTTTGTTTCCCTGTTAGATTCTCAGCTCCTTGTGAGAAGGAATTTTTTCATTCTTTGGATCTATATCCCCAGCATCTGGCATGTGACCTGGAATATGGAAGGAGTTTAAGAAATGCTTGCTGATTGACTAATATAGCTGTCACTCTCTAAATCAGGTGTTTTTTACCTGGGGACATGAATTTAAATATATATATATTTAAATATAAAATTTTAATTTTTTAAATTTAAAAATAGGTCTCTCTATATATAGACCTATTTTTCATTATGATCAATTTATTTTATAAGCCAATGCATTTTATTTTATGTATTTAAATACATTATTCTGAACAGGGACGTATAGGCTGGACCCAGTGGGTCCAGGACACAGGCCTAAGAAGCCCTGCTCTAAATAAACTCCCCTAGACTGGAGGTTTTGGGCGAGAAGGTAGTTCCTAATGTAGGTCTGGAATGAGATAACCAGACATTTGGTTTCTCCTCGGTACTGTCTGAGCCTCAGTCTCTCAGTCTATAACTTGGGGGGTAGTGATCCCCATCTCTCCCCTTCTCAGTGCAAAAACAGTGCCGCTGTGGCTAAATAGGGCCTTTCCCCCTTAGTCCAGTATGACTAGGAGGGCAATTGAGAGAGACAAGAGTCTCGTAAACCACCCCCTGTTCTCCCTTTCAATTCAACGGTTGCCATGTAACCAGGCCTGGCTGCACATTAACTCAAGGTAGCAGAGGGTTTCCAAGCAATCAAGGGCCCTGGTGACTCGGGGTGGGAGGTTCAGGTTGCCAACTCCCTGGCCCCACTGGCCTCTCTCCCACTGCCTACTCCTCCCTCCCTAACACTCCTCCACTACCCCAAATGAGAATTGAGAACTCGTACATCTGGCAAAATCAGACAGACTAATCTTACGTAAAGAAGGCAGTGCCGCTGAAAACCACATCCTGTCGGGGATGTTCCCATTTCTGGGGCGTCTGTCCGCCTGCCCACTTTTCCTCCCAACCAAGCCCAAAATTAACCCAGAGAGCAGCTAGGGGGAAGGGCAGAGAGCCCCCAGTTAGGGCACAAGGAAGCTTCTAGGGAAGGTGTCCAGAAAGGATACCAGGAGGCTGAGCAGGAAGGAAGCCAAGAGAATGACCCATTCATTGCTAGCTGGGTGAGCCTGGGTCTCCTCTATACTTGAATTTTTCTCCTTGATCTCCAAGGTCCCTGCTAAGAACTCTGATCCCACTAGACTCTTCTCTGAGCTCTGGGTGAATTGTACAGCTGTCAGAGCATGTGGCTAGCGCCATCTCCTCTCTACTAGAAACCCTCCTCCCTGGGGAAAGAATGTTTTCTCTTCTTGCCTCTCTCTTCCCTCTCCTCTGTGTTCTCTGCTCATTCTGTCCCCCTCTTAGGTGTTCTAATCCCAGCTGGCCGACCAGGGACCAGCTAGGAGGAGCTAGCTTGTTTAACCTCCCTCCTTTTAGAGAGGAAGTTGAGGCCTCAGATATCAAGAGATTTGTTCAAGGTCACACTTCTGACCTTGGTTTGTGGCTGGGCTGGGACTGGGATGGAGATCTGCCTTTCAGCCCAGGACTCTTGTCTTTATATCGCATTGCCTGTCTTGGCCTTATTTCTAGGAAGCTGAAGAGAAACAGCACTGAGTCCTGGAGAGGTGGAAAAAAGAGATCCTGGTGGGTGCTGCTCACTGAGCCTCTGGGCAGGTCTATAACTGGGATATAGAGAAAACAGAAGACAGCCCCTACTCCCACCTCCTAGTCTGAACTTTTTTTTTCTGTGATTTCAAAACTCATTCTGATTCAGGACAGATGCTCATTGGTCCTAGTTTCTCCCTCTCCATGTCTGAATCCTGGTTTCATTTAAGCCTCAGCTAAAATCCCACCTTCTGCAAGAAACCTTTCCTGATCCTCCTTAATTCTAGTACCTTCCCTCAGCTGATTCTCTCTGGTTTATCTCATCTATATCTTGTCTGTATGTAGCTGTTTGCATATTGTCTCCTCTATTAGACTGTGGGCTCTTTGAGGGCAGGAACTGCTGGCCTTGGTTTCTATCTCCAGGGCTTAATACAGTGGCTGGCATATAGCAGGCCCATTATCAATGCTTGCTGACTCGACTAGATTATTAGAGAGTTACCTGGGGGCACAGAGAGCTTATGTGATTTGTCCAGAATCACCCATTGCTAATATGTGTTAAGAGGAAGGCGTTGAACTCAGGAACTTTTGACAGTAAAGTTGGCATTCATCTGGTTGAAAGAATGAACACATACGTGTACCTGCACGTGTGCACACAAACACACACACTCACCCCCTCCTGAGTTTAGTGAGATTAGTCACAGGAAGTTTCCTGGTAGAAGCTGGCTGGCTGGCCTAGGTGTAACATACCCTTCATCTCCCTACTTCCTGCTGCGTGTATGTCTGGGGGTTAGGGGTGGGATGAGACACTTTACGATAGCAATCCCATTCACCTGTCCCTGGAGAATCTCAAACATCTGGTAGCCTCCTTAGCTCTGAGGTAAAGGCCTTGTTTGGGTATGGGGTCAGATATGTGGCCCCCCCCCTCCCCCAATCAGAGGATGAGCACTGAGTCTTGGGCTTGTGCCTCTAGCTACAAAACCAGGGCCTGCTTGATCTTGGAAGATTCCTCAGCCCACCTCCCTCCCCTGACAGATGGTCAGTTTAACCTTGGGAAACCTCAGGAGGAAGGGAAAGTGAGGGGGATGGTAAAGACTATGGCATTTCCCCCTTCCCTCCATCCTCCCTTGCCGTGGCTCATTACAGAGGCTCCCAATGGAGGCTGACTCCCTAACCCAGGTTCTCAAAAACCATTCTATTTTAGGCCATTTTGTCTCTGGGCCTCTGCCCACCTGTCCCTTTCTTCCCCCTCAGACAGTCAGAACTCAAAAGAATCCTTTACTCAGTCTCTGTTCAGAGGAATGTCTTAGTGTGAAATTTGGAGAAGAAAAAACACCCAACACAACTTTTGTGGGGAGGGCAATTCAGTAGAAAGGAAAGGTCAGCCACGCCATCACCCTTGAGGGTACCCAAGGTAAAGGCTGCTTCCCACTACCCCATAATGGAAGTCACTTCTTTTTGTCCTTGTGTCCTCAGGGTCCAGTGGCTAGAGCTGGCTTGGAAGCCAAGAGAAACCTCACTGTGTTCAAGTCCATCCTGACACTGCTGGCTCTATGACCAGGACAGTGAGGGGTGCTAACTTCTCCACTCCCCGGGCAGCTCTCTTGTCAGGCTGTGAGTTGCAGGGAACTGCTGACTGGCACTGGTGAGGGAGTTAACCTCACCTGGGAGTTCCCTGGGCAAGAAGTCACAGGTCAAGTCTCTAGCTCAATCTCCAAGGCCTAGCTCAGGGCCTGGCACACAGTAGATGCTTGAAAAATGTCAGCTAAACTAAAATGTGCCCCTTCTAGCTCTGACAATCTGTGTTCTAAGAGAGCATGTGGCTTTCTTCTGGGAAAGGGTGGCCTAATTCTAAACTTTTAATGTTTAATAAAAGCTTTCTTTCTAATGAAAGTAGCTTGCCCCTAAGCCTGAGGAAGAGTGGGGGGGGGGGGGTGAAGGGGTAGGGATGGGGTGGGAGGAGAGAGGAGGGTTAAGGCCAGACAGGCTCTCCCAGAGTCCCCTGGGAAGGGAGAGAAGAAGCCCTCCCCAGGTAATCTGATTTGGCAACAGGCTAAGAAAATTCCCTTAGAAGGAAATGAGAGGTTAATTTCCACCCGATTTGCATATGGTGGGGGCGCTGGAGGGTTGGGGGGTGGAGGGGGGTTGTAGTCAGGCAGGGCAGGGACACAGTTTGCAACACAGCCAATACAGGAAGTCAGGGCTGGAATTCCCCTCCTGGGGAGCAATGAAAACCCCAGCCAGCAAGGGACTGTGGTCCCAGCCAGGCCTGACCTCTCTCCTCTCCCACTCCACATGGCTCTTGGGGCTGGGCTGGGCCAGCTGGATTACCTCCCCCACACACTGTTTTCCCAGCTCAATCTACTATATACATGCCAAGAAGAGAGCTAGCTTCTCTTCCCCACCCCAAAACTGACCGCATACAAATCTGCCTCATACCTGCACTCTCCCACCCCCATACACTTACAGGACCCTGAGGCACCTGTAACCTGTAAAACACCAATAAGCAATACACATTGTAGGACACTGATACTCAGCCTCTTCATACCATCCTGACACAGTACACCTCCAAATCAATTTCACTACAGACGCTTTGCAAATAGAAGGATCATGGATTTGGCGTGCTAGAAGGGCCTTCCGGGGCCAACTAATCTGTGTTAGGTGTTAAGGATACAACAACCCCTGCTCCCCAGGACCTGATAAAGCAGTTTAAACCCCTCATTTTACAGATAAGGAAACAGAGGTTCAGAAAGGGCCAGAAATTGTCCAACACACAGAGGAGTGGGGATCTGAGCCCAAGCCCTGCCACTTCAAGTCTAGGATTTGAATTTTTAATCCACCCCAACATCCCCATAGATTACATGCCTACTCTGAACTAGGTACTATGTTAGGACAAAAAGATAAATTTAAAAAAAAATCCTTGACCTGGTGATACATTCTATACACATCCAAATACCATACAAACCAGTATTCAGACCCTACACAACACAACCTCATATCACACAGAGACCCAGACTGATCCCAAACTTACACCACACCAGAAAGATTCTACACCATTCTTCCCACTACAGATAGCCCAATCATCCAAGCAGAGACTCCACACCCCCTATGCCCATTCCCTTGGACACCAACTATGAAGGCATGAGGGGGCTGTCGGTGGTAGGTAAGCCCTCTCAAGCTACTGCTGAACAGGACTGTGCCATCGAGAGTGAGAGTCAAGAGCCCCTTGGAGTTATGACTAACCACTAATCACTAAACTGACTTGACAGGCTTTCTCTCAGAAAGTCTTCCCCTGAGCTCCAGGTAGCCCCAAACCCAGCTTGTCTTAGGTCCAAGTACAGAATGGACCTGCCCTTGGCTGTGCCAGGGATTGTAAAGAGTGGAGGAAGTGGCAAGAGATTAGAAGGCCCCAGAATCCAAGGCCACTCTAGCAATTCCCCTCCTCTTTCAGTCCAGGCCAACTCAGATCTCACTGGGTAAGGGCAGAAAGAATGGGAATTCCTTAGAAGCCCCAGTCTCAGATAGCTGCTGTATGAACTTCCCGAATTTACAACCCTGAATCTATGATTCTATGATCTTTCCCTCTCTGACCCTGTTTCCCCATATATAAGGTAAAGGAAAGCATGTCCCTATCTAACTCCCTAAATCGGGAGTGTCCCATTCTATGAACCCTCAAGAAACTTCCTTCTGCCTTCATTTAAAAAACATTTTTTTAAAACTACATAGCAACCCACTCAGATTTACAATGGGTCAGTCGCAAAGTTCTAGTTCATTGGCCTTCATTTTACTGAGGAGAAAACTGAGAGCCTGACACAGGAAGGAAACTGGTCAAGGTCACAGGGCAGTAGCAGAACCAGTACTAGTCTCAGGCTCTTTGTCTAGTATGGGCTGTTTCCAACCTACCCATTTCCTTTCCCCTAATGTTGACCCCTGACCTTTTCCCTCTCCAGACACCTGGGACTTTAGTTCAAGCTAGCTAAGAGGAAAGGCTTAGCCTCCAGTCTGACCCGTTTTCCAGGACCTCCCAGTAACACCTCCAGGACCCCTTTACTCCCAGCCCTCTAGCTGGGCCAGAGCATAAAGGCTAGGAACAAATTAGACCTTGCTATTTCCCCAAGTCCTTGCTTGAAGAAGGACACCCCCCCTTCACACCCCACCACATCTTCCCAGCAAGTCACTCCATTGCCTTCTTCACCCAGGGAAGTTCCTGCCTGAGTCCAAGGCTCTCATGTCAGGAGGCGCTGTCCCCAGCCAGCTCCAGGAAGCACCTTCCTCATAGCTCAGGGCTCTGGTAGGGACAGTCCCCTGAGTCAGAGGGGCAGGTGAGTCACTGGTTCACCTGAGGTCTAAGCTCACTCACCCCCTGGGTCCACCCACTCACTCCAAAGGCCAGGAATTGATTGCATTTAGTCCAGGTCCTTGCAGGCAAAAAGAGTTGGGGGCAACCCTTCCTGCAGTTGAGGAGGAGGGGCTATCTTATCATCAAGAGTTTTAATGTTTTCAAAGGCCTTACCTACAAAAGCCTAACAACCCTTCAAGGCAGGAAAATTCAGTCTCACAGAGGTTAAATGACTTTCCTGTGACCACATTAGCTAGTATATGTAAAGAGTTGAAATTTCAACCCAAGTCTTCCCAACTGCAAGCCTGGCACTCAATTCCTTGCCCATATTTCCTCAGAGATAATGGAGTTAGCATTTCTTCACTTGGAACCTGAGAGCTATGGGTTCCACATTCTTCTGGACCTAATACCATTTTAGAGATGAGGAAACTGAGGCCAGCAGAGATGCAAACCCCTTTCTCCCTAATGATTTTTACCCAGGGAGGAGCCCTACTGAAATGTTGGTACCTTATCCTCCTATAAGAAATGGTAACATTCTAGATAGTAGACCTGTGCCTTGGTGATGGCAGACTTGTATATCCATCACTACCAAAAAGGTGAGCTGCACAGAGTAGTTAATGAATGTTTGTTTAACAGACCACAAGCAAAAGCCCTTCCATGTCATCCCCGAATGTGTAATCAGGATGACCATAAAATTCAAATTTGACTACAGGACTTCTAGTGAGGGCCAGGACAAATATGCTCATGACATTCCAAGCTTCTAGTAAACCAGCATGAAAGCAGAGGAAGAGAAAAAAATGATACCCAGAGTTTGTGAACAGACCTCATGGCTACATTACTCCCATCGATGACCACTGGCCTCAGGTTACTGGCTTCCTTGTCCTCAGGGGGTAGAGAGCAAGGGGAGGGTGCCTTTGGGGTCCCTCCACCTCGGGGCACCAGCGGGGGTTCTGTGGGCCCATCCAGGGGGGCTTCTCGCTCTGTGGCTGGTCCGTGTTTCACCAGCTCACCCAGGACAGTGTTGGTGTCAGCCTGAAGTCCCAGCTTGTGTAGGACTCCGTGGATTTCCCCAGACGAGTAGCCTAGCTTTCTGAAAAAGTCCACTTTCATTTGTAGCTCTGTATCATCCAACCCTTCTGGTTGGCCTGGCTCTGGGGTCACCATCACAGTTTTGTTGAGTGGGGAGCCAGGCCGGCTGGGTTGGGGGCTTCCTCGATGTCTGGGAAGACTGTTGGGCCCCAGAGAGGCATTCTCCTGGACAGCTGAAAGACTCATGGCAGGACTGGCTTGATGGAAAGGGCCCTCACTTCGTGAAGTAAGGACCTCGGGGGACCTCTGGTCCGCGTTCATCCTTTTCCTGAAGGCTCAGGCTCCCAGTTCCTTCCAGCTTCTGTGAACCAACCAAGCAGATGCTTACTTACTCAGGCAGGTTATGAGAGAAGAGGTGGGTGGCATTCATTTAGACTTCTTCTGTGGACAACTCAGTATGACACAAAGAACACAGGCCTGAAGCTGGGACACCTGGGTTCCAATCTCAGTTCTACCACTGCCTTTTAGTGCAACTTGGGCCAATCATTCCCTAGCTCTGAGCCTGTTTCCTCATCTCTAAAGGAAGGAACTAGATGATTTTTCTTTCTAGTTTTGAGGCTTAGTTATTCTGTGAAACCAAAACCTCCTGTACTCTTGGCCACCATACTGCTAGGGAAATTGAGGCCAGAAATGCAGGGCCCAGAAGACTCACAAAACCCCGCCTCCCTAACAGTTTCTCCTCCCCAATAGGCCTCGGAGGCTAAGACATCTCCGAAATTCTCTCACCTCCCTCTCCCCCCCCATACAAGCTGCTTCTGATTGGGGGGAAGGGAGAGCTCACAGACCACCCCTCCCATTGGTACTGGGCAGCTGCTTCCATTATATCTCTCCCTCCCCACCCCCCCTAACTAGGAGAAAGGTGAGGGAGGGACCAGATAACCTTGTTAGATTTTGAACTGGGGTGGGGGGCGGTCAAGAAACCAGACTAAATTAGGTGGCGAATTGACCCCCCCACCAACCAAGCCCGAGTCCAGGTCCCAGTCAGTGGGAGTGATGGGGGGGAGGGGAAGGGGCGAAAGGGGTTGCTACAGAGCCTGTTTCTTAGATCCAGGCACTAGACAACGGTCCCAAGGCATTGCCAAGGTCACGGAGCTTGGGCAACAGGGAGAGAGACGTTTCCAAAACTGCTGAAGGGGCAGAAAAGTACGAAGGAAACTTTCGAGGGAAGTGAGGACGGGGGGTGAGGTAGTGGGGTGGAAGAGAGAGCGGTGAAGAAGAGAAATGTCCGGTCTGGTCCAGGCTAATCCTGGCCCAGGGGGCTGCGGACGGTCCCCCTGCTCCGCCCCGGGCCCTGGAGGCTCCGGCCTGACCCTGGGGCTGGACTCTGCCTCGGGCTTCCTCTTCGGGCCCAGTCCGGAGATGGGCGACAGCTGTCCCGCTGCCGCCCCAGCCCCCTCTGCCCCTACTTTTGCGACTTCAGCTAAGCAGGGAGAGGAACGCCCCGGGCTCGAGCTGGGGACCAGATCCCCCGAGCCGCCCCTCTTCCCCCGCCCCGCCCGCGCCGGGATCTTCCTACCCGGCCGTGCGCTGTCCCCAGCAGTGTCTCCATGGGGGTCCGACTCCGGGGGGCAGGGCTCGTCCCCGGGGCTTTATACCGGGGGGGCGGGCAGGTCCCGACAGGTGGTGGCAGCTCCGAAGACGCGGAGAGCCGGAGCGGCGGCGGCGGCGGCGGCCCTTTAGCAGGAGGAGGAGTGGAAGAGGAGGAGGAGAGGGAGGAGGCGGTGTCGGGGCCGGGCCGGGCAGAGGTGGGGAGGCGGGAGGCGGAGCGGCCGCCGTCACCGCCCCTTCCTGCTCCTCCCCGCTCCTCCCCGCTCTCCGGCCAGGCCGGTCTTCTCGGACACGCCTTCCCCCCAAAGCCAGCCCCGCCGCCCCTCTCTCCCCTGGGTCAACCCCAGTGTCTGGTCGGAGGACCGCGCCTGGACTCTCCCCTACTGGCCGAAGTCGCTCCGCCCTAGCCCCTAACTAGCTCCTCCGGCCCCAGGGGAGCACGGCTTCCACGTGGGTTTGGGGCCAAGGAAGAGGAAGTGGGGAAAGGGGAGGGCGGGCCCACGGGGCAGCTGCCTCTGTCTACACCTGGCCTCCCTTCAACGTCCATTCATTTTTGAGGTCTGTGGGGGTGGGGGTGAAGAGACAAGGTCGTATAAGGAAAAAAGAGTGAATCCAGGGTTCAGATACCTGGGTTCAAAACCTAGGGCGAGCCCCTCTGGGCCTCAGTTTCCCGATTTGTAAAACGAAGGGATTGGATTAGATAAACTGAATTCGTTCTTGCTCTGAGTTCTAAGGAGCTGCACACATGTAGGCACCATGTACAGGCGGGTACCTCTTACACACACTCCCAATACGGTTCGAGTCAGGCACCTGGGGTTAGTGGGAAAAGCTGGGTCTACCTACTTTTGACACTTCCTAGGTATGTGAGGTTAGACAGCTCACTTCCTGGAGTCTCAGTTTTCTCATCTGTCAAAAGGATGGTAATAACTGTAGCACCTACCTCACAGGATTGTTATGAAGATTAGTCAAATGAGATAACCCACATAATATCTGGGCTATATTTTCTAAGTCTAAAAGTCCCACAGCAATGTCTATTATTATATACACATGTGCATATATAAGTATTTGTATATATGCATATATACACATATATACATACATACACACAGGTTGGCCATTCATGTCACAAGTGACCTCCGTCACTCTCACAGCTATTATCTATTTGGAGACATTTCCCCAAAACCCAGTTAAATTCAGTCCATTCCCACAAACATCTACTATGTGCAAAAGCACAGACAGAAACATTAATTTCTACTTTGAAGATGCCTACAATTTGTGGGGCAGGAGAGATCATCCCTCCATCCCTATTGACTGGGTTTTAGGTATGGACTTTCTCAGGAGCAATGGGGATGGACCCACCTCTCAGCATCCGTGTAATTAGTACCTACTGTGTGTGGGGTCCCTGTTTTCCACCTGCTGGGGAGACCTGTCCTTGCCTCCCCAAAGAGTTCAAAGGTTTTTTTTTGGGAGGGGGGAAGCCAGATAATAAAAGAAACATAAAGTTAAGCAATCAACCAGTGAACAAGATATTTTAAAGAATTTACTGTATGCTAGGCATTGGGGATACAAAATGCAAAAGTGAAAAATTCCTTGCCTTCAAGGAGTTCACAGATAAATACATATTAGGTATTTACAATGTAAACACACAGGGATTGGGGTGGGGAAGGAAACTAACAATACCATGCTATGCTAAGTGGCCACAGAAAGGCACACACTATAAATATTATGTAAAGTCGCTGGAGGAAGAGCTAACTTTGTGTTGGAGAGGTTTTATGAAAGACTGCTCAGAAGAGGTAAGATTAGGGATGGGGAGGATTTGAAAGGGTGGGGAGGAATCAGGAAAAGGGGAAATCCAGAGGAACTCAAGAGTGGAATGCTTTTGGAAATGTAGCAGCCCCTCTGCTCCTTCTCCCCAAATTCCATTTGCACTGGTAGTAAATTCCTCATCTTTAGGGGTCTACACATGGAAGCTGAATATTGCCTTGTTGGAGATGCTACTGAGGGGAATTCCTTTTCAGGTATGAGTTTGACCTCTGAAGTCCATTAAACTGTGAGAAGCAGCTGACTCATAAGGATTCTGTCTTTTCCAGGTCAATTTGTCAACAAGCATTTATTATGTATCTTCTGTGTTTGAGGCATTCCGCTAAGATCTGGGGGAGAAAAAGAAAGGAAAAAAAAGGAACAAAAAAAAAAAGATGGTCCCTGCCACAGAGTGGTTCTCCATTTAATGAAGGTCCCAGAAGATCCTAATATCCTGGCCCCTCCATTATGAGCTCCTGAGGGATTGTGGACAGATTAGGTGGAATTGACCAGTTCTAGTCTAAGTGGGAGTCTGACTATCTGGCTGTCTCTCTGCTAAGGGTAGGGAAAATCAAATTCCATTCTGGAGAACCCAGCTTTGCTCTGGGGAACCCCTGGTTCACATGTAAATAGATTTTGCAACCAGGAAGGCTGGGGCCCAGTTCCAAGTATCTCCTGTAGTCAAATGATGCCCTCCAGGTGGCCACCCCCTCCTTCTCTGCTGCTTCTCACTAACAGTTGGATGTCCTTTTCCGGGTGTTGGGTGGAGTCTCCAGAGCTTCAGGAGCGGGAAAACACCTGGGTGAGCAGCTGAGGGAGAGGCCCCAGAAAGCCCCTTTGCTGCTGGCTGGGTAACTTTGGGATTTGGGGCGTAGGCTGATATGAAAGAGGAGTCCCTAGAACCCAGCCTTTCTGGCCCCTTTAGTTTTCTCCCCTACTGTAGCAGCAAGCACCCCAGCATTCTCAGAGTGGCTGCCAACACAGGTTCTTAGATCTGCTTTTCAAAAGGAAAGCAACTCAAAATGGGTTAACAAGCTTACTTTAATCAAACAAACATATATTACCTAGTTCAGGGGAAAAAGGTCAGCACCCTGAACTTCAGTTACAGAACTTACAGATCAAACAGACAGGCTTCCAAACTGTCTAACCATTACATCCATACCAAATCACAGTTACCAGAGAGGGAAGCATCAACATCTGGGTTTTCAAAGGGGGGAGGGGTGGGGGGTGGCGGTGGTCTCAACAATGGCTTCCCAGAGTCTCATCTGGTCAAATCACACAACACTTCTCAAAGTGAGCCCCAAAGCAAAGCCTCCCATCAGGGATTATATAGCCTTCTCCTGCCTCAGAGAATGTAACCACCCTCTTGACCCACTGCCCAATCACACAGCATCAAGGTGTGGTCTTTCCTGAAAAACAAGGCTCCCACCACAGGCTCCAGGTGCACTTAAGCTAGGGGCAGGGAAGATCTTTAAATTTGCATTTCCATTACATTCGGCCCCAAGATCTTTCATGCCCATAGCATATACAATTTACATTTGAATTAGCACTAAACATCTCTTAGGTCACATTTTCCAGGTACATAATAAAATCACAATATAATCTCAAAATACAATAGTCCAAGTCTTCCACTCATGGGGCAAATGTTAACTCAGTCACTTATCAGTAAAATCAAAAAATAGTCACTCTTAAGTTAACTCAATCAGTTACATCAGTTTTCAAAGTACAAGTCTTCCACTCAAAGTACAAAGGCAAAGTCTTGATTAACTCAATTAGTCTCTTATCTGTAACAATATCTCAAAGTACAAGTAGTCACTTATTCAATAAAGTCTTAGTAAGCATGCCCATAGCATAGACAATTTACATTTCAATTAGCACTAAGCATCTCTTAAGTCATATTTTCAAGGTACATCTAAAGTTACCAAAGTGGCCACTGGGCCTTAAACACAAAATACAAAGCATTATTACATCAATTCACAAAATACAAAGCATTATCACATAAAGTTCTCTTGGGAGGAGGGGGGAGTCTTTCCCATAACACTGCTCCAGCCCCTGCTTCCAAATCCAGAGAGGGAACTAGGCAACAAAACCAAAGTGGGGTCCTTGGGGTCCATGGCACTTCACCCCACCCACCATAGTCACAAGTCCATCCCCCTTGGGTCCCAAACTGTGGGATGCAGCAAGGAAACACATTCAGTGCCCCAGCTTTGCCACACAGTCCTTATCTTGTCCTGTGGCTGAACTCCAAACTCCTGGGTTCCTTCTCCTCCAGCAGAAGGCAGCAGCTCCAGGCTTCTCCACAGGTCTCCAAGCAGGCAGCTCACCATTCCTGCTCTCAGCTCAGTGAAGTCAGCATGCAGGCCATTCTTCTCTCCTGCTCCATGGCTCCATAGAATCACAGCTACCACAACTGGGAAACAATTATCCCAGCCCCCATACTTTCCTTTTACTCAGCAGATCCCATCCCTCATCACCATTTTGTAGCAGCAAGCACCCCAGAATCCCCAGAGTGGCTGCCAACATAGGTTCTTAGATCTGCTTTTGTAAAGGAAAGCAACTCAAAATGGGTTAACAAGCTTACTTTAATCAAACAAACACACATTACCTAGTTCAGGGTAAAAAGGTCAGCACCCTGAAATTCAGAGTTACAGAACTTACAGATCAAACAGACAGGCTTCCAAACTGTCCAACCATTATATCAATACCAAATCACAGTTACCAGAGAGGGAAGCATCAACATCTGGGTTTTCAAAGCCGGGGGGCTCTCAACAACGGCTTCCCAGAGTTTCATCTGGTCAAATCACACAACACTTCTCAAAGTGAGCCCCAAAGCAAAGCCTCTCATCTGAGTTTATACAGCCTTCTCCTGGCTCGAAGATTGTAACAACCTCCTTGACCCACTGCCCAATCACAAAGTATCAAGGTGTGGGCTTTCCTGAAAAATAAGCCTCCCACCACAGGCTCCAGGTGCACTTAAGCTAGGGGCAGGGAAGATCTTTAAATTTGCATTTCCATTACACCTACCCCCAGGTTTGAGGTCTGTACTACCTTCTTTCTCCTCTCTTTTCCATTGGGTCAACCCCTTTACATGTGAGGAAACTGAGACCCAGGAAGACTAAGCAATCTGTTCAAAGTCAAAGAATTAATATCAGACTTGAGATGTGAACCAATGACCAGTTCTAGTCTCAGCAGTCCCAGGAGGCCTTCCCTGACCAGTGGGTCACCTAACCCTGTCTGTTATCAGCATTCACCTCATAAAACAGTAGATGTCAGCACTGGAAGGAATCTTCCAGACGAGACCATCTGATGTTATTCTTTCATTTTATAGATGGAGAAACTAAGCTCAGAGAAGGAAAGTGGCTTTCTCTTGTGTAGCAAGTTAGTGGTCAGACCAGGACTGCAGCCTAGGACTCCTGACTCCCAGGGCTGGGATCTTCCCACTGGATTCTGGATACTGCATCTCAGAACTAGGAGCATTGCATTCATTCTGTTCTAATATCATGTTATAGGAGGCCATTGATAAGCTAGAGAGTGTTCAGAGGAGGGCAACCAGGATGGTAAAGGCCTTGAACCTGTGCGGACTCCCAGACCCACTAATTCTGGAGCCATGAACCCCCATTTTCCTTTCCAAGTGTCTCAGCCTGCTCCCTTATGGCCCTGCTTACCATCCCTGTAGCTTTTCTGTCCAAAATGCTTTTCCTTGGCTACAATCCACTATGTTTGCAATCTCTTTCTATTAAAATGTAAGCTTATCGAAGGTAGGAATGCCATTTGTTTTTGTATTTGTATCCCTAGAGCTTAGCACAATGCTTGGCACATAGCAATAACTTAATAAAATATTTTTCCTCCCTCCCTTCTTTCCTTCCTTCCTTCCTTCCTTCCTTCCTTCCTTCCTTCCTTCCTTCTTCCCTCCCTCCCTCCCTTTCTTTCCTCCCTCCCTCCCTTTCTTTCCTCCCTCCCTCCCTTTTTTCTTTTCTCTTTCTCTCACTCTCTCACTCTCTCACTCTCTTTAAGTATTTGGAGGTAGTATAATATAGGGGACTTGTGCTCACATCCCAACTCTGATACTCTGACCTTTGGCAAATCACAATTTTTCCTGGGCCTCAGTTTCCTTATCTGTAAAGTGTAGGGGGTTATTAGATTGAAAAGATTGAAGTCCTTTTCATTTCTAGATCTATGGTCATAAATTCAGAGTTGGAAAGGACCTTAGAAGAAGGATTAGATCTCTGCTTGGCTCCAGAAGGTATAACTAAAACCAACGGGTAGATGTTACAGATAAACAATTTTTTTCCAGGAAACCTTTCCCCACAAGAAGTACTATCCCTAAGTGGACTGGGCTGCCCTGGAGAGGCAGGTGGTTTCCCCTCATTGGATATCTTCAAGCAGTGGCTGAATCACTGCTCATCAGGTGTGCTGTGCTGGGAATTCCTTTTTGTGTGGGGGTCTTCCAACTCTTCAATTATGTTATTCTGTGGGCAGAGTCTTTGCCTGGGAAGAAGGCCAAGATGGTCTCCCCATCCTATCCCATCCTCTTTAGCACCGTTCAGTGTCTTCCTTTCTATGGATCAGCCTTTCCAGTCAAGGGAAGGATTCTGACAATAAACTGACTCATCTTAAGTTAGGAGGAACTGACGTAGGGCCATGAAGGGAAGAACTTTTTGGGCCACAGCAGCAGCTTAGGAAACCTGTCACAGAATCACAGAATTTGAGAGTTGAAGGAAACTCAGTGGCCATCTAGTTCAGCCCATTACAGGAAAGGAATCCTCACTATAATGCATCTGACAAGCAATCCTCCAATCTCTTCTCAAAGACCTCAGAGGAGCGACAATTTACCAGTCAGTAAGCATTTATGAAGGGCCTACTATGTACCAGGAACTATGTAAGTACTGGGGGTACAAAGAAAGGCAAAGACAATCCCTGTCCTTGAATGCAGCCTCCTGATGCAGGCCATTTCACTTTTAGGAAGTCATCCGGCCTCTTTGTAACTTCTGTCCATTGCTCCTGGTAAAGGCCCAGAGAGTGAGTGGTCAGTGCATGAGATATGGGGGGAAGGGCCTAGAGCCAGAGTGGGAGAGGTAAGAAGAAAGGCCTCTAAATCTGAGGCTTTTCAGTTTGAAAAGATGAGGACTAAGGAGGAAGAGAAATGAAATCTGATGTTTCTGAAGGGGATGGGGTGGGGGGGGATTTGTTTAAAAAAATGTTGGGAATTAGTTCATGAGGTAGGGAGGAGAGGAGCCACCCGTGAAGTTCACAGAGGGGACCCTGGGGTGGAAGGAGACCAGGATGGGTGTCAGGAGAACATGAGCTAGTGTCTAGATCATCACCTTGGGTGGTGTTTTGGAGCTCTATCTCAGCTTGGAGTTAGGAAGACCTGAGTTCAAATTCTTATCAGATGCTTTCTGGTTATGGGACCCTGGGCAACTCATTCATCCTGTTGAAACAGATTTGATGGCCTCTAAAATTGTGGAGTCCTTTCTAGTTTTAAATCTATAATCCTATGACCTTATTTTTCTGAGCCTCAGTTTTTTCATCTATAGATTGAGGGTTGGATGAGATAGCTTCCAAGGTCCCTTGTACTTCTAAATCTATTATCTTATGACCTTCCTTTTTTGGGCCTCAGTTTTCCTATCTATACAAAAGGAGGGTTGGATTAGATAATTTCTAAGGTCTCTGTTATCTGTGACAGGCTATGTTCTTTTAAAAAACCCTTTTTTAAAAATTAGTAAAAAGCATCCTCTCCCATCCCTCCCCATTAAGTGAGAATGAAAGAGTTAAAACACAAAACAGAGCCCTGTTACAAACATGTATAGTCAAGAAAAACAAATTTCCTGCATTAGCCATATCCACATGTCTCATCCTGCACTCTGAGTTTTTCACCTCTCTATCAGGAGGTGGGTAGCATGTTTCATTATTAGTCCTCTGGAATCATGGTTGGTCATTATACTGATCAGAATTACTAATTCTTTCAAAGTTGCTTGTCTTTACCACATTGATGTTTTTGTATATATTGTCCTCCTGGTTCTGTTCACATCAATCTGCATCAGTTTTCATGCACATCTTCCCAGGTTTCTCTGAAATCATCCCCTTCATTTCGTACAGAACAATAGAATTCTACCACATTCATACCATAAATCATTCATCCATTCCTCAAAGTATGGGTATCACCTCAGAGTTCCATTCTTTGTAACTCTCTAAAAAACTACAAACATTTTCACACATCCTTAGTTAGAATTTGTTTTGCTTAGGATGAATTCCTTAATCTGACCTCCCTCTAATTCCTTCTCCTGTCATCACTTTCCATTCTGTTTCCCTATTGTATTTCTGTACCCAAAAATGTGCGTGTGTGTGTGTGTGTGTGTGTGTGTGTGTGTGTGTGTATTTTCCCTACTACTAGTTTTGAACTACTAGTTCAAATGAGAATGAGGTTTAAAAGTCAACTGCTTCCTTCACTTCTTGCTTGTATAGGTACTTGTGTGCCCTGATTACATGAGATAATTTTCCCTCATTTACCTTCATCACCGTCCAACCCCCCCTTTTCCACTACATATTCTATTTCCTCTCTTTTTACATTCTTTCTTTAAGATCTTTGAGACAGAACCACTCTGAAACCTCATCTAATAAGACTCCCTTTATGATCGCTGGTGATGAAAGGGTTCAGAGTGGACACATATGTCTTCTCTCTATATCAGAATGTAAGCAATTCACTTTTATTTAGTCCTTTATCATGGTTCATGTTTATCCTTTTGTGTTTTTCTTAATTTCTATGTTTGTACTTCAGAGTTTCTTAGTGTAATGTTTTCATCTTTTCATCAGGAATGTTTGGAAGTTCTTATTTCATTAAAGATCCATCATTTCCCCTGTAGCATATTATACTCAGTTTTGCTGGGTAAGTTATTCTCAGGCTGCAAGTCTATATATATATCCTTTGCCTTCTGTAATAACATATCCCAAGACTTCCATTCCTTTAGCATGGTGGCCACTAAACTGTGTATGATCTTGACTATGGCTCCCCAGTATTTAGATTCTTTCTTTCTGACTGCTTGCAGTATTTTTTTTTTTACTTGTAAGCTCTGGATTTTGGCTATAATGTTTCTGAGAGTTTTCATTTTGGGGGTTTCTTTCAGGAGGTGAGGGTTTGATTTTTTTCTATCACTTTGCCCTTTAAGAGATCTGGACAGTTTTCTTGTAAGATTTCTTGAAATATGACATCTAGGCTCTTTTTTTTTTTTTTTTTGGTTATACCATTCAGATAGTCCGGTGATTCTTATATTTCTTGATCTGTTTTCCAGGTTAGTTATTTTAGCTTTGAGATACCTTACATTTTCTCCTATTTTTCATGCCTGTTGGCTTTGATTTGATGTTTCTTGTTGTCTCATGGAGTCTTTGCCTTCTATGTAGTCTGTTCTAATTTTCAGGGGGTTTATTGTTTGGACAAAGTTTTGTACCCTTTGTGCTAAGCCATTAATTCCCTTTCAAATATTTTTTCCTTAGTTTTCATTTCTTTTCCAACTTTTTCCTCCAATGCTCTTATTTCATTTATTAAAAAAAATGTTTCATACTTGTTTAAAATAAACAACTCTTGCTTTATTTCTTTCAGGAATTCTAGTTAAATTTGTGCCTAAGCTATGGTTTTTTTTTGAGGCTTTTAAAAATTTTTTTTATTAATAATAGTATTTATATATATTTGAAACATTTAATCTTAAGACCTTGAATTTCAGATCCATTTCCTTCCTCCCTTGTCACCCATTCCCTCTGGGGAGATAAATAATTCAGTATATGTTGTACATGTCTAGCTATGCAAAACATTATCATAGCAGATATATTGTACAAGGTTGCTTATAATTCCCTCCCACTCATCCCACCCCCCACCTGGTTCATTCCCTACTTGATCCTGTCCCTCTTCTATAGTGGGTACTTCCAACCTCCCCTCCCCCCAAGGATGCCCTCCCATCTATCATCCCTCCTCTCATCCCCCTTCCCCCTATTCTGCTGTAGGTTGAGATATCCTATTTAGTATGTATGTCATGCTCTCCCTGAACCAAATTCAATGAGAATGTGGTTCTGCCTTTTTGCCTTCCTATTCTTCCCCTCCCTTGCAACCACTTCCCCTTGCTTCTTCTACATGAGATAGTTTACTCTACCCTGTCTCTCCCCATCTCCTCTTGCCACTTCCCTCTCTCATCTCATAATTTCACCCCTTGAGTATCCTCCCTTCCCAACAAATTCAACCTATGCCCTCTATCCATATATAACTGTAACCATATACACACACATTCACATATGTATTCATATGACCACACCCCCTTCTTCCATTATTTTCATAGTGAGAAAGATATCATCAGTCACAGTTATTGCTTTTCCATATAGGAATGTAAATAGTTCAACTTTGATAAGTTCCTTTTGATTTCTTTTCCCTGATTACCTTCTCAGGCATCTCTTCCTTCTTGTGTCTGGATGTCAAATTTTCTATTCAATTCTGGTTTTTTCTCAAGAATGCTTGAAAGTCCTCTATTCCACTGAATGACCATATTTTCCCCTGAAACAAAATACTCAGTTTTGCTGGGTAGGTGACCCTTGGGTTCAGTCCCAGATCTTTTGCCCTCTGGAATATCATATTCCATGCCCTTCGATCCCTCAGTGTAGAAGCTGCCAGGTCCTGGGCTATTCTGATTGTGTTTCCACAATATTGAAATTGTTTCTTCCTGGCTGCTTGTAGTATTTTCTCCTTGATCTGGGGATTCTGGAACCTGGCTATAATATTCCTGGGAGTTTTCTTTTTGGGATCTTTTTCAGGAGGTGATCTGTGGATTCTTTCAACCTCTATTTTGCCCTCTGGATCTAAAACATCAGGGCAATTTTCCTTGAGAATTTCTTGAAGGGTGATTTCTAGGTTCTTTCTTTGATCATGGCTTTCAGGTAGTCCAATAATTTTTAAATTGTCTCTCCTGGATCTATTTTCCAGGTCAGTGGTTTTTCCCATGAGATATTTCACATTGCCTTCTAATCTTTCATTTGTTTGGATTTGCTTAACAGCATCTTGATTTCTCATAAAGTCATTAGCTTCCATTTGCTCCAGTCTAACTCTGAAGGAATGAATCTCCTCAGTGAACTTTTGAGATTCTTTTTCCATCTGGCAAATTCGACTTTTTAAGGCATTCTTCTCCTCATTGTTCTTTTGGGCCTCCTTTGCCATTTGAGTTAGTCTATTTTTTAAGGTGTTGTTTTCCTCAGTCAGGCTGTTGACCCTCATTTCATACTTTTCCTGCATCTTTCTCATTTCTCTTTCCAATTTTTCCTCCACTTCTCTTATTTGATTTTTAAAGTCCTTCTTAAGGTCCTCTATGGCCTACAACCCGCTCATGTTTTCCCCTGGGGCTTTTGGAGCAGGACTTCTGACCTCACAGTCCTCTTCCTCTATGCTTCGACCCTCTTTGCCCCTAAAGTAGGAGTCTAGGTTTGCATTTTTCTGTTTAATTTGTTTCCTTTGTCTTGGCATTTTGCCACTTAATTACTTGACTTTTGGGCTTGTTGCCACAGTATGGCTTTAAGGCCAGATAGAGGAATTTTCGTCCTGAACATGTGGGGGGCAACTTCCGTTTCTGGCAAGCTGGAAACCCACCCACGACCTCCACCCTAGATCACAATCCAGATCCAGGGAGGTTAAAGCAAGAGCAATTACCCCCCAAGACTGATCGCTGGATCTCCCTACAGTTCGCAGGCCAGGAGCTGGAGCTGCTTCTGAAAACTGCAAAATGGCGTGTTTCCTCAGCGGCTTCTAGCCCCCAGGGGAGGGGAGGAAGCCGACGCCTTCCCCAAATACTGGTCCCAAAGTCCATAGGGCACTAACCTCTCACTTTGTCCTAGGCATGTCTATGTTGATAATTCTGGAGTCGCCACAGCTGCTGGTGTTCTGGGGTCCCTCCAGCCGGCTGCTGGCCCTGCTGGCCTGGGGCTAAAACCACAACTCAGGCACTCGGCTGTGCTCGGCTTCCTGTGCGCTGCCTGCTCCCAGACCACTGCGGTGGTCCTTCCTGCAGGGCTGCTGGGCTGTCCTCAGCAGGAGGTTAGCTTCTCTGTGTCATTCTGTGGGTGCTGGGGCTCCAGAAGTTGTTCAGAGTCCCCTTTTACATAGTTTGGAGGTAATCTGGGGGCAGAGTGGCTTGGATGAGCTGTTTCTACTCCACCATTTTGGCTCCGCCCCTTGAGGCTTTTCTTGCAGATGTTTTGGAGTCATTTTTTTCTAGGTTTATATCTTGAGCATTCTGCCACCCTAATAGCTTTTCAAAGGTGGGATTCTTTTTTTTTTTTTTTTGATTGCCCATTCTTCCAGCTTACTTTCTGACTTTGGACTTCATATTGAGTACAGGACAGGTTCTTCATATTTCTGGAAGGAAGGTCTGGACTGGTTCTGTTGCTGCTTTCTTGGGGGTATTAAATGTTGTATTATTACAGATCTCAGGTACATTACAGGCTGGGGACCTGCAAACTTTCAAGTGCTCCCAGAGGGTTCTGATCCAGGGCAAAGTCTGATTGCTGTGCCCAGCTCCCTTGCTCCCCTCCTTTCACCCCTCCCCCAGCTCTGAGCTCTGCAAATTCCTAACCTGGGTATGAAGAATATATGTCAGATGGAGGTACCTACCCTGTAGTTAGATGTGCACCTTAGTCCTAGAGAGCCTAAGAGAAAGGTCCCAAGGTCATGCTGATAGCTGGTATACAGCTCGCTATCATAGATTCCAAGGGGTGATTCCATGGGCCATACTGGGCTTCCATCAATCATTCATCCAAAAATAACCCCAGTCACACAGAATAAGAATAATTCCTTGTTTTCTCTCAGCATTGGTGTCTTTCAGCATATTATTCCTTCCATCTCTCACATTCTCTGTTCCAATCTTCAGTGTGTTCTAGGGCTTCCTGCAGCTCTAAAATTCCATATTCTCAGGTCTCATTTATTTTCTAACATTCTGTGTTCTAATAGTCTTGAGGTCCTTTCCAGTTCTTAACGTTCTGTGTTTTAATATTTTGCCTTCTAACTTCTCTTCCAGCTCTCACATTCTTCTCTCTCCTTCTGATATTCTAAGTTCTAAGGGATTGAGCCTTCAAGATTAGTTTTGAGGAAAAGGGGAGTCTAATTGGGAGGCAGCATGGTGTAGTGAGGGGGAAAAAGCCTGCCTCGGGAGTCACTGAATCTGTTTCTCTTGATTCCTGCTTTTGTAGCCTTAGACAAGGAGTCACTTAGTTTCTCTGGGTTTCAGTTTTCACATCTGCAGAAGGAGGAGGATGGCCTTTGAGGTCCTGCTCATCTACAATATTCTTGTCCTTTCTGCCCTGATATTTTAGGATCTCGTGATTCTGCCTTGGATAAAAGGCATCTGAACTACCTGAGTTGTTGTCTGGCCTTTCTGACCAGCAGCAGGGATGTCATCCACAGACCAACTGGGAAGTGTACTATGGTTTCTTATGGTCGAGGTTCTGGTGCCCTCTTCTGGTAGCTGGATCCAGACAAGATGCTTCTGCACCTCTGATCTTTGGAAGTTCTTCCTACTGTCTAACCTCAACCTCTTTTGCAAAGGCAGCTGAAGATCATTTGTTCTTTCCCACCTGAGGAGAAACATTCAAAAGATAAGGATGCATTCTCAGCCCCAGTTGACTGTTTATCTTGGCCAACCTAAAGCCAAATGGTAAGGTGGGGAGGGAGACAGCTGAAGGGACCTGGGGGAGACAATTGAGAAGAGGGCAGGTGCAGGGGATAGTGTGGAATTATTTCTGTGCATTCTCTTATTGAGAGAATAAGAGGCTTCAACATATGGCCACAGGTAACAGCTAATGCTTGGTCTTCTTTCTTTGCAATACTTAGGATGAGAGTTAACAAAAAGAGGATCATGTAGAGAAAAAACTGTCCTGGATGCCCCAGGCATCTTTGCAGAGGGGGAAGAAGCTAAGAATTTGGGAGGTGTTGCTGAGTAATCATCCAGTCAATTCTTAAAACCCAGGCCCAGTGTTTGCAGCTGTACAGGTAAAAGTGAAAGCCCGGGGGCAGCTAGGTGGCACAGTGAATAGAGCCCAGGCCCTCAGGAGGACCTGAGTTCAAATCTGACCTCAGACACTTAACCCTTGTGACCTTGGACAAGTCACTTAACCCCAATTGCCCTAAAAAAAAGTGAAAGTCCCTGCCCCAGTGAGCTTGCATTCTATTTGGGGAGGTACCATGTAAAAAATAGTTCCATACAAGGACACATACAGAGAAGAACCTGAGAGGGCAAGGCACTGGTAGCTAGGAGGACCAGGAAGGCCTCCTGACAAAGGGGAATTTGAACTGAATCTTGAAGGAGAGAGAGAATTATCCCAGGCATTCAGCCTTGCAACTTAGCTGTCATTCGCAACTCCTTACTCTCTCAAACTGTTCCCAAGTTCTGTCAATTTTACCTTAATAACTTATGTCATATATGGTCCCTTCTCTCAAGAGGCATTGGTGAGGAATGATTATAGGCATTCAGGGACAGCCAGTACAGAGGGGAAGGACATGGGAGGTAATAGCCAACATTTATAGAACTCTTGACCCTCACAACAACCCTGGCAAGCAGGTGCTATTATTATTAATATTTAATAGAAATTATTATATATTCATATTTAATTGATATAATATCCAATAAGATAAGAAAACTAAGGCAGAATAGTGTAGTGACTTTCTCAGGGTCACACAACCTAGTAAATGTCTGAGTCCAGATTTGAACCGAGCTCTTCCTGACTCCAAGTCTAGTGCTCTGTCCACTGTGTGAGGAACAGCAAGTAAATCAGATGGCTGGACCACCAAGTGGGATGATGGGAGTGAGAAGACCATAAAGGGAGCAAAGATCAGGTTGGCAACATCCATCAATTTAAGCCAAATCAGTCTTGACAATTGATAACTTCAGTATAAAATCTGGACAAAGGAGAAGAGAGTGAGAAAATAGGTTGGAAAAATGGTTTGGGATAAAACAACAAGAGGAAAAAGACCAAGAAACTAACCTTTCCTAAATCTCACAACTGTATGTGTATTGCTCAGTGGGTATCACATCCAGAGCCTTCCACCTCTCTTCTGGCTCTGGAGGTGATACCCACTGAGCAATATCACAGAAAATAACATTGACCATATCTTAATAGACAGGAAATGGGGGACTCACTTCTGAATCATCAGAAGTCAAGATCAACACCCGATTAGAAGAAAGGATGAAAATGAACAGACTGCATTTCCTCTACAGCAGCTACAGCCTGACTTGTTCAAACAAGCTGGGTAATAAAAGATGTTGACTTCAACTGCCGCCATGTCTTAGAGATCAGCTGTAAACCAGTCACTACAATGAAGAGGCCCAAAGAGTCCATAAACCACCTGAGTCAGCAAAGACTTTCCTTGTTAAATGGAGAGAGATGGCAGCTGAGGGGAATACCAGCTTAGACTATAAGCTCTCTTGTAAAATACTTTGAAGGGGGACAATGGGACTGTAACGACCAGAGTGTCATAAATTAGTACAAAGCAGTGGAAGATAAAGTGAGCTCAGAGAGCTTGGCATGAACCCTAATTAAGTCAAAGCATCCTATTCTCTCTACTCACACAGCTTGTTGTTTGGTTGTTTTTGATTGTGTCTGATGATTCCTGACTCCATTCGGGGTTTTCTTGGCAGAGATGATGGAGTAGTTTTCCATTTCCTTCTTCAGCTCATTTTACAGAGGAGGAAACTGAGGCAGACAGGGTTATGTGACTTGCCCAGGGTCATATAGCTAGTAAGTGTCTGAGGTCAGATTTGAACTCAGAAAGACAAGTCTATTCCAGGCTCAGAGCTCTGTGCACTATGGTGCCACCTAGCTGCCATGGTCATGTCATTCTCATGCTCTCTTGTCTCTGCCTGTCTCCTGGCTGCTTTCCTACTGCCTATAGACTTGTCTGTATCTTTCCCATCCTAAAAAAATCCCTTTTTCACTTGATCCATTCATCCCCACTAGCCACATTCTCACATCTCTCCTTTTAGTAGCTAAATTCCTAGAAAAAATGCAAACAATTTATGCCTCCACTTGCTTTCTCTCATTCCCTTTTAAACTCTCTTCTGACCTCATTGTTGAACTGAAAGTGCTCTCTCCAAAGTTACCAAGAATCTCTTAATTGCCCAATCTAATGGCTCTTTCTCAATCCGCATCCTTCCTGTCTTCTCTGCAGCCTTTGACACTTGATACTCTTCTAGAATTCTAGTTTTTTGTGACACTGCTTTCTCCTGGTTTTCTTCCTATCTATCTGACTATTCCTTTTCATTCTCCTTGTCATTTATCCTGGTCATGCCCACTAACTGTGGCTGTCCCAACAGGCTCTGTCCTCGGGCCTCTTCTCCCTCTATACTAGTTTGTTTGGTGATCTTATTAGATCCCTTAGATTTAGTTATTTAACATCTCTGTGCTGATGATTCTTAGATCTATTTGTCTATCTCTAACCTTTCTCCTAACCCCCAGACTCACATTTCCAACTGCCTATTGGATGTCTTAAATTGGATGTCCCAGGGGTGTTTTAAACTCAGCATCCCAACTGGAACTAATTATCTTTCTCCTTAAACTTTCCCTTTTCTGAAATTCCCTGTTACTATAGAGAACAACCATATTTTCCCAGTCATCCAGGCTTGGTGTTATCCTCCACTCTCCACTCTCTCACCACCTATGTCCAATGTGTTGCCAAGTCCTGTCAATTTTACCTTAATAACATATGTCCTATATGGCCCCTTCTCTCTTCTGATACTGCTGCTTCCCTGGGGCAGGTCCTCATCATTGTACACCTGGATTATTGCAATAGGCTGCAATAGTTTTCAAGTCTTTCCCCTCTTAAGTCTGTCCTCCTTTCAGCTAAGTAATCTTCCATGATATAGTAAAATAGTTTATTCAATAAACTCTAGTGGCTCCCAATCACCTTCAGAATAAAATATTTTAAAAATCCTTTGTTTGGGGTTCAAAGCCCTTCCTAATCTATCCCTCTCCTACCTACCTTTCTAGTCTTTTTTTAACACCTCATCCCCTCAATTCAGATTCTAACCTTTCTACACTTTGTCTTGCTATTCCTGGAACAAGATACTCTATCTCCCCAAAATACATTCTGTCTCCTAACTCAGCATTTTCACCGGCTGTTCCTCATGCCTCTTCATCTTTGCTTCCTTTTCTCCTTCAAGTCCTAGCTAAAACCTCATCTTCCACAAGAAGGCTTTACTGATCTTCCTGAGTGCTGGTGCCTTCCTTCTGAGATTTGCCCAAATGGATCTCTCTGTATCTTGTCTGTACATAGTGTTTGCACTATTGTCTCCTTCATTAGATCGTGAGCTCCTTGAGGGCAGGGATTGTCTTCTGCCTTTCTTTGTATCCTCAGTGCTTAGCAAAATGTCTGGCACTGCTAAATACATATTTGGTGACTGACTGCTACATCTGTTGTCTCTCTGACTTTGCACTAGTTGTCCCTCATGCCAGGAATGCCCTCCTTCCCCACTTCTATCTCCTAGAATCCCTGGTTTCCTTCTAGACTCAACACAAGTGCTACCTTCTACATGAGACTTTTCTTGGTCTCACTAATTGCTAATGCCTTTCCTTCCAATACAAAAACCTATATATGTACATGTTTTCACCCCGCTATTGAACATAAGCTCAACGAGGCCAGGGCTTGCTTCAGTTTTTGTCTTCGTATATATTGTAAGTGCTCAGCAATGTTTGTTGATTTATTGCTATAGATTATAGGATCATAAATTTAGATCTGGAAGGACTTTAAAGGCTTCTTTCTCCCCCATTTTATAGATGAAGAAACTGAGTTGACTTATACAGCTAGTATGTATGTAAAGGTAGAATTTGAGCTCAGGTCTTACCATCTCTGAGTCTCATGCCCTATGCACCATGGTAGCTGGCAAACTATGGCCCATGGAGCAAATCTTACCTGCCACCTATTTTTGGACAACCTGTGAGCTAAGAATGGTTTTTACATTTAAATGTATGGCCAGTGAGCTAACCAGGGGTTTTGTAAACAAAACAGACAAGCAAGCAAATAAAAACCCTGGTTACCTTGAAAACCATGCAAAAACAGGCAGTGGGATAGATTTGGCCCAGAGGCCATGGTTTGCTCATCTCTGCTCTACTGCCTTTCATGAAGCAAATGAAACTTGAACAAGGAGAACAAGAAGATTAAGATGGAACAGATTTGCCAGTTTCTGGAAATGACCTTTCTTTATCATCAGTAACAGTGAAACCACCACTTCCATACCCAGGCACTGAATGAGGAAATGGAAGGGGCTCTCAAGAGGCAGAATCAGGAAGAACACTCTCAGATGTCTAAGTTTCAGGTGACAGTTCTAAAAATATTAAAGGATTTTCAGAATTTCAATGTACCCCAAAGAGGGGAATATAAGCAAAGAATGGAGAAAAAAACACAGCCAAGTTTTTTTTTTTAGCTGAAAAAAGAGAACTGTGAAGTCATCCGCACCACTCTCCATAAAAATCTTTATGAGAATAATCTGTGTATATCCAGAGAGTATCCTTGATGAGAATGTGAACTGGGAACAATCAGCCTTTTTCAGACAATTGTCTTTGGTGGAGCAGTCTCTCGCAATTGACGAAAAGGTGTGACAAATACAAAGATGTTGTGATTACAAAAAAGCATTTGACCACAGTAGAACAAAACTCTACCCCACAGCCTCCCCTCAAACAAGGTATCTCTCATGCAAATGTTAAGATTATACAAAATTTCTTGATAGATGCAACCATTGAGATAATTTTGTTCAATGATCCTCTGATTAGCAATCTCAAGTGAAGCATAAATCAGGGAGGTGTCTCTGCTTGTCAGAATTATTTGTCACTGTCATGGAGAACATCACAGGCAGAGTCCAGATGGAAAAAGGATTCTCTATGTTGTAGGTGGCTCAAAACCCAGTCTCCTTGGTGGAGATTGAATGTTCCCCAAACCCCCAGGTTCCTTCCACCTATAAATAGTGAGGCTTTCCAGAGCAGTGGTGATTGTTCAATCTTTTTATCAGTAGTGTCTCCCTCTTTGTGTCCCATTTCGAGATTTTCTTGGCAAAGAAACTGGAGTGGTTTGTCATTTCCTTCTCTACCTCATTTCACATATGAGGAAACTGAGGCAGGATGAAATCCAGGGTCACACAGCTAGCAAGTATCTGAGGCTGGATTTGAACTCACGAAGATTAATCTTCATGACTCCAGGCTGGGTGCTCTATCCACTATGCCATCTACCTGCACTAATCTGACATACTCAGACCAGAGCAGTGGGGTCAAATTCACTGTTGTTATTTGTTCTATGTTCTTGAAGAGGACCATGACATCAGAAAGGGGATGCCTCAAATTTCAAGTGAATTGGATTTAAGTGAGGCAGGGCTGTGCAAAGTCACTAGCCTCATTTTCTCCTCCAGAACCATCTGGGTCCAGAGGAAATATATAGATCAGGATGACTGGAGATGGTCCTGGATACAGTGGGAGACCTAGGCCTTTTTAAGCTAAGATCTTTCTTAGTTCTCACTTTGAGGCAGTACCCTTTTACTGATTAAGGCTAGGTAAGAAATGACCCAAGGAATGGTCCCTTTTACCTAATAAAAAAAAATTAGTCTGGGAGGGGAAGACCCTCAGAGTTACTGACCAGAACTGAAACAATTACTATTTACATTCAGCTTTGCATTTGCATTGGCAAGGAAATATTTGGGGAAAAATAGGGGCTGCCCTATGTACTTCAGGAAACCATGGATGGATCTGTACACAGAAAAGTTTAGCTTCTCACTGATAGGTAAGATGTAACTGCCACCTGAACCCAAGTCCTTAATTGTTATCGGGAGGCTCACATGTTCTGTCAACTCATTCTGGGCTTAGAGTTCCCTCAGCAAAGCTCAGCGGCCCTCCCCCTTTACCTCTCTATTTTTTTTTTTTGTTGGTTGTTTTATTCTAATATTCGTTTTTATCTTTTTTCTTTATTTGCTTATCTTGTGACAAACTGTTATAAGCACTTGCAGGTGATAATCTGTGAGGACTTTGTAAAATGTCCTTTGTTGAATTTGTATAACCTTAAATTTCGGGGTTATTATAACATCTAGGCCTACCAACTGTGATAGTGATGCGCCTTCTCAAAAGGTTGTTAATCCTGGGCCTGTGTAAGTAGGGAGCTCTATAGAGTATGGGGTATCTTCCTATGGCATTTAGGAGACCATTCAAAATGGTGTCATGTGAACCTTTTGACTTTAGTGCAAGACATTGGAGGAGGCTCTGGAAAGGACAATGTTTGAACCTCCCTGATACCAGGTAACTTTCCAGAATTGGGGATGTGGGCAAATGTGCCCACTGCAACCAGGTCTATTTGCTGAGGACACTAAATATTTAATCAGGGGAAAAGAGTAATGAGGATAAAGCATGTACAGAGCTGCTTTGCCTATTTCTGTCTGATGACATGTATCTTAGCACTGAAAGAACATGGAGCTTTGGAGAGATATAGTAAACCCTGGGTGGTTTCTGGTTCATTCTCTTTGTTCTACTCTTTATGATGATGTGACAGGGAAGTCTACCCTGCAGGGTAGGAGTAGGGGCCATACTTTCTCTTGCCTTGGAACCATGGTGCCCACTCCAATATGGCATCTAGAGCAGGGATTTCAACTGAACTAACTTGAACCTGGGCCTCTGGCTGGGTCTACTTGGTGTTGTTTCTTTCCTGAGCTTGGGGGATTCAACATAGATCTTGAGAAAGATGTGTCCATGTTGGGAGGGAACCTTGGGAGTTTGGGAGGTCTGGAGATCTTGGGTCTGTTGGTTGGAGTTGACTGTGGAAGGGGAGTTTCTACATTGGAATGATAGGTACAAGAGCTTAGCTTTTGGCTGGCTTGTCAGAAGACAGGGTCCCAGTGGAAACTATTTGGAAAGCACTGAGTTGAGGTACTTGTGAAAATACCTACTTGCAAACTGCTCTTGATGGTATATAATAAGTACTTAATAAATGCTTATTCATTCATTCATGCTTTAAGGACAACCAATCTCTTGGGTGAGTATAATGGTAGCTTTGTTATTAAATTATGCTTGTTAATTTTCCTGTCAATGTATTCTTGTGGGTTTTGTGGGTGTTACATATTTCTTTTGTGTAGAGGAAATAAATAGCTGCCTCTTCAAAACCATGCCTTACTGCTGTCTCTTCCTGAAATTTCCCTCAGTACCTGAGGCTTCCTCTCTTTGGAACATCCTACTACTCCTGATTGTGGGATATTCCTCTGAAAGGCACCTCTCCCTCCCCCTTATCCTATTGGGAGGATAGGCTCCTCCTAGACCATTCCATGAAGGGGTCTAGGTCAGCCTGCTTCAGCACCTTCCAACCCTGCTTTGGACTTTCTGGACTTCAAAATCTTCCTCTCTCCTCCTTTAACTGTTGTCTTCACCCATACTCCTTGAGGATAAAGACTATCTCTTTCCTTCCTTCCTTCCTTCCTTCCTTCCTTCCTTCCTTCCTTCCTTCCTTCCTTCCTTCCTTCCTTCCTTCCTTCCTTCCTTCCCATATTGTAAATGTATACCTTTCTGCTCCTTACTTTGGGAAGATCCTAGGTCAGAGCCAAGCCTAAGCTACAGATCTTACTCCCCCTCCCTTCCTATCCCCGCCCCCCGCCAGGATTCTAGGTTAGGAGTGTAAAGAAGCCTTTGTTTGGTGTGAGAAATTACCTTCTCTCCCTTCTCTCAGTAGAGCTCAGCTCCCCTAAGGATGAATCTGGGGGCCCAGAGCAGAGGGGCTCCTGACTGGAGGTCGAGGATTGCCCCAGGCCTTGGGCCTAGCAGCAATCTGTAACTATTCCACAAGGAAAACTCAGGGTTGAGAGAGCACTGCCATCTAAGCCTCCTGTCTGTGCTGTCTCCTCTATTTAGAGTGTGAGCACCTTGACCTCAGAGACCTTCCCACACTCTATCTGTCTGCCCAGCTCTTAGCCTGAGAATCCAGGTGGGAGGTGATCAGGCGCTGACCTAGGCCAGTGGCCAGGTGTGTGGAGAGAAGAGGACACATGGCAGAGGTGCTTTGAGGGTACAATCAAGAAGACTTAATAATAGCTAGCACTTACCTGAGTCTAAGATTTACAAAGTGCTTTACAAATATTGTCTCATTTGATCCTCAGAACAACCCTGGGAGGTAGGGGCTATTATTACCCCCATTTTGCAGATGGGGGAACTGAGGCTGAGAGAAGTGACTTGCTCAAGGTCACACAGCTAGTAAGCATCTGAGGCTGGATCTGAGTGAGGGTCCCCCTGACTCCAGGTCCAGCAGTTTGGCTCCTGTGCCACCTAGCTGCCTTGGCAAAGGACTGGAGATGAGGGATGAGAGAGGGCACTTCTTGGAAGGGCATGTTAAGGCTCTCCTGAACTTGTGCTTTTGAATTAGCTCGAGGGAGGTGTCTCTCCCCTCTGTGCTCTCTCTCCATAGGCCTCCTGGGGGGACCAGATAAAGTGGGTGGGTTTTCTCCTCTCTTTCTTGTGTTGTCTGGGACCATAAAGACTCCTAAGCTTGAAGAAAGGATTTTAATAATCTTGTGAAGAATTATAATGGGGCAAAGCAGCTGGAAATACCTTGACCCTGTGGAGCCCAGAATTTATGTCCTCTTTGAGATGAGGGAGAGTCACCCTTCAGGAATCACTCCATGTCTTGTTTTATTTCTGTTTTCTGGCTAACTTGGGCATACCCTAAGGGCTTTCCATTCCAGCTGTTTGTGCAGTAGGCGACGAACCTCTCCACTGGAAAGAGTCACTGAGACTCTGATCATGAAGGGAATGGCTGTCATAGAATGTCACTTTGAAAAATAGTTTTGGGGGGTGGCTAGGTGGTACAGTGGATGGAACACATGGTGCTGGAGTTAAGAAGACCTGAGTTCAAATCTGACCTCAGACACTTACCAGCTGTGTGACCCTGGATAAGTCACTTAGACCCAATTACTTCCCCCTCAGAAAAGTAGTTTTGGGGCAGTGCAAAGAACACCAGCTTTGAAGCTTTCAGATCTGGGTTCCAGTCCTGTCTCTGGCACTTAATAGTGGGATAACCTTGGGCAAATCACTTTGCCATTGTGGGCCTCAGCCTCTTTGTCTGGAAAACGGGGTGGTGGGAATCTATAGTTTAAAAGAGCTCAGTTCCTTTGCCCAAGTAACAAGTCCAGTAAATGATGAACAAGCATTAAAAAAGTTTTTGGTGTCTTTTGTTTTTATATCATCTACGTTTCCTGATGTGTCCCTCCCTTTCTACACCCCCAGAGACCTGTCTCTCATAATGAGGAAACATAAGGGGAAAAAGTCCAGCAAAACTAATCTAACAAAAAGGTTGGACACATGTTGTGTTCCATACCCATAGTCCCCCACCTCTGCAAAGAAACATAGCAAGGTGCATTCTCATATCTTTCCTGTGGGGCCAAGCTTGGTCATTATAATTGTGTAGCATTCAGTTTTGATTAATTTGTTCTTTTCCCATCAACAAGCATTTATTAAAGCGGCGGCTAGGTGGCGCAGTGAGTAGAGTGCCTGCCCTGGAGTCAGAAGGACCTGAGTTCAGATCTGACCTCAGACGCTTAACACACACAAACAAAAACCTAGCTGTGTGACCTTGGGCAAGTTACTTAACCCCAATTGCCCTCCAAAAAAACCCCCAAAAAGCAAGCATTTATTAAGCCCCTACTTTGTGTCAGACACTGTACTAGGTGTAGACCCTGTCCTCAAGAAGCTTACAGTCTAGGGAACAGGATGTATGAACTACTAGATGAGGAAATACCTTAGACCAGTGCAGGCCAGCATTTTCTCTGCAATTTAAAGTGTGTAGAGTTGTCCAGAGACTTGAGAGATTAAGTGACTCACTCAGGTTCTCACAACCAGTATGTGTCAGAGGGTAAGACCTGAACCTGGATCTTCCTGGCTTCAAGGTCACCTCACTATCCATTATACCACACTGCCTCTCATGTTCTAAATTGATTGCAAATCTGGTGCTTTTTCTCCTACACCAATAGCACTGCCTCCCCCCCTTCCTATCACCTGTGAGATTCTGGTGGAAACACCCAAGCAAGCCCTTATTGCTAACTTTTTGCCTTTAATCCCAGCATAGCTTGGGAGGTAGGGAGTAGGGTTAGAAAGTGCTTTCCAAATAGTCCTATGATGTAAGTAGTTCAGGTATCAACATTACTATTTTCTAATGGGGAAAAGGCACTAACTCTTATAGCTGGAAAGCTGCTTAGAGTCAGGAGACCTAGTTTCAAACCTCTCATCTGAAGCTTAACATTCATTTATAGTCCAAGTGCAGTTGGGCAACCCCTTATTGACTAAGTCACAGAGAGATCATATGTATAACCTGGAGTTCCCCACTCTGACACACTCACAGAAAGAGGAAATAGCTTGATTGCAGTCACCCACAGCTACTAAGAGTCAGAGTCAGCTGGGACAGCAACCCAGGTGCCCTGACTCTAAGAACTCCCTTTCCTTGTACCTGGAATTTCTGACCTCTGCTCTCCTTATGATGACTTGGGAGGTTATTCCCCAACTGATGAATTTTTTTTTTTGCCTTTTTGGAGGGCAATTGGGGTTAAGTAACTTGCCCAAGGGCACACGGTTAGGTTTTTTTTGTTTGTGTGTGCATTAAGTGTCTGAGGCTGGATCCGAACTCAGGTCCTTCTGACTCCAGGGCCGATGCTCTACTCACTTCGCCACCTAGCCGCCCCTTGCAACTGATGAATTTTTAAAGGATTCTGAACAGGCAGTTTTCAGATGAGGAAATCAAAGCTATCTTTAGTCATATGAAAAAAATACTCTGAATCACTATTGATTAGAGAATTACAAATTAAAACTCCTCTGAGCTACCACCTCACACCTATCAGATTGACCAATATGGCAGGAAAGGAAAATGATAATTGTTGGAGGAGATATGGGAAAATTGGGACACTAATGCACTTTTGGTGGAGTTGTGAACTGATCCAACCAATCTAGAGAGCAATTTGGAACTATGCCACTATGCATACTTTTTGACCCAGCTGTATCACTACTAGGTCTTTATCCCAAAGAGATTTTTTAAAAAGGGGAAAGGACTTATTTATACAAAAATTTTTATAGCAGTTCTTTTTGTGGTGGCAAAGAACTGGAAACCAAGGGGATGCCCATCAATTGGGGAATAGCTGGCCAAGTTGTGGCATAGATTGTAATGGAATATTATTGTGCTATAAGAAATGATGTATAAGCTGATTTCAGAAAAACTTGGAAAGACTTACATGAATTGATGCACAGTGAAGTGAGCAGAACCAGGAGAATAGCAACATTGTACAATGAATTGTGAATGACTTAACTATTCTCAGTAATACAATGATCCAAGGCAGTCCCAAAGAACTCATGATGAAAAATGCTTTCCACTTCCAGAGGAAGATCTGATGGAGTCTAGGTCAAAGTATACAATTTTTCACTTTCTGTATTTTTTTCCCCTTTGGGTCTGTGTCTTTACAACATGACTAATATGGTAATATGTTTTTGAATGACTGAACATCTTTAACCCATATCAGATTGACTACTGTTTCAGGGAGGGAGAAGAGGAGGGAGGGAGAGAGGAAATCTGAAAGTCAAAATTTTAAAAAATGAATGTTAAAAATTGTCTTTACATGTAACTGGGATAGAAAACAAAATCTTATTTAAAAAAAAAGATGACTCAAGAGGATTGTCTAATGACCTCTAGGGGTGAAAACTTGAGGCTGTTGAGGATTCAAGAGCTTTACTTCAGAATCAATCTGTTAGCTCCTGCCCCATCCCTATCCCCCACATATACATACATACAAACACACATACATGCAGAAGGACAGACAGAAATAAGGACACATGAATTCATAGATATATACATGTTGTACTGAAGCATACATGTATGTGGATACACAGTTTGGTGGGGAAAAGCCTAGAAAAGATGACAACAAGCAAAAAAAATGCTAAATGCTAGAGGGGCTGTGGGAAGATAGGTACCCTTATGCACTGTTGGTTAAGGTGTGAATTAGTCACAGCTAATAGAACCATCTAGATGGTACAGTGGTTAGAATTCTGGGCCTTGAGTCAAGAAGACCTGAGTTCAAATTTGGGAGATGGAGTAACTAATGGGAAGGAAGGATTCTTGGTCCATGGTGTAAAGCCAAGCATGAGCAGCTTTCCAGAGGACTGACTTGGAGGATAGCTCTAAGGTTCTGATCACATAGTATAGTGGACTCTCTATTTATTCAGTAGTAAATTAAAGCAAAACATTCACAGAAACCAAAGTACAGCATTCACAATGGTATAACTTAACAACTTATCACTAAAGTGGCCACATAGTTTTCACCAAAGTGGCCCCATAGTTTTAAACAAAAGATGTCATTTAGTAAGTCCTTAATTCAATCATCCTTAAGGAGCAAGAAAGGACACAAAGTTCAAAGGTCAAAGTTCTCCACCCCTTGGTCACATTGTCTTAATCTCTCAGTCAAAAAGTCTTCTTTCTTCTTAACTGGAGATTAGTTTCCAATCATCCTTAAGAGGTACAAGGTACAGAGGACAAAGTTCTCCCACCCCTAGGCCACAGTAAATCATGATCTTCTCAGTCAGCATTAAGCACCCAAGGAGACCTCTTTTCATCTTGACTCAAGGCTGGTTCTCAAATTCCATGGTTCCTCTTCCATGGGTCCATCTCCTGCCTGAATTTTCCCAATTGTGACCTGGATTTGAAGGTAGGCAACTCTCAGCTCCTTATCCAGCTTCTCATCCAGTTCCATATTGAACCGCACAGTGTCCAGTCCACCTCAAGTCCTTGGCAGTTTCTGTTTCTGGGAAGACAAAGCTTAACAGAGCCACAATAATATTTATACACACTTCTGGCACCATCATTAATTCACTATCTGCCTGTGAAATCAACACAGACCCACAAGGTCTGAGAGCTCAACACAAATGGTCAGTATAGTTCCAGGGCCTCTGAAACCCTCCTCCAGGACTTCTATAAACAGACAACAAGAAAATCCTCTTTTGGGTCTCCAGTAAGGTCCCAGGGCTTCTGTACAAAGTATCACAAACAAAAATCAACGCAAGATACCACAAGGTTTCTCCTCAACTCTGCCACACAAGTGTTCTCTTCTTAGTACTGCTCTTTCCCTGCTTGGGCTTCTCCTTATATATGGTCATTAAGCTCCTCCCTGTTCTGCCCTTTCCTGTTGCATCAGCAACAGGGGTTCACAAGTTGTGGGACTGACATATTCTGTTTCTTAATAAAGACTTGATATAATCGTGGGCAAGGCTTAAAAGAAACTTGAACTGAAACAAGGTGCTAAATAATTAAATAGCTGAAACAAGGCGCTAAGTACTTCTTTGTTTGCCATTACTAATGGCTAGATAGATTACTAAATGGATGGATGCATGTAGATAGTGAGCATTAGCCAATGCCCTGTATCTCTCTGTCTCTGTCTTTTCCAGTGTGCCAGGTACTATACTAAGTGCTGTGGATATAAAGGAAAACTAGCAAGATCATCTCTGCCCTCAGGGAGCTTACATTCTAATAGGGGAAAAAACACATAAAAGGGGAGCTAGAAAGGGAGTGTTGGCAGAAAAGATAGGTCAGTACCAGGAAGAAGGGACTTTGGGAATTGATTCAAGGGGCCCTAGCAAGATAAGGCCAAAAGCTTACTTCTCAGAGCTGGAGGGAGCCAGAGGTGAATTCCATGTTTCTGCTTAGTTGGAAATGGAATTTGAGGCCTGTTGTGACTTTCTTAGAGTAAAAGAGAATGAATATCTTTGTCAAAAAGCCAAGTTCCTTCACCTAGTGTATGCTACTGTATGGTAAAGATCCTGCCCTTTTGGCTAAAGCCTGAGACCCCCCTCCCTTCTCACTGAACCTCCATTAGAAAGAATCTGCATTTCTGGGGTCCCTGGAGAAGTTTGCTTTCTCTTATCCTTTTAAGTAGGAGACCTGGATGGACCCTGGGGCTTGGGTTGGCTCATTTTATTTATTTTCTTTAACTGCTTCTCTCCCTCTTTTTAAATCTAATTTTTCAGCTTCTGTTTTTATCTTCACTCAAGCCTTCTCTTTAATGCAATGAATGTGTGTCTGTTTCCCTGAGTTGGCCCTGCCAGGGGAATTGCAATCTAAACCAAACAAGTTGGCTTTTAAAATGAAAATTTTACGGGCAGCATTTCCTCATTTAATGGAAGGCACAAAAGTTGCAAGTAAAAGCAATTAATGAGGAGCTGGGGCTCCTTGTCCAAGGAATTCAGACAAAAAAAGAATAAGATTGTGTCAGAGTGAGCAACATGTGCAGTGACCTGGGGGAACTGGGAGGACGGAGGGCTTGCCTCTCCTGCCTCTGTGCTGAGAATCACAGAACCTCCATGGCATAGTGGAGGAAGTGCCAGACTTGAGTTTGGATGTGCCGCTCCAATCTTACCTCAGAAACTTCCTAGCCATATGACAGTGGGCAAATCTGGGCTTCCTTTTCCTTGTCTGGAAAATGAGGGAATTGGACTCAGTCAGGAAGGTCACACACAGCTCCAAATTTATGACTTTTGGGGAGGGGCATTGATTCTTCATGACACTTTAGAATCCAAGTCATCAAAGATGAAAAAAGTACCATGAGGAAGAGAGATCAGGCTTGTTTTTATCTCTCACTAAGAAAGACTGCTGGACCTGAGGGTGCTGGAACTATTGACCAAAGGGTCCCTCTCTGATCTAGATGACTCACACACATTGACAGGATTCTGTCTTGAGGCAGGAAGCTGGGTTGGAACTCTAAAGAGAGTTTCAGCTTCCCCACCCCCTCTCTTTGGCTCTTTATACCCCTACTTTGGAGGCCAAAGAGAAGATTACTTAAAGCTTAGATTCTGGTTCAGACTCCCTAAAGTGAGAAGTCAAAAGGCACTCAGTATACAATATATCAGGTATGGAACAGCTATTTATTTCCTTCATGCAAGTGGAGGAAATTAATACAAAGACTCATAAGCACACATTAGCAACATCCCCCAAGCCCCCAAAGCAACAAACTTTAAAAAGCAGCATCAGAAACATAAATGTTGTTCTACTCTCCCAGAAGGTTGAGACCTAAAATTGTCCAAGATGCTGAGTGAGGCAGCTTTTCACTTTCACCTCAGCTCTGCACTGTCCAGTTAAGTTCCTTGGAGTATGTGTGTAACAGGAGAGACTTACTGATGAGGTCTCAGTCCCGGGAGTGTGTATATTTGTGAGTCTGTTATGGGAAGAGCCTGAAGACATGGAGTTTGGGGGCTTGGCTCTGTATATATAGAACAGGTATATAGAACATATCTAGATAGATAATCTATGCCATGGTGCATCCATACACCGAGTGCCTTTTTCATTGGCTGCTGAACTGGACTTGGATGTTCATTCAGAAGACACTAGGGTCAAAATGGCTCTCTGTTTTCCTTGTCTGGCCACATTTAAGTGAAGGAGACAAGGACTGTGGCAAACCTCTGGGTGGGGGGGAGAGAAACAGAGACAGAGACAGAGATACAGAGATACAGAGAAACAGAGAAAGACAGAGAGAGAGACATACACAGAAAGACAGAGACAGAGACAGAGAGACAGAGAGAGAGACAGAGAGACAGAGACAGAGAGAGATCTAGTACCTGTAACCTGCTTTCCTCATTTAGGAGAAAACATGGTTCTGCCATTGCTTTTGTCCCCATTGTACGACTTCTTTACTATCATAGGTGAAAGAGCTTTGGAGATGGAAAGGACAGGGAAGGACAAGTTGAGAGAATGAGCTGCCAGGAACTGGAGTCCATGCCTGTGTTTTTGATGTGCCCGTACAGCCCTGAGGATGCTAGCTGTGCATTGGACACTGAAACTAAGATGCTGGGTCCTATTAGTGAGAATTACGGGGGAGACAGAGATGGGCAAAATTGAATCCTTGTCTTTCCAGAGTTCTCATGCCTGGGGGCAGGTAAGGGCTAAAGCATATAAACAGGTCACCATCATTCTAATCTGAACTTGAAAAAGCCTAGGAGGGAAATGATCAAAATATTCTCCAGTCTCAGAGAAGGGAGAGGTCTCTTTTAGGTGGGGGCATCAAGGAAGTCTCTTTGGATGAGGCCTTGAAGTGTGGGTAGAATTTTGACAGAGATAAAGTAAGGGAGAAGGACATTCAAGGATGGAGGGGAAGGTAAAAACAAAGGTGGGGAGGAAGGATAGTAACTTCAGACCACTGACATTCTCTATCCTGTCCTCAACTGCCTTCAGCCTGTGGAGGTCAGGGAGACTCTGTCATCACCATATGATTGACCAAGGTTGACCAAGGCCAGTGTTGCCCAAAGAGGGAGATCTCTGAGTGATGGAGTTTAAGACCATTCCAAAAGCATCTCCTTCTGAGCCAACTGACTGCTTTTGGGGGAAGGGCAAAGACAGATGGATCCTTGTGGTACAGTGGAAAGGACAGTGGGTTTTTTGGGCACTATCACTCACTCCCTGGATCACCTTGGGCAAGTGACTCCCCCGGGCCAGGCCTCATTTTCCTTATCTGTAAGTGGAACGTCAGTGGGAGAGGGCCACATTTGTAGTCAGAAGGCCTCCGTTAAAGTTCCATCTCTGCTGGATCACCTGTGTGGTCTTGGGTAAGCCAATGGACTGTTTTGGACCTCAGGTTCCTTACCTATGGGATGATGAGGTTGTATCAAATGCCTTCTAAGGTCTTACTCAGCTGGAGATCTGTGATTAAATGATCTTGGGACAGTCTCATACCTCTTACATCTTTAAATGGCTGAACCTATGGCCTGCTACCTTCCCTAGAGTCGTTTCAGGCCCCTGCCTCCCCCATTCCCATGAAATTCCTCAGCCTGGGCTGCTCTTTTCTTGGGGGGGGAGTAGATTAGGGAAAAATGAAGAGGGGGAGGGGCAGCCCTGGCCTCCATGTCTGGCAGCTGCAGTTGCTACAACCTCTGCTGATGCTCTTGCTGCTGCTGGGAGAAGGTGCCCAAAAGGCCAGAGTGTTAATGACAGTAATTGCACTATTTTTTTTTCTTTTAGTTTAGAGTCACAAAATGAAGCCGCCTGGCTCCCGCTAATCACTTTAGGTGGGGGCTGAGGTAGCTCAGATCAATGGTTACCTAGGCAGAAAGCAAAAATGATTCTTTATCCCTTTCCTCCCTGTTCTCCCCTTCCCTTTCTCTTTCTCCTCTCTCCTGTGTCTCCTCCCTTTCTTTCTTCTCTGTCTCTCTTTATCCCCCTCTCCCTTTCTATCTTCCCTTTCCCTTCTCATCTTCTATATCTCTTTTTCTCATACTCTGTGTTCTGGAGCTCCCTTTTCTCTCTCTCTCACTCCTAGTCTTTTCACTTATCTTTCCTCCTCATTCTCTCTATCCTCTCAAATTCTTACCTTCTTTCTTTCCTGCTCCCTTTTTTCCTTCCTCTCCTCCTCTCCTCCTCCTTTTTGTCTCATGCTCATATTTTCTTTTTTTTTCTTTTTAGAGGGGGGAATGTAGGGCAATTGGGGTTAAGTGACTTGCCCAAGGTCACATGGCTAGTTGTGTGTGTGTGTGTGTGTGTGTGTGTGTGTGTGTGTGTGTGTGTGTATGTATGTGAAGTGTCTGAGGTCAGATTTGAACTAGGTCCTTCTGACTCCAGGGCTGGTGTTCTATTCACTGCACCACCTAGCTGCCCTCCATGCTCATATTTTCTTCCCTCTTCCTATTCTTCTTCCCTCCCTCCTTCTTTCTCCTTCCCCTCTTCTCATCTCCCTCTCTCTCCCTGCTTTCCTTCTTTTCCTTGACCCCTCCCATCTCATTCTCTTCCCTCTCCTCTCTTTCCCATGCTCTTCACCTCTCCATCTTCTCCATGTTTTCCTTTTTATTCTCCTTCTCCTTTGTCCTGTCCCCCTTCTCTTCCTCTCCCCATATTTCCTGTTTTCTCAAGTCTTCCCTCTTTCTCTCTGCCTTGGTACATTTATAGATATATACAAAGGAAATACAATATTGTTATTATTATTGTTATTTGGAAAGTACTCTGGGATCAGGAGAGGTTTCATGCAGAAGATACTACATGGGCTGAACTTGAAGAAAACTAAACCTTCTAAGGAACAGAGGTAAGATGGGAGGGTGTTCCAGGCATGGAGAATAACCATTGCAAGGACACAGAAATGGAAGATGAAATGTTGTGTGTGAGGTACAGATTGACTGAATTACAGAAGAGTTTATGATGGGTTGTGATATATAACAAAGCTGGAAAGATAGGCTAGAGTCAGCTTGTGAGGATCTTTCATCCTACAGATAAAAAGGAAATATGGAAGGAAGTTTTGTGAATAGAGGGCCTCACCCTGACTGCTGTCTGGAGGAAGGCTTGGAGTGGGAAAAGAAGAGTCAGGGAGACAAATAAAGAGGTTGTTTCAATGGTCCAGGAAAGGGGCAATGAGGGCCGCAGCTTTTGCAGTGACTGTCTGTATGAATGGAGAGAAGTAGAGATGGGAAGGTGAAAACAACGAGATGACAACTGATTGGCCAGAAGTTGAGCATGGTGTCCTTGATGGATGTGACAGGGTTTGGCACATGCACAGAGTGCCTCTGATGGTGTCTCCCTACATGAAGAGGCTGGATGGCTGACTTCTGGGAGAATCAAGATGACAAGGAACTGATGTGTCCTAGCAAGACATTGGGGCACGTGTAGACATTCTGTAACTGGTTCTAATCTGTTAACTACACGGTTTGGAAAAGATTGGCTGAATAACCACCAAAAAGGTACCAGTGACCAGAGCCTTGGGAATTTTCTCTTTGACTGCTTGCTCTTCGTTTGACTCCTTTCCTTACAGCATCCAGAGAGACACAGTTCAGTAATGATGGAGGCCTTGGGCCTTTAGCCTTAGAAGTCAAAATGTTGACCTGTGAAATGGCCTCTCCTTTGCTTCTGTGTTGTGTTCTTTACCATTTTTGTGTGTGAAGGGACTAGAAACTCTGACCCTGTGAATTTGAAAAGACCATTGAGACAGTGTGCAGATTTTGCAGCCAATCAAAGATTTTTCTCCTAAACACATGTTTAGTAGACTGGAGCCAGTAATAGGATTTCTACCCATGTTCCAATGTCTCTCTAAGGCAGAGGTGTGAGGCCACATTGCATCCTGCACTGGAGTTGCTGGCCAGAAAAACCAGATTAAAATGTAATTGGGAAATATTTAACAAAATAAATAAAAATAGAATATAGATAATGTTAACAGGTGGTTTTCTAAACCAATATGTGGCCTGCAGGGATCCTTATGTGGTTTAGTGGCCGCCATTTCTATCTGAGTTGCACACCATTGCTCTAAGCCACTTCCATGAATTGTAGGCTCTTCCAAACTCTCCACATGGGAAGATGCTATCAAAGATGCCATGTGCTTGGCCTATGGGTCAGACTCTGTTACCCAGAAATAGAGAATTTGAGAAGACAGGTGGATTTTGGGGAAAGATAATGAGCTGTTTTGAACATGTTGAGTTGGAAATGCTTGGGTTCAAAATGCCCAGGAAGAAATTGGAAATGTCAAGGTGGAGCTCAGGAGAGAGACTTGGGTTGGAAATACAGCTCTTGGAGAAATCTGCACTGAGATGATAATAAAGTCCTTGGGACCTGATAAGATGAGATAGAGAGAGAGAGAAAGAAGAGAAAGAAGGAGGAGGAGGAGGGAGAAGAGAGGAGAGTGAGAAGAGAGAGGGAGGAAGGGAGGGGGGAGAAAGAGAAAGAGAGAGAGAGAGAGAGAGAGAGAGAGAGAGAGAGAGAGAGAGAGAGAGGGAGGGAGAGAGAATAGAGAAGATGACTCAGGACAGAGCCTCATAGTTAAGGGATGGGACCTAGATGATGTAGCTGCAGAGACTGAAAAGGAAAGGTCAGACTGGTAGAAAGAAAATCAAGATAGAGCAATGTCATAAAAATTATTGAGGAGATTCTCTAGGAGGAAGCAGTGTCAGACAGCATCAAATATTTTCAGATCCTTCCGGAGTATGAGTTTTATTCCCCAGCTTTGGGGTCATCCATGAATTTGATAGAGCAACTCTCTCTTTCTCTCTCTCCTTCCTCAATCACCTTCTCTCTTTCTCTCCTCTTTCTCAATCACTTTCCCTCTCCTCTTTCTCCTCTCTTTCTCTCCTTTATCAATCACCTTCTCTCTCCTTTCTCTCTCTCTCTCCCTGTCTCTGTCTCTGTCTCTGTTTCTCTCTCACAAAGTCAAGCATGAGGAGGGAGTGATCCAAGGTCAGCTGACTTAGTAGAGAATCTGACCATCCTATTATTAAGTTGGGAAAGGAACTTAGCCATGAGGTAGCCAAGGCCAAAGGATACTTTATAGAAACTGGTGGTAGACAAGGGGTCCTAGAGCTAAGCTGCTGCTGATCATAGATATGATCATATACAAACAAAGTGCCCGTCTTGGAGTCAGGAAGACTGTCTCAGACCCACCACTGTAGCCATATAACTGTTGGCCTCTCCTGACTTCAGTTTTCTTGTCTGTAAAATAGGGATAATAACAGCACCCCTGGCAAAGGATTCCAATACTGTACGTAAATGCTTTTCTAACCACAAATCACCAGTTATTACTTGTCTATGTTTTTATCTCAGTCATTCACAAAATGTTAAATAGCCCAGGACCAAAGACAAAATTCTGTTGCTGTCCCCTTCCCTCCACTGGCCCATCAGAGCCTTACTAGCCTTGTATTCTCTGGCCCCTTCCCTACCCCCCAGCCTTCTCATAATTGTTCCACTTCCTTTCACCTCAGAGCCATATTATCTTGGAGTCTGGAGCACTTTGGAGAGGAGACACGCAAGGTTTCTGTTCCATCTGTGTGTTCAGACTGACAGGACAGTTGTCAAATTAAGCAGCATCTGTTCCAGGTTCAGTAGTGTCAGGAAAGTCAAAGAGGGGAAACAGAGAAAATGAGACCCAGCTGCTCCTTGGGGGCATTCTCAAGGAGAGCCAGGACCTCCAGCCTCTCAGAGGGGGCAGAGGGATCCCTGGCTGGGCTAAAACAACAAACAACCAACCAACGGCACCCATGAGATCTTTTTTTCTGTCCCAGGTTGGCTCTGTTTGACCCCTCGAATGGCCCTGTCTTGGGCTGAAGGACAGAAGAAGAGATGTGGAATCATGGGGATGAGACACAGAAATACAGAAGGAAGCAGAAATATATACAGAGAGACAGAGACTGAGATGGAGCAGAAAAAGCACTTATTAAGTGCCTACTACATACACTGTGCTAAATATTTGTACAGATATTACTTATTTGATCCTCAAAACAATCCCGAGAGGCAGGTACTATTATGAGCCCCATTTTATATTTGAAGAAACTGAGGCAGACAGACTTACCCCAGGTCACACAGCGAAGTATCTGAGGTCAGTCAAACTAAAGTTTTCCTGGCTTCAAGCTCAGTGCTCTATTCACTGCACCACCTAGAGATGCAGAGAAGAGAGACCAGAGAGATATGCAGAGACACACACAGAGATAGAAACAGAGACACATGGGAAGACAGCCACACAGAGAGCAACATATTCCCAGGGCCAAGCCCAGAGAAAAAGACACAGAAACAGAGTAAAGGAAGCAGAGATGTAGAAGCGAGACATACAGCTAGAGATAAAGAAGCAAAAGTAAGAGAGACAGGCAGGGAGACAGTTAAGAGACACAGAGAGGAGGAGGAGGTAGAGACACATGGGGAGACAGAGGCACAGACACAGCAAGCCAGAGAAGCAGAGATGGAGATGGAGATAAAGCGTCTGCTTTGGCACCCACCAGCCAGCCTTAGTCAGATCAGAGACATGAACTGACCTGTTTAGACAACTGCATGGGGATAGAAGGCAGTCAGGGCAGCCAGAGGCTGAGACCTCATGGGGTTTGCTATCCACAGTTCAACTCTAGTCATCAATCAATCAATCAGCAAACAGCTAGCATCTCCTGAGGCTCTGGCCGGTGCCCAGGGCTGCAGATTTAGTGAATCGTAAAGAAGGACACAACCTGCCAGACGTCCTAGACTCTCCCCTTTCCCCCCCTCTGATGTGTTTACTGGTCTTTTCTTTCCCTTTCCCTTACTCTGAGTTCCAGCCAAATTCGCTAAAGTCTAGCCCTCTCATCTTGGTTCACCGGCTCTCTTGAGGCTGGAATAGTTCCCCACTTCCTTCCCTTTGACATCCAAACCTTTTGAATTCCTTCCCTGCCTTCCTTGATGATCTTCCCTAGCTAAAAGGGGTTCTGTCCCTGCTCAGATCTTTCAAGGCAATTCACTGAATTGCAGAATCATAGACCATTAGAACTCGAAGGGACCTCAGAATTAAGCTATTCCAACACCCTCATTTTTACAGATAAGGAAACTGAGAACCATCTTCTACAGGAAACCCTCCCTCCCTCCTTTTAATTACAATTCCTTCCTCTATTATTTCCTATTTGTCCTGTATATACTTTGTTTTGTATATATTTGTTGCATGTTATCTCTGCCATTAGATTGTAAGCTCCTTGAAGGCAGGGACTGCCTTTTGCATCTTTTTTCATTTCTATCACTTAGCAGAGTGTCTGATATACAGTAAATGAACAATAAATGTTTATCGGTTGAGTGATTGACCTAAAAGGTTAGGTGACTTACCCAATGTTACGCAGGGACATATCAGGACTTGAAACAGGCTAGCAGCACCTGCCATATTCTAACTTGTTCTACAGTTTTTGCATTCATACATCTTTTCACCATCAGAGAGTAATCTTCCTGAGGACAGGGCACTGTGCTGTTTATTTTATCAGTGGATATTCCCCAGGTCTGGGTATTAGGAACAAGAGCTTAATACATGTTAATTGAGTGAGCCGCTGGAGGACCAGATGAGGCAGATTTCTCTGGATCCTTAAACTCAGCACAGAGTCTAGTCCCCATCTCCTACCCTGGAGATTGTGATTAATGTGTATGGCTGATGACTATTGCTTAGGGAGCCTAACTGTGTAGTTGAGACATGTTATATGAAAGGAAAATTCTTAATCCCTACCTGTGTGCTCAGCATTGTAATTTCTCAGAGAAAAGGAGGATATCGGGGCTGGGACAGTCTGGAAGGGCCACCTGCAGGAGGTGAGACCTGATTTGGGCCCTAAAGACCCAGGATTGGGTCAGGCTGAGAAGAAAGAGGACGTCCTATACATACTGATGCTCATTGAGGAGGAGGAAAAAGGGACTGTATTATGGTCACTGGGCCAAAGACATATCTTATGGATAGTATCTTTAACAGAGACACACAGATAAGCTACATACACAGACATGCACATGACAGACAAATGGACAGATACATAGATACACAAACACAAATATCCTTGCTTCCTCTTTCTGATCATAGTATTTCCTAGTGAGTTTGTCTCCTTAATCTATAATGCATATATTAAGAACAGCTAGTGTTTTTTTCCTTCTCATTAGAGGTCTTCAAGAAAAGCATGGGTGACTGCTAATCAGAGATGTTGAAGAGGACATCCTTGGTGAGGTATGGAGTGGATTCCACAGCCAATAAGGTCTCTTCCAGCTCAGATTCTGAGATTCTGGTACAGCAGAGGCTGTGCCTCCTTTGGCCAGCAGAGGGCAGCAGAGACACACCATTGGCTTCTTGCGGTCTTGGGTCTCAGAGCTAGTGGTTGATGTCCTAGACATGTCTGTAAACAACATCCAGAGATAAGCTGAATTTTAGGGGAAGGGAGGTAGGGAGCAGGGGCATTGCTGGTGGGGTCTGGAGTGGGGATGGGAAAGGGAGTGGTAGGATCTGCATCTCCTATTAGAACATGGGAAGTCAACAAAGCTGGAAAGGAGACAGAAGCTAATTTACTGGGGGGTTGGTGGGGTCAGAGTCTATAGGAATTTTGCAGAGTAAGCCCAGGGTTTCATTGTACAAAGCCTGGTCTGTTTCATAAGGGGCATGTGTGTACACGTGCCAGCCTGTGTCACGTGCCCATGCACATGTCTGTGGTGGAAACCCCCAGATGTGCACATAAAAGGCCATATATGTGTTCGTGCATAGGCATGCTTTCACTCCGTGTTTTCATTTACATGCCACCCATCTTTATGCAAGCATTCTTATGCATATGCGCACATATGTGCACATGCCTCTAATCTTGCCTGTGTTGAGTGGCTCTCGCGTCTCTACGGAGCCAGAGAACTAGCTTGAAGCTCTGTTATTTGAGGATATCTTCTTCTTTTCCTTCTTTCCAACCTGATCAATATGCCGTGTCTGTACAGCTTCCCCAAAGACTATACTCTATTTCTATATGGACAGAGTCAAGTGTAGGTTTAAAAAAACCTACAATATGAAAAAAAAACCTTCCTTCTGCAGAATAATGGAATGTAGCACTTCTTACATATTGTGAGGGTTTGCTTGCTGTGTGCAGTAATCCTCTTTGCTAGTGTAGAAAGCACCAGAGACCCCGAGGGTTCCAGAATCTCTGTGCCAGGCAGCAGTCTTCACTGAGGATGAATCACTGTGTCAGGTAAAGACATTCCTTTTGTACCAGGTCCCTCCCTGTTCTGATAATCTGTAGCCTGTAAACTAGCATAGTATATCATATGTTCTGACATTCAGTGTTGTGAGAATCATAGGATCACAGAAGGGACTTTAGTTTAAAGAATCTTATATTTAGATCTGGAAAAGGCCTTTCATTGTAATTGAGTCATTTCAGTCATGTCTGACTCTTCATGATCCCCCATTTGGGGTTTTCTTGGTAAAGACATTGTAGTGTCCTTCTCCATGACCTGCTCCAGCTCATTTTACTGATGAAATGGGGCAAACAGGGTTATGTGACTTGCCCAGGGTCACACAGCTAGTAAGTGTTTGAAGTCAGATTTGAACTAAGAAAGATGACTCTGATTCCTAACCTGGTGCTCTGTTCACTCACTGCACTACCTAACTGCTTAGGTAAGACTTAGAAAGTCATAGAAATGAGCAAACCAAGGCAGAGAATGGGAAGGGAAGGAAACAAACATTTATTGAGCACCTAGTATGTTCCAGGCACTGAACTTTACAAATATTATCTTGTTCGATCCTTCTAACAATCCTGGGAGGGGGGAGAAATTATGAATATAGGTTGAGTGACTAACCTAGGGTCACACAACTAGATTTGAACTCCAGTCTTCTTAAATCCAATTCTATTTGGCATGTCTCACACTCAAGTTTACATACGTGTCTTTAAGTATTTAAAAGATTTTAGCTGACAAGAGGCATTAGACTTTTTCTGTTTGGTCTCAGAGGGCAGAAAGAGAACAGTGCGGTAGAGGTAGGGAAAAATCACCAGGAGATAATTTCAGCCCAATATAAGGAAGTTCTTCCTATTAGAGCTGTCAAAAACGTAATGGGCTGTCTCCTGAGGTAGTGAGCTCCCTATCCCTGGAGGTGCTCAAAAATGCTAGGTGCCCATTGGTTGGGGATATAATAGAGTGGATTTATTCACTCTGAAGGAATTTTGGCTAGAAAACTGATGTTCCTTTCAAGCGCTGAGTTTGTGATTCTGTGAAAGTGTTGTGAGGAGATGTTCCCCAAGCATTTTTCAAACCTTTTATCTTGTCATCTTCCCCACAGTGTCCTCTTCAGTAGGGCCAAGGTGATATAGAAGGGCCCTTGGAGCTTATCCAGTCCGATTATCTTCTTCTACAGGTGGGGAAACTGAGGCAGCATGCACAGAAAGCTATTTGGAGTGCAGAAGCTACTCTGCTTCGGGCTATGACAAACACGCTAGGTCCAGATGGGGCAAATTCCAGGTATAATCTTTGTGATTCAAGCTAGCTGGGAGCCACTTAATATGCCCAGCTTTTGAAGTCCCTTCTTTTCAATGACATTCCCAGGCTGGCTGCTGCCTATAACTCCTATCCTTAGGGCCATTTTTGTCCTTTTGTGCTGGGTTAGGTCTGTTTTTCTAGTTGAAGCCGGAGGTTTTTTTAAAAAAAATATTTACTTTATCCCCAAAGAATCAGGATTCATGGAGTATAGAGTGCCTGGGCCTAGATTCTCCCTCAATTCCATGGCAGAACTGCTTTCACAGCTCCTCGGTCTCCATCACAGAGGTTTCTCTGGATCTCTCCCAGCATCAATCTGTTAGGTCCCTCTGGCCACCCCCGCCCCCCATTATAGCAGCTTCCTGCTTTTTACCTGATTTGCCTTAGGTTAGTTAAGGCCATAGTTTGCCCCAGGTAGTTCTGTGACCTGCATGCATCATTCTGTCTCCTTTTTGGCTTCCTCCTCTTCCCAGAATTCCTTGTTTCTCTCAAACAGCTTTCACTTGGTTCTTCACTTCTGGGTTGTTTTCTCTCTTTCTCTAGGAGCACAATTGCTTTTCCTTAATCCCTTAATCCACATCTAATTTCTCATCCTGGGTCCTTCCTCCATCCTTCAGGAAGTCACCTTCATTAGAGACCAGACTCCTAGGCCTTCTTATTTCTTCAGGCCAGCCATGTCTCACCCATTTAGAATTTAGCTGTCCCTGACAACTTTACCTGAATGGTACACAAAGAAGAGGGAACACAAAACAGGGACAGAAGAGGGAAAACACACACATACACACAGATTCTGAGCAGTCAAAGTAGATATCCTAAGCAGCTTATGTTAAACCTAATTTCTTCTTAGGAGAGCATTCCAGAGCCTTCCCTTTTAACTCATACTTTACACACATTCCTAACAAGCTTGCTTGTCTGGTTTCCTAATCCATAGACGATTACCTGCAAATGATAGAAGCAGGCACACTGATGACATTGAGAAGCTGTAGATGATTGACAGGAGGGGAAGAAACTTAAAGACTCTTAAGAAACAGGCATAAGAACCTGTCAAGAGTCAAAGAACCTCAAATGTGGACAGGACCTCAGAGGCCGTTAGTCCCACATCTGCCCAAATGGGAATTCCCTCTGTAACATTCTTGACAAGTGGTCATTCAGTTAATTCTTGAGGCCCTTCAGAGATCACTTCAATTGCTAGAAAGTTTGTCCTCATGTTGACCTGTAACCTGTGTCTCAGGAACTTTTCATCCATTGAACCTTATCCTGGCCTCCTGGGCCAGGAAGAGCAATTCTAATACTTCTTTCATATGTTGTTTCAGCTCTGTCTGATTCTCTGTGACCCCATTTGGGGTTTTCTTGGCAAAGATACTGGAGTGGTTTGCCATTTCCTTCTCTAGCTTGTTTTACAGAAACTGAAGCAAACGGGGTGAAGTGACTTGCCCAGGGTCACACAGCCAGTAATTGTCTGAGGCCAGATTGAACTCTTAAAGATGAGTCTAGGTGTTTTAACCACTGTGACACCTAGCTGCCCTCTCCCACATGACAACTATTTTATTCCCCTCAAAGTCTTCTCTTTTCTATACTAAAGATCCCCAGTACTCTGGACTCTTGTATGGCATGGTCTCTAGTCCTTTCACCATCCTCAAGGCCCCATTCTGGACAAGCTTCAGTTTACTAATGTTCTTCTTAAAATGTGGCCACAAGAGCTAAAGTTAAAATGCTCCAGATGTTATCTGACCAGAGCAGAGGATTGGATGACTGTACCTCCTTTACTTTGATCACTATGGCTCTCTGAGTGCAGATTAGCTTCCAAAGCTCAGCAGAAGAGGGCAAAACAGCCCTGGTGTCTCTGTATTCCCTATACACATAACTATCCCAGTTCGGAAAAATAATCAATGTCCATGACCTTAAGCTATCATTAAAAGGCTCCAAGATGTCCTTGCATCTTTTGTATAAGAAGTCAGAGGTGAGTGAGGTCCATTTTAGGAAGATTATCCTATCTCCTATTTGTATGACCCTTTATTATTCACAAAGAGGTTTCATGTACATTAGTTTATCTATTAGACATCTCTGTAGAACATCATTTCCCATCTTCCTTGGGAATCCTCTGAGCCTGCAGTGTGGTGATGTCATCAGGGAAGACTGATTGGTGAGGAGACTGAAGAGGGCAAGAGGTTAAAAAAAGAAAATTAGGATCCCAGAAGTGAATGAGTGTGTATGGGAGTGGACACAACTATGGTTGGGGAGAGAGACATGTTGTGTTCATGGCATCTTCAACCTAGTCCTGTGTGAAGAACACATTGGACCATGGGTGCAAAATGATCACACCTTCCTGTTATTCTGGAAAGTTAGAAATATGCAAAAAAGGGAGAATTTTATTTCCTAAGAGATTTAGGAGATGCCTTCCTCTTTGTATATGGGTGCAGAGAATGTTTTACTGCTTTATCTATTCCTTGTTATTTATATTTTTTAGTGTCTTAATTAAATACTCTTGCTATTGGATTTATCTTGACTCTGGCATGTCTAGCAACAGAGAGGGAGCTTGGTTTATGGTTTGAATAGCCACAATGAACCTGAGATTATCCAAGGAGTGTGTGTGTGTGTGTGTGTGTGTGTGTGTGTGTGTGTGTGAGAGAGAGAGAGAGATCCTCGTTGTTGTTTATAATTCTTCATTCCTACTCAAATTATCATGCATGTACTTATTTGTTTACACCTTGTATCCTCTCTGAAGAATGCAAGCTCCTTAAAGCCAGGAACTATTTTTTGTTTTGTGTTTGTATCAGCAGTGCCTAGTGAATTTACATTGATGTCAACAGACTTACAAACACACCTTGGACAGTGTAGAATTCTATGACTTATAGAATTCTATAATACTCCAAATAAAGTCTGGCTGGAACAATATTCATAGAATCTCAAGAGTTAGAAGGGACCTTAGAATTGATATAATCTACCTCCCTCCCCATTATGAGAATTCCCTATATAATAATAAGATAATAATATTAACAATAACAACAAAAATAGCTAGTATTTATATAGTACCCACTACATGCCAATCACTGTGTCAAGCACTTTACAAGTATTGTCTTATTTGATTATCACAACAATGCAGAGAAGTAGGTGCTATTATTATCCCTGTTTTATAAAAGAGAAAACTGGGGGCAAGCAGAGGTTAAGCAACTTGCCCATGGTTACACAGCTAAAAAGTGCCTAAGACCAGATTTGAACTCAGGTCTTCCTGACTGGCACTCTATGCACTGACAGCATTGTGTAAGGGCTGAGCCTCCGGTTCTGCTGCGGTACAGGGGAATCAGGCCATTCCATGACTGCTCATCTGTGGTTGGGAGACTCTTCCTTAAATAAAAGTGAACTTTGCCTTAGTGTTACCTCCAACCGTGTGTCTTGTTTTGCTTTTTGGGGCCAAGTAGGAGTTTTCCCAAGGACAACTGTTCAGATACGTCGAGACGGTGATCAGATCTTCCTACAAGTTGCCTCTTCTCCAGACTAAGAGAGCAGAGAAGTGCATATGGGAGAGAGTATTGGGCTCATTGATTGTGTGTAGGATCGTAGATTTGGAACTCAAGGTGTCCTTAGATGTCATCTTTTTTTTTTCAGATGATGAAATTGAAGGTTTTAAAAAATTAAATTTTATTTTATTTATATTTTAATTATATTATTTACTATATCATTTATATATAATAACATTATTTATTTATATTTATATTTATTTTTTATTTTTCAGATGAGGAAACTGAAGGTTAGAGAGGTTAAGTAATTTTACCAAGATCATTCAGGTATTTAAAGAGAGAGGGCATGGCACAATGGATGGGGTATTGGTTTTGGCATTTGGAAGACCTGGGTTCAGATCCCTTCTATGACACTTATTATCTCTGTAACCACAGTCACCCTTGTCAAGTGACTTCACCCTGTTTGCCTCAGTTTCCTCATCTGTAAAATGAGCTGGGGAAAGAAATAGCAAACCATTGCAGTATCTTTATCAAGAAAACCTTAGTGGGGTCAGGGAGAGTAACAACAAACCATAGTAAAATTTGTTAACTTCCTTGGTCTTCAGCTTCTTTATCTTTAAAATAAGGTCCTTTTGGGGTGGCTAGGTGGCACAGTGAATAAAGCACTGGCCCTGCAGCCAGGAGGACCTGAGTTCAAAGCTGGCATCAGACACTTAACACTTACTAGCCGTGTGTCCTTGGGCAAGACAACCCCAATTGCCCTGCCTTTCCCCCTCCAAAAAGCCAAAAAAAAAAAAAAAAAAAAATGGAGTCCTTTCCAGTTCTAGATCCTATGAAATAGAGCTGAGATTTGAGCCCAGGTCAGCTGACTCCTTTTGCTACACTGTTGACTTTGACACCTAGATTCTCTTTGAGACATGGAAGCACAGAGAGCAGACCAGTCTTTCCATTTTCTCTTCCCCACCTGCTCTTGATGCCAAGTGCTGTCTTGTGGCTCTATCAGGCAGTGGGAGCCTGGGAAAATCACTTAGCCTCTCTGTGCCTCAGTTACCCCATCTGTAAAATGAGGGGGCTGGACCTGATGGCCTCTAAGGACTCTTTCAGCTCTAATTCGATGATCTGACTGCATGATTTCTCTCCTATTGGTGCTCAGAAAGCTGATTCTGAGAAAAAGGAATGAATGGGTCATGTGACAAGGTTTCGGGGACTCTGGCCCGAGAGCTAAGAGCCAAGATTGGGAAGCTTGATGAGCTGATGATAATAATTATGACAATTATGCAAAATATACAAATAATAATTACATAGAATAATGATTCTTTGTGTGCCTGGGATGCTTCTAGCCTCTTGAAGGCACTTAGGAGTGTCTTACCCCACTGCTTCCCTGTGGCTGACATAGGCCATGGCCTGGGGATGGTCTAAGGGGGGGTCTCGAAACCTTTGTGTGGCCTTAGGGAGGCGCAGCTCCCCCTCAAGTCAGGGATAAGGCAGGTCCTTGGCAGTATTTCAAAACTGGTCAAGGGCGTCCTTAATGAACCACCCCACCTGCTTTCTCTCCAGCATAATGGTAATATTAATTAATATTTACCCAGCACTTTAAGGTTTACAAAATGTTTTCATGAATATCTCATTTGATCCTCACAACAACTTTGGGAAGTAGGAGCTATTATTATCCCCATTTTACAGATGAGGGAACTGAAGCAGACAAAAGTTAAGTGACTTATCCAGGGTCACAAAGCTAGGAAGTGTCTCCGGCAGGATTCTAGCCTACAAGTCCAGGACTCTTCCAGACATTCTGTAAGTTCTTTGAGCTTTGGGGTTCACTCTGTTCTTATCTATCTGGTAAACCCAAATCAAAGTGGGAATGAATTGGGAGAAGTCAATGCTGAATACTTCTCTAGGGTTAGCATTTCAGAAACAATGGTTCACCAAGAGATTGTGTAGTCCTTCCTCTTATAACAGTGAGGGAGTAAAAGCTCTCTTAACCTACCGTAGCTGCTTCCCATGCTGTGTCCTCACCCACCAGAAGACCAGGTTGGTGTGGGCATCATGCCCACTGCCCTCATGCCAGTCCCATTGTCTTCCTCCTCCCTTTTAATCTCTTGCTCTGGGAATAGTCATCAAATCAATATTACCATGACTACCGGCAAAGTGTGATGATTGATCACCTTACGGCTCCCAGTCCCTTCTTCATTAGATTGTGAACTCCTGGAGGGCAGGGGCTGTTGATGCATGTCTTTGTGTCTCTAGTGTTTAACAGAATGTCTGGTGTAAAAAGGAGCTTAATAAATGCTTGTTGACTTGACTTGACATTTCAAAGCTTCCTTCCCTAGACATCGCTTCCCCATATGTGTTGTCTTTGGGCAGCTAAGGGACAGAGTGCTGGGCCTGGGGTTAGAAAGACCTAAGTTTAGGGGCGGCTAGGTGGCACAGTGAGTAGAGCATTGGCCCTGGAGTCAGAAGGACCTGAGTTCGGATCTGGCCTCAGACACTTAACGCACACACAAACAAAAACCTAGCCGTGTGACCTTGGGCAAGTTACTTAACTCCAATTGCCCTCCAAAAGGCAAAAAAAAAAAAATGTTGACTGAAAATGCCTAAACAACAAACAGGCCCCTCTTAGGGTATAAGCTCTTTAAGGGAGGGACTATTTTCACTTTTGTTTTTGTCTCCCTAATGCCTTCCATTGTGCCTGACACATAGCAGGCTCATTCATTCATTTATTCACTCATTCATTCATTCATCCATCCATTCATTAATTCAACAGACAACAGTAGACCCCAGAGCCAGGCAGGGCTCATATCCCTTCAGGAGGGCTTCTATCAGGGGTTGCTTAAGCCTCCCTCGGAGATTCCAGATTTGCTATGTGGATGCAGCTGCAGATCCCTGTAGAGGAGGAGGCCTGAACCCGAGTTCAGAGGGCAGGGCGGGGAATAGGGCTGCTGAAGGTCACAGCCAGGTTGGATGAAGTCGTGGAGAGAAGCAGCAGAGAGCTGGCTGCTCCCACACCCCAGCTATTTACATCTTTGAAAAGCACTGCATTTACACAGAGCTTTTTAAAGCCCTGGCTTCCCCCTCCCCAGAACAGATTCTATTCCAGGTGGGTCTGTGCACAGAATACAGATGGGAGCCGCTGGGCCTGAGTGGGCTTTATCAGCCGGAGGACAGATTGATAGCCAGGATAAAACCGCCCATTCCAGACTGGGGATGAGCCACTTGGGGGAACTCCCTTGGGGGAGACAAGAACCCTGGATTGGTGGAGGGGGCACAGCCAGGGTTTTTTTTTTTGTGGGAGAGGGACTGGCTGGAGGGAGAGACGGGTATTCCATAGGGATGGAACTCAGACAAGAACTTCTGTCTGATTGGAAGGGATGGAATCTTGAAATCACCCCAGTCACAGGTAGGAGAGTGTTAACCCCTGCTATGCCTGCTATGGAGAGCCCCAGGAAGACTGGAGCCACAGATAAGGGTGGGACTGGGCGATTCCCCAGCTCTAGCCACAGACTCAGGGCCAGATGGGAGGGGCCCAGGCTCATGGTTGGCTTGGCATATATGGCCGTCTCAAACAGGGTCTTTTACTCTGGACCCCAGGAAGGCATGGATAGGTTTCAGTAGGCCCATGAGCTCAAATGGGGGAAAATAACATTTATTTTCACTAACCTCTAACTAAAACTTAACATTTCTTTTATCTGTTTAAAAGCATTATTCTGAGAAAAGGTAGTCCATAGGCTTCATTGGACTGCCAAAGGGGTCCATGACACAAAGGTCAAGAACCTTGGTCTAAAAGTTGAGGATGAACAGTTATTGTGGGTCCAATGGTAAAATTGAGACCAGAGTTCAGAGTTTTAGACCAAACAGAATGGGGTGGAGGGTTGAAGTGGAGAGAACACAGGGCCTGGAGTTAGGTGGACCTGAGTTCAAATCCTGCCTTGGATATTTGCCAGCCTTGTGACCTTAGGCAAGTCACCTAACCTCTCTTAGTCTTTGTTTCTAGGGTCTCAATGAATTTCCTCTAACGTCCTTTCTAGCTCCAGACTTATGATCTTATGAAATGGTTGAGTTCAGAGTTGGGGGGCAGAGTAGCATAGCAGAAAAATGCCTGGGTTGGGAGTAAGGAAATCTGTTTTAAGGCCCAGTTTTGCCCCTTTGTGACCTTGGACAAGTCATTTCCTCTATCTGGGGAAATTGCAGTTATGTCATGAGGGTTTGAGGATATTTTGGAACTCTAAGGTCCCTTCCAGCTGTCATACACTATGATTCTGAGTAGGAATTCCTTGGTCTTGGAGATACCTCCAAGGTATTTTTAAACACTCCCCCTTTCTGACAAAAACAATGATTTCTGTTACATCTAGGAGGAACATGACCCCCAAACCCCTCCATGAACTCCCCCCAGGCTCATGGCTCCTGTTTCCATGAGGGGAGCCCTGTAGGGAATGCAGCAGGGAGAGATGACTGGGTATATAGAATGATCAGTTTTAGCCTGGTCATCAATTCGTCCTCCAGCTGATAAAGTCCATATTCTTACTCAGGCCCAGCGACTCCTATTTTGTATTCCATGCAGAAACCCACTCTCTTTCTGGGGGGGGGGGCATCCATCTTTGATGTGTAAAGCTTGGGATGTTGGCCCTATTGGGACAATGGAAGAGGTTTGGCCAAGGGGCATAGGTCAGGGGTCAGCATTCTGAGGTCCAAGTGAGGTTGGGAGGCAGAGGCATGGGGTGTCATGGGGTGGGGGTGCAAGGCTTTGGGAGGAACTCTGCACTAGCATTTCTTAGGATTCAGAACAGGGAGGTGGACCCATGATACCAGGGCTGGCACATGGTCAGGGGCCACTTGTTCCCTGCTTCATTCTGAATCAGAAGTGGTAGATTTGGTCTCTCTTCAGAGCAAGACTAGATTGATTTGGGAGGTGCTGGCATTGAGGAAGAGAACTCAGGCCTTGTGTACCAGGGACCACTGATAGTTTAACCCTGAGGCTCAGGGAGCAATAATGCCCATAATACCTTAACACTCTGCAAAGCAGCTTGGTCCTTCATATAAGTGAGAAGGGACAAGCAAGAAAGGGGAGACTTTCTGTCTTCCAGGAATTCACAGAACACAAAAATCCAAGAGTGGGATCAGTGGAAAAATATTGTGCTCAAATGCCTATACACAAATCCTCAAAGACAATTGAAAAGAACTAGATGTCCCAACACAGGGAGGCAAATTTGACTTCATATGAATCACTGAGACTTGGTGGGAAGAACATAGTAGGACTGTGGTTCTGGATGAGCATCTCTTATTCAAAACAAAAAAGTAAATTTTAAAATATTTTATTTTTTCCAATTACATGTCAAAACAACTTTTAACATTAGTTCTTTTTTTTAAAAAAAAATTGAGCTCCAAATTCTTTTCCCCTCATTGAGAAGGCTAGCAGTTTAATGCAAAACATATTTTCATATTAGTCATGTTGTGAAAGAAAACGTGGACCGAAAAAAGCCCAAGAAAAAATAAAGAAGGTAAAAAATAGTATGCTTTGATCTGCATTTAGACTCTATCAGTGCTATTCTCTGGAGGTGGATAGCATTTTTCATCACAGGTCCTTCAGAATTGTCTCAGAGCTTTTCATGACTGAGAATAGCAAAGCTAAGTCATTCACAGTTGATAACTGCAATATTGCTGTTGCTGTGTATACTGTTCTCCTGGTTCTATTCATTTCACTTTGTATCAGTTCATGTAAGTCTTTCTAGGTTTTTCTGAAATCATCCTGCTCATCATTTCTTATAGCACAATAGTATTCTATGACAATCACATACCACAACTTGTTCAGTCATTCCCCAATTGATGGGCATCCCCTAAATTTCTAATTTTTTGCCACCACAAAAAGCTATTATAAATATTTTTGTGTATATATATATATATATGTATATATATATATATATATATATATGTATTTTTCCTTGTTTTTTAATCTCTTTAGGATACAGACCTAGTAGTGGTATTGCTGGGTCAAAGAGTATGCAGTTATATGGCCCTTTGCCCATAGTTCCAAATTGCTCTCCAGATTGGTTGGATCAGTTCACAACTCCACCAAAAGTGCATTAGTGTCCCAATTTTCCCATATCTCCTCCAACAATTATCATTTTCCTTTCCTGCCATATTGGTCAATCTGATAGGTGTGAGGTGGTAGCACAGAGGAGTTTTAATGTGTAATTCTCTAATCAATAGTGATTCAGAGCATTTTTTCATATGACTAAAGATAGCTTTGATTTCCTCATCTGAAATCTGCCTGTTCATATCCTTTGAAAATTCATCAGTTGGGGAATTACCTCCCAAGTCATCATAAGGAGAGCAGAGATCAGAAATTCCAGGTACAAGGAAAGGGAGTTCTTAGAGTCAGAACACCTGGGTTGCTGTCCCAGCTGACTCTGACTCTTAGTAGCTGTGGGTGACTGCAATCAAGCCATTTCCTCTTTCTGTGAGTGTGTCAGAGTGGGGAACTCCAGGTTATACATATGATCTCTCTGTGATTTAGTCAATAAGGGGTTGCCCAACTGCACTTGGACTATAAATGAATGTTAAGCTTCAGATGAGAGGTTTGAAACTAGGTCTCCTGACTCTAAGCAGCTTTCCAGCTATAAGAGTTAGTGCCTTTTCTCCATTAGAAAATAGTAATGTTGATACCTGAACTACTTACATCATAGGACTATTTGGAAAGCACTTTCTAACCCTACTCCCTACCTCCCAAGCTATGCTGGGATTGAAGGCAAAAAGTCAGCAATAAGGGCTTGCTTGGGTGTTTCCACCAGAATCTCACAGGTGATGGGAAGTGGGGAGGCAGTGCTATTGGTGTAGGAGAAAAAGCACCAGATTTGCAATCAGAGAGGCAGTGTGGTATAATGGATAGTGAGGTGACCTTGAAGCCAGGAAGATCCAGGTTCAGGTCTTACCCTCTTACACATACTGGTTGTGAGAACCTGAGTGAGTCACTTAATCTCTCAAGTCTCTGGACAACTCTACACACTTTAAATTGCAGAGAAAATGCTGGCCTGCACTGGTCTAAGGTATTTCCTCATCTAGTAGTTCATACATCCTGTTCCCTAGACTGTAAGCTTCTTGAGGACAGGGTCTACACCTAGTACAGTGTCTGACACAAAGTAGGGGCTTAATAAATGCTTGTTTTTTGGGGGTTTTTTTGGAGGGCAATTGGGGTTAAGTAACTTGCCCAAGGTCACACAGCTAGGTTTTTCTTTGTGTGTGTTAAGCGTCTGAGGTCAAATCTGAACTCAGGTCCTTCTGACTCCAGGGCAGGCACTCTACTCACTGCACCACCTAGCCGCCGCTTTAATAAATGCTTGTTGATGGGAAAAGAACAAATTAATCAAAACTGAATGCTACACAATTATAATGACCAAGCTTGGCCCCACAGGAAAGATATGAGAATGCACCTTGCTATGTTTCTTTGCAGAGGTGGGGGACTATGGGTATGGAACACAACATGTGTCCAACCTTTTTGTTAGATTAGTTTTGCTGAACTTTTTCCCCTTATGTTTCCTCATTATGAGAGACAGGTCTCTGGGGGTGTAGAAAGGGAGGGACACATCAGGAAACGTAGATGATATAAAAACAAAAGACACCAATAACTTTTTTAATGCTTGTTCATCATTTACTGGACTTGTTACTTGGGCAAAGGAACTGAGCTCTTTTAAACTATAGATTCCCACCACCCCATTTTCCAGACAAAGAGGCTGAGGCCCACAATGGCAAAGTGATTTGCCCAAGGTTATCCCACTATTAAGTGCCAGAGACAGGACTGGAACCCAGATCTGAAAGCTTCAAAGCTGGTGTTCTTTGCACTGCCCCAAAACTACTTTTCTGAGGGGGAAGTAATTGGGTCTAAGTGACTTATCCAGGGTCACACAGCTGGTAAGTGTCTGAGGTCAGATTTGAACTCAGGTCTTCTTAACTCCAGCACCATGTGCTCCATCCACTGTACCACCTAGCCACCCCCCAAAACTATTTTTCAAAGTGACATTCTATGACAGCCATTCCCTTCATGATCAGAGTCTCAGTGACTCTTTCCAGTGGAGAGGTTCGTCGCCTACTGCACAAACAGCTGGAATGGAAAGCCCTTAGGGTATGCCCAAGTTAGCCAGAAAACAGAAATAAAACAAGATATGGAGTGATTCTTGAAGGGTGACTCTCCCTCATCTCAAAGAGGACATAAATTCTGGGCTCCACAGGGTCAAGGTATTTCCAGCTGCTTTGCCCCATGATAATTCTTCACAAGATTATTAAAGTCCTTTCTTCAAGCTCAGGAGTCTTTATGGTCCCAGACAACACAAGAAAGAGAGGAGAAAACCCACCCACTTTGTCTGGTCCCCCCAGGAGGCCTATGGAGAGAGAGCACAGAGGGGAGAGACACCTCCCTCGAGCTAATTCAAAAGCACAAGTTCAGGAGAGCCTTAACATGCCCTTCTAAGAAGTGCCCTCTCTCATCCCTCATCTCCAGTCCTTTGCCAAGGCAGCTAGGTGGCACAGGAGCCAAACTGCTGGACCTGGAGTCAGGGGGACCCTCACTCAGATCCAGCCTCAGATGCTTACTAGCTGTGTGACCTTGAGCAAGTCACTGCTCTCAGCCTCAGTTCCCCCATCTGTAAAATGGGGGTAATAATAGCCCCTACCTCCCAGGGTTGTTCTGAGGATCAAATGAGACAACATTTGTAAAGCACTTTGCAAATCTTAGACTCAGGTAAGTGCTAGCTATTATTAAGTCTTCTTGATTGTACCCTCAAAGCACCTCTGCCATGTGTCCTCTTCTCTCCACACACCTGGCCACTGGCCTAGGTCAGCCCCTCATCACCTCCCACCTGGATTCTCAGGCTAAGAGCTGGGCAGACAGATAGAGTGTGGGAAGGTCTCTGAGGTCAAGGTGCTCACACTCTAAATAGAGGAGACAGCACAGACAGGAGGCTTAGATGGTAGTGCTCTCTCAACCCTGAGTTTTCCTTGTGGAATAGTTACAGATTGCTGCTAGGCCCAAGGCCTGGGGCAATCCTCGACCTCCATTCAGGAGCCCCTCTGCTCTAGGCCCCCAGACTCAGCCTTAGGGGAGCTGAGCTCTACTGAGAGAAGGGAGAGAAGGTAATTTCTCACACCAAACAAAGGCTTCTTTACACTCCTAACGTAGAGTCCTGGGGTGGGTGGGGGGGAAATATCTGTAGTTTAGGCTTGGCTCTGACCTAGGATCTTCCCAGAGTAAGGAGCAGAAAGACAGACATTTTACAGTATGGGATTGTGTGTTTGTCCTTCATTTTAAAAGAGGACCATGACATCAGGGAAATGATGACATGACTTGCAGTTGACATTGGTTTGAGTGAGTGAGTGGCTGTATAGTATTGGAAGGAAGGTAGGGGAGGATGGGGAGGAAGGAAGGAAAGGAGAGAAGGAAGGAGGAAAAGAAGGGAAGAAGAAAGGAAGGAAGAAGGGAGAGAAGGAGGAAGGGAGGAAGAGGGAAGTAAGGAAGGATGGAAGGAGGAAAGGAAGAGAGGGAATAAGGAAGGATGGAATGAAGGAAGAAAGGAGAGAAGGAGGGAGGGAAGGAAAGGAGGGAAGAGTTATAGTTTTGTTTCCTCATTACCAATTCAATTTCTTTTTCTTCTCTTATTGATATATCTAGCATTTCTAGTACAATGTTGAACAATGGTGTTGATAAGGGTTATCTTTGCTTCATCCCTGATCTTATTGGAAATGCTTCTAGCACATCCCCATTACAGATCATGTTTGCTGATGGTGTTAGATAGATGCCACTTATCATTTTAAGAAAAGCTTCATTCATTCCTATACTTTCTAGTATTTTTAATAGGGAGGAGTGTTGTATTTTGTCATAAGCTTTTTTCTTCTTCTATAGAGGTAATTGTATGTTTTTTTTTTTTGTTTTTTATTGATATGATCAATTAGGCTGATAGTTTTCCTAATATTGAACCAACACTGATTCCTGCTATAAATGCCACCTGGTCATAGTGTATGGCCTTTGTGATACATTGTTGTAACCCCTTTGCTAGTATTTTATTTAAAAATTTTGCATCAATATTTATTAGGGAAATTGGTCTGTAGTTTTCTTTTTCTAAGATGGGGTTATTTAAGTATCCTGTTTCCTCTTATTTTAATCTGGGCAATTAAAATTTTTGTAAATATTCGTCCTTTTCAATTAGATAATCAGATTTATTGGCACATAATTTAAAAAATGACTCCTAATAATTGCTTCAATTTCCTCTTCATTGGCAGTGAATTCACCTTTTTATATTTGATACTGGTAATTTTGTTTTCTTTTTTTTAATCAAATTAACCAATGATTTATGTGTTTTATTGGATTTTTCATAAAACTAGTTCCCAGTTTTATTAGTTCAATGGTTTTCTTACTTTCAATTTTATTAATCTCTCCTTTGATTTTCAAGATTTCCAATTTGGTGTTTAATTGAGTATTTTAATTTGTTCTTTTTCTAGTAAAAAAAGATAGTTAAAAGGTGGGGTGAGCTAGCATTACATGTTAAATTATGCTCTTTTGAGAAAATCCAGGAACCAGGGGTAGATAGCATGATGAATATTTAAGTGAAGTTCAAAGGCAGTGGAAAACAGAAATGATTTTGTCTTTCCAGTATACTATAGACCACCTTAAAAGAAAGAGGAAATAGATGAGGATTTTGGGAAACAGATCACAGACCTAAAATAGAGGCATAATATAGAAGTGATAGAGGATTTCAATTATTTAAAGAGTTGCTGGTGGTTTCTTTCTGCCAAAAGCAGGAATGGTAGTAACTTCTTCATTTGCCTTGGTAATGATCTCACCCTTCAAATTGTAGATGAGACCAAATACCAAATTGTTTTCCAGGATAATTAAACCAATTCACAACTCCATCAACAGTATGTTAATGCAAAAGGGGAAAATTCTGTTCTAGATCTTATTATCGTTGACAGGGAAGAACTGGTTACTGGGATGGGAATGATGAGAAACCTGGGTGGGGTATGAGAACTAGAGTTTGTGATAGAGAAACAGAGATCTATGCAGTCTGGGTTTGGATTTCAATGGGATCAAAGGAAAGACAAGGTAGGATACCATGGTATAAACTGTCAGGGAAAGTCAGCCTAGGAGGGGCAGGAGGCACTTAAGGATAAAATTCTGGACATAAAAGCACACAATTCCAATAAAGAGAAAAAATAGGATTTGTTTGAAGAATTTTATGGGAACAGAGAGGGAAGTCACTAACCAACTCAGAATTTAAAAAAGAAATGTACGGAAAATAGAAGCAAGGATAAGTAAAAGAGGATGAATATAAGAATGTGGAATAATCCTATGAAAGCAGTGTTAGGAATGCTCATTCGGGTATTAAACATCAATAATGTTAAGTATGAAATAGGAAACACATAGTTAGATGACAGTTGTTCTGAAAAAAAAAATCTGGAAGTTTTAGTGGACCACAAGCCCAATAGGATTCAGTTGTGTGATGTGGTAACCAAAAAACATAAATGTTGTCTTGGCCTGCAGTTAGAGGAGCATAGATTACAGGGATAGAAAGGTGATGGTCCCACTACTCTCTGCACTCTCTATACACTCTGGAGTATTGTGTTGAGTTTTGGGGGTCACCACTTGAGAAGGACAATGAAAGTTGCAGAGTGTCCAGAGGAGGACAGACAGGATGGTGAAAAGTCCATGTTATATGAGCCCTGATTGAAGGAATTGAACAAGTTTACTCTGGAGGAAAAAAAAAGACTGGGGATAGGGTATAATAATTCTCTAAGTATTTATGTGGCTGTCTTGTGGAAGAAGGATTAAACTTGGTCTATGTGGCCCCAGAGGATAGAACCAGGAGCAATGGGCATAAGTAGCAAAAAGACCAACTTAATGCTGATTTCAGGAAAAACTTCCTAATAATTAGATCTGTTCAGAGCTGGAATGGGCTTCTCTGGGAGGTGGTGGCTTTCCTCTCCTTGAATGTCTTCAAGAAGAGGCTGTGTAACAATTTATTGGATTTATTAAAATTACTGTGGTGTATGAGTTGGATTGGACACATACTATGTTCTCTTCCAACTCAGATTCTGTGATATAGTGGATCTTTGTGTCTTTTGCCTCCTTAGGATGTGTACCCAATAGATCTTTGAATCAAAGGGTCTAACAATTACATACAGGTACATTTATCATGTAATACTTAACTGTCTCCTCCCCACCCCACACCAACTCACAGCTCCACCAACAATGTATTAGTGTGCCTGTCTACCTTCCTAAAACTATTTTAGTTTTTTGTTATCTTTGTAAATTTGCTTACTGATTTCCTTTAAAAACCTGAATCTACTGGTAGAAAGAGCTTGGTGAATCTCCTTCAATGACTTTGGGGAGTGGTATGACATAGGCTTGTATCTAAATCAGGCATTAGAACCTCCTGGACTTATGATAACCATTATAACTCATGTTTTTACAGTTTTGAAAATACCATCTTCACAACAACCCTATGTAGTAGGCAGTAAAACAGAATTATTGTTGTTTTATAGATAATGAAACTCACACTTTGAGAGGTTGAGTGACCTTTCTAGGACTGAACAGTTAGCAAGTATGAGGGGCAAGGTTTGAACTAAGGTCTATCACAAGACCAAGGTCCTGGAGTTAAGATGAAACCCAATACCCACCTCCTGCCAGAGAGGTGATAGACTTAAAATACAAAAGAAGACATACAGATTTGGAGATGGTCAATATAGGAAAACATGTATTATGAGAGGGTTTTTTCCTTATTTTTTAATTGTGGAGGGTGTCAGTAGGGAAGATAAATGCTTGCGAAAATAAAAATTTGAAAGACCAAGGCCCTTTTCCTAGACCATGATGCCTCTCAATTACAATATTGTAGGCAAATTACCCAAGCAGAGCCTCCCCTAGCCCTGAGGCACAGAACCTCATTATTGCACAGCTCTTTCCTCATTCCCTTTGGGAGGAGGGCATAGAAGAAGGCTCTGATATCCAGAGAAAGTATTAGGAGTGCATGTTGAAGAGATCAAAGAAAGAGGAAAATGACCCATAAGTACAACAATATTAACACTCCTTTTGTTATATCAAAGAACTAGAAACTTTAGGGGTACCCATCATGTGGGGATTGTCTGAAAAATTATGGTATATGAATGTAATGGAATATTATTGTACTGTAAGAAATGATGAAAGGGATAGTTTCAGAGAAACCTGGGAAGGAGAGTCTTGTATAAAATGATGCAGAGGGAAGTGAGCAGAACCAGGAGAACAATTTACATGGTATTAATAACATTCTAAAGATAACTTTGAAATACTTAAGAGCTCTGATCAATGCAATGATCAACCATGATTCCAAAGGACCAATTATGAAACTTGAGGTGGAATAAGACATATATTTTCCGACCTGTTCAATGTGTTTTGTTTTTCTTGACTATGTAAACTTGTAAATTTTTTTTTCTTTTTTGGGGAAGAGAGGGAGGGATGGAGAGAGAAAGAGAGAGAGAGAGAGAGAGAGAGAGAGAGAGAGAGAGAGAGAGAGAGAATTGCAAAAAAAAATAAAGGAAAGAGAGTGATAGAAGCATTAAAAAATACATAGAATAGAAGAGAAAGAATGCCAAAAAGAACCACAGACAAGCAGGATAGCTTTGAAAAATCAATTTATTGTGTTTAAAAAGAAAAACTTTACTTAATAGAGATTCATGATGTCAATTACAATCCTCTTTTTATGTTCCCCTTTGTATACTGACATACTAATTTAATTTAATGTTTATTAAGTTTGGAATGAAAAAGTAATTTTTTGAGGAATTGGTTGGGACCTAACAGCTTTGCCTTCTCATGCTCATCCCAGACTTGTGCTTTTATCCCAAGTCAACCCATGTGGTAGGAGCCTTGGAATAAAGCATCTCATCTTCCAGTAGAGTTAGAAAACCAAGGCCATGTCTACATTGGTTCCCAATGAAGCCTTTTACCCCAAAAGGGGCAGGGATATATGCAGGTTATTCTATTTGACCATTTTTGCAGTGTGAGTTGGCACTGTGCCCTGTGGTAACCCCTGCCAACTATAAAGCAGAATCTTTGATAAAATAGCAATGTCAACATGGGAAGGAACAATGAAAGAAGGAAAGGAGGTCTATATGTGCATGCATGAGTGTGGGTATGTGTTTGTTTATGTATAAATCAATGGAGAGGGTCAAAGGATCAAAACCAACATCTATGGCTGACACCTTTCCTTCCCCTGATTTTCTATTTCTTTCTTTCTTTTTTTTTTGCTTTTTGGAGGACAGTTGGGGTTAAGTGACTTGCCCAAGGTCACAGGGCCAGTCTTTGTGTTAAGTGTCTGAGGCTGGACCCAAACCCAGGTCCTCCCAACTCCAGGGCCGGCACTCCATTCACTGTGCCACCCAGCCACTCCTTCTATTTCTTTTTACCTTTTCCAAGCATCATTTCAACATCTTCCTTCCACATGGAAGCTCTAGCTGCATGTTGGTGTCTCTTGTCCAAGGCCAGCTACTTGGCCCAGGTTATTGAACCAGAAAGAGGCAATGTAGCAGGGTGGCAATCCAATTCACCCAATATCTGTTAAGCACATACTGGGAGAGAACACTGGGTAATGTGACAAGGGGAGACATAAAATTTAAATATGACGTGGTCTCTGCTTTCATGGGGTCAGATAACTAGAATATACATAATACATGATGATCATATTAGAGAGGTGTGAACATAACACTGCATGAACTCTGAGTGAGTTCAGAAGAGCCCAGAAATGGGAGTCAGGACACCTGAGTCTTAGTTGCAGTGCCACTGACTCCCTGTGTGATCTTGGAGAAGTACCTTCTGCTCTTTGGGATTCAACTTTCTTCCCTATAAAATTATAGGGTAAGACTAGGTGCTATCTAAGGGCCTTTTAGCTCTGGCATCATGTGTATATAAGCATAATGGAGAAATTGCCACTCACCTGAAAAAACATTGACCTCTTATTTCTCTCTTGATAAGTCAGGTGGTCTTGGTGTATAAGCTACTCTTTGAGTTAGGCTGGACTTCTATCGTTCAGTTGGCTAACCTCACTTGATCTGCTCTGGTCCCTTGGTCCCTAGGTGGGATGGTCCCAAAGTTCCTTTCCTTGGGCATTGGGTCACCCTGCCCTGACCTCACAGCTTTCCTCTTCACCTTTCAGGTATTATCTATGGCCCCAGCTCCTCCACCATTTCTCTCTGGCCCATCCCAGTCAGTTAGCCCTAAGCATATTTACCAATTCAATTGCTAAGTTGTTTCTACCCCTTGGGTAAGCTTGGATCCTTCATCTATTATTCAGAAAATCTCAGGGCTGAAGACCTCAAAACTTTGGACCTCATCTAGTCCAATGCCAACTTTAATAGGAATCCCTTCCGCAGCCATTCTGACTTCAAACATACATTGAAGACCTCTGTGGACAGGGTATCTATCTGTCACTTCCCAAGGCTGTCATCCACCCCACTTTTGGACAGCTCTAGTTGTTAGGAATTTATCTTTTCATGGAGCTAATATCAATTATTCTGAAACTTTTCATGGAGCTAATATCAATTATTCTGAAACTTTTATTCACTACTCCTAGTTCTGTCCTGAGGATAAGTGGGAAAGGTCTAATCTCTCTTCTATATGACAACCTTCAAAACACTTGTAGACAGATATCATGTTCCCCACAAAGTCTTCTCCAGGTTAAACATCCTGGGTTACTCCAGTCCCCTCTCCATCCTGGCTACCCTCCTTTGGATACTCTCCAGCTTGAGAGTGTCCATGGAACAATGGATACAGAATTGTACATAGCACTCCAGATGTGACCTGAAAGGGGTGGAGTGCAATCACCTTCCTCATTCTGAACTCTATGCAGCAAGTCAACATTGTATGAAGGAAAGAAAATTGAACATGGAGAAAGGGGAGATCAAGCTTTGAGTCCTTCTTCTGGAGCTTACTGACTGTGCTACATGGATGAGTTATTTTTTTTTTTTGGAGGGGGGAAGACAGGGCAATTGGGGTTAAGTGACTTCACCAAGTTCACATGGCTAGTAAATGTTAAGTGTATTGAGGCCACATTTGAACTCAGGTCCTCCTGACTCCAGGGTCGGTGTTCTATTCACTGTGCCACCTAGCCACCCTATGGATGAGTTGTTTAACATTGCTGGGTCTCTGTTTCCTCTTCTGTAAAATGGGGATAATAATCCACTCTTTGCCTCACAGAGTAGTTTTCAAGATCAAATGAGATAAACAAATATTAAGTGTTTAGGAAACCTCAGAGTGCTGTAGATATGGACTATTACTGGTTTTTTCTTATTTTTTATTGGTATCTTTTGTTTCTATATCCATTTATTTCTGAATATATCCTTTCTGCTTCTCATGGAGCCATCTCTGGTAGAAGAGATTTAAAAAGAAAATTTAAAAATAACTGATGTGTAGCTGGTAGTTGATAGATTGTTGATCAGTAAACCCTTGATCGATTGATTTCTCTCCTTTTCTGCCCCCAGTTGATGAAATTACAGAAGGGGTTAAGAGATAGGTAACAGATACAATGAGATATTCAACAAAATATCTGTCTTATGTCCCCTTTATGAGGTGTGAAGCTCTCCACTCAAGCTTGATGGAATTAAAGAGTAGCTAGCTATTGATTGACTGAAGAATGAGTGATACCCCTCATGGCCTTTTAAAAAGCAAAAAACCAGACACTCTCTAGTGGGCAGTTGGTATAAGAGATAGCTCTTAGGAGTGTGTGAGCTCTGGGAACTGAGAAAATAGTCAGCCCTGGTTATTGGGAGTTGTGTTCAGAGAGATACAGGCCCAGGGAGCCCAACTCAGTGATCTGCACATTCAAGGAACATAGCATAAGCATGCCATGAGAAAGGAAAGGCTATGGGGGGCCCCTAAGGTGGGATGGGCCTGAAGTTCCAGTTGTCTTAACTACATGTGTTCCCTAAGTGTGTGCCTTTCCAATGGTATCTTCAGTTTATGTGTCTGCTCTTTTTATCGGCACTTTGTGTAGTGGTGTGAGGGTATTCCCTAAGCCTATAAAGGAAATATTTTGTTATTATTGTTCTTGTGGTGCTGTCTTAGTAAATGCCCTTGCTTTGAGTTCATTATATCTACTGACTGACTATTAAAGGTGGGTACACCAGCAGGGTCTTGTGAGCTATAGTTGATATAGCTCACATAGTATAGTATATATACACTATATCACACAGATATGGTATAGTTCAGACCTACAGAATACCTTGAATCTGAGACCCAATCTGCAAGTGTGACTTGAGGAGGGTGGTGTAACTCGGGGATAGCAATACTTTAGCTATACATATTTCACCTGTGTCTGACAATCTAGCCAATATTGCACACATTTAGCTCTTCACAAAGAGAAGAAGTACATTTGTCTCACCCTTTCTCTAAAGCCAAGTTTGGTCATTATAATTGCACAGTATTTAGTTTCATTTTAAATTTTTGGTCCCTCCATTTACATCATTGTGGCCCTTGTATGTATTGTTTTTCTGGTTCTGTTTATTTTATTCTGCATAAGTTCCCATAAGTCTTTTCATGCTTCTGTGAATTTTCCAATATTTCATTACATTTATGTCACAATTTGATTATTCATCCTGCCAGGGCAATTAATTAGCTAACAAGCATTTATTAGACACCTGCTAAGCACTGTGAGGTTCTGGGGATATAGACAATGCAATAGCACTGTCCTCAGGGAGCTTAAATTCAACAGATGGCCCCTACTTTGTCTCTAGTCCTTTGCTACCACAATGTGTGCTGCATGAACATTTTAGTGAATATGGAATATTTCTTTCTGTGTTTTTTTAAAACCTCACTGGGGTATTTGCCTAATAATTGGATCTCTGCATCAATGGGTATGGACATTTTAGTTACTTCTTTTTAGCATAATTCCAGATTGCTTTCCAGAATGAGTAGCCAATCCATAGCTCCATCAACAGTGTATGTGTGTATCTGTCTTTATCAATCCCTACAAAATTCATTGTTTCTACCTTTACTAATTTGCTGGATATGTGGTGAAACCTCAGTGTTGTTTTGATGTGTGTTTCTCATCCTATTAGTGAATTGGAACAATCTTACACTTGGTTGTTAATAGTCTGAAAATCTAAGAACTGTTTGTTTACATCCTCTGACCATTTATCTGTTGGGCAATTTCTCCTGGTCTCATATATTTGTGTTAATTCCCTACATATTTAGGATACCAGACTGTTATCAGAGTTATTTGATACAAAGATTTTCCTCCCCAATCTACAATTTCCCTTTTTGTCTTAGCTGCATTCATTTTGTTCATGCAAAATCAGTGGTTATTATTAATGCACCTTAAGATTTTATTGAGGGGTGGCTAGGTGGCACAGTGAATAGAGCATCGGCCTTGGAATCAGGAGGAGTTCAAATCCAGCCTCAGACACTTAACACAAAAATTAGCCATGTGACCTTGGGCAAGTCACTTAACCTTAATTGCCCTCCAAAAAGCAAAAAAAATATTTTACTGACTTTTTTTTTTGTTTGCAATTTACACTGTTATCATTCTAAGCACAACTTAGTTTCACTAGCAGCCATTTGGCCCCAAGAACAGATGATATTTTTTCCTTGGAGTCTATTAGTTTCCTACAATAGCCAAAAGCAAATACTTGTTTCTTTTTCTTTCAAAACTGAATTTCCTTTTTTTTTGAGGGGGAAGGACACCTGCTAAGTTACCATTCCCCATCTGAGAGTACTCCTGGCTCAAAGCTTATTTGAGCTTTACAGTCCCACTCAATCTAAACTTAGTCTATTCAGATTTATCAATCATCACTCTTCCATCCCCTACCTTTCTGCTGTTTGTCATTTTGCTGGGTTGGAAAACAGTGTACTAACTTTTGCTTTCAAGAAGAAATGAAAGAGTTCAATGATATCTAAGGTTCCTTTATGAATAAATGAAGGAATGAATGAGGAAAAGTCATCTATGTGTAGGGCAATGGTGTCCAATTCAAATTGAAAGGGGGCCACCAAGAGGTATACAAGGATGCCTACAGGCTGCATATTGACTTAGAAAATCACATATTAACATTATCTATGTTCTACTGTATTTTTATGTATTTGTTAAACATTTCCCTGTTATATTTTAATGTGGATCTGTTGTACTTGGGAGGGCTTTGGCCTCATGATTGACAGCTCTGTTGGATAGGGAGATAGCTTTGTAGTTAGGAAGACCTGTTTTCAAGTTCTTTCTGTCACACAAACTCATTGTGTGGCCATTCACAAGTCACTTAATCTCTCAGTGTACCAGGGTATTCTATGATTATAAGTTATGGAGGAGTTGATTTCCATCAGTGGAAGGAATATTTCCACAGTGGTCATCCCCCAAACTGATGACATTACAAGGCAGAACAATAAGAGCCAAAAGAAAGTTGTCTGAACTGAGAGACTGAACATGTTTTTAAAGCAAACTTTCTGACTTGCCCTCACACTGATGGGGGAGGTATCTCATCAGATCTCCAGGATGGTGCTACCACATTATCTCAAGGTTCCAGGGGTAGCATTGAGAAGTTAGAGGGTCTTTTGCTGGTATTATAATAGCTTATGTGTAGCTATAATAGAGGTAGTTAAGTGGTGTGGTCTATAGAGCAATGGTCCTGGAGTCAAGAAGACCTGAGTTCAAATCTGGCTCTAGATTCCTAATAGCTGTGTGACTTTGGAGAAGTTATTTAACCTTTATTTGCCTCCCAAAATGGAGATAGTATAGCACCTACCTTACAGGGTTGTTGTGAGATCAAATGAAATACAACTTGTAAAGCATATAACACATGCCTGGCACATAGTAGACCCCATATAAATGCTTCCTCCATATTAGTTTTTTCTTTTTTTTGTCTTTTTGGAGGGAGGAAGGCAGGACAATTGGGGTTAAGTGACTTGCCCAAGGTCACACAGCTAGTAAGTGTGTCAGGTGTCTGAGCCAGATTTGAACTCAGGTCCTTCTGACTCCAGGGCCAGTGCTCTATTCACTGTGCCACCTAGCCCCTTTTATTCCATTTTTAATGGTCCCTACCAGTGTGTTATCCTCCAAAATGATCAGTCAAAAATTATAGCTTTTAGGAAGGGGTATTCATTAAGGTTGTATAATAAGTATATTGTTACAACTAACCTAACCTCTTCCCCATTTCTGTGATACAACTTCCCACAAGCATATACAGAGTCCAGGGGAAAGTGTGCTTGAGCTTAGAGAGCACATTTAGTATTGAATTATCTAATAGTGCCTGGTTGATAAAAGTCATTTTCTCCACTTCCTGAGGTACTCAAGAAATTCCCCTTAGACATGGTGTAATTTCTTTGTTGGGTTCCAAATCTGCCTTCCCACATTGAATCTAGTTCTGCTGTACCGTCAGCTGAAGCCAAAGGCAAGGCATTTTTCTTTCCTCCCAAATCCTTCCTTTATCGTTGTTGTACAATCACGTCTGACTCTTCCTGACCCCACATATGCTATAGCACACCAGTAATGTCTGTGGGTTTTTCTTGGCAAAGATACTGGAGAACACTGTCATTTCCTTCTCCAGTGGATTAAAGAAACAGAGGTTAAGTGACTCACCCAAGGTTACCAGCTAGTTAGTGTCTGAGGCCAGATTTAAACTCTGGCCTTCCTGACTTGGGGCCAAAGCACTCTGTCCGCTGAACCAGATAGCTGCCCCTTCCTGCTCATTGATTTTGCTGGAAAACTGTGCTCTTACTTATCTCTCAAATAACTTCAGTTCTGAAAAAGCTTGATATTTGCTACAAAGATTCCTCCCTCTCCCCCCCTCCCCCCCGCCACTAGGATATGGCCAAACCAGTCCAAACCTTCTTCCTATGCAACATCACTCCAATTCTTCCAGTGACTCATTAGAGACATCTAAATTGATCAAAACCCTTTACACTTAGTTGGAATTGTTTTGATTTGATTCAATCCAAATACATTCACACTGTGTGTTGATAGATACTCTTATTTTAGGCCAGGAGGTGGGGGGAGGGAAACGGAGTGAGAAGTGGGGGAGGGGATCTTATTGATTTGCTCAATCCACCCTGCCTTTACTCTAGTCTAGAGGTCTTCAAGCAGGACTGGTTGACCACTAGTTAGGAATGTTGTAGAGGGAGGTTCTCTTTAGGGACAGGTGGGACGAGATGCCCTCTGAGGCCAGCACCTTCCAGTTTTCAGCTCTATGACTGACCTGCTAGGAGCTCCATGTCTAATTAACACTTTTCCAGATCAACAGAACAGTTCCATCTGTGTTTCTAGATTTTCTCTGTTGAGAAGAATGTAGTGTAATGCAATTGAAAGAATACTGACTTGAAAGTAAGAAGTTTGGGATTCAAATTCTGCCTTTGACACTCACTACCTGTGTGACCTGGGACAAGTAACTTAACCTTACTGGGCCTCAGTTTCCTTATCTGTAAAATGAAAAAGTTGGTCTAGATAACTTCTGAGGTCCACTCTAGATTTATGACATCTTGAAGTCTCCCCTCTCCCACCCAGTACATGCCTCCCTGAATCCTGTTATCTTCTGTCATTTTGGATACAGGGTTTCACTTGCTTGAATGGTGCAATGGAAAGGTTTGTAGTCAGAGGACCAGGATTTGGGTCCTGGCTCTGGCATTTACTGTGCATATGAAACTGCAGTTCTCCAGGGCTCTCCTTGCAATAACCCTGTGAGATAGGTAGCGCAAGTATTATTATGACCTTCCCTCTTCACGTTGCTTCTTCTCTGGAAACCTCAGTTTCCCCCTGTGTCAAATAGGCATCATAATATTTACATTGTCTACTTCACAGAACTGTTAATGAGGACCTGCTGAGATAATGTGTGTAAAGCACTTTCTCTAGCAGTATATAAGTGGGGGCTTTTTCACTCCCTATACCAACGCAATCAATCACAACTACTCTATACCCTTTCATCCTCATAATTTTTTTTCAGTAGAAACATTGCTTAAACCCAGTGGAGGGAAAGAGCTTTAAAGCTGCACCTGTCAGAACACCCAGCTATAGCAGGCTGGGGATCCTGATGTTGAAAGCATAGGATTTAGGCTTTTGTTGGGGGGAAGAGGAGGAAGATGGGAGATACGCATTGTAGTTTTCCAGAACCTCTCAAGGGCTCTGCCATTCTCTTAGGGATGTGGGGCCCATGGTCCACAGCACTAAGTTAATCACTTTCTTCCTGTCTGTAGGAGGTAGAAAGGCTGGCCGAGGTGGTCCTGTCATTGATGATGCCCACTGCTGGCAGTGCCCATTCCCATGTGAGCTGGGAGTAAAAACCAGCCTCAAAGGCAGCTGGAGGTCACTTTCTGACAACTGAATGATGAATTTGCTGGTTCCTTCTGCTGGTGACCAGTTGCCTGGAGGTCTCTGCTGTCTTCCTTCCCAGGTTACAGCTATTTATCACAGCTCACCCTTGTAATCATCCTAAAGGAGAACTATGATTCTTCCCTGTCCTCCCCTCCCTTTCACTTTCTCCCTACCTTTTTCTTCCTTCCTCCCCCTAAGCTTTCTTCTCTCCCTTCCATTTTTTCCACCCCCCTCCTTCTTGTATTTACAGAGGAACCAGAACCTTGAGCTAGACAAAAACCTTAGTACACACCTGTACTGAGATATGTGACAGTTGTGGTGGCCTTTGAATTGTTATCCTAATCAAGGCTGTACCTAGGGTGGGGCAACCACAGATATTCCCCAGGCTGCTAACATCCACAGAGGGCATGTACTTCTCTCTGGTTCTCTCACATACCATTGAAACATCAGGGGCTTGTTCCCTCACTGTACCCTGAACCACTGCCCCCAGAGTCCCTTGGTATCTCAGTCCTGGGTCTGCCTTTTATCCCACACCTGTAGGGGGACACTCAGGAAATTTTTTGGGATGGGCTACTGTCTCTCCTGGCATGAATACATCCATGGCCCTGTAACCCCCTTGGCCTCTATCTCTTCTTTCAATTGTTTTTGCTCTATGTAAAATAATGCTCTGATCCCTATACTCCTGAATGAGGGGAAAGGGAAGAGGAGTTGACCTGGCTGGTTCAATGTAATGATAACAACTCTGGTTTTGAGTAAGAGGAATTAAGTTCTAATCCTCCCTTTATTACCTGTATGACCTTGGGTAAGTCCCTTCTCACTTAGTCAATTTCTTTTACTATAAAATGAGAAGGGTAGAGTGGCTGATCTCATAAGGCCCCCTTTAGCTCTCTATATTATAATGAGTAATAAGTAACATCTCTCTGGTGTTTTCTATGTGCCAGGCATGCTAAGTGCTGGAGATACACATAATATTTCTAATAGCCAACATTTATATAGTACCTATTATGTGCTAGGCCACTGTGCCAAGTGCTTTATAATCGTCACCTTATTTGATCCTAACAGCAACTATGGGAGGGGGGTCCTATTAGTATCCCCCCTTTCTAGCTAGTAAGGTAGTAAGGTTAGATATGAACTGGGGTCTTTCTGACTCTGGGCCCAGAGCTCTATCCCCTGTGCCACCTAACTTTCCTTGCCACAAAGAAATGAAGTACCCAGGAAGAGCTGGGGTTGGGGCAGGGCTATGAGACCTGCTCCCTGTTGTGCCTGGTGGTTCACAGTATTTTAGCACTGGAAAAGACCATCTCGTCTATCCCTCTTATTTTCTAGGGAATTGAAGCCAATGGAGAAGGGACTTGCCCAAGGCCACACAGAAACATCTGTCCTGAGCTGGCCAGAGAGCTGCTGCCCGTGTGTGAACGAGCACTCATGTGAACATTCATACACAGAGTGAGTTCACCAGCCTCAGTGCCAGTGAGAGTTACCAGGCAGTTCCTGCTGATGCCTGTGGTTTTAGCTGAAAGTCAGCTATAGCTATCAGGGGTCTGCTGGCAGCCTTCAGAAGGGTGATTCAAGAGCGACTGGGGCCAAGCTGCCTCCCTCTCGATAATAACTGATTTCATAGTTATGGCAGAGTGTCTCAGACAGTGGGACGATCTCCTAATTTAACACAATCAATAAGATAACAGCTCAATGCAAATGAGACGTGCAGTCTCTAGAACCATCTGTAAGTCATGCTCTTAATGCATTTTCCTAATTAGCAAGATCAGTCCTTCCAGCCTCCTGGAGCGCACAGCAACAACCAGGCAAGAAAGGACGTTTTCAATTCAACTCAACAGACATTTACTTATTAGGTGTGACAGTGCATGAAGCTCTTCGCTCCCAACTAGGGTTACAAAGATTGGCTCAACATAGGTCCTGCCCTCTTGGAGTTTGCAGTCTGAAAGGGTTGAAGGCCATGCACACAAATAAAGATGGGGTAATATAAATGTAATGATGACAAAGGGGAAGTCCAGGCAGAGTGCTGGCTTCACTGTTTATGAAATTACATGCTTCTTCTGCCGGAGGAGATTGCAACCTCTCTGTGCCTTTTTATTCAATGTATTCTATGCACTATGATTGGGTGGCACAGTGGACCTGAAGTCAGGAAGGCCTGAGTTCAAACCTGACCTCAGACACTTACTGGCTAGATTGCCTTTAACCTCTTTCTGCCTCAGTTTCCTCAACTGTAAAATGGGGACCATAATAGCACCTATCTTGCCTAGCAGTTGTGAGGATTAAATGAGATCTTTGCAAAGTACTTGGTACGGCTTGCCTGGCAAGCAGTAGGTACTTAACAAATGCTTGTTCCCTCCTGACATCTTTCTAGAAATCCTTCATGAAGTATCTTCCCAATGCACTTTAGATAGTAAGATCAGAGAACTGCAAGGGACCTCAGAGGCCATCTAATCTAACTGCCTTATCTTACAGATAAGGAAACTGAGGCCCACAGATGAAAAGTACCTTGTCCAAGGTTGTTGGGATTTGACATGGCAAGGTTGAGATTTGAACTCAGCTCCTCTAACTTCAAATCCGGGATGCTTCCCCTCCCACTGTACCATACTGTCTTTGGTTCTTCCCAGAGACGGTGAATGCCAGTATGCCTCTTGGGCTATCCTTATAGTATTGCTTACTTGCTTTTGCTACTTGACCAAGCGACTTTTTACTCACTGTCCTCACCTTCGATGATCCCCTCTCTTTTTGGCCAGCATTGGCGAGATGTAATGCACACTCAGGCAAATGTGAAGGGAGAGAGATAGCTGCTAGTTGGGGGTGCTTCAGAGGAGAGGTCAAGGAGGCCATGGCTCCTGAGCTGGGCCTTTAAGGAAGAGGTAAATTTTAAGCTTTCTAACTTTAAATTGTAAGAGGTAGAGATGGAGAGGAAATGGGCAGGATGAGTTTGGTGAACAGTAAGTAATTCAATTTGGCTAGTATGTGATGAATGTGAAGGACGGAGGCAGTGAGAGATAAGACTGGATATGGAGATTGGAGCCAAGTTGTGGAGGGTTTTTAATATCAGGAATTTGTATTTTATTTAATAGGCACCTGGGAATCCCTGAAGGTCCTTGAGTGACATTGTCAGGACAGTGCATGGAGAAGATTAATTTGACAGCCATGTGAAAGAGGGACAAGAATGGGGAGAGTGAAGGCAAGGATCAGTTAGGAAGTGATTGTGATGGTCCAGGTGCGAGGTGGTAAACACCCTAATGAGGGTGGTGGGAGTGGGAGGGATGAAGAGTTACACAAGATAGAAGAGGTATATAGGAGGAGGGAGGATTGCAGGTTGGCAACTGATTTGATCTAGAGGGGAGCACGGCACAATATAGTGAATAGAGTGCTGGAGTTGAGACTATGAAGACCATTCCTCTGATACTTTCTAGCTTGATGACCATAGGCAAGTCATTTAACTTCCTGGAGACTCAGTTCCGTTATCTGTAAAATGGGGATAATAATCCTCATAGTGGCAGCGAGGTGGCACAGTGGATAGAGGGCTGGGCCTGGAGTCAGGAAGAACAGAGTTCAAATCTAGCCTCAGACACTTACTAGCTGTGTGACCCTGGCCAAGTCACTTAACCCTGTTTGCCTCAGTTTCCTCATCTGTAAAAGGAACCGAAGAAGGAAATGGCAAACCACTCTGGTATCTTTGCCAAGAAAACCCCAAATGGGCTCACAAAAAGTCAAACCTGACTGAAGTGACTGAACAACAACGCAATTGTCTTAACTCCTATATTATGGGGTTGCTGTGAGGCTCAGATGGGATAGTGCATTTAAAGTGCATTATAAACCTTAATGTGCTATATAAGTAACAGCTATTATTATTTGGAGAGTGAAAGAAAAGGTCATCTTTGAAATTTTGAGCCTGAATGGCTAAAAGGATGGTGACATCATCAACAGAAAGATGAAAATTGGGAAGAGGGGTAGGTTCAGGGAGTGGGAAAGATCAGAGACTCAGAGTCTTAGTGACCTAGGTGGTCATCTTGTCCAATCCCCTGATTTTACAGAAAAGGAAACTGAGGCCAAGAGAGGTGAAGTGAGTTATCCAAAGTCACAGTTAATAAGCTGGAGAATCAATCCTTTACCTGTCTATCAGAGCAATGAGAGGTCAGTTCTGAGCTTCCTGGTCCCAGGTGAAGGAAAATCTAAGATATGGTTTTGACTAATCAAGTAGAATGAATGGATTAACTATGACTTGTTAAGATACTTCCCTTAAAATTCACTGACACTAGGGGCCACGTTTAGGAATTTTATACTAATACAGCCTATGACTATACTCCCTTCCCCATTGTCATTGGCTTGTTGATTTGTCAATCAGGCACGGGGTCTATCAGTGATGGCTTTCTTTATTTGCCACGCCCTACCTATATGACCCAAGAATGACAGCTCAGCAAATCAGCAGGAAGGGAGGCAGAACCCCCACAACTTCGTCTGAGATGGGGGAAGAAGTTTCATTTTGCAGAGATGAGGTCAGGGTGAAAGCTCCTTTACTTTCCTACGACACATCAACTCTCAACAGGTGTAGCTCCCTTCACTACACAATACAATGCTGCCATCATTAACTAGACCTTAGCCAGCAAAATAAGGTCAACAAAGCACCATATTCCACATTCTCCAAGTGTAAGCAGTTCCCCACCCCCAATCCAACATAAGAAGTAGGTGCTAGGCAGGCGTCTGATGATGTGAGTAAGGTTGGGAATATCAAGCTCCCTGTAAATCTCAGATGGCTGGTTGCTCTCATAGTATTTTTTTTTTTTTTTTGGAGGGGGGAAGACAAGACAATTGGGATTAAGTGACTTGCCCAAAGTCACACAGCTAGTAAGTGTGCCAAGTGTTTGAAGCCGGATTTGAACCTGGGTCCTCCTGACTCCAGGGCTGGTGCTATATTCACTGTGCCACCTACCTGCCCCAGATCCATTTTCTAAGCTGGTAAATGTCAGACTATGATTCTTTTTGTTGTACCTGTAATTACTGTCCTGGATAGAGTTTTTCCACTTCTATTCACACCTTTAGGCAAGTAGCCTTTGCTGCCCTCAAGAAAGCTGTCCTGGGAGTGTTTTGTAGTAAAGAAAATGGGAAGTGGGGAGACAGCTACCTTTCTGAGATTGTAGACATAATGGAGAGTACCAAGGTCTTGGGTGACAGAAACAAAGCAATGCACACATAGCAATGTCTGTGGTGCTTTCATCTAGGCCTCCTAGGTTGGGGCTATATCTCCCTTCTCTGACCGGCAGCTCCCTGAGGACAAGAGCCTATATTTCCTTCTTTTTGATTTCCCTAGTACAGAGCCAGGTGCCACATACCAGTGATGCCATATAAGCTTCTTGATGACCCTTGAGAACAGCATGATACTATTTCATACCAGGCCAGAGCTTTGGTGTGAAATTAACAAAAAAATCCATTTCTTCTGAGTTCCCATGAGGTGCAAACATTTTCCAGGATCTCAGGGCTTAGGGGGTAGGGGAGGCTAAGCCGGCTTCCATCCTGTTTAATTATTTATGGGGAACTGCATATATTACATGGCTCTGTTGGTTGTGACAGACAATTTTTTTTGCCACCTCTTGTCATCTGCCACATCTGCACCTGGAACCCCTGAACCAGGAGTCCCTGTGCCCTGTGTACCATATGGCCAGAGTTGTTATTAAGAGGGGGAGTATATTTGTTGGGAGGGGATCACAATGAAGGGATCAGCAGATGGATACCTTCCGCCCATCATCAGGATACTCTGGAGGGAACAGCAAAGTGTACACCAGTTGGGCCAGCTGGTTTGAAACTCATTATCCAGCATCTTGAAAGTGCTCTCTGCCCCAAATGATTGGGAAAAAAATACCCCACACAAATGACCTCCTTGAATCCTTTCCTCCTCAGACCTTGACTGTGACCCAATGCATTTTAAAACTGGAGAGCACTGACTGTTAGAGCTGGGAGGATCTTTAGAGACTATAGAGTCCAAACCCCTCATTTTATAGAGGAGGAAACAAGTGCAGGGAAGAAAATGACTTGGCCAAGGTCACATTTGATTCGCTTGTTGCTTCAGAATCATAGGATTTCAGAGCTGGCAGGGAATTTAGAGACTATTTAGTTTAATCTGTAACAATAGCTATTTCCTCTACAGCATCCTTGACAAGTGGCTATCCAGCCTCTATCAGAAGATCTCCATGATGGGGAGCTGTCTACCCACTGAGGTAGCTCACTTTACTTTGGGTAGCTCTTACTGTAAGCAAGTTTTTCTCATACTATGCTAAAATCTGCTTCCTGGCACCTTCTGCCTATTGCTCTCAGTTCTGCCCTCTCGGGCCAAGCAGAAGACAGCTAACCTCTCTTCCACATGACAGACTTTCACCAATGTGAAGGCAGTTGTCACGTGCCCTGTCAATATTCTCTTCTGCAGACTGAGCATCTGTAATTGTTTCAACAAAACCTTGTGCAGTCTGATTTGGCGTTCTCTTACCATTTTGGCCATTCCTCCTCCTCCTCCCCCAAACATGTTTCAATCAGCAAATGTCTTTCCTAAAATGTGGAGCCCAGAATTGACAAGAGCAGAGAATAGTAATATCTGCTGTACTAGTGATATCTTTCCTCATTGTGGACACTACTTTTTTTTGTAGTCTAAGATAATGTGTTTTTTAATTGGCCATTATGTCGTGACTCTTATTGATCTTGCAGACCACTAAAAAGTGAGTTTTTTTTTTACAAGAATTGTTGTCTAGCCCTCCTTCTACCTACTACATGTATAGTTGATTTTTGAACCCAAATGCAGGATTTTACATTTACCCTTGAGTAAATTTAATACTATTGCATTTGCCCCAGTGTTCTAGTATGGTTGAGATTGTTTTGGATATTGATTGTCATTTAATGTGCTATCTACACCTACCCTCACATCCTTTGCAGATTTTCTATACAGGTCATCCTCCAAGTCATTGGTAAAAATATCAAACAGAACAAACCCAAGGATAAATATATGGGACACTCTATTAGAGACTTTCTTCTAAGGAGCAATGCATTGCAATATCCTTTAAGCTGGCCCATCTCTAGGAGTCCAGGCTACAGGATAGATGACCTTTCCATCCTAGCCCCGTTGCTCTCTCTCACCAGAGAAAGGAACAGTCTGGCCTGGCCTCCCAGTCCCTGGCACATGTCCCATTCACTGTCCTTGGGAGAACCCACTTCTGCTAACAAGCCTCATCTATAGTCCTAACTCTTACTTTTGAGTCCATTTTGGCTTAGTTCAGAGAGAACTGGAGGCTTCACAATTATCTTCATCATGCAGGTCCATGCCTGGACTCAATGAAAAATTGCTTTCCTCTAGCTCAGCCACTGCCTGGCTACTGGCTTCAACATTTTTCTAAGCTCCTTAAACATAGTAGATAAGATTTTGAGCTGGTGGGTGAAGGTAAGGCCCAGCACTTTGATTCTATTCCATTCCATTTCACAATCATTTATTGAGGCTTATTCAGCTCCCTCTTCTTCCCTTAACCCTAAGGGCAGTCAGATTATTAGTAGAGACAGGTGTTAATTGCTAATATGCTAATAAATGCTTATTGATCAACTGACTGACTTCTCTTCTGAGTTTAGCTCAGCCTAAGTCAGCACTTGGGTGATCTTCAGACACTGGTCATCTGACTGGACACTTCCTAACTTACTTGGGAGGCAACTCTTGCCCTATCATTTTTTAATAGGGAATGAGGAAACAAAGGGTCTGAGTCCTATTGACTCTATGGGGGAAATGTAGCAAGAGGAACAAGAATGCCTGGACACTGTACCCTGAGACCCAACCTATTGGGTATGGTCCTACTGGCTTTGTAAATGGCCTCCCCTGCAAGGATGTGCCAAGTCCTATTGATGGAACCACCTGCTGCATTAAAGTTGCCTCTACTCATTGCACTGATGAATAGATAAAATATTTATCTCCAAGTGTTCAGACAATTGCTCAGTCCATTATCCTAGACCCTCCTCTATGGCTCAGATCCTTAGTTTCAAGGAACTTTACTCCAGCATCATTATTCTCTATATTATTCTATAAATCTTGTACCATGGTCAGTTCTGCTCAGTAATCACCTTCCTGATTTGATCTGGCTTTAAATGCTTTGAGATCCTCCTCTATTATGGTGGACCCCTAACTTCTGTCTCCCTGTTGTATTTTCCAGTATGCTTTATTGGAGGAACTTTTGGTATATTGCCAGCCTCAACCTCCAAACTATTCATCCAAAGATTTCTTTTGAAGGTAAGCTTCTGAGGCAGGCTTCAACAGATTTCCCCTGCCCCATATGGACATTCTTTCTGCCCCCAGGCCAGGACATCTTCTCTGCCTGGAATGCCTTTCTTCATAGGTTTGCCCCAGCATATCCCTGATCTGTATTTGGAAAAGTGGTCCAATTATGGTCTGACTCCATTATGGTCACTCTGAGGGAGATCTCACCTGTAGCTTAATCACCATCTATAGCCAAGCTGTTAGGAACTTGATTGGGTAACCAGGCTGGTGGTCTCCAGATAAAGCAAAGCAATGTATTAGTAAAAGTACATTCAAATAGGGGTGGCTAGGTGGCGAAGTGAGTAGAGAGCTGGCCCTGGAGTCAGAAGGACCTGAGTTCGGATCCTGCCTCAGACACTTAACACACACAAACAAAAACCTAGCTGTGTAACCTTGGGCAAGTTACTTAACCCCAATTGCCCTTCAAAAAAAATACATTCAAATAACGGTGTGGTAGGGTGAGGATTCTGCTTGTGGCTGTCATAAGAAAAGATTGAGATTAGGCTGGACATAGTCAGGAAAGGTAGCTGGTATTGGGGAGTTAAAATCACAAGATATACAAGTATATGGCAAGTATATCATATAGAAACAGGGTTCTAATTTAGAGAGTTAGATAGACCCCCAGCAAGAGACCAAACCCAGTACCCCGGAGAGCTCCCTCCTCTCCTCTCCTCCCCTTTTAATTGGCTCTATCCTTGCTTTATGGATATCTCACCTTACTTATAACAGAGAGAAGTGAACTCTTCCTTTTGAGATCTCTCATCATTTTCTGTCCTCTTTTGTACATCGATGGCATTCTAACACATGAGAGAAAGTGTGGATAGAGAGTTGGCTTTGGAATCAGGAAGACCTGGGTCCACACCACACATGAACTCTGGAACATACTAGCTGTGAAATGGACAAATCACTTAACTGTTCAGACTATTAGTAACAGATGAATTGCTGATCTGCAGCGATAGAAGGAATTTTCATCCCTGGAGTTCCTCAAACTGTGGAAGTCACTAATCTGGACCCCCCACCCCACCCTCAGCTTGTATTATAGTTGCCTGTGTGTTTTATCTCCCTCTCCTAATTAGACATAAGTTCTGTGAGGGCAAGGATTCTTTTTTCATTTTTATATGTCTACCTAATATCTAGATGATACAGTAGGTAGAATGCTGGGCCTGAAATCAGGAAGACCTGAGTTGAAATCCTACCTCAGACATTTACTAGCTGTGTGACCCTGGGCAAGTCGCTTAATCTCTGTCTGCCTTAGTTTTCTCCACTGTACAATGGGGATAGTAATAACACCTACCTCTCAGAGTTGTTGTGAGGATCAAATGAAGTATTTTAAAGTATTTAGCATACTGCCTGGCACATGTAGACACTTATGCTTGTTTCCTTCTTTTTCTCTTTTCCTTCCTAATTTTGTTACTGGAACAAGGTAAGCTCCTGACAAATGTGTGTTGAATCGAATTGAGTATCATTTACTGGATGTAAAACAGTCCTTCTGGATCTTGGACCCCTGTTCTACCCTCTGGAGGACCCAGTATGAAAGCCTCATCCTCTGGCCTGACTGGTGTGTAGGGGCCTGTCAGGCTGATCATTTTCTTCCCCTTTCAGGGTCAGTTGATTCTTTGGGGGTGGGGAAGAGGGATTCTATCCCTCTAGGACCATGGACAGGCACCTAGCCCAAAACTAAGACAACACTAGCAGCAGACAGCAATATCTCAGCTCAGGAAATCTAAGCTGGCTTTGTCCATCCAGTTCTGATAATTACTTGTCTCCAACCTTGTCAGTTCTGCCCTTTCTTGATTCCTTAACTCTTTCCTGTCCAGAATGCTGTATATAACTAAATATATCTCTCTGGCTCCTCTTTTTCATTTCCCTGTGGTTGAATACTTGAGAGAAGCTGGGCTGAGAGACCAGAAGGTAACAAGTTGAAGAACGTTTCCTTCTAATGAGCTCTCTGAGGGCCTCCCACCTGCCCCTCCTTCTTCTCAGTCCTATTCTCTTATTTATAATAGCACGGTTCCCCTCCCCTCCCCCACCCCCAGCTATAACTATGAGGGGAGAATGTGTAAGTGCTGGCTGGCATTTTGTGGTGAGGGAGAAGAGGACAGGATGACCCAAGTCTGGAACTTGTTTGTGGGAAAAATTTGAAATATTCTATGTTGGAAAATTGAATTAGATGATTTTTAAGGTCCCTTCTAGTTATAAAATTCTTTGGCTCTCTGATTCCAAAGTAACTACTTATCTGTGGTACTTTAGGCAAGTGGCTTGTCCCTTCATCTGTAAAATAAGGAGATTAGACTCAATGATCTCTAAGGTTTCTTTCAGCTCTCAATCTTATGACCCAGAATTTTTTTCCCCTTAGACCTGTGATTTCATCAATATAGGGAACTAGGGTAAGGAACTTCCTAACCAAAGAATTGGTACCTTCTCTGCAACTTACATTCTTAGAACATGACTTCTTCTTCTTCTTCTTCTTCTTCTTCTTCTTCTTCTTCTTCTTCTTCTTCTTCTTCTTCTTCTTCTTCTTCTTCGCTTTTTGAAGGGTGGAGGGCAGGGAAATTGGGGTAAGTGACTTGCCCAAGGTCACATGGCTAGTTAAGTGTCTGAGGTTGGATTTGAAGTCAGGACCTCCTTACTCCAGGGCCAGTGCTCTATTCACTGTGCCACCTAGCCACCCCAGAACATGACTTCTTAACCTTCTTTAGGTCACTCGTGACCTTGGGTAAGTCCTTTCCCCTCTTTAGCCTTAGTTTCTTCATCTATAAAGTGAGTGAGTGAGAGGAGTTGATTGCTTGGGTCACTTCCAGCTCCAAACCTTTTGTGCCTGGGTAACAAGTTGAAATTAGAGCCAAGCTGAGATCTGCTTCTCTATTGAGGCTAAGACCCTCTTCAGCACCCCATGCTGCTGTACCCTCCTTTCTGGGGAGAGCTGTATGAGGCATTTAAACATCAGCTTCCCCTCCTCCCCGCCCCTTGCATCACAAGAAGAATATCTTTTTGAGATTCATCAGTAACTGGCGTCTCTTTCCCCGGCTGTGTTTGACATAAATCTTGTGGCTATACAGCTGCCAATACCAAATGTACACAAAAATAGAAGCGATTTTATTCATGAACTCACCGCACCTCCTATTCATCCTTCCTCCTGCTCAAGGAGAAAACAGGCCTCTCCTCAAACCAGCCGCTCCCAGCAGTCTTTGATTCTGAGCAAAAATGAAATCGTTTCTCATTATGGTGCCAGGAACTGGAACCTATTCCCTCAACTTGACATTTCTGATGTTGGTGCTGGTGTGAGGATAAAAGAGTGAGGGGGAGGATGTGTGTGTGTGTGTGGGAGGGTGGGCACTAGTCAGCCCCCTTGAACCATATGTTCAGATATGGGAGTGGTCTTAGCCTTCTGGATATCAGAACAGGAAGCAACCTTAGAAAATAGAGGAGGAAGACTGGGAACATGTTCTTAAAACAAACAACTGGAACACAGACTGGGAAGGGATCTTGGAGGCCACCCAGTTCAACGCCCTCATTTTACCAATGAAGAAATTGTAGCCAAGGAGGGGAAGTGATTTTCCTGAGGTTACACAGGTAACTTGGCGTCAGAGACAGAGCTGGGATTTGAACCTGGGTCCTCTGACTAATCTGTAAGTCTGAGGTTCTTTCCAAGTTGAAACTGAGACATTCAAATCAGTTAGTTTTTGAAATATATTCGGAATCACATCTGCTTTCAGATAGGCAAAAGGAATCATCTTGATTAAAACTGTGTGATATTGGGCAGGTCCTTTACCCTTTTTGTGCCTCAGTGTGAGGGAGATGCACTAACTCACACAAGTGGACAAGTCAAAGGAGGACTTTCAATACTTGGACTAGGAGACCTCTGCTTCACATGATCCTGTGACAACTGTGTAGTCCTGGACTGCCCATGGGAAGGGAGGATGAGTGTGCCTAGGCTCAGGAGTCATGGTAGAAAGTATGAGTATAGATGAGCTTTCTAGAAGAGGCTAGACAGCAGGGACTTTTAAGACAGAGGTGAGTAGACAGAATGTCCAACAGTGAGGTAATACAAGGATAGGAAAGAACCATGGAGTACATGGTACAAGAGTAAGCAAAAGACAGGGGAACCAGGATATTTCCAAGACAAGAAGCCATTGACAATGGTCCAGAAATATATAGGAGGATGAGGGTGGAGTTAAAGAAATGCAAGAAACAAAGGAACTTCATCCCACTCTCATCTTATTATATATTTCTGTACCATTATCAACCTTCATTTCCTCTTTCTCTCTCGTCTTTCTTTCTTTCTTTCTTCCTTCCTTCCTTCCTTCCTTTCTTTCTTCCTATTCTCTCTCTCTCTCTCTCTCTCTCTTCTTTCTCTCTTCTCCAGGTTGATTGGAATTTCACATAAAAAGGACATTGCTGACTGCAGTGCTATCTTAGAGTCATAGAATATCAGAGTTGGAAGGGACCCAAGAGACCACCTAGACCAAAACCTGAGCAGGCATACCCCTTACAGCATGTCCAACACGTGGTTATCCAGTCTTTGCTTGAAGACCTCTAGTAAGGAGGATCCACTTTTTTTCCTGAGACAGCCCATTCCACTTTTGAATACTCCTCATTGTTATAAGATTCCTTCCCCCCCATATATTAAGCCTGATTTAGCTTCACTGCAACTCCCACCCATAAGTCCTTGTTCTGTTTTCTGGGACCAAGCAGACATAAGTGTAATTCCATATGACAGCTCTTCAAATACTTGAAGCTATAGCTTTCATGTCCAACCGAGTTGTCTCTTTAGTTTAGTTGGTTAAACATCTCCATTTATTTCAGCTGAATCTGAAATGGTGTGATTCTCATCTCAAGAGGAATGTGAAGCATTCAACAATGAAATTCTGAAGATACAAAAAGAAGCATTTCCCATGGGGAGGAAAAATGGAAAGTGTCTAAAGAGACCAATATGGATGTTACAAGGAACTCAATGACCAACTTAGATGTTAAAAACACCTGTACAGAAGATGAAAAAAAAGTTAAGTAACAGAAAATGAATAAGAAAGCATGGCATACTTTTATGAACATAGTGTCAGTGTGCTAGAGCACAAAATGAGATAAGGCTGAAAAGGAATCCTAGGCACAATAAAAAGGCATTAAAAAACTATATTGGGGAAGAGAGAAGACTCAAATAAGGGATAAGGCATGGTATGGGTGGAATGATGACCACAGATTATGTAGAGAAGGCAGAACTACTCAACTCTTGATTGGCTTCTGTTTTCTGTGCTAGAAAGAGTGAATTTTGGACTACAAAGGTCAGAACAAAAATGGCTGATAGGGAGTTGCCAAAGCATGACACACAGAGAGATGATAAGAAAATACTTAATTTCCCCTAATAAGTTCAAGTCACCAGGCCCAGACTCATTGCATCTTGGGGAACTAGGAGAACTGGTGGATATACTTTAGGAAGTGTCTGTGGTCCAGGCATCATTTCTCTCTCTCTTGCTGGTAGTTCTCTCAGGAACCTAGGACATATTCTACTGACTTGGTGAATTCCATGAAGCCCCAGCTCTATCTTTCAGAAACCAGGAGGGTACCATTGACTCTGGAATTCAAGAATGTACATTGGGAACCCAGGCAAAGGAAGATTCAACTCATTGAATCAGTCTTCATTATGTCATTTGGTACCTGTAGATGAGATGGTACCTTCCAACTCTCAGACCCTGTAATCATATGACCCTGTGATTAGGGACCAACTATACACATGCACATACTCCATCTCCCAGTGAAATGTGGGAGAATCTGATGTTTAGAATCCCAACTCTGCCACTAACTCTCTGGGTGACGTTGGACACCCCTCTCTGGAGCTCAGCTATAAAATGAGGTAGGAGATGGTGTGGGTAAAAGGGATCTCTAAGTCTCCTTCTAGCTCTAACATTCTACGTCTTGTGAATTGTTCCCACACTTGCTCTCCCTCCTCAATCCATGCACAAGTATACATATGCTATGTACTCTTCTCCCCCTCCTATCAAATCAATTGTACACAGGCACGTGCATATGTGACCCTACAGACCCCATGTGAACATAACTTCAGACACATAAATATCTACTCAGATATGAACATGTTACCCCCACACCAGTGACACATGTGCTCAGGCATTATGCACATATCTATAGACATACACAATGTCCCTCCCCTTTCACATGCACCTTGATATATGCCTGGATATAAAATACTCAGCATGTACATGCACATGTGCTCCAGTTACAGCACAACTTCAGGGGGCCAACTTGAGGGGACCTTTGGAAGTAAAACCAGAGGCCCTGGTTTATTTTCTAACAGCGACTTCCATTTGCAGAATCTGGGGCCATTTTTCAGCCTGTCGCTCCAATGCACCAGGGTGGGGCTGCCGGGCATTTCTGACAGCTACAAGATGAATTGTGCTAAAGCCCATGTGCCTGGCTGTGGACATCAGCACCTACTTTATTTCCAATTTAATTTCAGGCCCTGTAATCCTGGGGGAGACACACTCTCAGGCTCAGTCTGAGTGTCTCATTTTCCTGTACTCTGTGTTGGAGGGACCTAGGGACAAGTTTTTCCTCTTGTGTCTCTGAAAGGTTTTTGTGGTTCTACTGTATCAGTTAAATGCTTGTGTTTAGAAAACTGATTTTTCTAAGTATTTCCATGGAAGTTGTGGGCAGATGTCTTATTGGGTTTGTCTCTGTGCTTTCCCCCTGGGATCTGGGCTCCTGACCAAAATTCACTCCCCTTGATATTTTTTACCTGATGGATGTCTTAAAAAACAAGCCCAGAGAGATGCAAACCCATTCAGAGCTAGGAATTACCCTCTCTAGGTATCTCGAAAGGAGGCCTTTTGAAGACCAACATTCCCCTGCCTGAGAGAACCCTTTAAAAATTTGGTACTGTGTGAATGATTTCCTCACCCAGTCCAAGAGCTTCCTGTCCTGTGGTTGGAACCTGTAGAGATTCCTTCAAAGACAATTCCCTTATCAAGACTCTGCAACCTGACCCAATGACTCATTGTTCCCTAACCATGCCCTGCACATTCCTGCCTTCCTGCCTTTCTCATGCTTGGTCCATCCTCCCATGGCTGTCAAAATGTTATTAGTGTATCTATCCTTCAGAACCCAGCTCAAATGCCTCTTCCTGGAAGCCTTCTCTGATCTTGCCCTTTAAGAAGTGATCACCCTCATCTGAGCCTTCACTGTAGGCCTCTATCACACCCTCACCTCCTACCCCCAGACACACATGCATACACAAACTCTCACACAAGGCTTTGTCTTCTCCAGTTTTTCTCATCCACTGAAGTTTAAAGGAACAGAAGTCAGAAAATCTTTACAAAGGACATAGCATTTGAGTGGGACCCTATGGTGGTGTGGGGGAGGGTGAGGACTGGGGGGGTAGGAGATTAGATTTAACCAGGGATTTATTATAGTGGGAAAGGGAGGGCATTCATTCCTGTAATAGGGAACAGTGTGAACAGACTGGGAGACCTGAAAGCTCAGGACAAGTTTGGGTCAGGGATTTATCTATTTTGACTGACCCATAGAATATGTGAAGTAAGGTTGCCAAGGTTACTTGGAGCCAAACTATGGACAGACATGAGTGATAGGCTAAGAACTTTGTATTTTATCTAGCAAGGAATGGGGTGTCACCAAAAGTTTCTAAGCAGGAGAGTTAGAACTGAATGTTAGAAACATTAGTCTAGTAGCTTATGCAGGGTAGATAGGAAAAGGAGACACTGGATTCAAGAGGTCAGTGGGTCTAATTCTAATAGTCCAGGTAAGAAATCCTGGTCTAGGAAGCTGACTGTGGGGATGAAGAAGAGCCACCATGAAAGATGGTCTGTGTGGATGCAAATCAGAGACACTGTGAAGGTGGAATCCACAGGACTTGATAGCTGCTGATGGGCCATGCAAGGGAGAGAGCCCTTTACTCCTCCTCTGTTGTGTATCTGACCCTGAACTTGGACTCTAGGACCCATTCTAGAGAAGAAACTAGATCCCTTCTGGGTCAGTTATGGTTTTTGGATGCCAGTTCAGGTGGACAGTGAAATTTCATGTCCATGAAAGTGGGTCCCTTCATTTTAATTTAGGATGCCTAATTGTGAGGCCTTTTAGCTTGATCTGACTGAGGTAGAGTTACTTTCAAATCTCCAGTAATAGTTTCTGACCAGTCCTTTCTGATCTTGATGGAGAGTTAGGGTAGGATGGTATATCTGCATAGAGAGAATGAGGAAGGCTGAATAAGACTTGAGGAACTGAAACCCTGCAGAAGCCACAGATTAACACCACCATACCTTGGAGTCAGCACCTCAGGGGAAATGAATATTTTCCTTGATGGGGTCTCTGGAAGACAGGAAGGAATTAAGCATTTATTAAGCACTTACTATGTTCCATGCACTGTATACTTTATAAATATTATCTCATTTGATCTTCACAAAACCTTGGGAGGCAGGTGCTATTATTTCCCTAATTTAACAGGTGAGGAAACTGAGGCAGACAGAAATTAAATGCCTGACTCAGGGTCATGCAGATCATAAATATATGAGGCCGAATTTGAACTTGAGTCTTCCTGACTTCAGGTCCAGTGCCACCTAACTACTTTGGGAGAGCAGAGATTTCTCATGGGGGTCTCCTTCATCTATGCATGGTCCATGATTGATAGGCAGGAGTCTAGACTACTCTGGGCCAGTTTACAAGGAAAGGAATCACTAGCAAAAGCTGCGCTGACAGGACTTGAGTATGAAAGTGAGGCTCTGAAGCCCTCCCTAGCCTCATCTTTCTTGACTGAGGGAGACCTGCTGTGTAGAAGAGGCAGAGCCCCTCATCCCTACCCTCTGCTCACGTACACAGTGGCTGGCAGCCTTTGCAGTTTCTCCAGTCACTCTCTCTGGAAACTTTAAGGTCTCCACTCAGCTGCAAAATGAATGAACTGCTCATCTCATCTGCAGGAAGCACATTTAAACCAAACTCCTCACTTCATTTTATGAATCCAATACATCTGCAGAATCACTTACCCATCACTCTGCAGACGAAATGGATTATTTTCTAAAAAAACTTTTTTTCCCCATTCCCCAAAAAACTTTTATTCCCTGGGTACAAATGGTTTATCAATGTCTTTAAAACCAGCTCTGATCTTCTTGGCAACCCCAAGTAACATAAAAGAAGGGCTGTGTGGATGCAAATGAATTTGAGTGCGTTTAAAAAGCCACTTCTGCAGACACGAGAAGGAAGGAGCCCAGTGATAAACAGCTCACCGCTTTCTGCTGAGCTATTTTTTTTCTCTTTATGGCCGCCAACGTCTTTTATATTTCATCTTTTGTTTCCGTTTACTGCTACTTATCAGCGAGGCCTGGAACAGCAAGCAGGGCTCTGGGGACCCTTTCCCAGGGGTATGGCCCCTCCCTCTCTTAATAGAATCCTAGAATATCAGAGCTGCAAGGGGCCTTATGTGAAACCTCTTTCATTGTATAGATTGGAGTCACTGAGGCCTAGAGAAGGGAAGGGAGAGGGCACATGCTCACCCAATGAAATAGTTGCAGGCTGAGAATTAGAATCCAAGTCTCCTGACCCCCACTAACATGAAGCTTTTCCAATTGGTTCACAATGGAAACACTTCACAAAGGGAGAATGTTCAACACTCCCAAGCAGGTTTCATAGGTGGCACAGTGGCTAGAGTGATGGACTTGGAGGCAGGAAGGCCTGAATTCAAATCCTACCTCAGAAACTTAAAAGCAAGATCTTACCTTTCTCACTCCCGATTTCCTCATTTATAAAATAGGGGTAATAAGATGATGATACCTACCACACAGGGTCATTGTGAGGGTCAAATGACTTAATATAAGTGAAATGCTTTACAAATCTTTTCTTCTTCCTACTTAATAAATATATTGCAGGAAGGAACTTTTGAGATACAAAATTCTCTGGGGTGAGGAAGGTGATCATCTCCCTGCCCTGGTCAGGCCCCACCTGGAGATTTGTGCTTTGTTCTAGATGTTTTAGGAAGGACCTTGGCATACTGGAAAAGGTCCAGAGGAGAGTGACCAAGAAGGGAAATGGACTTGAAATGGTGCCATGTGAATTAAAAAAACTGGAGATGTTTAGCCTGGGGTAGGGAAGACTTAAGAAAGAATGATGCTTAGCAGTTTCTCTCTAAGAATTTGAAGGGATGTCTCATGGAAGAGGGCAAATTAGATTTATTCTGCTTGGCTGGACAGGGGCAGTGGAGGAAAGTCAGAGGGAGGCAGATTTTGTCTCTATACACAGAACCCCTGACAGTCAGAGCCTTGTAAACATGGGACTCACTGCTTTAATAAGCAGTGAGCTCCCTATTAATGAATGCAATGGAAGAAAGGGGAAGAGAGGAGGGTAAAGGAAATAAGCACCTACTATGTGCCATAAGTGTGCTAAGCTCTTCAGATATTACCTTGTTTAATCCTCACAGCATCTCTGGGAGGTAGGAGTTATTATTACCTCCATTTTATAATTGAGGAAACTAAGGGAGCAGGGGTTAAGTGATTTGCCCAGGGTTGCACAGCTAGTAAGGATCTGAGGTTGGATTTGAACTCAAGGGTTTCTGACTCCTGGACCAGTATTCCAGTCACTGCACCACCCAGCTAGCTGGATGATTGCTTGTCAGGGATATTACAGAAAGGATATAGCAGTGAGCTACTCAAGGTTAACATGTCTGATGCTAAACTTAGCCAGAGAAAGAGGCCTCTAAGTCAACTGCCCAAGCCTTCTATCTTGGGCAGCCCCCTAAGCTACTACTGAATAATCTCACCAACTTCTTCCCTAATCCTAGACAATGCTCCTCCCAGGTAAGCTGGCCCTGACTCTGAACCTTCATTTGTTAGTTTAGCAGAGAAAAGACCTGTTTCTGGGAGTGTGTAGCTTGGTTCACTTTTGAGAATTTCTCTTTCAGAGAAAATTGCAATTATTTTCCAGGGTTAGGAAGTTCTTGGTTAGGGGAATCTATAGGGAAGTCTCTGTTTGGGAGGTTATATTCTTTTTTTTAAGCAATTGGGGTTAAGGAACTTGGTCAAGGTTATATGGCCAGTCATTGTTTTATGTGTGGGTGCTCATTTTCTGAGGCCGGGACTGATCCCTGGTCATCCCGACTCTGGGGCCAGAGCTTTTACTAGTGAGTAAGTGGCCACCTAGCCACCCTTGAGGTTATATTCTTTAAGCATTGTATCACTCTAAATACTTTATCTTCATCTTTGTGATTTTGGATTGAAAAGTTGGGGATGTTTCACCTTGCAAAATCTGGCCTGCCAATTCCACATTCCTAGGAAGGGAACTTCAGTGACTCCTGATTGCTTTTAAGATAAAGCACATACTTCTGTTTGGAATTTAAAACTATCCTCAACCTGGCTCCAGCCTATGTTTCTAGACTAATTCAGATTACTCCCCCTCCTATACTCCACATTCTGGTCAAACTGGCCTATTTATTGCTTCCCATATAGGACATCTCATCTCTTGCCCATGTACCTTTGTATGCCTGGAATATTCTGTCTCCCCATCTCAGCCTTTTGGAACCTCTCATTCCCTTTAAAGGCATGGGTCAAATGCCAGCTCCCACAGGAAGCCTTCCCTTATCCTCAATTTTTATTTCTCCCCTCCCCCTATTACTTGGTAAAAATATGTTTTAAAATATGTTTCCTTAAATATGTTTTGTATTTTTTGATTATGACGGGCTGGGACTAGATAGCTTTTGGGATCCTTTTCAACTCTGGATCTCGGATTCTATTATCTCCACGCATTCTGCTAATGCCCTGCATATTATAGGCTTCCTGAGGCCAGGAACTATTTTCTTGTTGTTTTTGCACCTCCGCTCCTAAGGCTTAATCAATAATTGTTGACTTGCTTCAACCATATCATCATCGCATGGATCATGCTCTGTCCAAGGTTCTACCACCAACCCTGCTCTGTCCAAGGTACTACTGCTGCTTCTAATCACCTGGTCCTCACAATTCTCTGAAGTTCTCTCTCCCTATTTCACTGTCCACTTCCAATCAGTTACTTCATCCACTTGAATCTGTTTCTGAACTGCCTCTAGTTTCTGCCTCTCTATTCCTATAGCCAGAACCTGAATTTAGGGATTCATACTACTTCCTACCTGGACTATCTCAATAATTTCTTTATTGGTCTCTTGACTCTCTCCCTCTAATTTACCCTGAACATACCACCACTGCTATGTTCCTAATATATAGCTCTAACCATACCACTTCCCAGCTCAAGAACCTTTATGCCTTCCTATTTCCTCAACCTGGCTTATAAACATTTCATATTCTGGCTCTAACCGGCCTCAGCTGGTTACTTTATCTCCCACTACTCCCTGGCCACATTAGATGACTTGCAATTTCCCCTTCTCATATTGCACTCTCCTGCCAATGTACCTTCATTACCAATTTCCTCTCACACTTTTCTCTTCAATGCTCATCTCAAATGCCACCTTCTCTGTAAAGACTTCCTAGATTCCTGGTACACCTCCCTTTCCCTTCCCATTTACCCCTGTCCCCAGAAAGAAGTGATTTCTCTCTCCTTGGGCCTAATTTGGCACTCAGCACTTCTGTATGTTTAACATGTTCAGTTTTGTGATATAGTTACCTATGTAGCCCTGAGTTCCCAGGCACTCAGCCTAGACAGCATTGCTATGGAGACAAGAGATTCTCTCCCAGAATTTTCCAAAAACACAGTTCCAGAAAGTCATTTAAAAGATATCAACAATTGGTGAACTCTGAGATAATGTTTGCTTGAGTCCTTTATCTCCAGAGCAGCATTATCTGGGCTAGGATCCCTGTTGCCCCCACTAGACTGTAAGTTCCTTGAAGGCAGGCATCATGGGTTATTTATCTCAGTATCTCTAGAAATGGCAAACATGTACTGGGGCTCTGCACAGAGGAGGTGTTTATTTGGCACCGACTATTTTGGACTGAGATCCTATGATCTCTATGTATCCTGGTTTGTTCACTGTAGACTGTAAACTCCCTGAGGTCAAGAACTATTCCTTTTTGTTTTTATATCCCCAGCTCCTAAGACAGTTCCTGTTGAGGAGCAGGTGCTTCCTGGTCTGGCAAGTTTCCTTCCTTTGTCCCCAGGAATGCAGAGCCTATTCTCATCTCTGCAAAAGAAAAAAATGCTTTCAAAAAGGCCAGCTGTTCTGCTGGCATTTCTCTGCAATCCAGAAATGCTCAATCTTCCACCCAGACATGAACTCTCACAGCTCCGATGTTACTGAGGTTTCCAGATTTGGGGCTGCCTCCCTCCCACGCAGCTGCCACCCACCTAAACCCCCCAGATCTAGTGCTGCATTCCAAGGACAATCAAGCCCCAGCTTCTCCTCTTTTTTACTGGGAGGACCATCCAGCTCTAACTGAGAGTGAAGCCATGAACCCAGGAAACAAAAAGGAGGGAAAGGCTCCCTTCAGTCAAGGGCAAGCTCTGCTGCTTTCTGTCGCAGGGAAGAGCTGTTGATGCCATTAAGACGGCTTCCTCTCCCAGCACCATGGAAGATTGTGTGCCTGGATAATTGGGTAGCAAATCAGGTCTGGGAGATGAGAGCTGGGGGTGGTGTCTCTCTCATCTCCATTAGGGACAATATTCTGCCTTCCCCAAGTGCTTTATGCCTCCCTTTGTTTTGTCAAGGGAGGAAGCCTGGAGTTAGTGATGTGGTATTTAGAAATCGGAACATTAAGGGCTGTGTTCTACCCCCTGCCTCCATGCCTCATTGGTGAGGCTCAGGAACAGGTGAACCAGGGAGGATGTGGGATCAGGCTAGAGCCCAAGTAAGGGTGGCTTGCCCTCCTAGGCTGGAGAAAGAGAGAGAGAGAGAGAGAGAGAGAGAGAGAGAGAGAGAGAGAGAGAGAGAGAGAGAGAGAGATGAAAGCATGAAGTTGAATGGGAATCAGTCATCCAGTCAGCTATAATTTATGATCCAATGATTCTAGTAACTTGAGCCTTTAACAGAGAATTGAGCTCCATTACCCTCCCTCCCTCACCCCCTCCCTCCCTCCCTTCCTTCCTCCCACCCTTCCTTCGTTCCTTCCCTTCTTCCTTCATTCCTTTCCTCTGGTATGGAGGATAGAGTGCTACACTTGGAGTCAGAAATCTCCGAAGACTTGGCCTTTGATACAAGAAGAAGAAGGGGAAGGGGAAGAAGGAGAAGAACAACAAATATGTGAAAAGGAGGTGAGAAGGAGAAATAGGACAGGAAAGTTGGGGAGATGTAGGTGGTGGAGGACCTTAAATACCAACGTGGGGAGTTATTTCTTTGTTTGGTGGGTAAGAAAGAGCATGTGTCCTTTGTCTCCCTCGAGGGAGGAAGCTCACAGTTAGTGATGTGATATTTAGAAATCAAGACCATTAAAGGACTGTGTTCCATACCCTGCCTCCATTCCTCATTGGTGAGGCTCACAAGCAGGTGAACCAGGGAGGATGTGGGATATATCCTCTTGACAGTCAGTTCAATGTCTTCTGTTTCTTGTGGCAGACAAGGAAGCATCAGGGTTTGGTTAACTGGGAATCGGGTCATCTGGGTCCCAATCCCAGTTCTGTTGCTGATTTACTGTGTGGCTTTGGGCCTGATATTTCATCCCTTTGGGCCTCAGTGACTGAACAGAGAGCACAGACTTGCCCCCCTTTGCTCTCCTGCTTACATTCCATTATGGTGATTTTAGAAGATGGTTTTCCACTCATGACTACCTCTACCATGAGCAAACTCAGCAAACTGCTGGTGAAGGGGGATTATCTATGAAATCCTTTGATTGCTCCTCTCAGGTGGCTTTTTATCTCCTGGAAATTGTCCGACTTGTTCTTTGGGCTCACCTTCTTTGACTCCTCCAAGACTCGGGACACTATTGACCATGCCTCCTTCTTGAGCAACCCTTTTCTTCTGGTTTCTGTCACATTACATATACTATGGATTCTACCTCCGAAATGTCGGTCACATTTCCCTCATCCTTTCTACTCTCACTACCATTGCCCTGCATCAGATTCTCTTTACTTCTTTCTGAACTGGTTTTCCTGCCTCCTGTCTCTTACTTCTCTACTCCCTTCTTCATACCAGTGCCTGAGCAATCTTCCTAATGCAAGTCTGCCACCATATGCCCCTCTTGCTCAAAAGACTTCACTGGTTCCTCATTTCCTAAAGAATTCAATCTAGAGATCTTAGATTAACATTCAATGCCTACTGTCATCTGCTTTTGTCCTACCTGTCCAACCTTATCTGCTGGTACTGCTGTACCCTTTGCTCTAGTCAGACTAGAATATTGGCTATTCTCTAAATATCTTCCAAGCTTTTCTAGCTCTGAAACTTGGCTCATACCTTTTCCCCTGTCTGAAGTTTACCCACATCCCATCTCTGATTGTCAAAACGCTACCCATGTATTGTGCCTAGAGACAAACTCTACACTCCTTCCCCCTTGCCCAAGCCCCCAGATCCTGTTACTCTTCTATTCTTTGGTGTGTTTCTGGGGCTTCTTTTTGCCCCGTGGCCTAGACAAACTGCAAGGATACTGACCACTCTTGCTTGAAAACCTAGGACTGCCTTAGGAACTCTGCCCCCATCTCTGGCACCTCCTCACACATGACAGAGATTACCCCACCTGACTGTTAGTGCAATCCCCAGTGGGTTGTAGAGGCATGTGATTGGAGCTGCCTTAGCCCATCCAAGGCCAGTGGTAAGCAGGGTGAGTAGAGGGCCTGTGCTTTGTTCCATGACCTCCATTGGCAATAACCATAGGGCATTAACTAATCCAATGCTGTGAATGACTCTTTCCCATTCTCTGCTCTCACACACCTGCCTCATTGGCCTCTGTGCCATAACAGCTGACTGATAGGCACTGCTACCGCAGCCCTCCCCAGAGATGCTCAGACCCCAGACAAAGAGTTTTCTTTGGGTTTTAATGAGGGCCAAAGTGGAAAGAGCACCACCCCAGAGAGCTGATTAAACTTCTGTCAGGCTGCCTGTCTTAGCTCAGGACACCTTGACCTTGGTTTGCAGGGAATCTCACTGGGCAAGGAGGCTCAGCAAGGTTTCCAGATCTGGCTCTGACACTAACCTGCTCTGTGACCTCTGGACAAGTCTTTGTCCTCCTTGTGCTTTGGTCTCCTTGTTTGTATAATGGAACAGTAATCTGAAGTACCACAGGGTGGTTGTGCGACAGCATCTATATGGAAGTGCTTTGAGGAGCTGTACACATGTAAGAGAAGCACACTGCCCTCTCTATGCTGGAGGAGAAAGAGTATAAAGAGTACTTGGCCAGGGTTCTGGAGACCCAGTCCCAGCTCAGTCACTCACTATCTTTCTGAATTTACCTGTCATTCAATGTCTCTGGGGCTCTGTTTCCCAGTTGTGAAAGGAAGGGGCTAGACTAGATGAGAATGGAGGTCTCCCACCTTTGACATTCTGGGTTCTATGAGCCCTCTCACCTCTGAATTCCATGTTCTAAGGGCCCTCCCAGCTGTGACATTCTGTGTTCTAAGATTCCTCCAGCTCTGACATTGTGTTCTAAGGATCTTCCCAGCTCTGACGTTCTCTATTCTAAGCCCACTCCCCTCCTCTCTTCTTTGTTCTACATTCTAGGGTCCCTTCCAGCGCGGACATTCCACGGCTATGATTATTTTAGGGCTGCCACCATTGTCCTTTGGTCCCTGGTCACATGGGCTGGTGCTAATTACATTTCAGTTTCAGGTGATCAACAGGGTCCCTCCCATAGAATGTGTCTTCTCTTATTGTTCTGCTGGGCGGAGAGAAAATTGCCTGTCTCTCTGACTCCCTAATTGTCAGACTTGAGGCTGTATGTGTGTGTGTGTGTGTGTGTGTGTGTGTGTGTGTGTGTGTGTGTGTGTGTGTGTGTGTGTGTAAAGGAGTGTTTGTGTTTGTGCCTTCTCCCCACCAGGGCCTCTTCTTCTCTTCTTGCCCTTTTATTAGGTCACGCCTCAATTGATTGAAATGTTCCAGGCACCTTCGCTTAACTCTGGGGGTGATTATAACAATTATGATGATTATGAAATGTAAAAAAGAGAGAAAGGGAAGGGAGAGGGAGGTGAAAGCGGGCGGGAGGACAGGAGAGAAAGGGAGAGGCAGCCCCGCTGTCATCAGGTACATTGTGCCAGAGCGAGCAGGAGGCATCAGGAGGCAGAGCTGGTACATTCTGCAGGGCTGGCCTGCAGAGGGAGGGGAGGGCGGCTGGGAGCCTCTGCAGGGAGGTATGGCATGTGCAATTAGGCAGTGACAGTCTAAATTATAGGATGTCTCATTGGCGAGACCACCTTTTCCTTCTTTGATAATTACTCTGAAGGGCTGGAAAGTGGCCAGCAGCTACCAGGGGCCTTGCTGACCCCTTGCTGACCTCACGGGTGGGCAGGTGGGTGGAAGAGGAGGCAGGCAGGGTGGGATGTGCCAAAGTCATTCATCTCCACCAGGAGAAGGGGGGGCTCTGCTGTGTATTTTGGGAAACTCTTCTTTCACCTCCCTCGCTCTCTCCCTCCCTCCCCTAGTCTTTGAATACGTTTGCCACTCTTGCCAAGAGTTGGCAAGTGAAAGAGGATGGGCTGGCAAAACAGGGCTAAGTGAGGGTCTAGAAGTAAATGAGCTTGAGCAGTTTGAAAATAATAGCAATCACCCCCAATTTCCTGGTGCTTTAAGCTTTGCAAAGCGCTTTCCTCATAATAACCCTGTGAAGTGGGGAAAGCAAGAACGGAGGGTGGGTTTTTTGTGCTTTTTTTTTTTTTGTTAGATTTGGATCTGTGAATTTCATCCATCCAGGAAACTCCTGGTGTGGGAATTCTCTCCACCCATGAGGGTCAGCAATTGATCTCTAATTTCTAGTCTTAATTGCCCAGAGTGTGAAGAGGTTAAATGACTTGCTTATGGTCCAATCCAATCCAATCCAATCCAATCCAATCCAATCCAATCCAACTCATTCCAATGCAACTCAGCAAGCTTTGTCAAGTGTGTACTAGGTTTAAAGATACAAAGACAAAATGAGAAAGTGTTCCCTTCATAAAGGTATTTCTGTCCCACTGGGAGGATACAGCATGTACATAGATATGTATATACATGCTCATTTAAGAAGGAGAGAGAGAACCCACTGCTGCCTCATCCTAGGGGGCATCCTATCTTTGAACTCACTGAGAAAGGAAGGGAGAGAAAGTAGACTTTTACTCACTGTTTCACCATCATGGAGATGTTGACATAGCAGCACCCACTGTGGGGACAGTAAGAGTCATTAGGTTGACTCATATGGTCACTCAGTTAGTATGGGTTGGGGTCTTTGTGATTCCAAGGTTAGCTCATCATCTAGTATGCCATGATTCCTCCTTTATAGATGAAGAAATGGAGACTTTAAGAGGAAAAGTGACTTTCCTATGGTCACACAGCTAGCAATTTCCAGAGTGAGGATTTGAACTTAAGTCTCCTGATTCAGATGAATTAGCAGACCTGTGTTGCTACACTTGCTAGCTGTGTGAGCTGGGACAAGTCACTTCTCTTCTGTGGATCCCACTTTCCTTTTCTATATATGTGGGTAATATTATTTAACATCTTAGGATCAAAGACTTAGAGCAAGAAGGAACTTTGGGGATCCTCTGATTCAACCCCCTCATTTTACAGATGAGGAAGAGCCTTAGTGATTTGCTCAAGATTTCACCAGTAGTTAGTAATAGAGTCAGGAATGTGGACTCAGGTCCTTCTAGTCCAAATCAAACACTCTCTATGGGGAAGTTGTGAGGATCAAATGGGATATTGGATCTGAAAATCATTTTGATGCATGAAAGGGAACAGTTGTTATTAATATGGAGCTTTTGTGAAGATCAAATGAGATAACAGATGTCAACATGCTTTGTAAGGCTAAAGCCCCACAGGAATGTTGGCCCCTTCTCCTGTATCTGAGACTTTCCAATCTGAGCATTTAAAGGATGCAAACATTGAAAGCCTTTGACAGCCTGACTCCTTTCTTCTGCTCTGATATTTTTGTTTTTTACTTTATTGTTCTCCATGTACTCTGAAATCTAGCTCCATGGGTCTCCTTGCTCTTCCTTGCACACCATGATCCATCTCCCTTCTCCATGTCTTTGCATTGGCTGTGCCCCATGTCTACAGTGCTCTGCCCTCTCACCTGATTCCTGGTTTCTTCAAGACAGCTTAAACCCCATGTTTTACAAGATAATATTTCTGGTTATCCCTGCTGCTAGTGCATTCCCCTTGGAGATTTCCTACCATTTGCTCTGTTTACATCTTGTATGGACTTAATTATTGACACACTTGTTTCCCCCCATTGGAATATAGGACTGCTTTTTTACTTTCTTTGTATCTCCTTAGTTTCTGGCACATCACAGGTACTTAATAATTGCTTACTGACTGAATCATTACCCTAAACATTTTCAGTTACCAGCATGCAGCATCAGGACCAGTGATTGTCTGCAAGCCTAGTTTCATTGCATTTTTCTGACATCCAGGGAATGCCAGAATGCTCTTCCTAAGACAGAACAGGCTTTATCCCCTCCAGGATGTCAGAAACTGAAGATGCCATGATAGTGTGGTGTGTATAATGGATGGAGGACTCGGAGGCAGTTTCTCCGAGTTCAAATCCCACAAACTTACAAGTTGTGTGATCATGGGCAAGACACTTAAGCTCTCTGAGACTCAGTTTCCTCATCCCTAAAATAGAGATAATAATGGCTACACTATCTACCTCACAGGCTTATAGTGAAGCTCAAATACTTTGAAAAGCTTGAAAAACGGTTATTAATATCCATGTTATTATGACTGCTTCCTTGTCTCAAAATACTTTTTTCTAAGTTCTTTCAAAGAATTTTGAACCCTCAAGGACTGAAGAGACCATGGAGGGCTTCTAGTGATGGCTATGCAGACTTGTAATCCCTTCCACAATATTTGTCAACCTGCCTCCATTGGGAAGGTAGTCCATTACATTTCTAGGCAGCTCTAATTATTAGGCAACTCTTCATTATGGGGGGCTGAAAACTGCTTCCCTGTAATATCCACCCATTGTTTCCAGTTCTATCCTCTGGGGCCCAAGGAGAACAAATCTAATTCTTCTTCCCCAAGACGGCCCTTTAAATACTTAGAAGACAGCGATTAGGTTCTTTTTGATTCCTCTCTGCTGCAGGCTAAACATCCTGGGTTCTTTCAACTAATCTTCATATGTCATGAACTAAAGGCCTTTCACTCTTCTGGTTGCCCTCCTTTGGACACTCTCCAGTTTGTCAATGTCTTTCCTAAAATGTGGCCTCTGAATCAGCCACAGCAGCCCAGATAGGGTCTGATGACCGACCCTTCCCTTTCCCCATCACTCCTTGGGTAGGCACTCATTCTCCTGCCCCACTCAACCTTCCCCCTGCCTCTATCTGGGACTTGTTTGCTCTGGGTAGGACCTAGGCTGGGAGAGGAAAGGGGAGAGAGGGCAAGGTTAGCTGGAGTCCTTTAGGCCTCAGCAAAGAAGTCCCAGCCCTACTCCCAAACTTTGGCTGGCAGGCTCTGGACAGTTGTGGCCTTGGTGGCTGCTGGTGCTGCTACTTTGGGGCTGTCTGTTGCTGGCCCAGGACCATCTGTTTCCAGTTCTGGGTTCCAGCATGTGCAGTTTTCAAGGACACTGTCATAGATGGAGGAAGGGCTAGGGAGGATGGGGGTCACCTTTCAGGCTTCTTTCTTTGTCTCTTTACAAGTAAAGTTGAAACCTGTTTCCTGGAGCTCCATGTGCTGCTGTTTAGGTAAGTTTAAATGAGCTGTGATTAAGCTAATTTGGAGGTAATTAACTCAGGGAAGGAATTCTTTACTTCTTTAAATGCTGAGTGACTGACTGTTCACTGGGAGAGAGCCGGTGGAGGAGCCGCCCGGCTTTGTGGAGCACTGCTTAATTAAAACAGAAGAAACTTAACAACAGAGGGAGAGTTTACAGTCATTAATGAAAAATGAATATTCTTTATCTAATTACATGGCATAATTAATTGGGCCCTACAACCAACCAGGGGAAGCATAAAGGGAGAAGTACCATAGAAGGCTTAGCAGGGATGTGGGCATGAAAACCTACAGCTGGCAGGGATCTTAGAGGTCACCCTATTCCCATCTTGGTCTTATAAATAAGGAAATCAAGACCCAGACAGGTTAAGTGATTTCTTCAAATTCACAGAGGTAAGGTGGGAGAGCCAGGATTTGAACATCTGCCTTTAAATAGTATATTTTTTCACTGCATTAGTTGGGTCAGAATAATTATTGTCTAGGTGGCATAGTGGATAGAGTGCCAGACCTGGAGGCAGGAAGAACTGAGTTCAAATCCAGTCTCAGACACTTACTAGCTGTGTGACCCTGGGCAAGTCCCTTCTGTTTGTCTGTTTCCTGTTTGTCTCAGTTTCCTCATCTGTAAAATGAGCTGGAGAAGGAAATGGCCAACTACTGTGGTATCTTGGCTGAGAAACCCCCCCTAAAAGGGTGGCAAAGAGTCAGACTCATCTGAAAAGATGGAACAACAACAACATTGACTCTGTCAGTTAATCAATCAACATTTATTAAATGCTATGTGATAGGAACTGTGCTAAGCACTATATACAAAGAAAGGCAAAAGACAGCCTCTGCCTTCAATGCCATTATGATCTGGAGACAACAGGCGAATAACTATGTACAAACAAGTTATAGACAGAATAAATAATCAACAGAGGGAAGGTACTAGAATGGAAAGAGATTAAGAACATAGGGTTTTCGCTGGGCCTTTGAAGGAAGTCAGGGAACCCAGGAAGTGGAGGACGTGAGGGGGAGCATTTCAGGCATAGGGAATGGCCAGAGAAAATTCTGGGAGCAGAGAAGTAGGTATCTTGTTTGTGGAACCAAAAGGATCACTGTCACTGGATCAAGAAGGATCTAGGTAGGGGTGAAGAATGTATGAAGACTGGAAGGTGGGGAGGGGGCTGGGTTATGAAGGGCTTTGGATCTCAAACAGATGATTTTTTTTTTGATCCTGGAGGTTATAGGGAGCCATTGGAGTTTGTTGAGTAAGGGGGTTACATGGTTAGACCTGTGCTTTATGGGCACTCACTGTGTGACCTTAGGAGTAAGTCCCTTCCCTTCTCTGGGCCTCAATTTCCTCATTTGTGAAATGGCTGGTTTAGACTAGATAATCTTTTGTTCTAAAAGTCAACCTCTGCGCTTGAATTCCAACTGTTAGGTGTTTAAAGGCTTTCCTATCCTGGCTTTGATCTGCCTTATAGAAGGCACTTTTGGGTCTAGCCGGATTGGTCTTCTTGCTGCCACTCACACAAATGTCTAGAGTCCTTCTTCCTCACCTTGAAATCTTCCAGTCCCTTCAGAACTTGGGAATTTCCTTCAGAACTTATCTCAATTGTTGCCTTCTACATTAGCCTTTTCCTGATCCTCCCAGCTGCTACTGCCTTTTTCTTAAAAATTATTTTGTGTTAAAAATATGTATATGTTATGTAAATATGAGAAGCAATGTGCCATAACAGATAGGGAATCTACCTTGAGGTCAGGGAGATCTGAGTTCAAGTCCTACTTCTGATTCATATCAGCTGTGTGATCCTGGTCTCATCACTCTCAATTTGGTGTTGGGATCAGTAGCCCCCCTGCCCTCTCCTCCTTCCTCCTCTAGTACTCTTTAAGGCTGTAAATTGCAGAGAAGGTGCTGATCTGAATACATAGAGGGAGTTACCTCTTCAGCTAGGTGGTACAGTGGATAGAGCACTAGGCCTGGGTTCAGGAAGACCTGAGTTTATTTTATTTATTTATCTTCCAATTTATTATTTCCTTATTTTTAACATTCATTAAAAATTTTTTTGAGTTCCAAATTCCTTCCCCTCTTTACCTGTTGTGAAGGCAAGAAATGTGATAGCAATTATACATGTGGAAAGGTCTGAATTTAAATCCTGCCTCAGATACTAGCTGTGTGACCCTGGGCTTAAGTTCTGACTGCCTTAGTTTCCTGCTACTGCCCAGTGTTATTGTGAGGATCAAATGAGACAGTATTTGTAAAGCTCTTAGCATAGTCCCTGGAATATAATAAGTACCTAATAAAAACTTATTGCTTTCTTTCCTTCCTACACCAAATAAAATCAAGGTCCAGTCTTCACACCTATCTATAATTGTGAGTTGGGTGGTGATGATGAAGCATTGTCCTCCTTTCACCAAAGGGCCCCAACTCTGTACTCATGGGGATAGGATTCTTGTCTTAGGGAGCCAGACCACAAAGCAAGGGGGTCAGGCTCATCCCACTCCCATCCCAGAACAAAACTCTAGGGAAAAATCTTATAAACAAAGGTTAGATTTGACTCATCTATTCCTTCACTACAAGAGATTAAGAGGGTTCCTTTAAGAAAGGTACTCAGTGAAAGTATATGCTGTATAGGATGGTTATTTATTCCTCTACTACAAAAGAAATGCTTAAAACACAAAAGACTAATAAGTATACATTGACAAATACTTAAAACATGAAACTATAATCTATAACTCCTCTGTTACTCTCCTGAAAGGGAAAGATTCCTGGGTGATTTGTGGGTGTATCGAGCAGGCATTTCAGTTTTACCCAGATCTACATTTTCCTGTCATTTCACTCAAGGTCCTTGCCTTCTGGCTAGCCCTGCTTTGATTGGGGGCTTTCTTAGTGCTTTCATACAGTATCCTCTTGGTCTGGTCATTGTCACCTCTGAGAAGTTGTTGGAGGGATCGCCACCTGCTGGTAACTACCACTTACACCCAGGAGCTTCAATTAATGAAGTTCTAAGGAAGAGGCTGCTTGAGCCCCAAAAGAGAGAAGGGGTGGTGGTGGTGGGAGAGAGGTAGAGAAAGAGAGATAGATGATAGAGACAGATAGACAGACATGGAGGAAGAGGAGAGAATAGAACAAGGATTTATTAAGCTCCTACTATGTGCTAGGCACCGTTCTATGCACTTTGAAAATATTATCTCAATTGATTTTCGCAACTCTGGGAGGCAGTTACTATCGTTATTAGCCCCATTTTACAATCAAGAAAACCGAGGCAGATTTGCCTCAGTTAAGTGACTTGCCCAGGGTCACATAGCTAGTAAGTATCTGAGGTCACATTTGAACTGAGATCTCCTTCACTTCAGACCCAGCTCTTGATTCACTTTGCTATGTAGCTACTTGGAGACCTAGAGTGAGGTGGGGGCGAAGAGGAGTAGAGAGATAGATGTAATTTCTCTTGAAGTCTACTGATGGGGCAGTTAGGTGATGCAGTGAAGAGATCACTGTCCCTATAGTCAGGAGGACCTGAGTTCAAATTTGACCTCAGATACTTACTAACTGTATGACTCTGGGCAAGTCACTTAACTCTGGTTGCCTAAAAAATGAAGTCTACGGACTGGGAAACTTTTCCTGCTCAATTGTGAATCATCTTTGATATAGTCCCCAGTGATGGGAACCAAGGGATCAACAAGGAGTTTCTGTCTACACATACTCTTTAAGAGTAGTAGTAGTAGTAGTAGTGGTGGTGGTGGTGGTGGTGGTGGTAGTAGTAGCAGCTAATTTTTATGTAGTCCTTACTATGTATCAGGAACTGTGCTAAGTACTTTACAGTTATTATTCCATTTGATCCTGACAACAATCCTGGAAATTAGGGGCCGTTATTATCCCCATTTTATAAATGAAGAAACTGATACAAACAGAAATTAAATGGCTTGTCCAGAGTCATACAGCTAATAAGTGTTCAAGGCTGGATTTGAATTCAGGTCTTCCTGACTTCAGGCCTAGTACTTTATGATTGTGTTAACTAATTTCCCTTGCTTTTTAGCATGGGGCCAGAGCATATGTGTCACCATAAGTGGCCCAATCAGACGGGCTCAGGATTCAAGTTCAGCTCTACACATAGAATGAACCCTGAAAGACTCAGTCCAGCAGATTCAGGTTCTCCCCTGATTACTCCCATTACTTATTCATTTAGTGTTTCCTCTGATAGCTTGTAAGTTCTTTTGAGGGCAGGAATGCTTTCATTTTTGTCTCTGTATCTCAATTCTGTAGCATAGGGCTTTGTACTTGGTAGTGGCTTAATAAAAACTTGTTGATTGATTGATCGATATAAGTCCATCCTTCTTGCCCAAATGGCTCAACTCTGGCCACCCTTTCAGCATCTCTGAATCAGAGACCCCTATTGTATCCTTGAAGCAGATAAAGGTCCAAGAAGGTTTAATTAAAAGGGGAAGCAGTATCTTTAGGACTCACTTAACCTCTGGTAGCTTCTTTAGAATGGACCCTCTGACCAACTTATAGCCATTCCATTGCTTGGTTCTTTTAGAACAATGATATGGGATATGTGTCAATTATTCATGGTTGCTTTTAGCAAGTTTCTTTCCTCTCTCTTGTTTTCAGGATAGGACTAGGAAAGAGCATGAAATGTGGCCATGTAGCATCTCAACAGCTGCCGGTTCCCAGCCTTCTCTGACACCACCATGACTTGGGGGTGGAGATGGGCTATATCAGAGCTTCAGGGGCAAAGTTTGATTCTTATTTTCTGTTCTGAGTCTGCCCCTAGAAAGTTGGGAGGACAATAAGACCATTTGAGGCCAGTCTTCTGAGTACAACAAATAGCTTTGTTACAGGCAGGGAGTATAATGAAGGCACTAACTATTACAATTAAGGTAATTACATAGAATAAGATTCTGGAATCATAAAAGAAACAAAATAGAGCATGATCAGAGGAGGGTGAACAGAGGAGGGAACTAGATACCCTAGCACATGAAGATCAATGCCTCAGAGGACAGAACTAGTAGTAATGGGAGGAAGTTATAAGAGGGCAAATCTTGTTCCATTATGAGGGACTGGAGCTGTCCAACAGCAACGGTAGCTGACAATTATGTAGCATTTTAAAATTCACAAGAAAGTCTAAGATTCTATGAAATAAACTCTGCTGGCTCCTTTCTGTCCCAGCACCCTAAAGATATCTTCAGCACTGCAGGCTTCTTCCTCCAGTTGAATTCTTGCCCAGATCTGCCATTTAAAGTGCCCTGGTCACCCATACTCACTTTTCTTTCTCAGAACTGCTCTTGACTTTCCAAGACCTTTCCACTTTGTTCTCTTCCTTCTTTTACCTCCATCTGCTTTCCAGCTTTCTTTTCTGTTTTATCATTGTCCATTAGGACAAAAGCTCCTTGAGGGTATCAACAATCTTTTTGCTTGTATTTGTGCTTTTAGTACTTAGCACAGTGCTTGGCACATAATAAGTGCTTAATAAATGCTTGATCTATCTATCTATCTATCTATCTATCTATCTATCTATCTATCTATCTATCTATCTATCTTCCTATGTACCTAGGGGAAGAAGGAGTGACAAGAGTAAGATTTGCTGATAATTTCTATACTGCTCAAGCTTTATAAAGCATTTTATATACATGAACTTATTTGCTCCTTCAACATCCCTATGTGAGAAGATAGGTATCACCCCCATTTTAGAGATGTGGAAACTAACACACAGTGGCTGGTATGTACTTAGTGCTTAATAAGAATTGGTTGATTGGTTGCTTAGGATCATGTAGTTATTGTGTCAAGGGTAAGATTTAAACTCAGGGTTTTCTGATTCCAGGAATAGCACTTGATTCAATCTGCCATATTGCCTCTCCACAATGCAGCAGACTGTCCTGTGCATAGTGAGTTCCCCATCACAGGAACTATACACATGAGGGCTGGGTGGTCACTTGCCTGGGATGTATGTGGTAGAATGTGGTTTAGGCTTAGATATGGGTTGGTCTCTCATCATCAAATTAAACATAAGGCAATTAACCAAAAGAACACTAGATCTGGTGAGGAACTGCTCATGTGACCTCAAACAAGTCATTTAATCCCCCCGGGTCTCAATTTCTTTATATGTAAAGTGAGGGTGTTGGGCTAGATGGTCTCTAATGTGCCTTTCATCCCTGGATCTATATGTCCATAAATCATCTATTAAAATTTCAATCTATATCAGTGGAAGCAGTGTGGAGTAGGATGCTGTGATTCAGACCCAAGGCAGCTTATATTCTAAGTTAATGCCCCTCTTCCACCCCATCCTCACCCACATCCCCACATTGGCTGTTGTGATCCAGGAAGTTATGATTACAGATCAGGTGAGGGGCAGTTTGAATCAGATTTTCCTCTGGTAGATTTGCTTGTAACCCAGCTGTGGGCCTTTTGGACAAGGAGTATATAAGGACTACTCTATATATTATTTTGTTTTTAAAAATAGATTTTTGTTGATATCTTTTGTTTCTACATTATTGCCTAAAATTTCCTCTGTATCCCTTCTTTTTCAGAGAGAGCCAGATTTTTTTTTGGAGGGGGGAAGGCAGGGCAATTGGGGTTAAGTGACTTGCCCAAGGTCACATGGCTAGTAAGTGTTAAGTGTCTGAGACTGGATTTGAACTCAGGTCCTTCTTATTCCAGGGCTGGTTCTCTATTCACTGTGCCACCTAGCCATCCCAAGCCAGAATTTTTTAAAAGAGATATAAGAAATAAGAGAAAAAACCCAGCAGAGCTGATAAATATATTAAAAATTTGACAATGTTTTATGCCTCTTCAAAGGAGTAGTAGAAGGTATCTGCTACCTTTTCTTGGGACCAAGCCTGTTCTTTGTCATTTTCCTAAATTCTTTTTCAGTTGTTTTGTGGTGGTTTTTTTCCCCACTTACATTGTTGTGATCATAGTAGAATTTGTTCGGTGTCTCTGTTTGCTTCCATTTGCATCAGCTCATGTAAGTCTTTAGATGCTTCTCTGTATTCATTATGCTAATTGTTTCTTCCAGCATAATAATACCTCATTGTATTAATGTACTACCATTTATATAACTATTTCCCAATTGATGAAAATCTATTTTGATCCAGTTCTTTGCTATCACAAAAGTACTGCTATAAATATTTTGGTATGTATCGAGTACTCTATGTGTTATTTCAGGAGCACATAGAATTTCCTTGTGGGCTACTTTTACCTGGGGGTCACTGAACATTTTCAGTGGAGTAACTGTTTATCTCAACTCTCAGGCTCCACATGACACATTACAATAGGAGGGAAAACCAACCCTGATGAGATGATGAATCTCTTGGAGTATGGGTTGGGCTAGATAATGTGAAGTTCCTTCCAAGTCTGAAATTCAATGAGTCTGTGAATTCATAGGATCCTAGTTTCTGAGCTGCTGTGGGAAAAGTGTTCTGTAAATCACATGTCACTATAGAAATGTGAGGTTATTATCATTATGTTAGTTTTAGGTGTCACCTTTTAGGAAGGACATTTAATAAGCTGGAAAGTGTCTAGAAGAGGTTGATTATGATGGAGAATAGTGAGGGGTCCTCTATGACAAATGAGGATTGTTTGAAGCAGCTGGAGGTGTTGAGCTTAGAGAAGAGATGGCTTGGGGCAACGGGGGGGATATAGATTTTATAGTTGTCTTCAAATATTTGAAAGACTTTGTCTGGAAAAGAGATTAGACTTGTTCTGTTTGGCTGCAGAAGGAAGAATCAGGGAAATTGTGAAGACACAAGTTTTGGCTTGGTGAGAGGAAAAACTTCCTGATGTTAAGAGCTGTCTAAAGTAAAATGGGTTTAACTGGGACTTAGGGAGGTCTTCCTCCTTGGGAGGTCTTCAAGCTGAGTCTGGATGACCATTTATTAGGTAAGTCATAGTGAGTATCCTTGGGGGATATGGGTTGGCCTAGATGGTCACTGAGGTCCCTTCCAACTCTAAAATTATGTGATTGTGATTATGACTAACCTGTTCATTTTTAAAAGATGGAGGAAGTGAAGACTAGAAAGGAGAATTCTAAGGACATAAGAGTTGAGAGAGGCCATTGGGATCATCTTGCCCAGCCTCCTCATTTTATAGATGAGGAGCCAGTCCAGCAGGGTCTAGCTTTCCTTTACTTTGGCTAATCTGCCATGCTCCTTCCCCTGATTGCATCCTTTCTCCATAGTTCAGCCAATGATAAGCTCAAGATCCCATTTTCTTGCCTCCATGAAATGTCTGGATTCTGCTTCAGTCTTCTGCTCAGAGACCTCATTGTTTAGGCTGCTTAAGAGGCTTGTTTTATTTCTAGTCCTGATTGTATTTTTCTAAAGTTTCTTCTCTCCTTTTCCTTTTACCTTTTCCCCTTCTTCCTTTTCTTCATGTTCTTCTCTTTCTCATCTTCCTCCTCCTCATTTTCTTTTTTATTGCTTATCTATACTACCTGCTTACTCACATGAATTAAGATTCCTGTCCTGAGGGGGTGGAGCCAACATGGTGGAGTAGAAGCATGAATTTGGTGTGAGCTCCCACACCAATCACTTCCAATACATGTAAAAAATGACTCTAAACAAATTTTAGAGTTACAGAACTCACAAAGAGACAGAAACAAATCTCCCATTGAAGGCAACCTGGCAGGCCAATAGGAAGGGTCAAGTGCAGTCCTGCATGAGCCATGTGGTTCTGGCCCCAAGGTGGCCCCAGGGAGCAGTGGCCAGAGCAGATTTCAGGAGAGTGAATCACCAGCAGCTGTGGCAATTTCCAGACATCTCAACCCATAAATGCCAAAAAGAAAGTAAAAGGTCAGTAGGGAACTCTGTTGGAACTGGTTGGAGAAGAGTGTGGTCCAGCCCCTGCCCCTGGGGTGAGAAGTGATGGAAGCATGGCAGCTGCAGCTGCTGCCCTGTGGCTGCCTTCAGAACAATTGGCCTGCAGATTGTAGGGTGACCAAGAGACCATTCAGAGGCTAAACACTCTTGCTTTAACCTGCTTGGATTTGGATTGCAGTCTTGGGTGGTGGTCCTGGGGTGTGTGGCCAGTGTGCCAGAAGTTGTGGGGGCTGCAGAGAGGGCACCCTCCTAATTGCTCTGGCAGCTGCAAACCCCCCAGCAATTTGGGACATAGGTCTCTGCAATATGGAAGCAGAGTTCTACTGTGGCAAAGAGCTCAAAAGTCAAGTAATTGGCTGGCCATATGAGCAAGCAGAGGAAGCACAAACAGACCATAGAAACCTTTTTTGGGGACAAAAAAGGATTAAAGCATGGAACAAGAGGAAGACAACAAAGTCAGAACTCCTGCATCAAAAGCTTCCAAGAAAAATATGAACTGGTCATAGGCCATGGAGGAGCTCAAGAAGGATTTTGAAAATCAAGTAAGAGAAGTGGCGGAAAAACTGGGAAGAGAAATGAGAATGATGCAAGAAAATCATGAAAAGTGAGTCAACAGACTGCTAAAGAAAACCCAAAAATACACTGAAGAAAATAACACCTTAAAAATAGACTAACCCAAATGGCAAAAGAGGCCCAAAAAGTCAATAAGGAGAAGAATGCCTTAAAAAGCAGAATTGACCAGATGGAAAAAGAATTTCAAAAACTCACTGAAGAGAATAATTCCTTCAAAATTAAGTTGGAGCAAATGGAAGCTAATGACTTTATGAGAAATCAAGATACTATAAAACAGGTCCAAACAAATGAAAAAATAGAAGGCAATGTGAACTATCTCATTGGATAAACCACTGACCTGGAAAATAGATCCAGGAGAGATAATTTAAAAATTATTGGACTACCTGAAATCCATGATCAAAAAAGGAGCCTAGACAACATCTTTCAAGAAATTATCAAGCAAAATTGCCCTGATATTGTAGAACCAGAGGACAAAATAGAAATTGAAAGAATTCACTGATCACCTCTTGAAAAAGATCCCCAAAAGAAAACTCTTAGAAATATTATAGCCAAATTCCAGAGTTTCCAGGTCAAGGAGAAAATACTGCAAGCAGTCAGGAAGAAACAATTTGAGTATTGTGGAAACACAGTTAGGATAACACAAGACCTAGCAGCTTCTACATTAAGGGATCGAAGGGCTTGGAATATAATATTCCAGAGGTCAAAGGAGCTAGGATTAAAACCAAGAATCACTTACCCAGCAAAACTGAATATAATGCTACAGGGAAAAATATGACCATTCAACAAAACAGAGGATTTTCAAGTGTTTTTGATGAAAAAACCAGAGCTGAACAGAAAATTTGACTTTCAAATACAAGAAGCAAGAGAAGCATGAGAAGGTAAACAGGAAAAAGAAATCATAAGGAACTTATTAAAATTGAACTATTTATAATCCTACATGGAAAAATGATCATTGTAACTCAATACTTTTCTCAGTGTGAGGATAGCTGAAGGGAATATAATATTATATATATATATATATATATATACACATATATGTATACATACATATGTATGTATAGGAGGGTGTATGTGTGTATAAGTATATATATGTATATATATGAGTGTGTGCATATGTATGTACATGTACACATAGACAGAGGGCACAGGATGAGTTGAATCTGAAGGGATGATGTCTAAAAAAAATAAAATTAAGAGGTAAGAGAGGAATATATTGGGAGGAGAAAGGGAGAGATAGATTAGGGTAAATTATCTCATATAAAAGAGGCAAGAGAAAACTGTTACAATGGAGGGGAAGAGCAGGAAGGTGAAAAGGAATGGGTCAACCTTACTCTCATTGAGTTTGGATTAAGGAAGGAATAACATACACACTCAATTGGATATCTTACCCTACAGGAAAATAGGGGGGGAAGGGGATAAGAGGGGGCATGATAGAAGGGAGGGCAGATTAGGGGAGAGGGTAGCTAGAAGCAAACACTTTTGAAAAGGGACAGGGTCAAAGGAGAACATAGAATAAGTGGGGGTTGGGATAGGATGGATGGAATTATAGTCTTTCACAATATAACTACTATGGAAATGTTTTGCATAACTACACATGTACAACGTATGTTGAATTGCTTGTCTTCCCAGTGGGGGTGGGTGAGGAGGGAAGAAGGGGAAAAATCTGGAACTCAAAGTTTTAAAAAGAAATGTTTAAAAAAATTGCTTTTTACATGCAACTGGGAAATAAGATATACAGGCACTGGGGTATAGAAATTCATCTTGCCCTACTAGAAAGTTAGGGATGGGGAATGAGGGAGGATATAAGAGGGAACACATTGGGGGATGGGATTTTCAATAGGCTTGTTATTTTGGGGTGGGGTAGGGGAAAGATGGAGAGAAAAATTTGTAACTCAAAATCTTGTGGAAACGAATGTTGAAAACTAAAAATAAATTGGAAAAAAAAAGAATACGGATACCATTTTCATATATAAGAAGTAAACAATTTGACCTTAATGAGCCCTTAAAAAAGATTCCTATTCCCTAGGGTATCTGTCTTGCTCTTGTCTTCTGGGGGAGATAGAAAAATTACTCTGATCATTCATAATTAGTAGTTATACTATAGGGGTGGGGTACAATTCAGTGGAAAGAATTCTTCTTGGGGAGACAGGTTCTAGTCTGGTGCTACCACTGACTCCCTGTGTCCTTTTTCCTAACCCAAGATGGGGGGAGATGCTAAAAGGGATGATTTATGGTGGTTCAAGCTTCCTGCTAAGTTTTCTTTATAACTTTGTAGATACGGTTTTAACTTAATCTCTAAAGTGTTTTGACATTGGTAGGGCTGGCTGAAGATGGAAACCAGCCTGGGGAGAGCAAGGCAAAAGATGGATGGAGTTGGGGCTGGAGTGTGTGTGTATGTGTGTGAAGATAATTTTTGAATGGCTGAAATGGGCTGGGATAAATGAGGCTTATAGGGTTGGGGGAGGGGAGAGAGAAACCCACAGCCAGCCAGGCCACCTGAGCGATTGGTGACCTTTGAAAGATAGTTTGGAAACTTTCCAGAGCTTGGCTCCACACTTTTCCATCTTGGCTTAATTTTCACCTTAGGCAGGAATATGAGAGTTTCAAAACTGCTCAGCAGCCTGAAACCTAACCATATTAAAGATGACAGTCTCCATTTGTATGGCACATTGAGGTTTACAAAGCTCTAGCTAACAATAACCCCGTGAAGCAAGTAGGGCAGAGATTATCAGCCCCAGTAGACAGAGAGTGAGCGAAGGCTCAGAGATGGGAGGAGACTTGCTTAAAGTCACACAGCAAGTAAATCATAGAATCCCAGGTCTGGAAGCAGCCCTCTCAATCATCTTGATGAGGAAAATGAGACTTAGAGAGAAGGAATAGGAAACTCCAAATCAAATAGCAAGTCAGTGGCAGAACCAGGTCTCCAAATTCCCAGCCCTGTACACTTCCAGCTAGAAGGGGACCATGAGAAGTATACTGTATACCCCTCCCCCCCCGGAGGACAATTATAAGAAGGAAATATTTAAAAAATCCATTTTCCATTTTCTTGAAGAATCTTTTCTTTTCTAAGGGAGTTTGCCTTGGGTCTTACTGCCCCCTTCTTCCAGTCTGCTTTATTTAGGCTCACCCTATTCCAGTTTCTACATTCACACACCAGTTATTACAGAGAATAATTTTCTTCCCCTTTGGACATCATCTCTAACACAAAGGAGTGGAATTAACTGAAAGGAAGAACTTTCTAGGGGGAGGTGTATGAGAAAGGACTCAGAGGAATCTTAACAAAGACAGTGCCACCATAGCTTGGATGTTGGTCTTTATGTTGCCTGCATCTGGGAGGAAAGTCAGAATGACCTTGCTAATTCCCTACCAATGCCCTAATTCTCCCTTGTTTCACTGTCCTGTGATATTCTGTGCACAGTTCACTATCTCCTCACTAGCGGTGGGTAGAAGGGCTTCCAGATGGGGAGCTGTGGTTGGAATCTGGGTTCCATCCTGGGTTCAGTTCTGACACTCACTAGTTATGTGACCTTGGAGAAAAATCATTCAACCTGTCTGAGCTTCAGTTTCTCCCTTTCATAAAAGGGGGAAAATGGTACCTGTACCCTCTCAGGCTTTGGATGAAAGGCAGTGGGATGTCATGGGAAAAGTTGTTTGTCCTTCATTCTCAAAGAGGACCATGATGTTAGGAAGATGATGCCATGACCTGCAAGTAAATTGAATTTAAGTGAGGCAGGGCTGTGCAAAGTCACCAGCCTCACTTCCTCCTCTGACACCATCTGGGTCCAGTGGCCAGATATCAATCAGGAAGACTGGACATAAAACCCTTGGAAAGACTTACAGACTTAAGTGTCAGGAGAGGCTTTCATTTGACTCCTGTCTTTTATATTCACTAATTGTGACACCTTGGGCAAGTCATCTCTCAGCCCCAGTTTCCTAATCTGTACAATGGGGATAATAATACCTCTCTTTTTCATGGGTTGCTATATGACTCAGACAACACAATGTCTGCAAAGGGCTGTGATGGTGTACCTGGGCTCAGAGTAAGGGAGACTTGGATTCTAAGCCTACCTCGGCTGTGTACCTTTGGGCAAATCATTCCATCTCTATTTGCCTCAGTTTATTCACGTATAAAATGGACATAATAATAGTACCTACCTCCCAGGGTTGCTATGAGGGCAAAATGAGAGAATATTTGTAAAGTACTATGTAAATGCTAGTTATCATCATATGGATGTCAGGTGTTATTACTATTACCAGAAGGGTGCACTATAAAACTTAAAGCTTTAAGAAAATGTGACTTATTATTACTGCTAGAATTTGGCAGACCTGGGTTCTAGTTTCAGCTCTGGCGATGTCTGACTGCCTTACCTTGGGCAGGTCTTTTTCCCTCTATGAGTCTCAGTTTACTCACCTGTAAAATGGACTAACTGACCTCTAAGATCCCATCTGGTTCTAATCTTGTGATTCCATGATTAGATGTCCTCTGGGTTTCCTTCTAGCTTTGACATCCTACAACATAGAGTGGGTTTGTTGTTGGGGGATGGGGTGACGGTAAGGGGAAGGACAAGCTTAGGGGGCTGTCATTCAGTTTGCAGAGGTAGCAGCACCTGAAAAAACATTTTGCTGTCCCCCAAATGAAGAGGGTTGGCTTCCTGAGCCCAAGACTCGAGGCTCTCTCAGCACTGGGGAGGACCTGCATCCCATTAAATAATATGAAATGGAATAATCCATATTCTTCCCAAGGTTACAGTGAATAAGAGAAGTGCCTCCTTTTGTTTGTAAGGGATATGACTAAATTGCCTCTTCCTGATTAGTGAGGTAAATTGGGTCTTTCTGATTGGGGATTAAAACGATTGTGCCATTCATGATGAGACATGAATCCACTGACTGTCAGAGCTGGAGGGGCCATTAGAACACAGATTGTCAGCTTAGGAAGGCCCTCAGAATTCAGGACACAGAGTGTCAGAGCTGGGAGAGGCCTTAGAAAATAATGTCAAAGCTGGGAGGGAGCTTAGAACACAGAGTGTCAGAGCTGGGAGGGAGCTTAGATCACAGAATGTCAGAGCTGGGAGGGAGCTTAGAACACAGAATATCAGAGCAGGGGGGGCCCTTAGAACATAGAATGTCAGAGCTGGGAGGGAGCTTAGAACACAGAATATCAGAGGGGGGGCCTTAGAACACAGAATGTCAGGGCAGGGAGGACCTTTAGAACACAGAAAAGAGAAGGGAGGGGGGTCCTTAGAACCTAGAATGTCAGAGCTGGGAGGGACCTTAGATATGGGTGGTAGCTTTAGACTATGGAACAAAGTTTATCAGAGTGGGAGGGACTGTAGAATTTAGAACTCAGAATTCCACTGCTGGAAGGGACTTTGGAGATAATCTAATCCAAAACTCTTTATTTGACAGATGAAGAAACCAAGGAGTTTTAAAAGGGACTCTCCCAAGGTCACACAGGTCTCCTAACTCCTTATCCTTGAGGTCTCTCCATTACCAGTGATAAAGGAGCTACTTACACACAGCTTATTATGTATATTTCTATAATTATTTACATTACTATAATATTATTTTACATAATTATTATAGAATCATACAGTTTGTGAGGATTAAGGTGTTGGCAGGGAATCATCTATGGTATCCTATCACCAGGCAGAGCTCTGACCATCACTGAGGCTGACTAGGGACTGCCTTATAGCAAAGGAAGGAGGATCAAATTGGTGGAATGGTTAAGTCCTGGATTTGAATTATGACACCCATACTAACCTGCTGGGTGACCTTGGGTAAATCACTTCCATAACCTGTGCCTTAGTTTCCCCAATTTTAAATTAATGAAGTGGGACCCAGATGGTCTCTTCTAGTTCTGAAATTCTGAATTCTAAGTCCTTCTATTTCTCCCAAACATATTCTATGTTTGAACCCAACATTCTAGAAAGTTCTTAATTTGTTCTTTTTGAAAAGACTGTCTTTTTTTTTAGCCCTGTCTTCTTTCTGTCTTCAGTCCACACATCTTTAACTCTCAAAGCTTCAGTTACTCCAGAGGAATGAAGGCTGCCAGATCCCCATGGAGAGACACATGCACCCTTCTTCTGCTTGGTAACCCTCTTTCTCTTAGCCCCTGCAGTGTGCCTCCAGGGAATTACTTGTCCTTTTAAATGTGCCCGCACTGTGTGGTTGCCCATGGCTATGCCCTTCTTGCTGGTGGTGATCTCTAAAGGCTGTCGGTCTTGGCTCTAACCCTCTGTGATCGAAGGCAATCACTGCTCTGAGAAATGCTGTCACATTTTATTAAAATTCTTTATTGCCCGAAGCCTGGTTTCTCTTAGGTCCAATTTTCCTTTAATGTCCCTTCCTATCTTTGCTTGCCCATGCTGTGACTTAGTTCTTTAAGCTGAAGAAAGGAGGAGAAAGAGGGAGACCATGAAATATATTTATTGCCGTGTTAGAAACATTGGGTTGAAGAATTGATCCCTACGGCTAAGTAATTTCCCTCTTTCGTGCAAAATATAAATAAGTCTGAGTGGCTTACACTGAGTGATGGGCCCCAACCACACACTGAATTTCACAATGGGAAGTGCCCTTAAGAGAGATCCTGGCTTCCTCTTTCTGATCCTATGGAATGAGGTGTTATAAATAGTGGGTGCCTTCCCTTTTAGAAGGGGTCGAATCTCCCATGGGCTATTTCATTAAGTGCAGGAGACTTGGGAAGGTCTTGAAAAATTTTCCCCAGCTCAGCTCCCTCTGTGGCAGGTGCTTCCCTGAACTGCTGACTTCAGAAACATAAATAGACACACTTAATTATTGTTATTATTCTGTTCTCTGGGGGTAGGGGGGCTGGAGTCTTGGGGGATGTGATTTATAACATGGTTCACTGCTCTTTCTTAGTAGTCTCTTCTTCTATTGGGCTGAGAGAGCCCAGACTTTTCCAAATGAGTCACACGGGAATCTTTGATCAGAATACCTTTTATTCTAACAGGTTTCCCTGAAAGCCAGGGCCTGGGACATTGGGCCAGCTTCTGTTCTCTCCCAGCTAAGAACTAGCAAAGCCCTAACCTCTGGTGGCTCAGATCTCCCTCTTTCTCACCAATAGAAAAGGACCCAGAGTCAGGAAATGGAGAGAAATAGACTTATCTAATCAACTCTTTTAAAAATGGACATACCTTAATTTCCATACACAAACATACATACAGATAAATATGTGTATATATATAATAACATGGGTGGAACATGTACATTCTATGTGTATATCTCTATCTATAATTTCCTCCCCACCTGACATAGTACCCAAGTGATAGTATGTATAATGTTCTGCACCCATATCCCACCACCTTTGTAAAGAAGAGAGAGATACATCTTTTTTAACCTCCTTTTTGGGACCAAACTTTGTCTTTAATATTATACATTCAGGATGTTTTTTTGGTTGTTATTCTTTCTGTCGGATCCTTATACTTCTTATTTCACATTACGTTTGTTCATAGGTTTTCCCCATGATTTTCTATGTTCATAGTCATTTCTTATGGTGAAGGGATTTTCCTTTCCTTTCATGTACTGCAATGTGTTTAATTCTTCCCTAACTAAATGACATTGACTTTGTTTTTGCTTCTTGGTTACTTCAAAAGGGGGTGCTATGAGTATTTTGGTGTACATGGGACCTTTCTTTTTGTCTTTGATTTCTATGGAGTGTATGCCTAACAGTGAGATCACAGGGTCAGAATGTATGGACATTTTAGTCTCTCTCAGCAGAATTCCAAATTGCTTTCTAAAATTATTGGACCAATTCTCAGTTTCACCAACAGTGCATCAGTGTAGCTGTCTTGCTACAGCTCCTCAGTTAACTCTTGACTTACAAAATTATTGAATTTAGCACTAGATAGGGCCTAATCCAATCCCATAATTTACATTTCTTTTCTTTATAAAAATATTCTGAGCTTGGGAAATATCATCATACCCACCACTTGCTGCCTTTCTTCAGCAGCCTATTTTGCTGAATGAAGCTGGAGAAGATTGTACAACCATACTGGCTGGGTCCACTGCAGATTTATGCTATGTAACCCCAACTGGACCCTCTCGGCTGCTACGTAATCCTTGAACACCTTCTTAATCAATTCACTACCCCACTCAACTCAGCAGCTCTTAAAAACCTTTTTATCCCACTTCAAATCTCCCAAGGTTCCCCATCTCCATCCTTTTAGCCAAGAACCTTCCCTCATATTTTACTGAAAAAATTGAGGCCATTTGCTGAGAGTTCCCACTTGTCCTCTCCTCCTCATTTCATATCATGAGTTTCTTTCTGCTACAAACTCCTCTTTTGCCCCTGTTTCACATGAAAAGGTGGCCTTTTTTGCCAAGGCAAACCCCTCTATATGTACAGATGATATTATTCCATTCCATCTTCTTCCAGAAAGTCTACACACATTTATTAAATGCTTACTATGTGCCAGACACCCGCTAAATTCTGGGAATAGAAATACAAATGAGAAAAAAGGTACAGTCCTGCCCTCAAGGAACTGACACTCTAATCCAGGAAGGAAACCCCTAAGAGGAAACTGAAAAATGACAGACGGGAGGAAGAAAGACAGAGGTATTTGACACAGGGCATGGTAAAAAAAGTCAGTCATGCAGCCTGGAGAGGAATGAGAAGAGTGCCCTTCCTATCATTTCCATTCTCAAATTATCTTCAATTTCTTCCTGTATATTGACTGCTTTTCTACTGCTTACAAACTGCATGTCTCCCCCATTCTCGAAAAACCTCCACTTGATCCACCCACTCCTGTTAGCTACAATCCCATATCTCTCCCTTCTTTTGGGGCTAAACTCATTGAGAAGGCTGTCTCCAACTGAAGCTGCTACTTCCTTTCCTTCTCATTCCCTTCTTGACTCTGCAGTCTGGCTTCTGACCTCATCATTCAACCAAAATTGCTCTCTCCAGAAAGACCAATGACCCAGTAGTTGCCAAATCTGGTGAATTTTTCTGTCTCCATCCTTGACCTTGACCTATCTGCAAGTTTTGACGCTGTTGATCACCCTCTTCTTGACACTCTTTTCTCTTTAGGTTCCCATGGTACACATCTAACCTCATTCTCCTTCCTATGTGACCACTTCTCAGTCTCCTTTGCTGTATCTTCATGTAGGTCAGGACCCATGGCTATCCCTCAAGTCTCTATCCTGGGTGCTCTTCTTTTTTCCCTTCATGTTATTTCACTTGGAGATTTCATCAGCTTCCATGGATTCAATTATCTTTTCTATGCAGATGCTTCTCACATCAACTTATCCAGCTCTAACCTCTATCCTTATCTCTAGTCTTGAATCTCCAACTGCCTATTAGACATTTTGAATAGGATATCCTATAGATATCTTAAATTCAACATGCCAAAATGAAAATCATTATCTTCCCCCCAAATTCTCCCCTCTTCTTAATTTACTTATTACTGTCTGGGGTACCACTATCCTTCCAGTCATCCAAACTGGCAATGGAGGTGTCATTCTCAACTCCTCACTCTCTGTCATCCTTAATATCCAATCTAGTGTCAAGTCTTGCCTATTTTAACATTGTTCAGATCTCTTAATATGGCCCCCTTTTTCCTTTGACATGGCTACCATCTTGGTATAGGTCCTTATCACCTTGTACCTGAACTATTGCAATAGCTTGCTGGTGGGGTCTACTTGCTGTAAGTTTCTCCCAACTGTAGTTCACCTTCCACTCAGTTGTCAGATTAATTTTCCTAAAGTTTAGTCTAACCATGACCTATGCCCCTAGCCCCACCAAAAACGCTTAATAAATTTCAGTGGATCCCTATCACCTCCAATACCAAATATAAAATCCTCTTTTTGACATTCAAAACACTTCATAACCTGAGCCCTCCTGCTTCTCCAATCTTCTTGTATCTTACTTACTCCTGTGTACTCTTGTATCCAGTGACATGGACCCCTTTAAGAAAGTTCATCTCTAGACTCTTGGAATTTTCACTGGCTGCCCCACATATCTGCAATTCTCTTCCCCCTCCCTTTGTCTATGTCCCATATTGCAGATTTCTGCAAGAAATTGTTCCTGATTCCCTTAATGTTTCTATTTCCCCTCTCTTTTCTCCAATTTCTCCTGTCTATGCTTTATTTTTAGGTAGTTTTTGCTTGTTGTCTCCCCCATTAGCTCCATGAGAACAGGGACTATCTTTTGCCATCCTTTGTTTCCCCAGTTCTTGCCTCAGTGTCTGGGACATAACAGGCACTTAATAAATGCTTGTTGACTAACTTTTTGACTCTGAAATTCTGATTTTGGCAAGGACAACTCTACTGTCTTCCCCTGTGGGATCAGCAGAATTTGTAGGAACCTGGGTCTACGAATGAGACTCATACTCAGAGCTAAGAGAGATCTCAGAAGGCACCTAGTCCTACCTCCATATTAGGGCTGGAATCTCTTTTATGATCTCCATGATAGGGGTAATTCAACCTCTGCTTCCACACACTTCCACAGGGGAGTGGATCCATTTGTCTTTGGGAAATTGTGTAGCTCAACAAAATCCCCAAGCTTCTTTTGAAACAAAGGTCTATCTTTTTATCCTGAAGGTTAATTTTTTGATGTGTGAGTTATGGAATTTGATAGTTTCTAAATAATTGGAATTCTGGTACCTTGTGACACACCACCTCTTCTCTCTCCCCTTTGCTTGCATACTCCTTTCTTGCTTATCAGTCAGTCAAAGCTCAACAGACATTCAGAGGGGCCCCAAAGCAAGAGAGATGTTGCACTTATGTTTCTTATTGGACACTGAAATGTTAGTCTAAATATAGTGATTCTACTGTAATCAATGGTTAAAATAATTTATTAAAAAAATTCTGATGAATCTGTTTCGTTTTTTGTCTGTTTGATGACCTCCCAGTTTAAGTTATAAATGTCCTTAGATTCATCTAAAAGTTAAAAATATAATAGCAGTAAAAATGGCTTAAGTTTATATGATGTTTTGAGGTTTGCAAAGCACTTTACATAAATTATTTCATATGATTCTTGCAATAGCTCTGGGAAGTAGCTGCTGTTATCTTCTTTTTTGAGGCTGAGAGAGGTTAAATTATTTTCTCAGAGTTGCATAGCTATTAAATGTCTGAGTTAGAGTTCAAACTCAGGTGTTCCTGATACCAGGTCCAGTCCTCTATCCACTACCCCAAGTTGCTTCATGATTGGTCTCAGGCTAAGTTTTCTGGGGACTCATTTTCCTCTCTATAACTCTCCTGTTTTGCACGGCAATGCTGCTTATAATCTTCCATCATTTTCCCCTAGAACATTTTACAAACGCATCTACATTCTAGACCAGTGTTCCTATGGATGCCATGCAGTTGAACAAGCTTTATGTTCTTTTGACCTCTTTGTTGTGGTGATTTCTTTTTGTTGGTTAAAATTCTGTAGAAAGTGAGTAAAAGACGAAACAGAAGAACCAGAGGAATGGATAAAAATGACAAGGAGATGGATTTTATCTCAGTAGAAGGAATAACTTCCTAGTAATCATTGCTGCCTGAAAATGGAATAGGCTATTTTGGTAGGTTGTAAGTTACTTCTCATCACTGTTTGGAACATTATAGAGGTGATTCCTATGTTAGGGTTATCTGAGGATTCTTCTAGCTCTTAGAACTTCACTGCAATTATAGTCACCATCTCCTGGAGATCAAAAGCCAGTTTTCCTCCAAGTATTTTTCCACCCCCCTGGCTCAATATAGGAATTAGGTAGATACTCAATAAACAGCCATTGATTGAACTGGGGTGAAGATTATGGTGGCTGGCTGGCTGGGCTAGGGGAAAGGGTAGGGAGGTAAGGTCAGTCAGGCTTTGTTGACCTACCACAGTGACATAGGCAATCTTTCCAGGACATTTCAGACCAATTTTGGTTCACATATCCTTGATACTCTTTAACTTTAGCTCACTGCAAGGATCTGCCTTCAGTTCCCCCCAAGGATTGTTTTCAGTTGACTCCAATCAGTCAATCAACAGGCACATATTAAACACCTACTGTGTGTCAGGCACCGTGCCAAATGCTGGGCATACAAAGATAAAAGTGAACTGTCTCTTTCTTCAAGGAGCTAGCATTCAAATGGAGAAGATATGTACATACATGGGCATTTACTGAACATATGTATACATATACACACACACATATGAAAAAATAAAAGATAGATTGGGGAGGGGGGCCATAAAGAGTTGGGGGAATCAAGAAGGGCTTCATGTAGAAGGCAGCTCTTGAAATATGTTTTGAAGAAATTCAGGGATTCTAGGAGTCTGAGATGAGGAGAGAGAACATTTCAGACACAGGGGCCAGACAGATCCAGGGCATGGAGATGGGGGTAGAGTGTTGGATGTGAGGAACAACAAAAAGGCTGGTTTGGCTGATGGGTTAAGTACAACTGGAAACATAGGCTGGGGTCACATTGAGAAGAAATCTTCCCCTTTTAACTCACTCACTTCCCCTTTTAACTCACTCTCACGTTGAATTTGCCCATTCAATATACCTTTGTCTCAACTCATATAGAGATAGAGAGCTGGAAGGGACCCTAGTTCAAGCCTCTCATTTTGCAGATGACAAAACTGAGACCCGTCAACATGGAGAGACTTGTTCAAGGTGACCCAGATGCCAACCAGCAAGGCTGGGATTTGAACTCAGGCTCTCTAACTCTGAAACCGGTGCTCTTGTCACTGTACCGGTGGATCCCCCTTTCAGCTCACCCTGAGAAAAGGCAGTTTTTTTTTTTAAATTTTTTAATGGAGAGAGAGAGAGTCCCTCCCCCAGTTCTAGTGGGCATTTAGGCTCAGTATCTCACTTTGATGATATCGGCATTGTTCTGTGAACCTGAGGACCAATTGATTCCTACAGTACTTTCCGCAGTATGGAGCAGGGTTTTGATATTAATTGACTTTAAAGACCAGGCATGAAATTGGAATTTTCTGGTCCCCTTGGCCCCTGCCCAGCTACCTCTAATGCTCATTAAAGATCCCAGGGAAGTGGATTTACTCTACAGACAGCTGAAGGTGCAGTTCTCAGTGACAGAGAAGGCAGCTGCTGGGCTTCTAGGCTCTCTGGGGACTCACCTTGTGCCCTGCCTGGATCTGTAAAGCTAGCAGGGACATTCTAGTCCAGCCTCCACCTCCTCATTTTACAGAGGGGGAAACTGAGGCCTAGAGATCAAAAGGGACTTGCTCAAAGTCACAACTCAACACTCATAGATTCACTGAGAGCATCCCAGTCAATCAATCAGCAAACTATGTGAAGCTCCCTGTCCATCCCAGGCATTGTGCTGAGGACTGGGGATATAAACAGAGAGCTTATATTCTCTCAGGGGACATGGGACACAACATGTACTCCCTTCCTTCCTTCCATTCTTCCTTCCTTCCATTTTCCCTTCCTTTCCTTTCCTTTCCTTTCCTTTCCTTTCCTTTCCTTTCCTTTCCTTTCCTTTCCTTTCCTTTCCTTTCCTTTCCTTTCCTTTCCTTTCCTTTCCTTTCCTTTCCTTTCCTTTCCTTTCCTTTCCTTTCCTTTCCTTTCTTCCCTCTCTCTCCTCCTTTTGTTTCTGTCTTTATATACTCTCTCTCTCTGTAGATATCCTTCTATACATATGTCTCTTTCTACAAAACACACACACATATGCAGAATACATGCAAAATAAAAAGCAAGATCATTTGGAAGCACTGGAATCTGGGGGGTGGAGTACATCAGGAAAGACCTCATGTAGGAGGTGGTGTTTGAGCTGAGCTTTGAAAGAAACCTAAAAGGTGGAAGAGGGAGAGCATTCCAGGCATGGGACACAGCCTGGGCAAAGGGATGAGAGGTGGAACTATATGTGTGAGGAACAGTAGGTAAGCCTGTATGGACGGATCATAGAATGTACCGTTCCATGTACAATGTAAGTCAAATGTAAGAAAACTGAAAAATAAAAAAAAAGAACCAAGTTGTGAAGAGCTCGCAAGGCCAAATTGAGGATTTTATATTTGATTCTGGAAGTAATTTCTTCATTCGCCCATTCAATATACCTTTGTTAATGAATAATAATGATGATGATGATGATGAATTTTATATAGTACTTTAGTGTTTGCAAAGCACGTTAAAATATTACCTCCTATGTTCCTCATAACAACCCTGGGGAGGGGGAGTAAGTGTTATTATTATACGGATTTTATAGGTGGCAAAACTAAGCAGACAGAGGTTAAGTGTCTTGTTCAGGATCACATAGCTAATAAGTGTCTGAGACTGGATTGGAACTCAGCTCTGCCTGACTCCAGGTCCAGCAGCTAATCATTGAACCTCCTTAATTGCCTTTATTAAGTTACTATGCCAAGCAAGGCAGTGACTGTGCTTGGTGCCAGGGATAATAAAGATAAAAAATGAGGCAGACCCTGTCCTGGAGCTGTTTACATTCTTCTTAGGGCGGGTGGTGGAGGAGAGAAGACAGTCAGGAATAATAGGAAGTAGGGAGGGATGGAGGCAGGGACTGGGGACCAGACTAATTGGGGCAGAACTCGGAGGAGGAAGAACTTGTAGCCTTGGGGATCCAGAGAGGCTCCTTGTGAGGCTTCTGAAAGGCAGAGTTGGGGGGGAGGATGTATTTCAAATGTGGACAACGGCCCGGGATAGAGGAGTAGGGAGGAAAGGGCACGGGGAGTCTGGAGATGTGAGCTAGCCAGTTTGGCTTGCTATGTATGACAAATTTCTGTTTTGATTCCTTTCAAGGCCAGTTCAGAAAATACCTGATCACAGCAGCTCAAGAAGTGACAAGAAATAATAGACTCAACCCTCTTCTCCCCCTTATTCTTGTCCAAACTCAAAGGGCTGCTGTGAGTTAAAGCCCTTGCAAACCCTGAAGCGATATTGAAAAGGAGGATGATGATGATAAAATGATGAAGGATTTTGTTGTCATCTGCTTTTTCTTTCACTTTGGTAAAAAGCATGGTATGGTGGGAAGAGCGCTGAGCTTGGAGGAAGGAGACTTGGGGCTGACTCTTGGCTCCAGTACTTATTAGTATGTGACCTTAGGCTCACTCAGCATTCTGAATCTCCATTTCCTCTTCTATTTAAAAAAAGGCGATAATCATCCATTTATAGCCTACCTCACAGGGCTGTTTCAAGGAAATAGCTTTGTAAACCTTGAAATACTATAGAAATATCAGTTATTAAGGGGAGGCTAGGTGGCACAGTGAATAGAGCACTGGCCCTGGAGTCAGGAGGACTTGAGTTCAAATCCAGCCTCAGACACTTAACACATATACACAAACTAGCCATGTGACCTTGGGCAAGTCACTTAACCCCAGTTGCCCTCCAAAAAGAAAAACAAACAAACAAAAGAAATATCAGTTATCATTACTTTGTTACCTAGGAGGAGTTCATGGAGTCCCAGAGCTAAAACACTTAAAAGATGCTTAAGTATGACCATTTCATCTTACAGATGGAGAAACTGAGGCTCAGAGAGGAAAGAAGCAAGCATTTTAAAAAAAGCTTAATAATGTGCTAGGCGCTGTTCTAAGTACTTTCTGCATTTGGTCCTCATGACAACCCTGGGAATTAGGTACTATAATTATTCATTTAACAGATGAGGCACCTGAGGCAGAGAGAAGTTAAGTGACTTACCTAGGGTTGCATAGATACTAAATGTCTAGTTCTGGATTTGAACTCAGATTTTTCTCACTCCAGGCCTAGTGCTATACCCCACCCTGCACAACCTAGCTGCCTTTGCCCACTAGAAGAAAGCATGGTTTGCTTAAGGTCACACAATGAGATATTGATGGAACTTTGACCTTAAGTCTCTTGATTCCTCAACCAGGGTTTTCCTACCTGTCTGCTTCACAGATATTTTCCCCTGTTTCTGGGAGGATCTCATATCAGTCCCACCTAAATGATAACTTAACATTCCTAAACATATCTGGCTCTCCTAGCACTGGGTATTTGGGTAATTTCCAACATTTGCCATTATATACAGAAGGTAGAACTGTCAATGCCTGTGTACAAATCACTCAGTTTTTCACTTTCGGATTTTATTTTGAGATGTGTTGCCAGGAGTGGGATCACCAGGTCAGAGTGTATAGACCAGTTTTGTGACTCTTTTTCCCATGACCAACTTCTCTTCAGGAACACCGTGCCTGTGTGTGTTGCTCCTGCCTGGAGTGAGTATCTTTATTTCTCTGTAGCTGAACCAGCATTGGGCCTAGTCATTTAAATGATGTTTTTAAAATTTATTTTTATTTTCCTTTTGCTTTTTGGAGGGGGGAAGGCTGAGCAATTGGGGTTAAGTGACTTGCCCAAGGTCACATGGCTAGTTTTTGTGTTAATTGTCTAAGGCCGGATTTGAACTCAGGTCCTCCTGACTCCAGGGCCAGTGCTCTATTCACTGTGCCACCTAGCTGCCCCTGACTTTCTCTGTTCTAAGGGCCCTCCTATATGTGACATTTTATGTTCTAAGTCCCCTCCCAGCTCTGACATTTTATGTTCTAAAGCTCCTCCTAACTTTGCTAATCTCTATTCTAAAGCCCCTTCTAGTGTTACCGTTCTCTGTTCTAAGCTCTCTCTCAGCTCTGATATTCTACATTCTAATGTCTCTCCAGCTCTTATGTCCCATGTTCTAACACTCCTCTTCTCAGCTCTGACATTGTCTATTCTAATGCTCCTCCTAGCTCTGACATTCAATGTTCTGAGTTCCCTCCCATCTCAGCCATTCTATGATTTTTTTCCCCCAAAGTGTCTCTCCATATTGCTTGCCACATCAATAAGTGACTATTGGACATTTATGGATATCCCCAAACCTAGAGAAAGCCATGTTATTAAAAAAGAAAAAGTTTCTTTTTCTTTTCTATCACACTTCAGCCAAAATAAATGGAATCATTATACTATTTAGCTTATGGACTATATATCCTTTTTGACCTAGCCTCATATTTAAAAATTGTTATGATTATTAAGAGCTGACATTTGTAATCAGTTTGTATTTATAAAATGCTTTATGATATTTCATTTGATTCAGGGACTCAAACGCAGGTGTTCTGATTCTAGCTTCTGGGCTGATAGCTTAGATTTAATAATACTTCTCCTGCTAATAGCTAGTATGTATGTAGCACTTTAAAGTTTGCAAAGCATTTTATAGGTGTTTTCTGATTTGATCAGTTGAAGAGCTCTGGGGCAAACTTTGTTTAAAGTTCTGCTTGCCTTCCCTTCTCTTCTGCTCCCTTCTCTCATCAAAAGGTTTTCTTGCTCTGGTGACTATTTAACTGTTTTAATAATTTTTCATAATGTAGTGAAACCACAGTAAATAGGCTAAACCAATCTCTGGTGTGGTTTTTTTCTTTTCTCTTTCAGCAAAATCAGCAAACAGCTCATTAAAGTATATTTTAAAAATGGATTTCAACCCCTCAGCGTGCTTGCACGGGGAGGGGACAACATGTCTTTTCATGGCTTAAACGAGGAATCCCTTGGCAATGAGACAGGTTGTATGTAGGCTTCTAGATGTTAGACTCAGGGATTTTTGTAATGAAGGAGAAACAATCCTCATTAAAAGTCTCTTGAGCATCTTCCAATTCTTTTCTTCCAGAGTGACTTCTGGGGGAGATTCTCTGGTTTAAAATTTGATAAGCTTAAAAAGATAATTTCTCAAAGACTTTCAAGAATGGAAACTGGACTCCCCCTCACTCTCCAGGAAGTGGAGGCCAGTCAAAGTTAGAGACTTAGAACCCTAGGCTGGAAAGGACCTTAGATCATAGAATATCAGGATTGGGAAGGACCTTAGAGCGTGGAGGTATTGTTTGTGTTTTGTTTTCAAAGAGGACCAATGACATCATGGGTGATGTCTTGGCTTGTACATGAATTGGATTTAAGTGAAGAACCATTCCAGTATCTTTATCAAAAAATCCCAAATGAGGTCAAGAAAATAGGGTCAGAGATGACTAATAACAAGAGTTGCCCAAAGTCATCAGCCTCACACTCTCTTCCAGAGTCAACAAAGTCCAGTGGCAGGACAAAAGTCAAGACAACTGGTGATGGCCTGGGATGCAGTGGGTGACCTTGACTTCTTTGATGTTCAACCAAGCTCTAAGTACTCCCACAGCATCTATTTCAGCCACCTTCATGGACGTTGGAATGAATTGTTCCCAGTCACCCATTCCCACTGGAGGAAGTCTTCATTTCCTTGGGATAGACATCCTTTTAACTCACCAGTGGGTTTGAGGACTGTCAGTTACCCTTAACCTGTTTTAGCCCATCCACTGAGACAGTTTTACTGGGGTGTGGCTGCTGTGTATGTTACAGCAGAGCATAGAGGTACATAGCTGGAAAGGGTCTTAGAACTTAGAACCTAAGCTAAGAACAAACCTATTTATATAACACTTTAAATTCTGCAAAGTGATTTCGTTACAACCATCCATGAAGCATTGAGTGATTAAAGTGATTTGCACAGGACCACATACTCTTAAGTGTCAGAGGCAGGATTTAACCCCAGGTCTCCTGGCCCCTATCTATCTGTTCCTTAAGCAAGTTAGTACTCAGATAACAAGGACTGGTAGGAAAATGTTAAGACCATGCAGACATGGGATTGAGAGCTAGAAGGGCCCTTAGGGGTCATCATCAATCCTATGATTCCATAAATGAGGAAGCTGAGACTCCAAGAGGTTAAGAAAGTTGCTCAAGGTCACAAAGGCACAGTGGTGGTTAATAGCAGATTCAGGTCTATTCATAAGTCATCATATCTATTGTAATGTTGGCTTAAGCCTTACATTGTACTTTCCTTTCCACATCACTGTGAGATAGATAGTACCAACATCATTACCTCCACTTCAGTCACGTGAGTCAACAGGCATTTATTAGGCACCTACTATGTGCCAAGAATTGTGCTAAGCTCTGGGAATTACAAAAAAAGGCAAAAGACAGTTCCTACATTCAAAGAGTTCACAGTGTAATGGGGGAGACAAGAAGCAAAGAAAATATAAATAGGAGAAATTGGGAATCACCAATACAAGGAAAGCCCTAGCATTAAGGGTCCCCCCCCCCCAATCCAGGCAATCAACAAAACTATAAATCAAGCCCAGATTGATAGTGCTTACCATCCGATGAGGTGTAAATGCTTATACTGAATATTTAACAATCAGTTTTCCTTAGCCAGTTAGAGCTGGCTCCAGCACAGCCCTGAGCAGGAGGTTATTGAGAATGTCAGGAAAGTAAAGGTGATAGGTGGAGCAAGTGAACTAGTTCTGTTCTCTGCTTCTCTCTCTCTCCCTCTACCCCCAGTCCCTCCATTGCCTGTGCAAAGGTCTGTGCTCAAAGGTGGGGAAGGTACAAGGACAAAGAAGAATGGGTCCTGAACTCTTAGAGTATAGGAGATTATATATAGGCCCAGGTGAAAATTCTAGAATATGATAAACCCACAAGAAAAATAAAAATTCAGTTTATATAAGGGAAAAATGGCTATTTTCTTCTTTCTGGTAACCTCCTTTACAAACTCTGTTCTCTTAATTGATGACTGCTTTTCATGGAATATTGTTTCTGGAAAGCTCCAGTCATTCCTCATTTCATACCTTCTCTGTAACCTCTTTACCAACCCCCTCATGTTTAGTAAAAAGTATACTCTTCCTATCTCCCACATGTCTGGAACCCTGAACCACGAATGATCAGATCAACTCTGCTCTTGTTCCTGAATGGTGTGTGACATTTTACTGCCCTATGGGGTCACCTTCACTCTTTCAGTAGCAATTTAGACCAAAAGTGCTCCTCTATGGCCATCTACTCCCAATTATATGTTGTTTTCCTCATTCCAATGTAAGCTCCTTGAGGGCAGGAATTATTTTTGCTTTTGTGTTTGTATCTTTGAAGGACAACACTATGTTTCGCACATAGTAAATGCTTTTTTCATTCATTCATCTCTTTATGCATTCATACAAAGTACACATGCTCTGGTTTTCCCTACTCTGTTCCTCAAGGTTCTAAGGAGGATAACCCTGAGGGATGGGGGTACCTTCTTTAATGCTATCTGCTCAAAACCCAACTGATTATATTTCTCCTCATTGTTGGGTGCCAATTGCTAGCCTCCAGTTACATTTAACCACTTACATTAATTAGCTTTTCCAAAGGGATATTTACTTCAAAGATATAGCAAGCATAAAAGCACAAATGTCTTTCTATGATGCCTCAGGAGCACACTCTCCCCTACTCTGTGAAAAGTAGGTTCAACGTGGCTGGTTCCTACATAGTTTTAGTCCCACCAAGTTCATATCTACTTGCATCATGAATGCTAGATGAGTCTTTGGCTTAGCAACTGTTGCTCTCGAAGGTATCGATTCTGTGTTGACTGCAGAAAGAGGCTCCACTCTTTATACATTAATACTGTGTTGACCACAAAAGAAAACTCTGGAACATGCAATGCCATGGTGTCCTATGGATCTTTTCAACTCACAGGATTGTAGGCTCTATTCCCTTATTTGTCACTATGACCAAAAGAATCACTAAGCTCTCTTAAGAATGCCAAGGTCAATGGCTGAAGCTGACAGGTCTCCCCAGCCAATCAAAGAGCCTCTCTTTACCATATGGCTAAACCACCAGAACCAGTTACAGAATGTCCACACGTATTCATCAGTCTCTCCTTGGCACTTCAATCCCATAGCATCACAACTCTCCTGGAAGCAAGAAGCAGGCTCTCCAGTGACTCTGCATGTGGAGGTGCCATTATAGGCATTCTGTGATGCACTAGACCTCCATTGCACACCCATTCATTCATATTGGTTTTCGGCATCAAGGAAAGTGGAGGAGATGGTATTTCAGTGAGGTCTTGAAGTATGGTAGGGTTTCAACAACAGAAGTGATGGAAAAACATTTTTGGCTGAGAAAAAGCTTATGGGTGATACATGTTTGACAGCCCATGAGTGGTCTAGTTTGGCTTTATATGTATGTGAGGAACAGTATTGTGATATAAGGGCTGATAGGAGGGCAAAATTTCTCCCTCATTTCATCATGAGATCAAATGGTATTCTTGTTACTTGGCTAGAGCATCATGATACAGTGGGAAAAATGCTGGCTTTAGAGTCAGAGAACCTGTGTTCAAATCATGACTGCTAATTATTATGTATGTGACTTTGGGCAAGTCACTTAACCTCTCTGGGTCTCAGTTTCCTCACAATTGTAAAAAGAAGTTCCTCACTAGTTGCTCCCTACACACATGAAATCATAGGTTCAATTAAAAAACAAACAAACCACTGTATGTAGGTCTCTTCTACTAGACTACAGTCTTTTTGAGGGCAGGCTCTATATCTTCTTTGTCTTTGTTTCCAGCACTGTGCAGAGGATTCTGTCTGTTGTTCAGTTATGTCTGACTCTCTGTGACCCCATTTGGGGTTTTCTTGGCAAAGATCCTGGAGTGATTTGCCATTTCCTTCTCCAGTTCATTTTACAGATGGGGAAACAGAGGCCAGCAGGGTGAAGTGACCTTCCCAGAATTGTACAGCTAGTAAGTGTCTGAGGCTATTTGAACTCAGGTCTTCTTGATTCCAGGCCTGGCGCTCTATCCACTGTGCCACCTACCTGCCACAGTCACTCAGCCAGCATTTATTAAGTGCCTACTGTGTGTTAGGCACTGTACTAAGTGCTCGGACTTACTAGCTGTGTGACCCTGGGAAAATCACCTACCCCGTCTGACCTTCATTTTCTCCTCTAGAAGTTGTATTATGACATATGTATTATGTCATAATATGTATTATGTATAAGAAGCATTATGACAATAATATTTGCTTCATCTGCTTCCCTGTGTTGTGAGGGGAGAGCTTTGTAAATGGTGACATGCTGTAGGAGGTGAACGATTCTTGTTAGGTGAATGACTGAGCCCGTTTCTTGACTAGACTCTGGGTTTTCTGATATTCTGCATCTTGCTAAAGGCAGGCTTTTGTCACACACTGCTTTCTTTTCTTCAGAGCATTTCAAAGTGCTATTGAACAGGATAGAATGATTCTCCAGCTGATAGGGGAGGGGTTGTCCTCACATCCTTCAGTCTGTCTTCTTTGTGTCTCTCAGGATCCTGATGGGAAACTCGAGGTGGGCCCCCACCCAAGGTACTCCTCCACCTTTGTTTGGTGGTGAGGATGGCTTGGGGATGATAATGGCGCAGTTCTCATTTCCATAGCGCTCTACAGCTTACAAAAGGCTCTCTTTACAGCAACTCTGGGAGGTGGGGAACATGCACTGTGAGAAAAATGAAAAATAATAACCACGGTGGCTGAGTCTAAATATCAGCAGTCCCTGGAACAGTTTGTAAGGGTTTTTACATTTCCAAAAGCAAGAGTGGAAAGCTTCATCTCATCACTAACTGGATCGGTACCACAGTGGGCAAGACACTTTCATCATTCTGAGCCTCAGTTTCCTGTTCTGTAAAACAAGAGATTTGACCTCTAGAATTTCCTTCTGTCACTGACATCCTATATTCTGACCAAAAGAGATGCTATATGTCAAGTGTTTTGCAAACTTTAAAGCATTATAGGAATACTGTTGTCATGATGATGGTGTTAATGATAATGTTCTAAGGTTCTTTATTGCCGGGGGCCTTATCTACGGCACCGGCGGTGGGTTGATCTGTAACTATTATATCCCCGTCCTCTCTACTCACCTATCCCCATGGCGAGTCTTCGATCGTCACCGGCCTCCGAAGAGGAATTAACCCAGACAGAGCACCCGAGGTTTCAGGGGTTGTTTATTCACGGCTGGTCACATCCCGAGAGAGAGATGCTTCCGCGTACAGCATCTTATATACATTAAACCACGCCCTCATATGGAAATTAGCACAGTAAAAGCAAAGCCTATCCCCGCCCCCAACACTTTATAGCTTTAAAATTCTATGTTCTTAGAGCCCAACAGGTCCTTTCCAGCTTTGACTTTCTATCTTCCAAGGTTTTTGTTCAGTCATGTCTGACTCTTTGTGACCCTATTTGGCATTTTAAAAAATATGTCTAAGTACTAAAGGTTTATTTTTCTCATTCTTTTTTAAATTAAATTTTAAGTTTATTTTTAGTTTACATCATTCATTTCCACAAGATTTTGAGTTACAAATTTTCTTCCCATCTTTCCCCTACCCACCACCCCTAAACAGAGATCCCACTGTATACCCCCTCCCCAAATTTGCTCTCTCTTATATCCTCCCCCATCCTCCCTCCAACTTTCCAGTAGGGCAAGATGAATCTCTACACCCCAGTAACTGTATATCTTATTTCCAAGTTGCATGTAAAAATAATAATAATGTATACTTTTTTAAACATTTAATTTTAAAACTTTGAATTCCAGATTCTTTTCCTTCCTCCCTCATCACCCACCCCTACTGGGAAGATAGGCAATTCAATATAGGCTGTACATGTATAGCTATGCAAAACATTTCCATAGTGGATATATTTCCACTATATGACTATATGACTATAATTCCCTCCATCCTATCCTGATCCCCACTTGTTCTATTCTCTACTTTGACCCTGTCCCTTTTCAAAAGTGTGTGCTTCTAACTTCCCTCCCCCCAGCCTGCCCTCCCCTCCATCATCCTTCCTCTCATCCTCTTCCCCAGCTACTGTCCTGTAGGGTGAGATACTCTATTTAGTGTGTATGTCATTTCATCCCTAAGCCAAATTCAATGAGAGTAAGGTTGACCCATTCCCTTTTGCCTTCATGTTCTCCCCCTCCATTGTAACAGTTTTCCCTTGCCTCTTCTATGTGAGATAATTTACTCCATTGTATTTCTCCCCAATCTCCTCTCATTATATTCCTCTCTTACCTCTCAATTCCACCTTTTAAGTATCATCCCTTCCTATTCAATTGGTCCTGTGTCCTCTGTCTATGTATACCTGTACACATATATACACACGCATGATATTCATACACCCATATACCCTCCTATATAGACATATATATGTATGTGTATAAATACTTATATATGTATATATATACACACATACATATATATATATAAACACACACACACATACACACACACACACATTTATATTCCCTTCAACTATTCTCATACTGAGAAAAGTTTCATAAGTTACAATTATCATTTTCCATGTAGTAATGTAAATAGTTCAACTTTGATAAGTTCATTATGATTTCTTTTCCCTGTTTACCTTCTCATGCTTCTCTTGCTTCTTATATCCGAATGTCAAATTTTCTATTCTACTCTGGTTTTTTTCATCAAGAATGTTTGAAAGTCCTCTATTTCATTGAATGACCACATTTTCCCCTGAAACATGATACTCAGTTTTGCTGGGTAGGTGATTCTTGGTTTTAATCCCAACTCCTTTGACTTCCAGAATATCATATTCCAAGCCCTTTGATCCCTCAATATAGAAGCTGCCAGATCCTATGTTATCCTGATTGTGTTTCTACAGTATTCAAATTGTTTCTTCTCGGCTGCTTGTAATATATTCTCTTTGATCTGGGAACTCCAGAACCTGGCTTTAATATTCCTAGGAGTTTTCTTTTTAGGATCATTTTCAAGAGGTGATTAGTGGATTCTTTCAATTCCTATTTTGCCTTCTGGTTCTAAAACATCAGGGCAATTTTCCTTGAGAATTTCTTAAAGGATGATTTCTAGGTTCTTTTTTTGATCATGGCTTTCAGGTAGTTCAATAATTTTAAAATTATTTCTCCTGGATCTATTTTCCAGGTCAGCGGTTTTTACAATGAGATATTTCACATTACCTTCTATTTTTTTTTTCATTTGTTTGGATCTGTTTGACAGTATCTTGGTTTCTCATAAAGTCACTAGTTTCCATTTGCTCCAATCTAATTCTGAAGGAATGATTCTCTTCAGTGAGCTTTTGAGATTCTTTTTCCATCAGGCAAATTCGTTTTCTTTTTTTTTAAGGCATTCTTCTCTTCATTGGCTTTTCGAGCCTCTTTTGTCATTTGAGTAAGTCTATTTTTTTTTTATAAGCAATTGGGGTTAAGTAAGTTGCTCAAGGTTACACGACTAGTCATTATTTATGTGTGGGTGCTCATTTTCTGAGGCCGGATTCGATCCCGGGTCATCCCAACTCTGAGGCCGGTGCTCTTACTCACTGCGCCACCTAGCTGCCCCTAGAGTTAGTCTATTTTTTAAGGTGTTATTTTCTTCAGTCAGGTTGTTGACTCACTTTTCATGATTTTCTTGCATCATTCTCATTTCTCTTCCCAATTTTCCTCCACTTTTCTTATTTGGTTTTCAAAATCCTTCTTAAGCTGCTCTATGGCCTATAACCAGCTCATATTTTTTTTTGGAAGATTTTGGTACAGGAGTTCTGACTTGGTTGTCTTCCTCTTGTTTCATGCTTTGATCCTTTTTGTCCCCAAAATAGGAATCTAAAGTTGGATTGTTGTGCTTGCTTTGCATCCTTTGCTTGCTCATGTTGCCACTCAATTACTTGACTTTTGAGCTTTTTGCCACAGTAGAACTCTGCTTCCAGAAAGGAAAGCTTTGTCCCAAATCACTGGGGTTTTCACAGCTTCCAGACCTATTAGTTGGCTGCCCTCTCTGAAGCCTCCACACTCTCTGGCACCTGGTCACTCACCTCAGGACCTCCACCCTAGACAGCAATCCAGATTCAAGAAGGTTAAAGCAAGAGTGATTACCCCTCAGAATGGTTGCTTGGTCCCCCTACAATCTGCAGGCTGGGAGCTGTGAAGCAGCCATGGGCAGTGGCTGCTGCATCTCAGCTGCTTCTCCCTCCAGGGGTAGAGGCTGGAGCACACCCCCAGACTCCCTGTTCCCAAAATCTACACTGACCTCTCACTTTATCTCTGGCATTTATGGGTTGATAATTCTGGAAACAACCACAGCTGCTGGTGATCCACTCTCCCATGTCCTTCTAGCCAAAGCTGTTTGTGGCCGCCCTGAGGCTAAAACCTTGGGCTCAGGTGGGGCTGGGCTAGGCTCCCAGTGGACTGGGATGAACCCTTCCTGTCCACCTGCCAGGCTGTCTTCAGCAGGAGATTTGTTTCTCTCTGTCACTTTGTGGGTTCTGTAGCCCTAAAGGTTGTTTAGAGCTATTTTTATAGGTATTTATAGGTTATGGGGGGAGTGCAGGGAGTTTTCCTGCTTCTATGCTGCCATCTTGGCTCCACCCCCTGGCATTTTCTTAACAAACATACAGGACTGGTTTGTCATTTCCTTCTCCAGCACATTTGACAGAAGAGGAAAGTGAGGCAAACAGGGTAAAGTGACTTGCTCAGGGTCACACAGCTATTATCTGAGGCTTCCTGATTTCAGACCACTGTACCACCTAGTTACCCAAAGTCAGTTAGTCAATAAACATTTATTAAGTATCTATTACGGGCCAGGCACTGTGCAAAAAACTGGGGTTACAAAGAAAAAGTAAAAGACAGTCTTTCCTCTCAAGGACTAGTGAGGGAAACAACGTGAAAACAATTATGTACAGACAAGATAAACAGGACCACTTGGTGCTAATTAATAAAACAAAGACTCTAGAATGATAGGAGATTGGGAAAAGCTTCTTCTAGAAGGCGGGATTATAGCTCAGACTTGAAGGAAGCCAGGGAAGGCAGAAGGATGTGAAGAGGGAGAGTATTCCTGGCATGGGGGACAGGCAGAGAAAATGGCCAGAGCCAGAAGATGGAACGTCTTGTATGCGGAACATCCAGGAGACCGATGTCACTGGATTGAAGCCTATGTCGAGTTGAATAAGGTGTAAGGTGACAGAAGAATGTACTGACAGTCCAGAAGGAAATGTGAGTCAAGCCTGCCCAGCAGGAGATGGACATTCTCCCTCTCTACCGACTTTTCTCTTCCTCTTCCCTCAAGGGACATGTACAGCAATGGAAGGCCCCGAGGTCAGGGGAAGGTCCCAGTCCTCTTTGAGGTTTTGGAAGAAAGATAATGAGTTCAGTTTTGGACATATTGAGTTTAAGATGTCTATGAGACATCCATTTTGAGATGTCTAATAGGTAGTTAGAAATTCAAGGCTGGAGATCAGGAAGGAAGTTTGGGCTGGGTAAGCAGATTTGAAAATCATCCTAGGGATGTTAGTTGAAAATGTGGGAGCTGATGAAATCACCAAGTCAAATAGTATAGAGGGAGGAAGAAGAGCAGAGGGCGCAGGACAGAGACTTAGGGGACCCCTAGAGTTAGCTTGGATAATCTGGACGATGCTGCAGCAAAGAAGCCTTTAAACTCTTAACATTTTATGTTCTAAGCTTCTTCCTGTCTTTCCATATTCCAAGATGCCTTTAGGCATTGACATTCATTCTGAAGAGATTCTGAGGTCCTTCCCGGCTTCAACATTCTGGATTCTAAAGCTCCTCCTATCTTTGAATTTCTATATTCTAAGATCCTTCCCAGCTCTGATTTCTCTGTTTTTAAGTCTCTGTTAATCTCATCTTGCGAATCTAATGGTAATTTTGATCAAGACACCAGAAAGCAATCTGCTCCCATTTCTTTCTTAAAGCAGAACAACTTAATTGAAGTCAATAGCAAGGAGAATATAAAATGGTTCACTCCCCTATGGGAAGGACTGGGAGGATTTCTCCCATAGGAGTAAATTTTCCAGTGCTAAATCTCTAGTCCTATGCAATAATTTATTTTATGGTCCCACAGTAAATGTCTGAGGTGGGATTAGAACCCAGGTATTTCTGACTCCTGGTTCAGTGATTTTTAGTGCTATCTGACTCCAGATCCAGTACTTTTGTGTGTGTGTGTGTGTGTGTGTGTGTGTGTGTGTGTGTGTGTGTGTGTGTGTGTGAAGGCAATCAGGGTTTAGTGACTTGCCCAGAGTTACACAACTAGTAACTGTCAAGTGTCTGAGGCCAAATTTGAATTTCTATCCTCCTGACTCCAGGGTTGGTGCTTAATCCACGGTACCACCTAGATACCCAGTAGTTTGTTTGTTTTTGGAGGGGGGAAGGCAAGGCAATTGGGGTTAAGTGACTTGGCCAAGGTCACACAGATAGTTAAGTATAAAGTGTCGGAAGCCAGGTTTGAACTCAGGTCCTTGACTCCAGGGCCAGTGCTCTATTCACTGCACCACCTAGCTGCCTCAGACTCAATAGTTTTGAAGCTGATGACCTCAATCTAGTGATTTTAGATGGAATCTTTCTCATTAACTGGTTTCTTGCAGTAGGGGGATGGGAGCGATAAGGTGGGATACCTTCTTGATATTTCACAGTGATGTGTTTATATGAATTAGATCAAGGACCTCAGTGCCAGTAACCATGAGATTCTCTTTCTGGTGTCCAGGAACATCTAAAGTCTTTGTAGATCCCCAGTCAATGTCCTCTGGTAGGAGATCTGTAGCTAGAGGAGGAAGGAAAAGACAGGAGTCACTTTCTGGTTAAAAAAAAAAAGATCTCTCTTATTCTTCCCACTCTAATCCCACACCTGTTTGTCCCTCCTTCCTTCTCTCTCTCTTTAAAATTTTGGAGCTGAAAGGGACCTTGAAGATGATGAATTAGAAGCCCAGGGTGGGAACATAACTTACCCAAGATCACACAGTAGGTTCAGAAACTGAGCCTGGATTAGAACTCACATTTCCTTGGGGCCACTAGGTGGTACAGTGAATAGAGCACTGGCCCTGGAGTCAGGAGGACCTGAGTTCAAATCCAGCCTCAGACACTTAACACTTACTAGCCATATGACCTAGGGCAAGTCACTTCACTCCAACTGCCCTGCCTTCCCCCCTCCAAAAAGCAAAAGAAACAAGAAAAAAAACCCAAACAACCCCCCCAAAACCCCCTCAAAAACCTACAACAAAAAAAACCCCTCACATTTCCTAACTGCTGGCCTAGTGTGTATTCCTTCCCTACTCCTTCCCCTGTATTTTCTCCTTTTCTCTTTCTTTATCCCATTCTTTCTTTTTCTCCTTCCCCTTTACTATCTATAAAAAAAACTAAAATATACTTTTGTGTTTTTTACATTTAATAGTTTTATTTTTCTGTTTATTTGACCAAGTGAGTTGAATCAGTCTGTCTCTCTTTAACCCTTCTTGAACTAAGATTTTACCTTCATTTTGGGAGGATGGCATAGTGGGTAGAAGGCTGGTGTCTTCAACAGCAAGACGTGAGTTCGAGTTCTGTCTCCGACTCATGCTGCCTACATGACCCTGATCATTTCATTTTAAAGATGAGGAAAATGAAACTGAGAGAAGTTAGGAGGCAGTTAGCTGGCACAGCGAATAGAAGGCTAGGTTTGTTATCAGAAAGTTGTTTTTTCCATTATGTCCAACCCCATTTGTTTTGGTTTGTTTTTTGTTTTGCAAAGATACTAGAGTGTTTTGCCATTTTTCTCCAGTGGATCCAGTGGATCTATTTGTCAGGCAATCAGAGGTAAGTGACTTGCCCAGGGTCATACAGCAAGGAAGTGTCTGAGGCTAGATTTGAACTCAGGTTTTCCTGACTCCAGTCCCAGTGTGCTCTACACTGAGCCACCAGCTGCCTCTGTAATCAAGAAGACATGAGTTTAAATCCTATATCAGAAACTTATTAGGTATATGATCCTGGACAAGTCATTTTAATTCTTTGTGCCTCAGTCTCCTTAATTGTAAAAGGAGGAGGTTGGGCTTGATGGTCTTGGAGGTCCTTTCTAGCACTAAATCTACAGTCCTAGGAAGTGGCTTGCCCAGGGTCCCACAGTACATGTCTGAGGAAGTATTTCAGCCCAGGTATTCCTGACTCCCAATTTCACTGGGCACTCCTATCAACTCAGCCATACTGCCTAGTTGCAAATGAATTTCCATTCTGCCTCATGGGTAGGATTTCCATGTTTGGTGTTCCTCATACCATGAAATCATGAACATAGTTCCTCCACCATCACTCTGTCCCCTAAAATGATAAAGTGAAATGCCCATGCTTAGAAAGCTCTTCCATCTTTAACATTACACAAGGTTGTAAGTCTCTGATTGAAGGCTGTAGAAATGAACATAGAACACAGAACATTCAGAATGTCAGAGCTAAAAGGGACCTTAGACTATAGAACATCAGAATAAAAAAGAACTTAGAACAGAGAATGTTGGAGAAGGAAGGAACTTTAGAGCAGAAAATGTCTGAGCCAGACAGAGCTATATGGAGAATTGGCAAAGATGGGAGGAAACTCGAGACATCATTTAAAGCCCATCCATTTTACAGAAGGGAAAACTGAGGGCCAGAGAGGGAAAGGATTTGCTTGGGCAAGGGCACAAAGCCAGCTTCTACTAGAGCCCAGATCCCTGATTCCCAGCCAGACATAACTTCCAGGATGTGCTACATCTTTTTGATGCCTGGCATTTCCCAGTGAGGAGACAGAGAAGCTTGGAGTCACCGAGGCCATCGCCTGATAAATCAAAATTTCCATCGTGACTAAGCAAAGCTTGAATTAAAAAAAAAAAATAGCACACCACGAAGGTGTCTAAAGAGTGAATAATTGTGTTTGTTGTACAGCTCTTAGTGCCGGGAACTGCATGCTTATTTTGAAGTGAGCTGAGAAATGAAAGTGAGAGAAGTTAAAAGGGGACACAGCAGAAAACATAATGTTCTCCAGCTCCTTTCAAGGAGCAATCTCACTCCTCAGGATCTGACTAAATCCCTGAACTGGAGCCTGGGAGCTTTGAGGGGCTTTTCAGGTGTCCTTCTCCATTCTGTCTTTCCATAGCTTGCATCTGAAGTATTCCAGAGGTCCTCAGGACCTCTTTTCACCTACTAAGTGAGAACACAGGTCAGATCGTTGGGTCTGGAGGCAGGAGAGTTAGCTCTGTCACCTTGCAGCCCTGGGGCTGTAGCCAAAACATTTGACAGCTCTGAGACTCACTTTTCGTCAGTTGTAAAGTGGGGTTAATTTTCCCTGTCCTACCTGCCTTACATCACTTTATATACTTTAAAGGGCTGTAGAAATGTGTCTGATGAGGAAGAAGACATCAATAGTTAAGCATTTATTTTTTTAAAACAATTTTATCTTTCAGTGAACAAAAATCTGTCTCTCTCCTTCCCAGTCCTCCCCAATCTATAGCTTGAGTTCATTCCCCTTCTGTTAGATGAGGAGGCAGCAGGATTCACCATCAGTCTTCTAGAATTGTGATTGGCCATTGTGGTGTTCTTAAGACTTTCAAAGTTGTTTATCTTTACAATTTTGTTGTTAATTGCATAAATGGTTCTCCTGGTTCTCCTTCACTTTCCATTAGTATATACAAATCTTTCTAGGTTTCTCTAAAACTGACTCTTTCATCATTTCTTACAGCATATACATACACACATATCTATATCTATATCTATATCTATTTTGTTGAGTCATTTCAGTTGTGTCTGAGTCTTTGTTGCCCCATTTGGGGTTTTCTTTGCAGAGATATTGGATATTGGATATTGCCATTTCCTTCTCCAGCTCATAATTTGTTCTGTTATTTCCTAATTGTCTGGCACCCTTTTAATTTCTAGTTCTTTGCCACTACAAAAAAGTTGCTATAAATATTGTCGTACACATGGATCCCTTTCTTTTTCTCTTTGATCTCTTTGGGATATAGGTCTAGTAGTGCTATTGATGTGCAGAAGGGTGTGAAGTTTAGTAAATTTGGGAACATGGTTTCAAAATCATTAAACACTTTTAACACCTACTATGTGCCAGACACTGTGATAGGAATTGGGGATAAATGATGAAAATGACAAGAGTCCATCCTCATGGAACTTAGATTCTATTGAAGGAATCAACATGTATACTATATGTAGTATATATATATATATATATATATAACATAGTATATATGTATATATACATGTATAAATATAATGTAGTATATATGTGCATACATATACATATATATACACACACACAACATGTATGCTACATATAAGACCTATCTGAAATGGAGTGATATTGGTAAAGAGACTGGAATCAGGAAAGTCTTCATGTTAAGCTGAGCTTTGGAAGAAACTAAAGATTCTATGAGGTAGAGGTGAGAAGGGAGGGAATGCAGGCAGTCCAGGCATGGGGGCAGCCTGTGCAGAAGCATGGAGGCTGCAGATGCAATGTTGTGGGTGGGGAATAGCCCAATCTTTTTGGCTGAATTGAGGAATGTGTTGAGGAGAATAGTACCCAATAATTCTAGAAAGGTAGACTAGAGCCAGGTGCTGAAGGATTTTAAATACTAATCAGAGAGGTTTGTATTTGATCCTAGGAGCAATAGAGAATCACTGGGGTTTATTGTATTTTATATATTATATAAATATCAAATATTATATAAATATTTTTATATTTATTTATTGAGTAGGAGGGTGACATGACTCTACCTGTGCTTTAGGGAGATCCCTTTGTCAGGTGTGTGGCAGATGGATTAGAGAGGGAAGAGACTCTTACTCTCTGTATAATCCAAGGCAAGTTACTTAATCTCTCTGAACTTCTGTGTCCTCATCTGTAAAATGGGGATAATAATGCCCAAGTCACCTATCTATTGTGAGGGAAAAGCCCTGTTAGCTGTGAGGGGCTGTCAGCTATTAGCATGATCATTTTTGTATTCATGTTGTCTTCAGGCCAGTTTTGCTCTCGGACACTGGGGCAGGAGGTGTTGAAGGAGAACCCACCCTGAATAGCAGACTCAAGCAAAGACACTTAGCAAAATGGCATCTGTTGGACCAGTTGTGTGTAGGGTAAAGAGTCTTGGATGAATAGTAGTAGTGTAGTAGCAGTAGTAGTAGTGGTGGTGGTGGTGGTGGTGGTGGTGAAATGGTGGTGGTGGTAGTGGTGGTAGTAGTAATAACATGGTGCTTTAAAGTTTACAAAGTACTTTATAAATGACAGCTCATTTGGTTCTCACAATAGTCCTGGGAGGTGAGAGACTATTATTAGTCCTCATTTTACAGAAGGTGAAACTGAGGTTGAGAGAGTTTGAGTGATTTGCCTAAAGCCACCCAGTGAATAAGAGTCTGAGAAGGGATTTAAACTCAGGCCTTCCTGATTCCAAGTCCCAAACTCTCTCCTAGCTGCCTCATTCTCCTCCTGACTCTGGCATGTCACTCACTTTTCCTATCTGGCTTTCCTTGTTTCACATTACCCACAGGTTGGCTCAGCATGCCTTCCCTGCCTTCAGGAACATTGCTGATAGAAATGTTGAGCAGGATGTTTTCATCAATGACTTGGATGAAGACAGGCCGGGCCAGCTCATTGACCTTAATTTGGTCACTTTTCTGCTTCTCCTTGTGACAACCGGAAGAGCGAGTCTCTCCTGCAGAGACATGCATATTTAACAGTGTTATCAAATGTCAGAGAGCAAATATTTCCAAAGCGCTGGGAGGCAGCCGGCAAACACCTCCCCCCCTCCAGTCACTCTTGCCTGAAGCAGATAATGAATTTCTCCTCTCCCAATCAATGTTCCTGGGATTTGAGGACATGTTACTTGGATCAAAAAGAAATGGAGTAAGATCCTTGGTGAATGACTGCCAAGTAGAACTGGAATACACAAAGGTGACAAGCCCTGACGCAAAGGTCTCTGCACAATAGGCCGGAGAAGAACTCCCAGAGCTCTTTGCAAAGGACCTTTACATTTTGTCATCAAATGAGTGTAGTGAGAGGCAGTTTGGCATAGAGGAAAGAGTTGTTTTGAGTTAGGAAACTGGGGTTCAAATCCTGAATCTGTCAACTATTTCTTATATAACCTTGGACTTAGCTTTGGGCCTCAGTTTCCTCACCTGTAGAATATTTGGGTTGGACTTACTAGCCATGTGACCTTGGGCAAGTCACTTAACCCCAATTGCCCTGCCCTCCAAAAAGCAAAAGAAAAATTTGGATTGGACCCGATGCCCTATCTCTAAGGTCCCTTCCAGCTCTAAATTATCCATATTTGTTTTACTACCACATAGGATAAAATTTGGCCCCAGCTTTTCTGCAGGCATCACAAAATAATCTTTCCCTCAATTAGATCCTGACGTTAGTTATCTGCCAGCCCCCAGCTCAGTTTCCCACAATCAATCAGTCAAGCAACAAGCCTTTATTAGTGCCCACTAGGTGCTAGGCACAGTGAATACAGAAGCAAAAAAAAAGCAGTCAATGGGCACAAAGGAATTTACGTTTTATTGGGAGAGATAGCATGTATATAGGTGAGTTCCTTTGGGGCTGCCACTCTGAAAAGGGGCCCAGGCTGGCCAAACTTCCCTCCCCTCCTGGCTTTGCTTCTGACTTTCAGGATTTCAGTACCATGCCCCTGCTAGGTACCTTCCCTGTTCCTCCTATTGTCCATGCTTCAGCTCCCTTTGGTGTGTTGTCTTCCCTATTAAGATGTAAGCATCTTGAGGGCAGGGACTGTCTTTTTGCTTATATTTGCATTTTCATCACTTAGCACAGGGCCTACATCATGTAGCAAACACTTAATAAATGCTTGTTTCTATGCCTACAAGTTTAGGCAAAATAAATACAAGGCAATTTGGGGAAAAGCCTGGAGGAATTAATTTTGGGGGGGAGGAAAATAATTGCTTTTTTCTTTACCTTATATCAAGGCACATCATTGTGTACTTTAGCTTCTTTCCTCAAATTTCCTGGCTTCCCAGTTCATCAGCCTGTTCAGTTCTCATGCCATTGTCATTCTCTCTTCTTTATATTTCCTCAGTCACAAATAGGAATGGTTACACCCTTGATCTTCCTACCCACAAGTGTTCTACTTCTGTGATCACAAATTCTGAGATTCCTCTATTTAACCACAGCCTCCTATCATTCCATCTAGGCCTCAGTCCTCTTGAACCTACTTTTCATCATCAGTGATGTCCCATTCTGCCATCTCTCAGTATTCTCCGAGAATTCTCCCTTCCAGTTTCATGTTCTTCTTGTCCTGATATCGACTCTATGTCTGGCCAGTTCAAAATTAGTGTCCCCCATTCTTGGATTTTTTGCCCCTTTTGGCCTATTTTAGCTCATACCTTGCCAAAGGGGATTGCTCCTACCATCTACTTCCTTTGTTCTTACTCACAGATTGTTGAATGGCATTGGAAGAAGTCATGCAACACTGCTGACTGGGTCTATTACAAAGTCTATGTTATTTAACTGAGCTAGTCCCTCACTATCATAAGCCCACTCCTTTACTCTTCCCCAATTAATTCTATCTATCAAATTCCACCAAATTCCAAATCTCTCTTTTCCTCAAACTTCCAGTATCATCCTTTCTCGTTTTCCCTCAGTGGAGGACCTTGAATCATGTTTTATTGAGAAAATAGAAACCATCGGCCAGGAGCTCCTTTTTCCCCCCTCCTCTATATCTCGAAGTCTCTTAAACTTATCCCTCATTTTCTCCTTTACTTCAGCCTCTGATGTACAGGTGGCTCTTCTCCTCAAGGCCAACTTATATTGTTGATTTCATCATCTCCTGTCTCCTTTAGCCGGTTGCCACTGCAATCATCCTTCTTTCTCTAATCTTAAATCTCTTCCTATCTACTGTTTCTTTCCCTGTTTGATACAAACATGCTCTAGTGTCCCTATCCTTAAAGAAACCTTTACTCAAGCCTGCCATTCCCTCAAGCTATGGCCATATATCTCTTCCTCCCTTTCAAAGGCAAACTTCTAGAAAAAAAAGTTTGTGCTTGTCTCTGCTTCCCTTCTCTCTCTCTCTCTCTCTCTCTCTCTCTCTCTCTCTCTCTCTCTCTCTCTCTGTCTCTCTCTCTCTCCTTAACCTCTTGTAATCTGGCTTCCAATGAAGCTAAAATTGCCCTCTCCAAAGTTCCTAAAGATATTTTAATTTCCGAATCAAGGGTCTGTTTTTAAGTCCTTATTCTTCTTGAGCTTTCTTCAGTATTTGGTGGTCTTGATAGTTCTCTCCTGGAAATTCTTATCTCTGGATTTTCCTTAAACTTCTCTCTTGTTTGCCTTCTAGCTCTCTGGGGGTTTCTTTTCAATCTCCTTTGACACATCCCTATCCACACTCTAACCCTAAGTGGACGCCACGGTGGTGTTATGAATTCTATTCTTTCTGGGTGATTTTATCAACTCTCATGGATTCAAAACGATCATTTCTATGCAGATGAGTCCTAGATCTTGAATTTAGCCTTAGTCTCTCTTCTAAGATGCAAGTTTGTATCTGTTGTTGTTTAGTCATTTTTTTTTTAGTTATGTCTGACTCTTCATGATACCTTTTGGGGTTTTCCTGGCAATGATACTAGAGTGGTTGGCCACATCCTTCTCTAGTTCATTTTATGGAAGAGGAAACTGAGGCAAACAGGGTGAAGTGACTTGCCTACAGTCACATAGCTAGTAAAAGTCTGAGACTGGATTTGAACTCAGAAAGAAGAGCCTCCCTGACTCCAGGCCCAAGGCTCTATCCACTATACTACCTAGCTGCACAAGTTTATATCACTAACTGCTTATTGGACATTTTCAAATGGTATGTTCTACAGGTACCTGAAACCCCAAATATCCAAAAGAGAACTTATTATTTTTGATTCCCCCCACCTGCTTCCCTTCTGAACTTCTATTTTTTTTTTTTTTTTGTTGAGGGCACAGCCATCCTTCTAGGTACTCATGTTTAAAATTCTGGAGTCATCTTGGACTCCTCATTTCCCCCTTACTTTCCATGTCTAATCAGTTGCCTAGTCCTTTGGATTTGCTTCAAACTATCTTTTATTCATGCCTAATTGCTATTCAAATAGTCACCATGCTAGGTAAGCTAAGGGATTCTTTCCCTGGACTAATGCAATAGCCTCCTGACAGACCTTCCTGCCTCCAGCCTCTCCCTACTTGAATCCAGCCTTCACTTAGCTGCCAAAGTGACATTTTTACAAATGTCACTTTGCAAATATGGCCATTGTCATTTTCCTGCTCCCAAATCTAGGGTCTCCCTATTGCCTCTGGGATAAAATACACATTCCTCTAGTGGGCATTTTAAGCCCCCATCAATGTGTCTCTGGTCTATTTGTCCAGATCTGTTGCTTCTTTGTGGCTAGGCCAGAGACAGGGAGACTCATCTTTCTGAGTTCAAAGTTAGCCTCAGATACTTGCTGGCTGTGTGACCCTGAGCAAGAACCTTAACCCTTTTTGCCTCAGTTTCCTCATCTGTAAAATGAGCTGGAAAAGGAAATGGCAAACCACTCCAGTATGTTTTCTGAGAAAACCCTGGTCCAACAAATGACCAAACAACTCTGCCTATTATTCATCTTAACTCTAAGACTTAGCCAAACTTGCCTACTTGTTCCTTATTCATGACATTCCAGATCCCATCTCTGAGTATTTACCCAAGCTGTCCCCTCTGCCTGGAGTGCCCTCTTTGCTCACTGATCGCTCTTAGAATTCCCAGTTTCCTTCAGAACTCAGCTCAAGTGCTATGTGCTATGTTAGGCATTTCCTCATCTCTCCCCAGCTTCTAGTGTCTCCCTCTTAAAACATCCTTTTAATGTCTTTGTATATAGTTTGCTTATATATAATCATATGCATATCCATGTAGCATATATGTATATTTATATACATGCATATTGTTTCCACAAATAGAATGTCACCCCTTTGATGATAGGGACTGTTTTGTTTGGTCTTTCTCATTGTCTAACACAACACCTAATATAGTAAGCATTTAATTGATTGATTCAATTGGCTTTTCTTATTTTATTTAATTTAGAAATCGGTGAACTAGAGCTTTATGTTTCAGTAGCTTAAAAACAATTTGTTTTATGTGTTAACTACTGTATATACAAGTAAAGAATGGGGGGCAATATAGCTATATGTGGAATATATAGTTCAATATAGTTCATGTGGAAAAAGCAAGGGATCCAAGTGGACCACAAGCTCAATGAGTTGATAGTATAATTTGGCAAAGAGCCAATATGTAATATTGTCAGTGTGGGTACTGTTTTCCAGTGACAGAAAGTGAGCTCTCTGGATAAGCTGTTAGCAGACAAATACCTTGCTTCCCACTTCCCACCCCAAATTAGCCTGGTCATGGGGCTTTAAGAGAAATAACAGTAAGTTATTAAATAAGTAATTACTTAATTAGTAAGTAAGTAGTAGTTAAGTAGTAAGTAATTAACACAGTGCTTTAAGGTGCACAAAATACTTTACATACATCATCTCATTTGAGGCACACAACAACCCTGTGAGATAGGCAGAGGGAGAGCAGAGAAGACTGGCCTAGGGTCACACAGCCCATAAGTGTTGGAGGTGAGATGGAGGCATGGTGTCTAGAAGCATGGAGATGAGGGCCCTGCTGGACGTGGTCATATGTAGCTGGACCTCATCTAGAAGATTTTGCTCAGTTCCAGATACCCTGGTCTAGGAAGGAGATTGACAAGCTAGAGTAGGTCCAGAGGAGGAAGACTAGTGTGTGAAGGGTCTGGAAACCATGCCACGATGAAGTTGAAGGAATTGGGAATGTTTAGCCTGGAGAAGAGACAACTGGGTAGGGGAAGGGGCTGTGATCTAAAAGGCTTTTCTTAAAAAAGGAGGAACCCCAGTGATACAAGGAGTATAAAGGGCCCTTTATCTGGAGCCAGAAGACATAGAAGAGATAGAGTGGAAAGAGCACTGGGCTGGGCTTTAGGTGGCTTATCCCCAGCTCAGTCATTCACTACCCTTCTGAATTCAAGCTTGTTTTTCTATATCTCTGGGCCTCAGTTTCCCCAGGCATAAAATGAGGGGATTTGACTAGAGGAGATGCAAAGCTCCTCCCAGCTCTCATCTCTCAAGTGTGACCTGAACCAGATTAAAGTGTAATTGGGAAATATTTACAAAATAAATAAAGACACAATAAGATACAGCTATTAAGAAGACATTACATTTGAAAACAAAGTCAAAGTGACAAAGAAGACATTACATTTGAAAACAAAGTGGCCAACAAGGCTTCTTCAATTTGAGTTTGACACCACTGTTCTAAGGAACACACCAACACATATACAGTGACACATGGGGACCTAAAGAAGCAAAATGACACACTAATGTACATACAAGCAGACATATGATGACACATTATGACATGCAAGGACATAGTGATACAAACAGTAATACAAAGCTGCCTACCTATACTGTAGGTGTTTTACAAATGGCTATTAAATGTTTTGGGGCAATGAGGTGGCAGAGTGAATAGAAGAATAGCGTCAGGAAGACTTGAATTCAAATCCAACCTCAGGTACTTACTAGCTGTATGACTCTGGACAAGTAACTTAACCTTGTTTGCCTCAGTTTCTTCATCTGTAAAATGAGCTCATGAAGAAAATGGTGAAGCACTCTAATGTCTTTCCCAAGAAAGCCCCAAATGGGGGCCCAAAGAGTCAGACATGACCGAACAACATTAAATGTTTTACTCCAGAAGGGAAGGCATAGGAAAGATGGAAACCTCTTTTTTCTAGGAGTGCTGCCTCTCCCCAGGTAACTTTTCCTTTGACCCTTAAGCAGGCTACCACAGGATCACAGTTTGAAAGCCAGAAGGGACCTCAGAGATCCTTTAGTCCAACCCCCACATTCTGGGCCAGTGAGGTGGTACTGTGAATAGAAAGATGGACTTGGAGGTAGGAAGATCTGAGAGAGGAGAGAGAAGAGAATGGAGAAAGACTCTTACTAGCTGGGTGACCTCAGGCAAGTCATGTAACCTCTTAACCTCAGTCTCCTCATTTATGAAATGGGCATAATAATAGCACCTGCCTCAAGGATTCTTGTTAAAGATCAAATAAGATAATATATGTAAAATGCTATGCAAACTTTAAAGTGCTATATAAATGCTAGTTATTATTATAGAGGCAAATGAGCCCTGGAGTGGCTAAATGCCTTGCTTAGTGTCACACAGGTGACAGCTAGTGGTGGGGTCAGGATTTGAACCTAGATCTTCTTACACCTTATTCCCTTCCCCTCTCCTTCAAATACTCTGTTCCAGTGATACTGGACTCCTCACTGTCCCTCATATAAGACAATCCATCTCCTGACTCCATGCATTTTCCACTGGCTGTCCCCCATGCTTGTAATACTCTACCCCATCATCTCCACCTCTTGGCTTCCTTCAAGTCTCAACAAAAATTCTACCTTTTGCAAAAAGCCTTCCTTGCTTCCCCTTAATGCTAATGTCTTCCCTCTATTGATCATCTTATAGATAGCCTGTTTGTACATAGTTACTTGAGTCTTGTCTCCCCTATTAGACTGTGAGCTCCCTGAAGACAGGACCTGTTTTTATCTTTCTTTGTATCTCAGTGCTTAGCACAGTGCCTGTCTGGTGCTTAAATGCTTGTTGACTTGATTAGAAACCATAGAGAAACACAGAGTTTGAAGTTCCTATGTGTGTGGGGTTAGTAACTGCTTTTCTCACCAGACTAAAGTCTGATCTGAAGGGAGAGCAGGAGGACTGGGATGTGGGGTGGCAAGCAGGGACCTGAGCATGTCCAAACCAAGGCAGCCTCTACCTCTACTCCCAGGACATGGTAGAGTTGAGATCCAGAGCTTTTGAGCAAGAAAAGGTTTCCTGGAAAAGTTGGTTGGTTTTAAGTCAAACAGGAATTGAACAGACACAAGGACAGACACACATGTGTATGCACTGATGCACACAGACACATTCACAGAGTTGCACATATACATACAGATAGGAAAACATATGCACATATTCTCTGATGTGTGGTTGTTGTGTGTATTTATTCACAGATTAAAACATTGCATTTGGTGATACACACAGATACATATGCTACCCAAAGGCTCCCTCTTATACACAGTTGCACATTGGTACACACAAGCACAATGACATCCACATTGTTGCACAATGACACATTGTTACACAGTGACACACAGGGACATAAACTCATAACCAGTGGCACATTGAAATGCTGACACATAATTGATACACATTGATACATTGTTACACAAATATAAACAGACAGTGACCCATAAACACACCAATATATAATGACACCAAGCAAACACACCATATATATATAATTTCCATTGGTTGACATCCTGGTGCACCCAGACATGCCCACACATGCACAGAGACACATGGATACACATACTCATATAGACATGGGCTGACTGGCTCACTGAGACACAAAGTCCCACACAGCATCACCCTGATCTCCACGTACAGACACGAGCAGGCGTGCATACACACTAATACAAGCAATGGCAGACACATTGATCCCCATACACCGCCCCCCCCAGTCACTCTGATACCCACTGACCATCTCCCACCTCACACACAGCCACATGGATTTATACTGACAACCTCTCCCCTTCCCAGAGACCAGCAGAGTTTCTTTCTTCCCTTGACTGGATGTTTCCTTTAAAAGCCTCTTCGGTTGGTAACAGATTAGAGGCCAATCGGCATTTGTCAGAGAAAAGTGTACCTAGTCATGCTGGAAATGGGCTTTGGGATGAGTGTGGGAGCTTGAACCCACCATAAAGGGGAGAGGCCTGGCGCTGAGCAGGCTTTGTGATTGCTGCGGTGCTGCTGGCTGGCCCCGTGCTGTTATCGGAGGTGGCAGGCGGCTCTCGCCCGGAAAGGAGCACATTACAGTAAGTAATAGCTTAGTTGCAGCCACTTTGTAACAGAGGTGACCTCCCGGCGTCCCCCGCTGGCCTCCCCTCATGGATCGATGGCACCTCTCAGTGCTTTGACTAACAGCGCTCCATCCCTCTCTCTTCAAGAGCAACATACAGAATGGGGGAACTCAGCAAGGAGAGGGGCGATCTCTGGGGCTTCTAGGAGAAGGCAGAGGAGGATGTCTTTACTCTAGGATACTGGAGCATGTAGGGAGCTTTAGAGCTCATTGTTAGAGCCGTTCCAACCCTCCGGAGGCTTCCTTGTCATTCCCTCTCTCTGCCTCTGGGCAGCTCAACAGTCAAGTACATAGGGCAAGGAGGAGGTGAGAGGTCTGCTCTGCTTCATGTGGCCCATTTGTCAGATGTGCTAGAATGGGAAGTCTTTTTTCAGCTGTGGGTTGAGTGAAGCGATCCCTGAGGTTCCTTAAAGTTCTGAGGCTCTGTGAATTTTGGCAGCCCATTGTTGATAATGCAAATCAATTACCGTAGGAAGAAGATCCCCAAATCTGGAATCTTCCATAGGACCAAAAGCCTGGTCTAGTAGGAAAAAGGTGTGGGGGGAATATTTCTTTATTTAGCCCACAGTATGCTCAGCTCTAGGGTATCAAGATCTTGGGAGGCTGAGCCACAGTCCCATTAAGACCTTTCAGGACATGTATCTGACACCCAGTAGCATCACTAAAAGGAGCTGATGACATGCTCCAGCCTTTCCCTTGACAACTTGTCTTGGTAGTGGCCAGCCTTCTCTTCTCTGTGAACTGCTTTCTGATTCTCTTTGGCATGTCCTCTTGGAATCATGCTCCAGCTGCCTCGGCTTGGATTCTCTTATCATCTGGCTGCACTTGGTGCTTATATCTGACACTCGAATTTCAGTCAATGATCCCCTCTTACTTCCACTATAAATCTCAGTGCTGTCTTTATTTTTGCCTCCTTCTCTTCCCCTCACATTCAGTCAGTCACTGACTCCTGTCAATTCTATCTCCATAATATCTTCTTTTATTCTAGGGTCTCCAGCTGATGCCTTATGTATAAGAAGCACGAAACACCTTCATCCATGGAACAGTAATTAGGCCAATGGTGGAATGTAGAATGAGTGAAGTAACAGGAAGGAAACTTCACAAAGTATGATGGAGATAGACTCTTAAGGGCTTTCAAAGCCAAGTAGAGAAGTTTGCATTTTTTCCTGGAGGCAATGGGAAGTCACCGTGGCTTACAGTGGAGTGGCATATTAGAAATGTATTCTATAAATGTTAGTATAGGGCTATGTTGATAGATTGGGGAGCAAAGATACTGGAAGCAGGGAGATCGATTAGGAGGCTCTCACAATAGTGCAGCTAGAAGGGAGGCTGTGTGAGAGGCCACCAAAGCATGGAGGTACAATAGTGTGGAAGAAGAATTGACAAGACTTGGCATGAGGGCTTGAATTAGAGTGGTGATTCTGGGAGTGAAGAGAAGGGGATGGATTAGAAAGATACTGGGAAGAGGGTGAGAAGCCAGTGAAGGGAACACTAAGATGGTACGCTTAGACAGGTAGGAGGTTTTGAACCCATTCTTCTGCACTCTAGAAGGCAAAACCAAGGACAGTGGGCAAGAATTACAAGTAATAGATGATATATAACAATATGCAATAGATTAACTGATATCCTGATAATTAACATTTAGACAGCGCTTTAAGATTTATAAAACATTTCCTGTACATAATCTCACTTGAGCTTCACAGCATCCTTGTGAGATATGTGCTACTATGTGGGTGACCCCATTTTACAAATGAGGAAATTAAGGCTTGGAAGGATTAAATGTCTTGTCCAATGTCACACAACTATCAGGTGTCAGAGAGTGGAATTCAAACCCACATCTTGTTGACCTTGAGTCCTGTATGCTATTCACCATGCCACATTGACAGGAAAAATATCAGGAAAAAGTTCCTTATAGTTCTAACTGTTCAAAAATAGAATGGGCTGCCTTTTGAGGTAGTGAATTACCCACCACTGTGTGTTAGTTGTTGTGTTTGTCCTTTGTTTTCGAAGAGGACCATGGCATTAGGGAAATGATGACGTGATTTGCAGTTGACTTGAATTAGAGTGAGGGAGGGCTCTGCAAGGTCACCAGACTCACTTTCTCTTCCAGAGTCATTGGATCCAGTGACCAGATATTCATCAAGATGACTGGAGATGACCCCAGATGCAATGGGAGACCCTGGCCCTTTTAGGCTAAGGCCTTTGCAGGCTTTATTTTCAGCCCTCCTGGCTCAGAGTGAATGTCAATGGCAACTGCTTCTCTTTGGAACAGCAAGCCTGAGGGTCTCCCCTTCTTACCAGTTGGTGTTTATCCAGTTGTTGAATTACCAGTTTTTAGGAGGATCATAAAGGGGATTGCACTGAGGTATTTTTTCTAGCAAAGATTCTATTAATTCTTGGTTGGTGTGGATGTGATATATTCTGTTTTTGATAGAAGGGGTTTGCAGGTCTCCATATATTTGATAGACAAACTATTCAGCAAGGATATTGTCCTTTAGAGAAGGCTCATAGTATCAGATCTAGAGCTGGAAGGGACCTCAGAGATCATATGGTCCAATCTCCCAATTTTTTTTTTTTTTTTGCTTTCTGGAAGGGGGAAGGCAGGGCAATTGGGGTTAAGTGACTTGCCCAAGGTCACATGGCTAGTAAAGTGTTAAGTGTCTGAGGCCGGATTTGAACTCAGATCCTCTTGACTCTAGGGCTAGTGCTCTATTCACTGTGCCACCTAGCCACCCCCCCCAATTCCCTAATTTTACAGATTAGGACCCAGCAACAGAGAAGTGACTTGCCCCAGGTTGCACAGGTAGGTTGCAGAACTCACATTCACATTCATGTCTTTTGGCTCCAACCTCTGCAACCTTCCCACTGTACTATACTACTCATAGGTGTTTATGCACAGTTGTTATATTTGAATAATAATGATTCACATTTCTAGGCATTATGGTTCCCACTAGAGGGGTGGCATGATATATTGAATAAAGGCCTAGGTTTAAATCTTGCTTCTGCTGCATACTGGCTGTGTGACTCTGGGAGAGTCACTTAACTTCTCAATACCCCAGGTAACTCTCTAAGACTCTTAGATGCCAAGAAGGTGTCAGCTTGCAGGGGCAGAGTCCTCTCTCACCAGGAATGAAATCCCAGACCCCCTCTTCTCTATAGTTCTCAAATCTCTTCTCTTACAGGGTATTCTTTGCTTCTCAAGATGTGATTATCTCCATTTGACAGAAGAAGAAACTGACACTCACAGATATTAAGTGACTTGCCCAAGGTCACACAGGGAGTTACTGGAAAGGCTAAGGCTAAAACTCAGGTTTTTTACTTCAAGCCCAGGGCTCTTCCTGTTGTGCCACATTGAATCCTTATAAAACATCAAATTTGCTGTTTAAAATTTGACATATTTATCACAGTGTGTTGGTGGATTTAGGGAGAATCTGTCTCTCTCTTCCCATCTCTAGATCTATATCTAGATCTATACAGGTATATATCTAGTGCCTTTTGCTGACACAGCAAAACTTTTATTGGGTGCTAACTTCTTTTATCTTTGCCTTTCCCATTCTACCCCTACTAGTCTTCCTCTTCCTCCCCCCTCACATCCATTAGTGTCCAGAATCTTTCCATTTCCTGCTCTTGGGATACTCAATTTATAGAATTCCAAAGAGTCACCAATATTTGGAAACTACTTCACATTTTATTATATTAAGTATGCCACATTGCATTCAAATACGGTTACAACATAAAGGATGAATATAGGACTTGATGTAATTACTTGTTTCGCATTCTTTTCTCATCTCTGATTGGTCAGTGTTTACAAACGCTTTATGTAAAGCATCAATAAAGGCAACATGTAGCCAAAGGTTTCCATTTGAACTGGATTGGGATCTGGTTTAGAAATTTTGATGTGCTGACAAATTTGTTCAGATGAATTTTACTTGTAACTAAGGAGACAAGACACATGTATACAACTTGATTGGAAAGTAATCCCAAGGTGATGTTCATAACAGGGAGCTCACTATGTATAATGAGTTCATTCATTCATTCATTCATTCATTCATTCATTCATTCATGTTATAACACATTTAGGGGCCATGTCTCAAGAGGTAATGCTGTTAGAAGTGATCAGAAAACATTTTGTCCAAACTCCTCATTTTAGGGATGAGGAAATTTATTCATTCTATTCCTTGAACAAACATGTGCTGGGTGTTTTTAATGCCTTGGCTTGATGGAGAACTGACCATGTTTTTTTTTTTTCTTTTTTGCTTTTTGGAGGTGGGAAGGCTGGGCAGTTGGGTTTAAGTGACTTGCCCAAGGTCACATGGCTAATAAGTGTTAAGTGTCTGAGGCTGGATTTGAACTCAGGTCCTTCTGACTCCAGGGCAGGTGCTCTACTCACTACACCACTAAGCCACCCCACCATATGTTCTTGAAGGCTATGCTAACAGAATACAACCTTTGGCAAACTGGAAAGATTTTGAGGACAAGGTCAATGATGCATCAGCTGTTCAAGGACCAGCCTTGATAAATCCAGAGACACTCACCTCCAGATTAACCACAGGATAATAAATGAGTTGGCTATCAAACAAATCTCAAAAGACTAGAATTTTAAGAAATAGACTCTTAAGTCATTGTGGGAGGGATGGGGTTATGACTATCTGTCTCAGGGGATGGAGAACCCATGTTGATGAAGTCATTGGTAGTTGAAATAAATGCAAGGAACCAAGTGGGGGTAGGGAGATGAATTGTAGGTATAGGAGAAAACTTGGGGACCCTCTCAAATTCCAGGATGTTAATGTGCAAATAGAACAGAGTGCATTTGAGGGTAGAGGAGAGGGTGGGGATTCAGAGTGAAGAATGGGTCAGAGTTGGAAGTGTTGTATTGGCAGACAGATCTCATTCTAAGCATAAGAATCTGGGGAGTATGGAATAAGTGCTTTTTGCTCTGCCCCCTAAAATAAGCTCTGGGACTCATATTTGATGAAATAGCCTGTAGGGAAATGGAGTGGGAGAGGGGGCAAGTGTAGAAATAATGAGTGTCTGAGAATTTAGAAGATTGTTTTGGGGAAAAGGGACTGGACTTGTTGGGCCTGGTCATGAAGGTTGAACTAGGACCAGCACTGGGATGAAGTTTCAGGGGCAAATGTGAGTTGGGTATAAAGAAGAATCTTCTAATGGGTGGAGCTGTCCAAAGGTGTTAGAATGAGTTAGATTGGAAGATAATGAGTTCCTCATTATTGTAAATAATAGTGATGACATTTAGAGCCAGAAGGGACTTTAGAGATCATTGTGTCCAAAATCCTATATTTTACATTTGAAGAAACTGAGGCCTAGAAGAAGTGACTTCCTCAAGGCCACAGATAGGAAACAGCAGAGCTAGTGTCTGAGCCCAAATCCAGGACTCTCCCTTCTATGAGAGCCTTGATGGCCTTCCCTGCCAGTCCCCTGTTCCTCTTTCCCCACCAGTTATGTTATTTTTGAACTGAATGAGTGGTTGGACTTGGTGACCTCTGAGGATCTTGCCAGATCAGAGTCTCTGGCATTCTCATGCAAGACAAAGATTTATTTTTGGTTGAGGGGGCAGTGAAAAAAATGGTGGTTTTCACATCAAGAGGAATGGGATTTGATTCCTATCTTTGCCATTAATTATTTGTATGACCTTGGACAAGACATTTTTTGGGCTTTGGTATCTTCATCTGTAAAAGGGGTGGGGGTTGGACTATATGACCTCTCAACTCTAGATCTTTGGTCATATGCCCCCAAATTGTAAGAAATTATATCAACAGGCAGGGGAAAACCCAAGAGAAGAATCCTTCTACCTTCACCTCATTATAGGATATAATAGCAATAATTACAACTAGTATTTAAATATGATCAAGCAGCTACTTTGTAGAGGCAGCAGAAGTTTAAACCTGGAGTCTGAAAGACTTGGGCTTGAATGTTGCCTCAGACACTCACTAGCTGTGTGATCCATGGCCAATCACTCAACCTCTCTCAGCCTTAGTTCCCTCATCTGTAAAATGGGGATAATCATAGCACCTCCCTCATAGGGTTGTTGTGAGGATCAAATGAAATAACATATGTAAAGTGTTTTGCAAACCTTGAAGTGCTATATAATTGCTAGCTATTTTTATAAGGCACTTTTCATATGTTCTCTCAGCTTTGGTTGTGATTATGCAGCCAGATCAATGAGAAGCCTCACTGTTATCACAGATTCCAGACTGAGCACACCAGGTTCAGCTCCATGGGGGAGAAGCTCCTTTCCAGGGTTAGCTCCAAGCCTGAGCTGTCTTCTGGGAGACAGAAACACAATTTCAGGGATGCAATAGTCTGGGCTTCCTTTTTATTCACCAGTCTCTGATATCATCTCTCATTGCTTTAGGGTCCTGAGCTGTTACCACTGAAAACAAAATCAGAAATCTGGCACTGAGGCAGGTGGCTATTAAGTGCTGAATTGCAGTGATAGAAAATAATTTGGTTCAGCCAAGCCTTGGAAGAATTTCAAAATTAAACAGGCCTTTTCCTTTCCTATCTTCCTAGATGCTCACCCCCTCAAGCCCTCTCTGTGAAGGTCTTTTCCTTAGAAATGGATATTCTTAGTTTGATATATTCTCACCTTTTCTTCCCTGCATGAGTGTAAGCTCCCTGAGGGAAGGCGTGGTAGCTTATTTCAACACTGTCTTCTGCTCCAAACAGGTCTCATCTGGAGTAATGTTGTTCAGTTCTGGACATTCTGGAAAGATTTTAAGAGGCCTTTTAGAAACTGAAGCATGTCCAGAGGAAGGCAATCAGTATGGAGGAGAGACTGGGAAGGCTGCTGTGAGAACATCTGCAGTAGATACTCTGGAGAAATGAAGGCTGGTGGATAGGGTGAAGCGATGTTATCACTGTTTCCAAATGTCTGCAAGTTTTCATGTGGTATTAGCTTAGAACTAATATCACTGGGAACGAGGGGTTACAGGGAGGGAGGCAAGTAATTAAGGGGCTGCTAGGTAGTATGGTGGATAGAGTGCTGGGTCTGGATTCAGGAAGATCTCAGTTCCCATCTGGTCTCAGACACTTAGCAGCTGTGTGACCCTGGGCACATCACTTTACCTCTGTTTGCCTCAATTTCTTTACCTATAAAGTGGGATAATAATAGCACCTACCTCAAAGAGTTGTTTTGAGGATCAAATGAGATAAAGCACTTGACATAGTGCCTGGCTCATAGTAAGCACTATATAAATGTTAGCTACTATTATTATTATTTACAAAGGTTATTATTTCAGCCCAACATTAGAAAGAATTGCCTAACAACTGAAACTATTCAACAATTAAGTGAGTGCCCCATCACTGGAGTTCACATTATCATAGAATGAAGGTATGAAAAGAAATGAAAACATTTATTAAGTACCTACTATGCGCTAGGCACTGTGTCGCATGCTAGGGCTACAAATACGAAGATCAAATGAAATAATATCTGTAAAGTGCACAGTGCTTGGCATATAGTAGCACTTAATAAATGCTTGTTCTCTTCCTCTTTCCCCTACAAGCAACTGAAGCAGTCCCTACCCTCAAAGGTAGCTTGCATTTTAATTGGAAAGACAACACACAATGGAGAGATAGACAGAATTGGGGGTAGCTGTGCTTTAGCATGATTTAGAAATGGTTGGGAAGTATTGGGGTGGCCTGGTTCCAGCCAAGCTAAAGTAAAAGCTCACCTATCAGAACTCAGGGTCACAGAGGAAAGAGTCAATTTTAGAGAACAGAGAACATTTAGGTCTCTAATCATTATAAAGATGAGTAAACTAAGGGTGAGAAAAGTCAAGTGACTTGCCCAAGATCATATATCTAGCAAGTTACAGGATCAGAATTTGAACCCAGACCCTCTCATTCTATATCCAGTGCTCTTTCTGCAGTACCAAATTGCTTCCGTGGAAAATACTTTGGGGATTCCATAGACAGAAGATGTATCTCAAATAGTTGCCAATTTAGAACTTGTTTATACTATCACAAAATCATAGTACATTAGAGTTGGAAGGGACCTGAAACATCATGATGTTCAATCCCCTCATTTGACAAATGGGGAAACTGAGTCCCTGAGTGGGGAGGGTGTTACTCAAGTGACGTAGTGAGTGGAAGATCCAGAATTAGGACCCAGTCTTCTGCCTTCCAGTCCAGGTCTTTTTCTACTGTACTAGACTGTATACACACTGATTAAAAGCTTTGCTAATTACTGCAGGGATAGCAACCAATCAAATTAATTAGGAAGCTGCCATAGAAAATGAAAGCCTCACCAACTTGGAAGGTGAGAAGAGAGGTTCCTCCCAGGATCTTCGTGGGGTTTGTCCCTAGGATTTATATTATCCTGCCTCTAGGCACTGGGTTCCCTTCCCCCTCCATCTGAAATGATTTAATTATTTATTTCGGAGTCTTCTTTTCCTTTTTTTTTTTTTTAAACAGCAAGCACATTTTATAGCGGCCTCGCCTTCTTCATGCAATTGGGGGAAGTTTATTCTCATGCTAATTGCAAAAGCTAATTGTTCTTATTGCAAAATCCATTATATAGTATATTTATATTGCCGATAATGAGATGTTTGGATTAAATAGCTCACTAAAAGTCAATAAAAAGAAATTCGCTTTACTATTCCTCCTCTCATTTTTCTCTGGCAGCGGGAACACGTTGTTGTTTCTCCCTGAAGGCTTGAATTCATTAAACTGCCTCGAGGAGAGAAGAGGGAAATAAATTTTTTGTTTGAAAAGGCATTAGGAGGAGGGGCAGGAACACAAGTGACAGCACATTTTCTCTAGGATTTGATGACACCCAGGTGACTAATTGATAAAATGTATCTTAATTCTAGCCTAAGGTAGGCTCTTCCAACTGGAAGGGCCCCGTAGAGGTCATTTGTTCCAACCTAGACTGTGGCCAACTGCCTCTTAGTGTAGAAAACTGGCCTCAATCCAGAAAACCTGGTTAGAATCAGGCTTTGCTACTTACCATCTGGGTAACTTTAGGTAGGTTATGTCATCTGTCCATCCATTTATCCATCCATTTATCCATCCATCCATCCATCCATCCATCCATCCATCCATCCATCCATCCACCCTTCTTTCCATCCATCCATCCATCCATCCATCCATCCATCCATCCATCCATCCATCCATCCATCCATCCATCCTTCCATCCATTTATTAAATAACCATTTGCTAGGCATTCTGTATTAGGTGCTGAAGATACAATGATAAAAATGAACAATCCCATCCTCAAGGAGTTTAGGTAAACAGTACATCAGAAAGTTCTGGATTTGGAGTCAGAGAACTTGAGCTCCAATCCTTGTGCTGCCATTTCCTCCCTGTATGACTTTGAACAAGTTACTTCTCATTGGGCCTTGGTCTCCTTATTTGTAAAATGAGGGTTTTGGACTAGATGACTTCTAAATCAGACCAAAGTCAAGTCAAAATCTATGCAAAGCAAATACAAAGTGATTTTGACTGAGCATGTTAAGAAGAGCTTTGACAACAGGAGGGTCAGGAAAGGCCTCTTGTAGGAGGTGGGCTTAGCTTGGAAGGAAGCTCAGGACTCTGGAAATCAAAAGAGATGGAAGAGAACATTCTAGGCATGAAGGCAGTAAATGGAACACGATATAGGAAGAATGGTCAGCAAGTTGGTTTGGACACAATGTATTATTCCTGAAGGGGAATAATGTGAAATTTACCTAGAAAAGTAGAATGGAACCAGACAGTGAAGGACTTTAAATGTCAGACAAAGGAGGTTGCTGTTGTTGATGATGATGATGATCCATCATTCTTCAGGAGGATTGACACAAGGGTGATGTCTTGACTTGCATGTGAATTGGATTTAATTGAAGTAGAATTGTGTAAAGCTGTCAGCCTCACTCTCTACTCCAGAGTCCAGAGGAGTTTGTAATTGATCCTAGAAGTAATAGGGAGCCATTGGAGGTTCTTGAAGAAGGAAGTAACATGGTCAAAGATTGTACTGCTTTAAGAATCACTTTTTTAATTTTACTTTTTGGAGGGGGGAAGGCAGGGAAGTTGGGGTTAAGTGACTTGCCCAAGGTTAAGTGTCTGAGGCCAAATTTGAACTCAGGTCCTCCTGACTCCAGGGCCAGTGCTCTATCCACCATACCACCTAGTCACCCCAAGAATATCACTTTGATAGCTGTGGGGGGGATAGATTGGAGAAGACAGAGACTGGAACCGGGGAGACCAACTAGGAGGCTATTTCACATAAGAAGTGATGAAGATGTAAGCTAGGATGGTAGTCATGGGAGTGATGAGAAAGTAGCAGCTTTGAGAGATGTTGAAGGTCTCAGTTTCCCCATCTACACCATCTGGACTAGATGATCTCAGTAGAGTCTAGCTTTTTATCCTATAGTCCCTTACACTATAGATAAGGAAACTGAGGCCCACTGAAATGAAAGGACTTACCCAATGTCACATATTGAACTCCTGGGACTAGAATTGGGATTCCAGATCTGGCTGCTATTTGTATTGGGCTACCTCAGATTCTTTGAGTTTCTTTGAGTAAAAGAGTTAGTTCTGATGGGATGCATTTACCTGCATTGATGAGGGAGCTAGGAAAGGAGACAGAACTCTCAGGGCAGCTCTTCCTGTTGGAGGGAAATGGTATGGAGGAAAACCATGAGTTACTGACACCTTTGTCTTATTCTCCATCCCAAAGCCAGAGGCCCCTGCAATGGAATGATGTCATCTCTAAGGCACCCATCATAAAAACATTTCAGTAGTCCCCAACTGATAGCAGCTGTACTAGTTGTTATTACTTAGTTATTTCAGACATGCCCAATTCTGTACTACCCCATTTGGGATTTTCTTGGCAAAGATACTGGAGCAGTTTGCATTTTCTTCATCCAGCCCATTTTACAGGTGAAGAAACTGAGACAAACATGGTTAAATGACTTGCCCAGGGTCACACAGCTAGTAAGGGTCTGAGGCCAGATTTGAACTCAGGAAGATGAATCTTCCTGCCTCCAGGATTGGTACTCTATCCACTGTGCCACCTTGCTGCCCAATGCCCACTACCTCCTACCCACATCATATTTTCAAATGAATTTGTGCTTCTTTATTCATGACAGCCTCTCCATGCATTTGAATATGTGTGATATTCTATTCAGTCTTGCTTTGCTTAGTTACACGCTCAGTATACTATGTCGTGACATTATTTATGCAACCTGATTTGCTTATGTGTGGGTTCAGAGGCTCTTTGCAATCATGCTATAGGCCTGTAGGTGACTGAGGCCCACAGGTGGGGAATCACTGGCTTTCATCTATGAGCTCATGAATAATAATAACATGCCCTGCTATAGCACTTTGAAATTGACTAAATGTTTCAGTTACAGCTTGGTAAGGTAAGGAGTGCAAATGTCCGTATCCCCATTTCACAGCTGAGCAAACCAAGGCTCAGAGATAAAATAATGGGCCCAAGATCACCTGGGTGGTGGTGGCTGGGCTAGAATCTAAGTTTTCTCTTTCTTGTTCCACGGTGATTTCCAGCACACTAGACTTCTTTGCACCCTACCAGTGCTGGGACCCCAGCAGAACAGTTTAACTGACTTTGTTGGAAGCCCAGTCTCTGATTCCAATAATTGCACCTAAATTCACTGAAGAACATTCTGGTACAGTGGGAGGGAGACCTGCACTGTTCTGCTGATAACTTGCTTTTTAAAAAAAATGACTAAGTCATTTCTCATCTTGGGCTTCAGTTTTCTCATTTCTATAACAAGGGGATTGGTTTAAATATTTTCTAATTCTATGTGCTAATCAGGGGTATCTTGGAGTCAGCTTTACTGGCCTTTGAGAGTCAATTGTTACATTTTCAATATGAGCACTTATTTACACCTTGGAAATTGGCAAATGCTACATATTGGGGCCTGATTTGTTGTTTTGTTGGCTGTCTAGAATTATGAAAGTGATGGTGGAAACGTCAGTAAAACAGATTAAATGTTACGTGTATATAACTCCCTCCTCAACCCACTGAGATCTGGTTGTTAAATATTTACCAGTACCCCCTAGTGCTACCATTTCATGTTCTAAAATCCCTCTCATCCCTGATATTCTGTGTTCTAACTCCCAACTTCATTGGCTTGGAGATTCTCTGTACTAAAGTCCCATCCACATCTATCTTTCTTTCTTCTCAAGTCTCTCTCAGTTCTCTCAATTAATACAAAAGCATTTATTTAATGTCTACTATGAACCAGCTACTATGCTGGGCTTGGGGAATATAAAGAGAAACACAAGCAGTTTGACTAAACCATAGTGACTGTGAGGGAGAAAATGGCATAAAATGGCTGGACAGGTGAATTGAGACCAGACTGCAAAGGTTTTTAAATACCAAATAGAGGAATTAATATTTGAACCTTGAAGTAATAGGGAGCTACTGGAGTTTATTGAGTAGGAGAGTGACATGGTTAGACTTGCACTTTAGCTCTGAAATTCCATGCTCTAAGCTATCAGTTGACATTTTATGTTGTTTTTAAGTGCTTTCCAGGTCTAGCATTCCATGTACATGTGGGTTACTATTAGGAGAAATGGAGGAAACTCAAAAACAAGAGAGAGGGGAGAGAGAGACAGAGAGAGAGAGAAAGAGAGAGAGAGAGAGAGAGAGAGAGAGAGAGAGAGAGAGAGAGAGAGAGAGAGAGAAGATAGGGAGAGAGAGAAAAGAGGGAGAGAGACACAGACAGATGGACACAGAGACAAAGACAGAGAGACAGACAGACACAGAGGCAGGCAGACAGAAAGACAGAGAAAGAGACAGACAGAGACTGATACAGAGAGCCAGAAAGATAGAGACAGAGAAGAAAGAGTAGAAGAGAGGAGAAAGGAGAGGGGAGAGAGAAAGACAGACAGAGAGAAACAGAGAGACAGGCAGAGACAGAGAGACAGGCAGAGACACAGAGACAGAAAGATAGAAACACAAAAAGAAGGGAGAATAGAGGAGAGAGAGAAGAAAGAAGAGAGGAGAGAGAAGAAAGAGAAAGCAGAGCATAGGAATGAGCTTGATAAAAATCTAATCCAGTCACCTCTCTGTTTTCTGGCTAAAGAAGAAGGAAATCTAGTGTAGAGATCATCCCCAATCCCAAATTATACAAACCTGATTTATGTTAGGCTTTGGAAAGAAGAAATACTGGCATGGTTCTGAGTTTTTGTTGCAACAGCAGATTTTCCTCCCTAATTATGCTCAGCCTAGACTTCTGTTCAAATGTTTGTATTCCCTGAGCACACACACAGGGTGGGTGAATGAGTGGGAGCATTAGTGGGATTATACCAACTGTGCATGACTTACAGCAACTCCAGAAAGGTGGAGAGAGGGCATTAAGCCTCTGAAACTGGGGGGAGAAGATATTTCTGTTTATAGAAAGTATCCCATGGCTATGGGCAAACAGATACTCTCTTACATTGCTAGTGGTATTGCAGAATCATTTCTTCGGAGCTATGTACTTATTTAGTCCTTGCCCTAGAGTTGACTAATAGTGGCTTTGGTATCCATTGACTGAGAAAATCCCATTATGGGCTTTTTTGGGGTCAAGTTTGTATTTTTGCCTTAAGTCTAGGTGCAAAATGGTAGCTGTCTAACTCTGCTGCCAACTTCCTTTCCAAGCAGGAAGTTGTGTTCCTTGCTATGGCTTTTTCAATATTTATCACCTTTTTAATGAATCAACCTCAGGGATGTTGGGGTTACTGACTTCCTAAAACTTGCCCTTTAAAGATAAGAATTCAAAAATATTAATATGGATTACAATACTGTAATTCTTTAATCCTTAAACAGAACTGCAAGACTCTACTGAAGAAATTGAGTATATTTAGCCTGGAAAGGAGAAGACTTGGGAAGGACACAAAGCTGTCCTCAAGTATTTGAAGGGCTATTGTAGGGAAGAGGGATTTACTTAATCAGCTTGGCCCAGAGGACAGAAGTAGGGGCAGGGACTGAAAGTTGAGGGGCAGATTTGGGCTTGATAAAAGATAGCAAATAGAGCTGTCCCAAAGTGGGAATGGGCTGCCTCACTGGAGGCTTAGAACCAGACTGTCAGGAATGTCACAGAAGGGATTCATTCCTATTTAGATGTTGATTGGTTGGCTGTTGGCCTTCATTCTCCAAAGGAACCAAAATGACATCCATCACTATGCTAAAGTCAAGTTTCAATGTGTCCAATTGTGGCTGATCAGACCAATATGAGCTCAGGATGTTCTACCACAGGTCAGGCACAAATAGTCCATGTGAACACTTGGGGTGGATTCTCTAAATTTGCTAATCCTGAGTTTCCTTTGAGCTGTTTCAATTCTGCTTTGCTCATAGAGCACAGAGCCTTCTCTGATGTGGGCACTCAATGCTGAGTGGCCCTGTGCCAGCGTCTCACATATCCCACAATCCCTTCCAAAAATTTTTCTTTTTTTGCTTTTTGGAGGGCAATTGGGGTTAAGTAATTTGCCCAAGGTCACATGGCTAGGTTTTTGTTTGTGTGTGCGTTAAGTGTCTGAGGCCAGAACCAAACTCAGGTCCTTCTGACTCCAGGGCTGGCGCTCTACTCACTGCGCCACCTAGCCACCCCCCTTCCAAAATTCTTGAGAGAAACCTTGAGAATGTCTTTGTATTGCTTCTTCTGACCACCATGTGAATGCATGCCCTGTGTGAGTTCTTCATAAAATAGTCTTTTTAGCAAGTGTACGTTTTGCATTCCTGTTTAGGTGTGGGGTCCCACGAGATGACTCTGAGATATCTTCCAACTCTGAGGCTTTGTGTTTCTGTGCTGAAGACTGTCTGAAGAGCATGATCTGGCAATAAACGGGAGGAGGGTTTTTTAAAAAATCTTTTTTTTTAAAAAGGACCTATCTATATAAGGGCTATTTATATCTGAATTATTTATAATATCAAAAAGACAGTGATCAGGAAATGGCTGGATAAATGATGGCATTGTAAGTAATGGAACACTATAGCATAATGCCGAATATGAGGATATGAGACAACATAGAGGAGAGTTCCAAAGATCATGGGGCAATTGGCACATAGCAGGTACTTAATAAATGCTTCTTGATGGATTGATTGATCCCCCTCCTGGAGTCATATGTAAAATGAGAAGGCTGGATAAGGTGATCCCTAAGGCCCCTTGTAGCTCTAAAATTCAATATTCCTAAGTTACAACTTTTCTGAGTCTCAGTTTCTTCATCTATAAAATGGACATAATATAGTTGCCCTGATTCTCTTATAGAGTTATTGTGAGGATCAGGTGAAAATATGTGTATGTCTCTTTGTTTAACTGAAAATGCCATATAAATATTACCTGGTATTTAAGATATTTGTCTTCTATGAGCCTCATTTCTCTAGACAGACAGAACTTTGGGCTTTGTTCATCATGATAATTTCTATGTTGTTTTAAATTTTCAAAGTACTTCTCTCACAATGATGAGATGAGGCAGGCAGTATATTCCAAAGTATTGAAAATTTTGAGTCAGAAAATACTAAGGGATCATTTAGTCTAACCCAAATATTTTTATAGATGAGGAGACTGGGGACTGATAAGTGACTTGCCCAAGGTCACTAACTGCCATTATGGGATCAGATATTTAGAGCTGGAAGCAACTCTCTCATGACATAGGAGGAAAATGAGAGCCATGAAGGTTAAAGTATTTAGACAGCAAAACAGAGCCTACAATTAGATATCTTGACTCCCAGCCCAGGGTTCCTGCTAAGTTTGCAGGGCTAGGATTTGAATACAGGTCTTCTGAGTCCAAATCTCTTGGCAAGAGTCATAAAATGTCAAAACTGGCAGGGACCTTAGAGAGCCAGTCCCTTATGGGGAACACTGAGGTAAAATTTTGCTGAAGTTCCTTTGTTGAATCAATGGCAATCCTAAGTCTAGAGCTTGGGCATCTTGACTCTCCAATCCTTTCACTTTTCCCTTAATCAGGAGAGTATTCAAAGGAAGCTCCTGACCAAAGGATCTTCCCTGCTTGAGCATGGGAACTCTGGAAGAAGAAGATGAATCTTAATTCTGAAATTCTGCAATTATATGTCTTCTTGTGATTCTCTCTTCTATCTGTTACAAATGTTCTTTTACCCTAACTGCCTCAGAGTGCTGGGGGCCTGTGGTTCTAGATGATTCAAAAGGTGTGTGTGTGTGTGTGTGTGTGTGTGTGTGTGTGTGTGTGTGTGTGCAGAAGGTTACAACAGGACCTCTTTGCATAGTGTGGAAGCAAAGAGAACCCCCTTCCCTCTTTTAGAAATTTTAAGAAGACATTTTATAGTTCTCATAGTTTTAAGTCTTTGGATTGAAGGCTTTGAATTTTGAACTTAAATCTGAAAAAAAAAATCCTAACCCTTATCAATCTTTCTTCAGCCACTAACTCCAAAACAATATCCTGCTTCCCTTTCTCCAGATCTGCCCAGGAAAGATTCCTCCCTGAAGTAGAGTAGGAAACTGACAAGGGATAGCGGTAGAGATTGATTTCCTGAACTCTTTCTCTATGAGCTGGAAGAATTAGGGTAATGATTCACCTAAGAGAAGGAAGAAGTCTTTGATTACTTCAATTAGTGGAAGTGCCTCTTGAGTTCATCTTTGACCAGCTGGAAAGGGTAATCTTTGAAGGGAGTGGTCAAAGAGGGATCAGATGGTTTCAGGAACATAATTCTCTAAAGATGTTCCAAAAGCTAAACAACTATCATTCTGTATGATACAGAGAACTATTAACTAAACTATGACTTATATTTCAGGCTCTTGTCCGATCTTGACAGTAGTCTTTTTTTTCAATAATCTTATAAATTGTGATGACTTCAAAATGACTTATGTTAGAGAAATGTCTGAGAACGTGAGGAGACTGTCAGTTTGGACATTTCTCTAAGCACAAAAATGCTTAGATTTAGAATAATCATAAATTAATAAAAGTGATTTCTGGCTGGCTTGTGCAAGGATCTTTCTTCCACTAGAGTCTTGCTTGGTGTCTAAGAACAGGAACCTATTTCATTTCCTCTCATCAGACATCCCAGCTTAGTCAGAATACTAGTAGACTTTACACTTTGGAACAGCTAGGTTTTTTTAACTCTACAAAAGAGAAGTGGGGGGCAGGGTGTATGTGTGGTGGTGTCTGTGGGTGTAGGATCTGCTGGTCTCAGGAAATCTTTTCTCCCATGTGATCATAGGGTCATACATTGAGAGCTAGAAGGGACCCCAGAGGCCACCTATTCCAATCTACTTATGAAGAAACTGAGCCTTGAAGAGTTATACAGGGGTGGGGAATCTGCAGCCCTGAGGCCACATGTGGCTCTCTGGGTCCTCAAGTGTGACCCTTTGACTGAATCCAAACTTCACAGAACAAATCCGCTTAATGAAAGCATTTGTTCTGTAAAACTTGGACTCAGTCAAAAGGCCACAACCAAGGACCTAGAAGGTCACATGTGGCCTTGAGGCTGAAGGTTCCCCACCCCTGGAAGAGATTTGACTAGGATCTCAGACCTAGTAAATATCAGAGGTGGTATTTGAACTCAAGTCTTCCAGTACTCTATCCACTATGTGTTTCTAGAAGAGGATTTATAAAAGCAGTAAAGCTATTTAGGCATTTGCCTCATTCATTGTACTTTTTGCCATATTTGGAGTCAGAGGACCTGAGTTCTAGTCCCATCTCTGCCAATTACTACCCATATGACCTTAGGAAAATAGCTTATTATATTTGGGCCTCAGTTTCCTCTTCTATAAATGGGGTTATTAATACTTGTACCTCATTGGGCTATTGTGGGGACACAATTATCTGTCTAGAGAGTGTGTATACCTTTATTGGCAACACCTTGACCTTAGGTTGACCTAAGAGAATGTTATTCCCCCTGGACAAAGCCTCAGTATGGGAATTTGGCCTCTATATGAATCATATCATTTTTTGCTACAGTTATATTTGAAGTAAGTAGGTTCTAAAGACTGGTGGATAAGATCTTCCATTTTCTGGATTTTAACATACTTTATTTTTGTAATACTGTATGGGGAGAAATGGTCCATACTCTTCAGGGAAGGAGGCATCACCCTGTATCTTGCAGGACAGTGTGCGATGCCCACTGTCTCTCATCTTTCTCTGCCAAAGGATTAGAGTGAATTCTCCAAATATTATAATTGAAACAGACAGGCCCAAAAACCACCACTCAAACCAGGCCACCATCAATTCCATCAATAAGAAATAGTTCCCAGTTCCTTATACCCTCCTTGCCCACACAGACTCACATGCACACAAATAAGCTTAACACTCTAAGGAGCCTCTGCTCTGGGCAGGAGGAGGAGCATAGTCCTTGGCAGTATGACTTCTGTAAAGGTGCTCTTGTGATTACAGTCCCCAAAGCTCCCCTACTGAAAGCATTGCTCAGCCTGTGGAAGGGGCTGCAGTCGTTGGTAATTATCTGGGGGAAGATTGACTGCCTGGGTCTTATAATGTGTGCTAGCCTGTATTGTCATTCTAGGTGGAACCCTGGTCCAGCCCACACAATGTCTGCTGTATGGAGGTGGAACGCGGCTCTTGAAATATATGGTGCAAGTTGGGCAGGGAGGGAGAAAGGTGAAATCAATTGTTTTAGTATCATGGACAATGGTTCTTTGCATGTAGTAGATGCAAATTGTTGAATGAAATCACAGCTCCAGGATGATTCAGCACCATGGTCAGTAGCCCACATCATTATTCCTGAAATGTTTCTTGCTCACGGTCAACACCAAACAGGAGGATACATTATTCTGAACCGTGGATTTCGAGTGGTATTCATTCAGCACCATGACTACTGCCTTTCCCCTCTCACCCCTTACTATCACCAATGGCTATAATGGACATGCAGAATCATGACCAGCAGTCCCAAGCCACAATGCTGATGATTATTCAGGCTGTGACTATCGTGGTCTATTCTCTGCTTCTGACAGCCAGTCTGGTACAGACTTCCAAACGTTTTAGATTCAGCAGTAAAGTAAGAATGGAAAAATACAAAGATCAAAATGGAAAGTTAAAAGAAGTCTATGTGAAATACAAGTTCACAATTAAAGTCAGGAGCTGCCCCAGCCCTGAGGAACTAGCAAAACCCATGGCAGCAAACCTAAAGTTGTTGTGAACTCATTTCATCAGGGACTGGTGATGATTCACTAACACAAGGTCATTCCCCAAGCTGTCAGTGGAAAAAATAAAGTTGTGTTAGTTTTTTCCACCTTGATGCCCTAAAACTCTTGGGCATCTTTTCTCTGGCTCTTGGACCTGCTGCCCCAACTTCACCTGCTGATGGGAGATGTGGATGTCAGGAAGCCATGCACCTCCCTCTATGCAGAAAGCAGCCTAAATGACAAGAGGAAAGAGCAATCGGAGAGGCTTGGATCTCCTGGTGTGACTGAAATGGGTGTAATTTGCAACCATCTTTGCTTAACGACTTCAAAGAAAGATGGGAAGAAAGCGGGAGGAGGCAGGCAGGGAATGGCTCTCATCAAGAACCCAGGAGTATTACCAAGATCAAAGGGAAATGGGCCGAGATATGGGGGACATGAGCACATTTTCCTCCTGTCTTCCTCCTATCCCAAGATCTGAGCTCTGGCTTCCAAAGTGGAAGGTGTGAAACTTGGCTGAGGTGTGTGTGTGTGTGTGTGTGTGTGTGTGTGTGTGTGTGTGTGTGTGTGTGTGACTTCAAGAAATAAAAAACCTCTCTAGGAAATAGATGCATAGTAATATTAATAATATATAATAATAATAAACATTAACAAGCACTTTACAGTTACAAACGACTTTGCTATATCACCTTATTTGGAATAGGTAGCATGATAACAGTGGCAAGAGTGCTAGATTTGGAGGCAGAGTTTCTGGGCTCAAATTCCAATTTTATTACATCATTAGTTGCCTGACCCTGGGCAAATCATGCAGGTTTCCTGGGTCTCAGTTTCCTCATCAATAAAATTAAGGAATTGGACTATATGACCTCTAATGTGCCTTCTAGCTCTGAGTCTATGGTCCTATGCTCCTCACAACCAATAAAATCAAGTCAATAGGACAAGTATTACTGCCTCTTTTTTCTAGATGAGTAAACTGAGTGCTAGTTGCTTTAAGTTAGAGAGGTATCAAGTACCCAGTTCTGGTTTCAAAGCCAATGCTTGTCTGACTTTGCTTGGCTGAGAGAACCAGAAATTTATGAATTGAGGCCAAGATAGCAATACTGGGGGTTGAAGCACGATCTTCTGGGACCAGGAAAGAGCTAATTTGTCAGGGACTGTGCCAGACCATTAAATTGGCAGACTTCAGACCCTCTTCTCTGAACATGTACCCTCTGGCCTGATGGTTCCAAAGTTAGTTATCCAAGTTGGGGGAATTACCCTTGAACACCTCCTCCCTCGGGTCTAACTTAACTCTGCCCAGAAAGAGAAGCAGTCAGAGGTACTCTGGGCAACTGGGTGGAATCCAGGCAGAAAGACATCCAACTCTGCCACTCAGGGTTCTGGTGATGAAGAATGGGGAAGGAGGAGGTATAGGATGGTCCCTTCCCAGCCCCTACCTGACTTTAATTTCATTGATTAACATAAAAAGGAGGACCAAAGTGACTCCCACCCACCAGTATAGGAATTCCCTCAACAGCATCTCTGACAAGTATTTGGCTTTTTCTGCAACAATTCCAGTTCTATTTGAGATTTCTGAATATGAATGTGACCCCTTAATAAGGTAGTGATCTTCCTGTCACTAGAAGTGTTCAAGCAGTAGCTATCAAAGTGTCATAGAAGGGATTCCTACATTAGGAAGGAAGCTGGACTAGATAACCTTTGAGATCCCTTCTAGTTCTAAGATTCCCTGGGTCTATTCTGTCTTCAGGGAGTTCGTTGCTGGAGCTCAAGAACCATTTTAAAGAAAGTGATATTGAATCTCCCAAGGGCACAGAAATAGGACTAGGACACACATGGCATTCAGTGCCAGCTTGGAAGGGATTGCAACAAAAAGAGATGGTGCTGCATTAGTTGCCCTGCCTTGCTGGGGATCTCTGGGGACTTGAAAAAATAAGATTCCAGATGGAATATCCCTAGGTTTATCAAAGAGGAGGGGATGAGGGAAAACTGGGGAGAAGCAAACTGGAAGGAATGCAGGGAAATGAACTTTTTATGTATTTGTGTGTGCACACATGCATGGGTTATACATGTGTTTATGTGAATGAGCATGTATCTGAATGAGAGTGCCTGTGTTTATGTGTCAGGTTGCATGTGAAATAACATGTATGTCTAGGTGCCTATATATGTGTGTATTCCTATGTGCATATGTTTGCATATGTGCCTACATTGTTGATGGAAGGCCGATGGGATTGTGCCCCTTTCGGGGTGGGTATTATGTAGGGAAGGGAGTGTGTGCAAGCAGTGTGGCAGAAATGACAAATGATTAATCTATAGAAATCTATATTCTATTCTTCCATGCGTCCAGTCCGCTCCACTCACATTCCCATGCATCACCTCTGAAAATCCATCGCCTCCAACTCCTAGCCAAGGACAGGCTTAGAGTAATGAGCTGCATTCTTTATTGATGAACTTGCCTAGCGTTTTTTATATATTTGTATATACGTCGCATATATATTTTTCTTTAGGGGCATCCAAGGCAAATTGCTTGGCTCCCCTTCCCTGGCTGCCAATCATTCAGAGGGCTGGCCAGTTTCCCTCCTGCTGAACTTTCCATTCCCCAAGGTTTTCTTTCTTCCAGGCTACTAAATCTAACCTCATCTAACCTCAGCTTAATTCAGTTCTTCTCCACGAAGCACAACCTCCTTTAAACAAGGCACTGTGCTAGGCACTGGGGATATGATGACAAAGTGGGAAACACACCCTGCTCTCAAAGAACTTAGGATGCTAGGATCATATATTTAGAATTAGAAACTACTGGGGAGGACACTGGTTCCAAGCTCCTCTTTTTACAGATGAGGAAGGCCCATAGAGGTTAAGTGACTTGCTCAGGGTCACTCAGCTAGTAAGTAGCTATTTGTGTCAAAATATTTCTGACTCCAGGTCCAATAACATGTCCACCATACCAAACTTTCTCAACATTTTATTTGGCTGATAGAACATTTGCACAGATAAGTGAATGCAAGATAATCAACTAACAACTAGGGGAATCAGGAAATGCTCCCCACAGGAGATGGCACCTGAGTTGACCATGAATGGAAGCTAAGGATTCTAAGAGACAGAGATAAAGAGGGCATTCTGGGAATCCTCCTCTTCCCTTAGATGATTGGGACTGGCTGGCTCCAACAGTCTCCTGTGTCTGCATGATGAATACCACATCTGCCCAACTCCTCCTTTCTTATGGAAACCATGCCAGCCAACAGGGTTCAGGACATAAGGGGGAGTCATAAGAAAGCACCCATTTATTTGTAGAGTGCTTTACAGGTGCACTACAAAGGCAGTGATGAGGAAACTGAGGTCCAGAGAGGAGCAGACTTGGTGGACTCATTGTGGTCACACAATGAGTCATTTGCAGAGCTAGAAATGGCACCCTGGTTTTTTGATTCCAGACAAATCTAGAGAAATCCAGAGCTTCCTCCACTGAACTTCATCTCCAGGCAGGATAGACACCAGGAGGTCTTTATGTCTACCCTCCTGCCTTCATACAGGTTTGATATGAATAGGGGTTTTTTAACTTTTTTTTTGAGTGTGTGTCATGGACCTCTTTGGCAGTCTGGAGAAGCCTATAATAATGTTTTTATATGAATAAAAGAAAATGGATTATAAAGGAAACCAATTATATTGAAATAAAGATGTGTATTCTTCATGCAAGCTCATGGGGCCCCTGCAATCTAAGCTTGGACCCTTCCTAGGACTCCAGGTTAAGAAACCCTGATTAAATGACTTCAGAGCCAGAGGGGACCTCCCTGGTCTCTAAGATATTAATAAATAGCATTTACATCATGGCTTTTTAAGGCTTACAAGGCACTTTACTTACTCTCTGATCATCACAATGACCCTGTGAAGTAGGTGCTGTTGTTACCCCCATTTTATGGATGAGAAAGATGAGGCTGAGAGAGGTTAACTGACTTTCAGGGGGTTGAAAGCAGAGGAGGCAGCAGCATCAGAAGCCAGCTCCATCCAGACTCTGAGACCACTCCCTATCCTTTCCAGCCCGCAGCCTCGATGAACAAGAGGGTGGCGATTGCTAAGCTGAGGCGGACAGTTCCCGCTTCTCTCCAGGTGCAGCTGGGAGAGAGGGCGTTGGGCTCCGCTCAACCCTGTCAAAGCCCCCAATTATTTAACTGCCATAACGCTGGAAATGACTAAGCTTTCCAAAAGGGAGTGTTTACTCTTATTTCTTCCTGGGGCGGCCAAACAACTTCTAATCTTGAAAACTGTCCTTCCTTCCATTTGCTGCTACTGTACGTACACTTGGACGAAGTCCCGTTTTGCAAAACATCCTTTTAAGATGCAGGCAGAGTTGACACTTATCACTGAGAGAACGGGATATTCTCTCTCCCGGCCCCTCCCGACTGCGGAGTTAGAATTTTTATTTTTATTTATTTGTTTTTAAAGTCTGCGATAAAAAGGCTCTCCTCTGAGGGACAGTAGGAGGGGAGAAGTTGAGGGGGCGTACTGCATACTGGGGATTCTGTTGTGAAAAGGGGAGGGAGAAGGGAGAAAAAGGAGAGAAGGGGGAAGGGGAGGAGAGAGGGAGAAGAGAGAAAAGAGGGAAAGACGAAAGCGAAGAGGGAGGGAAGAGAGAAAGGGAGAGGAAAAGGAAAGGGAAAGAGGGAGAGAGGAGTGGGGGAAAGCGGAGAAAAAGGGGGAGACGGATTGAGAGAGAAAAGAGAAGGGGAAGAGAGGGAAGGGAAGGAGAAGAGCGGGAGAAGAAAAGGGAAGGGGAGTGGGAGGGGAGAAGAATCGGATGGGGGAAGGGGAAGGGAAGGGCAGAGAGAGAGAGGAAAGGAGGAGATGGGGAGGGGGGTTGCGGTCTTGGCCGGCGCCGGGACCCAGGAGCAGAGCCCGGGTTAGGTACGCCGTGACCAAGCAGGGCTCCCGAATAGCAGAGGGGCGCCGAGGAGAAGTCTCCTAGAACTTAAAACGGCAGTGGCTCGGAACCCATCCGTCTGCGGAAGGGGAGCTGCGGCGGCGCCCAGTTTCTCTGCCGTGTTTCACTCACAATTTATCATTATCCAATTTTTTTTTCTTTCCCCTGGGTCTTTTCTCTCAGACATTTCTTATCCCAAGCTGACAGCTAAATGAGGAATCACCCAGCCTACGTTCTCTATTTTGTTCTGAAATTAATTCTGTCGTGAAACACTGCCAAAGTGGTTAGAGCCCGCGGGGACTGGCGGGTGGCGGGGCGCAGGCAGGGGGTGGGGGTGGGGTGAGGTGAGGTGTGACCCGCTGGTCCAGGGTGATTTCATTCGCCTTTTCAGTGAAATCGAAAGCCTCTGACACCCCCCTTCTATCCTCCTGAATAGAGTGGAATCTGTGGAAGCTGCTCACTCTCTTTCCCTCCCTCCCTCCCTCCCTTCTTTAAGAGACAAAACGTGATTTGGGAAGAATTGAATGCCTGCATCTTTCTCTCGAGCACCGCAGAACTACTATTTGTCAGCTTCAGCCTCACAGGCCAGAGGTCATGCTGCCCCTCCCTAGGCCTTTCAGCAAGAAATTGGTGCTTGATAGGTATCACTCCCGGGAAACAGAGCCCACTGAACCAGTCAGCGTCTATGAACGTCAAGTACCGCGAAGGGGGAAGATGCTTGTCTTGCTGCTGGGTTGGAATCTAGACCGGGTTGGCCGGGCGTGCCTTTGGACAAGTCATGACTCCTTTCTGGGGCTCAGTTTCCTCGTCTTTCAACATAGGAATAATAATTGAGGCTTTGCATATCGGCATGTCGTGAGGGTCAAATAAGGTGATGGATATAAATGTCTTTGGACTCATAAAGTTCTCTAGTAGTAAACTATTAATAAGAATAATGACTAATTCCTTCCAACTGCTGTTTATCTCTTTCTATGACAGCTAGCATTTATATATTGTTCTAGGGTTTGCAAAACAACAACAACAACAACAACTTTACAAGTATCTATTTTTATCCTCACAACAACCCTGGGAAATGAATGCCTTATTTTTACAGATGAGGAAACTGAGGCAAAAGATAAATGACTTCCCTAGGGTCACAGAGTTAGTGTCTGAGGTCAAATTTGAACGCAGGTCTTTCTGAGTCCAGATAAAGTGCTCTACCAGACAAGGGCTTTGGGAAGTAGAAGTGAAAACTGAATCCTTAGTGTGAAGACTAGGTGGCTTTGAATCTCTCTGTAAGAATCTGTCCTAAGTGCTGTTCCTTCAGGGTAGCTGAGAGGCAGAGGCTTCCCAGGTCCAGTGGCTGCCTCAGCCCTCCCTCTATGACTCATATTGGCTACTCCCATTACCTTGACCCAATTTTTTGCGGGGAGAGAGACAAAGTATAGGGTGTGTGTGTGTGTGTGTGTGTGTGTGTGTGTGTGTGTGTGTGTGTGTGAAGGAATTACTGACCCATTTCAGAAAGGGAAAATTTAGACAAAATATGGTTTTGAAGCTCATGTAGTTAAGAGAAGTGGGAAATGAGTCCAGATCTATTTTCTTTTGCTCTAGGACCCTAACCATTACTCTTTCCCTGTTCTTGTCCTCATCCTCCTCTCTGTCCTTGATAGTTAGCTAAGACTGATGTGGCCACGTGAGCTTCCTGGTAAGGAAGCAGACAGCAGCTGGGCCACCAGCAAGGGCTGAGCATGATGGTTGTCATGCTGGGGAAGGGTGATAATTTATTCTGATTGGCATTGGCTCTGAGTTAGAAAACAAAATATGTGGCTGTTGCAGAAACTTCACAAAGGTAAGTCATTACCTTTGTCACTGCCTCTGTCTTCCCCCCTCCCAACCCCCCCATGAGAGACCAGGATTGTATTGGGAATTATTAGTTGGTGATATTAGGTACCTTTATTCATCTCTTTGAATTTCACCTTTCCACATCTGTAAAATGGGTATGATGATACTTTGAATACAAAAGTTTGTAGAAGAAATGATAGAATGTAAGTATTGGAAGAACCCTTAGAACATGAAAAGTCCAAACTATAAGGGACTGTAGAATTTCAGATCCATAAATAATCTTAGAATGTAAGATGTTTGAACTGGAAAAGACTTTACAACAAAGAACAGAGAAGGACAAAGCAGGAAAGCACTTCAGGACATCTCAGAGCTGGGGTAGCCTCCTCATTCAGTCAAAGAGGAAGCTGGGACCCAAAGAGAGATGAAGAGAGTCACTCAAGGCCACCTCATTAGTGAGCTATGGGCTTGGAAGACTTGCATATGAGTATTTCAACATCAAGGATGTCAGACTGGTATTGGCTGGTATGTAACTGGCAGAACACATTCAAAACACCTCCAAAGTGTCCAGCTGTCACCACAAGGGCTATCTCAGCACTGAGCCTCTCTCCCCATTTCTTTTCAGCTTTTACTGTGCTTTTGACCCCAGCAGCCTTTGACTCTGGCTTTGCTTTGATCTTGGAGCTTTCCTCAGTGTCTCTTCTGGGGACCACGTTGCATTTAATAGCCTCAGACTTTACATTTCATTGCCTGTCTCCTCAGACAGTATGCTTGTTTCCCCTTGTCTTCTCTGAACTTGGTCACCCCCATATCGTTACATGCTATTGAACCTTAATTCACTTAAATAATTCAACAAGCATTTATTAAATTGCTCCTATGTGCAGGTTAGTAGGTTCCAGACTGCTGTTCATGGCAGGTGAATGGAACTTGTGGCTGGCTGTGATTGGTAAATGCTTCCCAGTTTATAGAAGAGATCATGTTGGTGATTGTTACTTTGTGTTGCACTGGGTGTGGAGTATAGATTTTAGAGAATGGAGTGTGGACAGAAAGGTGGCATTGTGGTTGGAACCATGAATGAATGGTATCATTTTACAGGGGTATATTGGAGCCAGCCGGCACTGGCTTAGGAGACCTGATTGTTAAATATTCAGTGTAGCATTTACATATTGGAAATCAGCAAGCATTACAAATAAGGGCTTTATTTAATGTTTTGTAAATTGTCTACACTTAATGAAGCCATGGAAAAAATGTCAAATATACAAGACTAAATTTAAAAGTGTCTCATGCATATATTCCCCACCCCATCCAGAGCCAGTTGTTGAACACTTAACAGCATACTCTTAGATGTGAGTCAGAGAGGGTGATAGAACAGTAGCAGTGAGTTAGTGAGGAAACGAATGGGACAGAGTGATGATATATCTGGGTACAGAATTCTGAGGTGCATGTGGTAGAGCCCTGGTAGCTTGTGAATGAGTCTTAATTTGTGGGGATTCTGCTACTTGTGTGACCTTGGACTTCAGATCCTTATCTACAACAAGAGGTTTGGCCCAGATGACTTTTGAAGTTGAGATTTAACTCTCTGGTTTGTGATTCTAGGATCCCAAGGCAGCCTACTGCACATCTGGACAGCTCTAATTATTAGGAAGTTTTGCTCGTACCAGTGTCTGAATTTGCCTTTTTGTAATTTATGTCAATTTCTCTTGGTTCTGCCCTTTGAGACCAAACAGAACAAATCTAAACCTTCTTCCAATTCTTGATGGCAGCCATTATATTTATCCTCCCCTTCCCCTTCTCCCCCATCTTCTCTTCTTCATGTTAAGCATTTTCCCTTTCTTCACCTGATGCTCATGTGGCATAGAGTCAAGACACTTTACACCCTAGTTCTCCTTCCATTTTTGAGCTTCTGTGTGTCTTTGAAGGGGAGGGTTGTGCAGGCTTTGCCTTGGAGAGGGAAAGAGAGAGGTGCAAGGCAGCTGGGACTCTTGTGCCAGGCACCCAGCTGGTGTGGGGAGAGGTTTGTACTTGCTTGTCATGGAGGAAAGAACTCTGAGGCTGGGGCTGGGGACTTGAGGCTGTCCCCCTCCTCAGTCACTCTGCTTGTCTTCTTTGTGAATGGCTAATGCATTCCAAGCAGTGGGAGAGAGATGTAAAACTAATCCACGCTCTAATAAAAACAGCCTCCCGATTAAATATGTATGAACACATATTGATTTGGGGATTAAACAGAAAAGAAAATTGAGCCTGTAATTGAGCCTGGGAACATGTACAGGGCAAGATTCTCAGCTTACTTTCCCAAACACACCTGCCTGATCCTGCCTGGTTGGGGGAGGGTCTGGGCAGGTGCAAAGGCCACCCCATCCAGGCGGCTGATTGAAGATGGGCCTGGGGACTTCTGATATTCACACTCCTGGTGAGCCAGCACATCAAGAGAACAGAAAACAGCAGGTAGTGGTCCATCAGTGGGAAGTTGGTGTTGTTACCTCTAAGCCAACCTGTAGGAGAAGGTGACTAGAGACTGGCTTACTTCCCAAATTGGTCCCATGGTGCTCATCTACCTGCTGGAGCCTGGTCATCAGATTTTAAGGCACTGAGTCACTTACCCTTATTACCTAAAGGCTATGGAGCTATTTTTTAGGTGTAGTTAAAACAAAGCAAAGCAAAACTCTTAGAGGCTTATTTTCCTGATTTGTAAAATAATGCCATTGGACCAGAAATTCTCTGAAGTTCTTTCCTAATTTACTATTATAGCTTTGGGGATTTTCAGGTCTAAAATTCTATGTCCTATGTTTGGAGAAATTTTTTTTCTCATTCTGATGTTCTAGTTTCCAAGGTCCTTTCCAAATCTGGTGTTTTGTGTCCTAGGGCCCCTCTCAGCTCAGGCATTCTGTGTCCTAAGGCTCCTCCCAGTTCTGACATTCAGTGTTCTAAGGCCCCTCCCAGTTCTGACATTTTGTGTTCTAAGGCCCCTCCTAGTTCTACATTCTCTGTTCTAAGGACCCTCCCAGCTCTGACTTTCTGTGTCCCAGGGCTCTTCTCAACTCTGACATCTTGTGTTCTAAGGTTCTTCCCAGACAAGGAGTTTTTAATCTTTTTGGTGTATCATGGAACCCTTTGGTAGTATGGTAAAGTCTATTGTAACAGCAAGCACCCTATCATCCCCAGGATGATTGCTAGCACAGGTTCTTTGATCTGCTTTTCTAAAGGAAAGCAACTCAAAAAGGGTTAACAATCTTACTTTAATCAAACATATATCATTTACCTAGTTCAGGGGAAAAAGTCAGCACCCTGAACTTCAGAGAATACCAACAGAAGTTACAAGCAGACAAAAAGAATACAGAGAAAATAACAGTTCAACAGACAGGGCTTCTAGCTGTCTAATTGTAACATACCTTCATAATTACCAGAGAGAGAAGCACCAACATCTGGGTTTTCAAAGCAGGGGAGCTCAATGGCTGCCCAGAGTCTCATCTGACCAAGTCACACAACTCTTCCCAAAGTGTGCCTCAAAGCAAAACTTCACATAGTCTTTTTCAGGGTCAAAGAACATCACAACCCTCGAGACTCACTGCCTAATTACAAAGTAACAAGGTGTGAGCCTTCCTGAAAAACAAGCCTCCCCTAAACAAGCTTCTCCTGTTGGGCTCAGCTCCATCTTTCAGAAAACTCCTTCCACCACAGGTTCAATGTGACTACATTCAGCCTGTTAGGGGGCAGAGTATACTTTAAAGTCAGGGAAGGTCCTCAAATTCACTTAGGCTTATTAAGGGGCAGGAAAGATCTTCAAATTATAATCCCTTCTCAGAATGATGTTTGCAAAGTGTATAAAATAAAATATTTCAGATTGTAAAGGAAACCAACAACATTGAAAAATAGTTACCAAAATGCATTTTAAAAGTTCATGGATCTAAGGATAAGGACTCCTGAGACATATTGATAGATAGATATAACATTCATTAATTATTTTGTATGTGCCAGGCATTGTGCTCAATTCTCAGTCATAAATATAAGCCAGCAAGCCAGTCCTTCCCTCAGGGAGCTTCTATTTTAATGGGGGAGGACAATGCCTAAAGGGGAGCTGAAAATGAGAGGGGACAGTATAAGCAGGCTGGGATGAGATGGCTGTGGAGGATATGGAGAAGACCAGAGTGAGCAGAGGTGGGAGTAAATACATCCAAATTGGTTGAGGCCCCTCCAAAAATGATGGTCAGGGAGTGGAAAATTCTCCAGAGTGGGAAGGTGACTGATGAGGTGGAGAAACCTAAGGAAAGTAAGTCGTGATGTTCACCTAGACCCAGCACATAGCCTTGAGGAAGAACTGAGTCTGGAGGCAGGGGGGAGGAACCTCCCAAAAGAAGCAGAGCTTTGCAGTCAGCAAAGAGAATGCTCAGAGGAACATAGGTCTGGAGCTGGAAGGAACATGGAGTGCATCAAGTCTACCTTCTTCATTTTCTTTCTGAAGAAACTGATACCTAGTGAGATTTCTTGCCCAGGGTCATACAGCTAGTGTCTGAGGCTGGATTGGAACTCAGGTTTTCCCTATTCCAAGTCTAGTACTCTATCACATCCAAATGAGAAGTATAAAAGAACCCTGCATGGGCCACCGAACTACCCCAGGGAATCTTAGAATCATCAAATGTTAAAGCTACAATAAGGGAACTTAAAATGATTCCCTTTTTTCAGTATTTTCATCTGAAAAATGGGGTCAATAATGCTTGTATTACCTACTATATAGGGCTGACATAAGAATCAGATGAGAGAGTGAATGTGGATTGTAGATAAACATGAACATGGCAGGGGGGAGGAAAGAATCTTGGAGTTAGGGCTGGAGATATGGAATCAATTACTTGCTCTGAATCTTGGACAAGTCACTTAATCTTTTCTGAGCTTTAGTTTCTTCATCTGTAAAATAAGGATTATATGCTTGTGTTGCCCAGCTCACTGGGGAGGAAGACCAGAGGAAGATGCTATGAGCTGTAAATCTTTAGAGAAATATTTTGTTCTTATTGTTGTTATTTTGTTAAAGGTCACCCTTGCCTCTAACCTCTGAAACATGACTGTCCCTATCTGTGTAGAGCTGGACCAGTCCATCCCTGGCAAGTAGATGTCTCAGGTCCTACCTTACTCCTTTGAATTCTGTCTATGTTACCTATGGGTGTGTGTCTATACCAGTGTATCTGTCATAACCTGTGAGCTCCTTGGTGGACAGACACTCAGAAAAATCTGATCAACTGGTAAGGGCTCTGATGTGTTGTTGTTTTGTTTTTTTGGGTTTTTTTTTTTTTTTGGTAGGAATGCTGGGGGATGTTGATGATTATTTGAAAACTTAGACCTGTCCCCTGCTCTAAGTCATCTGGAAAAGGAAACCAATTCGCAAAAAGAATAATTTTTAAAAAATCTTCCATCTCCTGCCTCCTTAGCCTTGTACAAGCTGTGTACTCCTTTTTCGTCTTTGTTCCTCAGAATCTTCCTCCTTCTTTGAGGCTTAGCTCGGGGTTCACCTCCTCCAGGAAACCTTCCTTCATCCCTCCCTCCTCTCCCCAGTTGTTATTAGCATTCTTTCCCTCCTTGAATTATCTTGTGTTTGCCTAGCTATATACCTGATGAGGCATCAGAAGAGGATGTCAGTGGGGGAGCTAATTGATAAAGATGAAAATAAACCCTTGTCTTTCTACAGCACTTTTTAGTTTTCAAAGCATTTTCCCGTAAGCTCATAGATGTAGAATGGGAAGGGAGCTTAGAGGTCACCTTGTCAAATCCCTCATTTTATAGAAAAGGAAACAAAGGTCAGGACAGGCAAAGTGCTTTTCCCAAGATGACAGCACTGGGATTTGATTCCATGTCCTCAGATTTCAAGTCCCACTCCCATTCCACTGCACTGGCTACTTCCCTTAATTCATTTTAATGATGATTAAATAGTCTCATGAGATGAGTAGTGTAGGGATTATTACCTCTACAGGTGAACAAACAGTAAGTGGCAAAGTGGTACCTTGGTCTCAGATGTTTTGGTCCCTAGGATGGGCTTCTTTCCATCACTCCTCCAGAGGGACCACGATAGGTCCCTTAGATTGCTACTTAAGGGCAGATACTCTGAGATGAACTTACTCCTGACCTGCTATTGTTCACTTGTTTCAGTCATTTCTGACTCTTTGTGACCCCATTTGGGGTTTTCTTGGCAAATATACTGTAGTAGTTTGCTATTTCCTTCTCCAGTCCATATTACAGATGGGCAAACTGAGGCAAACAGGGTTAAGTGACTTGCCCAAGGTCACACAACTAGTAAATGTCTGAGATGGGATTTGAACTCAGGTCTTCCTAATTCTAGGCCCACCACTCTGTCCACTGTGCCACCTAACTGCCCATTCCTGACCTGTCTTGAATGTAAGATGTCACTGCCAGGGAGCAGTGCAAGAGTGGCTTTCCTGTCACCATTCCTCCCACGCAGAGCCTCCCTCAGGATTCTGTCTTCTCCAGCTTCTTGCGTCAAATAACACACCCAAGTCTTCACCTTTAGGTTATGCTCCAGAGTAAAGAACTCTGGACTGGGATCTAGGAGACCCAAGTTTGAGTCCCAACTGTCTTTTACTAACTCTATTATATGAAACTAGTATCTTCCTCTCTCTGGGCCTCAGTTTCTCCATCTTTATCAGGAAGAAGTTGGAAGTGGTCTTTGGATTTCTTTCTAGCTGTGTGTGTCCTTGAGTTAGTGTGGCCTAGTGGAAACAAGGATTTAGAGTATTTGGAGTCAGAGGATAGCAGTTCAAATCTTAGCTCCCCCACTCTCTGCATGGGCTACTTTGAGCACTTAGCCTTTCTGGGCTAAGTGTAAAATTTGTAAAATTTGTAAAATTTGAGGGTTAGATCAGATGGCCTCTCATATCCCTTCCAGCCTGATTTCTGTGATGCTCTATGTTGGAGACTTAGACTGAACAAGACACTCGTTCAGTTCAGAGACTGTCTAGGCATTCTTATTTCATTTCAGGTAGTCTTTTTTTCCTCCCAATTCCTTAATGTCTCCTCCTCTTGAGGGATACCAGTAAATCACCTAAAATGCCACTTGGGTTTGGAAGGTTCTATTTATGATGAGGTGATGACAGGGATGTACTTATTCCCATTGGAGTTCTGTGTGCCATCCCTGGAAGGACTGGAGGGCTGGGGGACTGAAGGCCTGCTGAATCTTTGGGGCATCAAAGCTTACTGTGCTCTTGGACAGTAACCCTGAAAGAGATCGGTGAGTTATTCCACTCCCAGGGCTGCCTTGGAGAAGCCAGGCCTCCCTCTGCTTTGCAGCAGGGCATTCCTTTCAGAGAGGAGCCAGTTAAAGTTCAAAGGTCCTAAGCTTCTATCCTGAGAAGCAACATAGCACAGGGTAAAGAGTCCTGTGCTAGGAGTCAGAAAACCTGGGCCCTGTATTGGCTTTGTCACTAACTTGGGGCAAATCTCTTCCCTTTTCTTGATGCCACTTTCCTTTGCACAACAAGAAGGTTAGACAAATCAGGGAACCCATGAACTAGGATGGGAAAAAAAATTCTATGCTTTTTTTTCTTCCTCACTAAGTTCTAAATAAATTTAGCATTTCTTTTCCTAATCATTAAGGTAGGTTGTTGTTGTTGTTCAGTCATGTCTGACTCTTTGTGACCCTATTTTGGGATTTTTTTTGTAGGGGGGAAGGCAGGGAACTTGGAGTTAAGTGATTTGCCCAAGGTCACACGGCTAGTAAGTGTTAAGTGTCTGAGGTTGGATTTTAACTCAGGTCCTCCTGATTCTAGGGCTGGTGCTCTATTCACTGCGCCACCTGGCTGCCCCTATTTGGGATTTTCTTGCCAAGGATACTGGAGTAGTTTGCCATTTCCTTCTCCAGTTCATGAGGAAACTGAGGCAAACAGAGGAAAGAGATTTGCCCAAGGTCACATAGCTAGTAAGTGTCTGAGGTGGGATTTGAGCTCAAGTCTTCCTGACTCCAGGCCTGGTCTTCTATCCCTTGTGTCACCTAGTTGTCCCCTGCTCTTGAAGAGCTCTCATTATAATTGGGAGAAAACACACGAAAGGTTAAGAACCCCTGTACCACAAGATTCATGAGGCCTCCTTTTGAACTGAAATGGTCTATCTACATGCTTGCCATCCTCCATTCTTCCCAAACTGACTGCCTGGGTCTCAGTAACCAGCCTTGCTGTGGCCTCTGCATAGTGCTGGGGCAAAACGTGAGAGCCTCAGAGGAGGGAGGAAACCCCCCAGAATGCCACTGTGGTATCTAACTTATTTTTCATTTCATTAAGAAATAGTTGGTAAATATTGAAGCCCTGGAGCCTCCCAGTTGACACCAGCCTCTCCCTGTGCTTATTAAAGCAATGAGTTAATTTCAAGAGGGGCACGTTCATTCTCCAGAAGCTGCTTCTATTTTGGCCGTGATTAAAGGAATGAATCAGAGTGAGGACAGATACTTCTCTCCAGTGAGGGCTAGGGGGTCTAACCAAGCAAGGCAAAGGAAGGGTGGAGGAGTGGAGAGCCAAGAAAACCCAAGGACTCTGCCATGTTGGAGTCTGAATGTGGCACAGACATGCCCTTTGAGTAGACTCATCTGGCCTGGGGGCAATGGCCCTGGTGTTCTAGGGATGGGAGAAGGCGATGGTGGTAGTGTTCCTCATGCATTCAGCAATGGTGACGTTGCTCAGGCATCCAACCACAGGCTCAACGACCTAGAGATAGAAGAGGCCTAAGACAGTTGAAGAGGCTAAAGAGCCCAGAGAAACTGTGACTTGTACAAGGTCACTGGAGTCAAGTCAAGGAGCATTTATTAAGTGCTTACTGTGTGCCAAGAACTTTGATAAACCCTGGGGATACACAGAAAAACGAAAAGTCCCTTCCTTCAAGGAGCTTACAGTCTAATGGGGGAACCAATCACAAACAACTGTGTATAAACCCATTGCAGACAGGATAAATTGGAGATAATCTCAGAAGGAAGGCGCTAGCATGAAGGGAGGTCAGGAAAGGCTTGAAGACTTGAAGCTGAGACTTGAAGATTTGTAGCTGAGACTCGAAGGCATTGTTAGAGCCTTCATTTGAAACCAGGTTCAAATCCAGCACTCTCCACTGCACCACATAGCCTCAATCATGGCCTTCCTTAGGCCTTCAGACATGGTGGTGCTGCTCAGGTGTCCCACCTGCCCTTCATTATTAACATTACTTTGATGGCAAAAGACTATAGACAAAAGAAGTAATTAGTTGTTTTTGAGTAAGCAATGATCAGGCAGCTGGGTGGCTTAGTAAATAGGAACAGCGGCTGCAGAGTCAGGAGGACCTGAATTAAAATCTGGCTTCAGACACTTACTAGCTGTGTGACCCTGGGCAAGTCCTTGTACCCTTTTGCCTCAATTTCCTCATCTGTAAAATGAGCTGGAGAAGGAAATGGAGAACCACTCCAGTATCTTTGCTGAATGGGGTCACAGAGAGTCAGACACCTGAAATGACAGAAGCCCTGACCACTGCATCTGAGAATCAGTATGAGGAACACTAGAGCTGCTGAGTGTTTCCTGTGCTTCTAATCTATCAAGCCTATTGTCTTACCTTTAGACTGTTAGGATCATAAATCCCGATGTAATTCAACAAAGATTCAAATCGGTTGCCTCCTCCACCAATATCCTCCTGCAAGGTCACCTTGGGCTCATGAAGGTGACCCTGCCAGTGGAGCATAAGATCTGGTAGCTTGAATCAAGGTAGAAAGACTTTGCAGGTGGCTCTGAATGCCAGATGTCTAAGGACCAGCCTAGCTTGATTCAGACAGGATCATTCCCCAGGCCGAGTGCATACGTGCAGAGTGATGTCAAGGTAATCTCAGCAGAGAAACCATCCCCTAGGCTGTAGAAGGACTATGATCTGTGAGACAGGAGGCAGTACTGGGCCATTGGAATCACAGAGTCAAAGTGCACACAGCACACATTCTAATGGCCCCTTCTGGAAGGAGATGGAAGGACTGAGCTCTTAGGAAGCTGACAACCTAATATCCACTTCATTTCAGCAAATAGCTATTAAGTGTATTCTAATATGAGTCTAGGCACTACTGTAAAAGTGGCTGCAAAGTGGCATAGTTGTTATATTATACGTAGACTAACATAAATGCATACACACATGTGTGTTTATACATACATATATACACATATATGTATATATATATACATACATACATACATACATATACATACTCTCAGCAAGGTGGCATAATTAATAGAGCACTGATCCTGGAGTCGGGAAGACTCATTTTCCAGAGTTCATAACTAGCCTTACTCACTTACTAGCTGTGTGACCCTGGGCAAGTCACTTCACCTTGTTTGCCTCAGTTTCCTCATCTGTAAAATGACCTGGAGAAGGAAATGGTAAACTACTCGAGTGTCTCTGCTAAGGAAACCTCAAATAGGGTCATGAAGAGTTGGACAGAACTGAAAAATGACTGAACAACAACAAATACTGTATATTACATATAACACATGAGTGATAAGTATATAAGTATATATATTTATATCTTCATGTATATCACGTGATGTAGTCTATATGAAGTTGGCCTCCTGGCCAAATTGCTTAACTGTGCAGTTCATGTGTGAGTGCCCTTGTCCAAGTCCTATATAATGTAAACCTTCCAGAGCCCTGATGAGAGGGAGTCACACCTCTTTTCTGACTTAATCAATTTCTTTCTAAAACTATTTCAGATTCTGAGGTTTGTTTTCTGAGGTCTTTTCCAACCCCAGGTTTCTGGGCTCTCCTTGTAAAGGCATCCTTGATCATTTTTGTGTCATGGGAAGCTAATGAAATCTATGGATCCCTTGTCAGAATCATGTTTTTAAATGCATTAAATAAAATACATGAGATCACTGAGAAAACCAATGAGATAAAAATACAGTTCTTAAAATATTAAATAATCAAGTTCACAGCCTCAGATTAAGAACTCTAATTTAGGTCTATAAAAATGTGCATACCCTTTGACCCAACAATACCACTTCTAGGGCTGTATCCCAAAGAGATCATAAAAATGGGAAAAGGACTCACATGTACAAAAATATTTATAGCAGGTCTTTCTGTGGTGGCAAAGAGTTGTAAATTAAGCGGATGCCCATCAATTGGGGAATGGCTGCATAAGTTACATATGAATGTAATGAGATACTATTGTATTATAAGAAATGATAAGCAGGTTGACTTCAGAAAAACCTGGAAAGACTAATATCAACTGATGCTGAGTGAAATGAGCAGAATCAGGAGAACATTGTACATAGTGACAGCCACATTGTGTGATGACTAACTTTGATAGACTTAGCTCATGCAGTGCAAGGTTCTGAGACAACTCCGAAAGGCTCATGATGAAAAATGCTCTCCATATCCAGAGAAAGAACTACGGAACCTGAATGCAGATCGAAGCAGACTATTTGTTCTCTCTCTCTTTTTGTTTTGTTTTGTTTTGTTTTGTTTCTTCTTTCTTGTGGTTCATGTCATTGATTCTAAATCTTCCTTACAACGTGACTAATGTGAAAATATGTTTAATATGAATGTATATATAGAGCTTATATCAGATTGCATTCTGTCTTGGGGAAGGGGGAGGAGAGGGAGAAGGAGAAAATTTAAAACTCAAAAGCTTGTGGAACTGAATGTTGGAAAACAAAAAATAAGTTAATTAATTAAAAAAGAACTAATTTAAAGATTTGGGTAGATCTATGAAGAAATTATATAGATAAACAGGAATCACATTTAATTAAATTAATAATTATTAGGATGATAAGCATAATTATTAACAATAGCTAGCATTTAAATGGTGCTTTGAGGTTTACAAAGTACTTTCCATGTTATCTAATTTGATCTTCACAACAACGTTGTGAGGTTGGTGCTATTATCTCTATTTTACAACTGAGGAAATTGAGGCAAACAGAAGTGAAGTGACTTGTCCAGGATCACACAGCTTGTAAGAGTCAGAGGCTGAATTTGAACTTGGGTCTTCCTGAATTCAGGTCCGGTGTTCTAACCATTGTGGAACCTAGCTGCTAGTATGAGTTGTAGTTTGCACTGGTGGACAAAGTGTCCATAGAGCCAAGATAATGGAGCCATCAAAACATAGAGTAGTCTGTACTCAGAACTGGGCATAGAAAAATGAAAAATACAGTTTCTACCCTCAAGGAGCTTATCTCAAAGAGGAGGTGGAATATGGTATGAAGACAGATAAGTATAATATTAAGGAGAGCATGATGAGGGTAAAGGAGCGATTCAGGGGACATATTCTAAGGGGGAGAGGTCACTTAGAGCTGAGGAAGGGCTGGGGAGAAGCAGGAGGGCTTCCTGGAGGAGGTGGCACTACAGCTAGACTGTAAACAAAGAAAGATCTCAGTAGGTGGAGATGAGGAGAGAAAGGCATTCTGGGCACAGGCAGTTTTATAGGGAGTGCAGGACCGGATTGTCCCATTTGCTGGATTGTAGACTGTGTGAAGGGAAATAATGTAAAATCAGTCTTGGAAGTGTGGATGCTCCATTATAATGTTCAGAAAACGACTACACTGTTTAAATCTAACTAGTGGTCCTTTGAACCTGAGTGTTGCCCTGACCTCTTAACATTCCGGGAATGTTGGAGATGGCTATAAGGGACTGTGGGTTCCCCCAGGTCCTGGATCCCCATCTAGATCTTGGGTTGGGTCCTCCCAAGCTTGCACTTTGGTTTTGTCCAATTTTATTGAATCCATCACAAAAGGGGAGGGAGTGGGATGAGTTGACTTGACTGCTTGCTGAGAATGTTGCAGAGGGGTTCTCTTAGGGGTAGAGCTGGGACCAGATGGCAGCTGAGCTTCCTTTCAATGATGAAATTCTGAGATTAGGAAATCACTTTCATGGGGCTGGGGCTGGGAAGGGACAGCATTAGGAAAGACTTTATGGAGGAGGGGGTCCCTGAAGAGGAACTTCAAGGATTTAGGATCATAGGATTTAGAACTGGGAGGGATGTAGCTTGTAGTTAGACCAACTCCCTCGATTATTACAGGTGAGGAGACTGTGAGTGTTTAGGTGATTGGCTCATAAGCACATGGCAGCAGGGGTGAGATTCGAACTTGGGACTTTCCCCTTCAGATCCCAGGTTCTTTCCATCATTGCATGGTGAAGCAGGTAGAGTTCAGGACTTGGAGTCTGGAAGAACGGGATTTGAATCATGCATCTGACTTTTAAAAAAAAGGTTAGTCATCACAGGCAAGTTCCCCTCTGGTCCTCAGTTTCTCTATCTATAAAATGGGATAAAAATATTACTTGCATGTACTTCAATGGGGCATTGTGAAGATCAAGTGAAACACTGCATGACAAGTGCTTTGCAAACTTTAAAGCGCTGGATTTCTCATATATGTGTACATACATATGTATGCATGTATGCATGTATATAAAATTGTTACTGTTGTTATTATGTCAGGTGCCTTTTGCTATGGAGATGATCAGACCAGTCTGTTCTGAGCACTGGGACTTACTTGGCCAAGGCACTGTGTCATCTGTAGAATTTTAGGATCATCACATCCAGAGATCTGAGGGGTCCTGGGGAGATCATGCTGGCCATCCCTCCTACATCTAGGGAGCTTGGCCCTAACCAGAAGGGGTGGGGGAAGGAGAGAAGACAGCTCCTTTTAGAAACCAGTGAACTCCTGCTCTCTGCCTCTGGCATTGCCTTCCCTCCCCCAGTACACACAGCTGAGAGAACAAAATAAGATCTTTGGAGAGCAGGTGGGCAGGCCTTCCCAGGCCAAACCTGCCATTTTTCCTCTTGGCAAGGCCACTGTGAGTGAATCCAGGGGGAGGATTCCTGCTTTCCTCAACCTTCCTCACTCTGGGCTGCTCTACAGAAGCTGGCCAGTCTCCATTCCTTTGCAGTGGCTTTGAAATCTCTTGGCATTTTCCAATTTCCCAGGACCACCCACCTGGCAAAGGGAAATAACATTCCATCATTTCTACACCCCTGGGTAATGAGGCCCCACAAAGGCAATGAATGGGCCATGTGTGGCTCCTTGATACTGGGGAATGTCAGGATTTAGTTCAACAGATCATTCCCTAATGGGAATGCAAAGATATTTCTGCAATGGGGGTGGAGGGGTGGGATGGGGAGAAATCCCCTCCTCCCCACCCCCATCCTCCACCCCTCCACTGTCACACACTGTTCCAAAGGGCGGTTTGCTAATTGCTGCCTTGTGATTTGGTCCAGAAAATAATTAGCAGGGCTCTTCCTTTGATTTTCTGCAGCTGCAGATAAAGTAGCTGAAATGGTGTGTACAGGGGAAGGGGGAGTGTTCAGCCTTTCCTTGGTTTTACAAGGGTAGAATTTCCTGAAGGTAGTGTGGTACAATGGGACCAGATCTCCAGTCCCATCTCTGCCCATGTAACTTTGGGCAGAGTCTTTCCCCTGCTGCAGTCTCACTTTCCTCATCTGTAAAATGATGGGAGTTGTCTCTCCTGACACTAATGCCTTGTGTTCTAAGGCTCCTCCCAGCCCTGACATTCTATGTTCCAAAGGCCCTTCCAGTTCTGGAATTGTTTTAGGGTCCTGACATTCTGTAGCTCCTGGACTCTATTGGACTTAGTTTCCTTAGATTTAAACAGTGTAATAATTAATACGTTTTCTGAACAATAAAATGAAGCATCCATAATTCCAAGACCAATTTTACATTATTTCCTTTCATGTAGTCTATGATCCAGCCAAATCGAAGGACTATCAGAGATACAAGGTGGGGAGGGGCTGGAGGAAGTGGGGGTAGGGGAGAAGAGGGGACAGTTCTGGCTGGTTCCTCAGGAGGTTGAGGTTTGTAGAGTGAGGGAGGCCAGGGCTGAGTCAGAAGCGCAGAAGAGAATCAGGGAGATGCTGCTCATTTTCACAGACTCAAGCACAACACCCTAGCTTCTGCTTCCTGTCCTTCTACTTAATTCTGCAAGGACACCCCCTACCTGAATGGAGAGTTAGCAAGGGAGGAGCTGAAGTTCTGGGGTGGAAGTTTGCTGTCTCTTTCTAGAATCCTCCCATGACAGAGACTGGAGGGACCTCAAAAGCCATCTAGTCCAATGGAGCAGACACCCCTTCTGTTAAATCTTGGAAAATGTTTGTTACTGTTCAGCCATGGCCCCACTTGGGGTTTTCTTGGCAAAGATACTGGAGCGATTTTCCATTTCGTTCTCCAGCTCATTTTACAGATGAGGAAACTGAGGCAGGCAGGATGAGGTGACTTACCCAGGGTCACACAGCTTGTAAGTGTCTGAGGCCAGATTTGAACTCAGATCTTCCTAATTGCAGACCTAGTGCTCTATCCACTGTACCAAAGATGTTATCCAATTTAAGAGTAAAGCAGAACAGACCTGAATTGTCCTGGGGACTGCTTCTACTTGACCTAGAACCAATGAGGCTGAAGTTAAGAAGGAGGCTCTGGAGCAGCATAGGAAAGAATTTCCTGCCAATCAGGGCTGTACAGATGTCAAAGGGCTCACCCTCACAAGATAGTGAGCTCCTTGTCACTGGAAGCATCCAAATCAGTTGGATAGCGTTTTAACTTGCTAACGGCTAAGCTACATTTCAAAGGAAGAGAAATATTCTATGAAACGGAGGTGAAATATGAATGTATTTCAGGTTTGGAGAGGGGAGAGTTGGGGTGGCCTGTGTAGGAGATAAATTATCGTGAGAAATAAAGAGAAAGTCAGTTGGGCTTGACTAAAGAATGTAGCAGAGGGATGGTATACAGTGAGGTTGGAAAGACAGGTGAGGGTTGGATCCAGGGGATAAGGTTAAGGGTCAAGAGGGTCCAACCTCCTCCTGGTCAGTCTCAAACCACAAAGTTGGAGGCCACATGCCTCAAGAGGGAGGAGAGGAAAGGAGAGAAGAGAAGAAAATCAGAGAGAGATAGAAGAAAATAGAGGAAGGGAAAGGGGGGGAGAGAGAGACACAGAGAGAGACAGAGACAGAGAGAGAGACAGAGAGAGACAAAGAGAGGAGAGAGAGGGAGAGAGAGAGAAATAAAGAAAGAGAGGGAGAAAGGGAGGGAGGGGGACAGAGAGAGGGAGGGGAGAGAGAGAGAGAGAGAGAGAGAGAGAGAGAGAGAGAGAGAGAGAGAGAGAGAGAACAAGAAGAGAGAGGGGAGAGAGATGGATAGAGAGCAAGATAGAAAGAGAAATATACAGAAAGATACAGAAAGACACAGAGAGAAAGAGGTACTGAGACAGAGAGAGAGGAGAGAGAGAGAAGGGCAGCATCTGGGTGCAATGACTTCTGCTGGATATTTGGACTGAGTGTGCCTTGGAGGGAGTGTTACGCACAATATTCAGCACACCCAAATGCAGATGTTCCTCAGGGGGGAGGGTGGCACAGTACAAAGCGTACTGTTTTGGAGTCAGAGGATCTGAGTTCAAATCCAGCCTCTGCTACTTGCTATCTGCATGACCTTAGGCAAATAGCCTCACCTCTCTGGGCCTCAGTTTCCTCATTTGTAAAACAAGATTGGACTTGGTGACCTTGAAGTGCCTTCCAGCTCTAACCCCGTGATCTTTTGATGTCCTTCCCAGTGCTCTGAGTACCCTACCATATCTGTTACTCTCATTGTTTCATGAACCTTTCCAGACCCTCCTCATAGTCACCCACACACTCTAACATGATCGTGACAACTCTCAGTGAAATCCCACATGGGTGTGACTTGTGATGCTCAGTGCACACTAACACAGACATGGCTTGCGATACCCTGAGAATTTTAATGTTCCTCATGTTATTCAGTGTGTGTAAATAATGGATATGACTCTACATGCCCTAATATAGACATGACTTCTATTATAACTCATTACTCCCTTTGATGTGCCCTAATAATTATGTGTGATTTGTTCTCTTGACACCATGTACCATAGCTCTGATTTTATTCAATGTGCACAAATATACATAGGATTCACATTCCTCCCTATTCCCCTACCAGAATGTTATAAACAAGCAAAGAAAGTGTATATACATTGAACTTGCATGCATGAGTATACTGGGTATATATTGATGGAGGGGGGTTGAGGTTGGTGGACTTGAGGACAAGGAAGGGAGAAAGCTCAGCCAAGCAATCAATTGATCAAGAAACATTTGTCAAGGACCTACTATGTGCTGAGCACCTACTGTGTGCCAAGCACTGTTAGGTGCTGGGGATACAATGACAAAAATGAGATAGTTCCTGGCCTCATGAAAGTTCCATTCTATCAGGTCAATTACTGACTTTGTGAAGCAAGTTGTAAATAATGGATGGAATCTGTGGTCTGTCCTCCACCAGGCATGGGGAAAGGGTTGGCTGTGCCAGGTTTGACGAGGTTCCGGAATGGCCTTTGGATTCTGAATTGGGCTCCTGGCTCTTGGGGAGATTTTGGGTTGATTGGGCTGGACTGGGCTATGGACACTGAGTTAGACTTTGGACTCTGGGGCTGGGCAGAGGTCCTCACTGCAGTACAATTGGCTACAGTTCTGAGCTTCCAATTCCTCTGCACAAGAATTAGCAAGTACCGCAGTGAGGGAGGAAGCAAATTTATGAATTGTCTTGTTCTCTTGTCCTGTCTTCCCTCTCATTTTTTCTTAAAGGGCTTTCTGATGACAGGATCCTTATACCATTTAATTTCTCTCAGCCCTTATATTTCATCAGCAGCAAACATTTATTACAAATAATAATTTATCACACAGGCACAGAACTTTACGGTTTACAAAGCTCTTTCCTGTCTATTATAACATTTGATCCTAATGACCTCCCCGTGAAGCAGGCAGGACAGCAAATATTATCTGCAGTGGAAAGAATGTGGGATTTGGCATCTCAGGACCTGAGTTTGAATTCCCTTTCATTCTCTTACAACTTACAGAAACCAGGACAACTCAGTTCATTTCTTTCTGCCTCAGTTTCTCCATCTATAAAATAAGGAGGTTGGACTAAATGACCTCTAAGGTCCTTGCCTGCTTGTACGATCTTGTGATTCTCATTTTGCAGAGCAAGAAACAAATCCAGAGAAGGGAAATAACCTAATCAAGGTTGGTAAGCATAGGTTAACAGATATACTGACCTCTCTGGTTATACTGGTTCTTTGGTTCCTGCCTTCCAGGACTTGGGAAGCTTTTGGCTTATTTTTGTTTTCTCAGGAGAGTTTTGGTTGAGTTAGCATCCTGGTCCTGGGAAAGCTTGCTGCTTTCCTGGGAAGCTGTATGGCTAAAAGTTAAATGGGATGCGTGAAGCCAACCCCAATGGATGGTGAAGGATGGTGGTGACAGTCCCCTAGCCATAGGTCATGTTGATATTTTCACAGCAGCTTTCTATTCTGATTACATTTTGATGGATGGAGAGAGCAGGGATTTTTATCGTAATCTTACCCCTGCCTTAAACTGCTAATTCATGCCCTGCTTCCTTCTTCCATTTTGTTTCTACAAATTCAGTCAAGTGTTGATGAAATGAAGATTTAATATCTAGCAGGAAGAGGAGACGCATTGATGTGAAAGCATTAGCTGCAGCAAGGTTTTTTTCCCCACTATTCATATCAAGTCAGTCTAATGATTAAAATGCCTTGTTTTTTTGGTGGGTTTTTGTTTTTTGTATGTTCACTTCAGGATTTCTTCTCTAGTAATAATGGGGGCATAGTGGGGTCCTTAGCCATCTTGGCCTCTCTCCAACATTTGACACTGCTGACAGCCCCTGCCTCCCAGAAACTCTCCTCCCAGGGTTTTCATGGCACAGAGCTTTGTTGGTTTGTCTTCTACCTCTCTGACCACTACATCTCAGTCTCTTTGGCTGGATCATTGCCCTTATCTCACGCCTCCCCCCATGCCTTCTCATGCATAGGTATACAGCAGGACTCTGTCTGGGGTTCTAATTATCTTTTCCCTTTCTCCACATACACTCTTTCAGGGATCTCCCTTGCTATCAGTTCTATGTAGATGGCTGCCAGATCTATACCCATCCAGGCCTGTATCTGTTCCCTGAACCATTCCTGAAGACTCAATTGATTATTGGACATATCCAATTGGATGTCATGTAAGCATATAAAACAGAACTTGTCATCTTTCCCATAGACTCTTTCCTCTTCCTAACTTTGCTATTTCTGTTGATGGTACTATCTTCCTTCTGATCACCTAGAGTCACAGTCTTGTTCATATTTTCCACTCTTTACTCTCCCTCATCCCTCCCATTCAATCAAGACATCGCCATGTCCATATATCTACTTCATACACTTTGCAGTCATCTCATTCTTTTCTCTCATGCTATGGCCACCCTTGTTCAGATCCTTGCTGGTACTATCGCAATTCCCTCCTAATCGGTTTTCCTATTTCATATGTACCTTCTCCAATCTTTCCTTAGCATAACTGCCAAAGTGATATTCCTAAAACACAAGCCAAAGATTCTAGTGACTTCCTCTTATCTCTAGACTAAAATGTAAACTTCTTGGTTGGACTTCTGAAGTCCTTCACCATCTTTCTTTGGACTTCCTTTTCAGGGTTATCATACATGGCACTCTGTCGAGGCTCATGTTCATTCCATCTGACATCACTTTGCTTTTCTACAGGCTCTCCACACTGTGCCTGGAATGCTTCCCTTCTCTCTTTACAGGGAATCCCCAGCTTCCTTCAAAGCTCTACCCCAGTGCTGGCTTCTAAAGGAAGTCCATACTGGTCCCCCTAACCCCAGTTGCTAATACCCTTTCCTCAGAAATTGGACTGTATTCTCTGTTAGGTGATGCATAGCACAAAGTACTTGACTTGGAGTCAGAAAGACCTGAATTTGAATCCTGCCTCTCACACTTAGTAGCTGTGTGACCCTGGACAGGTAACTTAATGTTTCCCAATCTTGGTTTCCTTATGTGAAAATTGGGGATAATGATAGCATCTCTCTCCTCAGGTTGGTATGGGGATCAAATAAGAAAACATATTTAAAGTACTTACAAATCTTAAAGATAAAATATAAAAATGTTGGCTACTGTTACAATTGAATTTTCTGTGTACTTATTATTTCCCCCAATAAATAGTAAATTCTTCCAGGGGAAGGATTCTATTTGTGTCTTTGTATCAGCAGAATCTAGCATTTTGCTTGCCACACACAGTGGGCATGTAATAAATGCCTGTTAAATGAATGAAGAATATTGGGCCTGGATTCGGGATGAACTGGCTTCAGTTCCTACCTATGACATTTACTAGCTGGACAACACTAGTTGTTCAGTCTTGCCCAACACTTCTTGACTCCATCGGGGGTTTTCTTTGCAAAGATATTGGAGTGGTTTGCTGTTTTCTTCTCCAGCTCATTTTACAGATGAGGGAGCTAAGGCAAACAAGGGGATAGGTGACTTGCCTAGGGTCACACAGCTACTAAGTGTCTGATACCAGATTTGAAATCAGGTCTTCCTGACTCCAGGTCTAGTGTTCTATCTACTGTGCCACTGAGCTAGGCCCTGAACTAGGCATTCTACTAATCTTTTTGAGCCTCAGTTTCCTCTTGTACAAAATGAGGACAATACCTATAGCATCTATGCCACAGGGTTGTCATGATAATGTATATAAAATACTTTGCAAACTCTAAAGTGCTATATTTATATATGTGCTAGTTATTATTGTTAGGAGTACAGGGGAGGCAGTTTGGGAGTGGAAAGTACCCTGAATTTCCAGTTAGAGTCCCTGGGTTTCAGGCCCAGCCCTGCCACTTTGTAGCTGTGTGACCTTGGACAAGTTACTACTCTTCTCTGGGCTTCGATTTCCTAATCTGTAAGATGGGGATTCTGACACCTGCACTCATTCCTGAACAGGGTTATGGTAAGGAAAGGGCTTTGCAAGCTGTAACACACAATGGAAAGGTGAGTTATTCATTAGATACATTCATATGGCGCCATTCACTTCTTGAATCCATTTCTGGGCCTGTGATCCTGACAGAGAAGGCATGATTATTCTCATTTCACAGATGAGAAAACTGAGACCTAGAAGGGGGAAATGCCTGAGATGCTATCTGAAGTAGAGGGATGAGGTGCTGCGCAGCCCAGGGAGAGACTTCAGCAAGGTCGCAGTGGCAGGGTCAAGACTGAAATGATGCCCTCCCACTTAACTTGGCAGCATTTACTTGACCCTTTGAACCCCACACATCCTCCTCATGGCCAGACCTTACCCCCTGGTTTCAATTTAATTCAATACACATTTATTTAATAAATCTATGGGCCAGGCATTTTGGTAGGGGCCATTGTGGTGAAGGAGAGTTTAGATGAAGAGTTATGTGCCCTCCCTGCCACAAAGACAGCCATTAACAAACTTTATTGCTCCTCACAAGGGGAGGAGAACAACTGTTAGCAGGGATCATCCGATTGTGCTGCCTCTATCCAGGGGTGGGAACCTGCACCCTTGAGGCCACATGTGGCCCTCTAGGTCCTCAAGCGGGGCCCTTTGACTGAATCCAAACTTTGCACAACAAATCCCCTTCATAAAAGCATTTGTTCTGTAAAACTTAGGCTCAGTCAAAAGGCCGCACCCAAGGACCTAGAAGGTCATGTGTGGCCTGGAGACTGTAGGTTCCCTGCTCCTTCAGTAGTCTATGTCCCTGGTGGGTAGCAAACAAGGGTGTGTGGGTATCCAAGGTCCAGAGCCCCTCAGGGCTCAAGCTTATACATCTTTTGAGTCAGAGCCAGTATATTAACAATGGAAGGGCCCCTTGTTATCTATAGGACCAGTAAAGTGAGGACACTTCCTAAATTAGCTCATACGATTCAAGGAAAGAAAATTGGGGAAATAGGGAAATGAACCCTAAATCTGCCATTCCTGCGAGAGGCTGAAAAAGATTAACGTCTATTCTCTAGGTTTATTTGAATAATTGCAACCTAGGAGGTTGAATCATACCCTCCAGACTGGATTTCACTGGTGGACTGACTGGCGATAAAAAGAACTAATGGGACAATCCTTGTCCACAAGGAGCTGACACTTTACTGGGGGAAAACGACATGTCCACAAAGAAGAAAATAACAAAAAATAATGATGATAATTAGCACTTATATAATGCCTTAAGGTTTATGAAACTCTCTCTCCCTCCCTCCCTCTCTTTCTCTCTCTCTCTCTCTCTCTCTCTCTCTTACTCTCTTTCTCCCTCCCTCCCACCTCCATTTACCCCCTCTCCTTGCCCTCCTGCTCCTCTTCTCTTTCTCTTTCTGTCTCTGTCTCTTTCTTCCTCTCTCTCTCTCTCTCTCTCTCTCTCTGTCTGTCTCTCTCCATCTCTTTCTCTGTTTGTCTCTGTCTCTCTCCATCTCTTTCTCTGTCTCTCTGTATCTGTCTCTGTCTGTCTCTCCCTCTGTTTCTTTGTCTGTCTGTCTCTGTCTCTCTCATTTTATCTTCACAACAACCCTAGGAAGGAGGTGTAATCATTATTTCCATTTCCCAAGATGAAAAAACGGAGGCATACCAAGGTTAAGTGACTTGTCTAGAGTCACATAGCTAACAAGTGTCTGAGGCCACATTTGAACTTATATCTTCCTGACTCCAGGGCCAACTCTCAGTCCACTGGGCCACCTAACTAGGATACGTGCACGTGTGCACATGCACACACACACACACACACAAGTAGATAATATTGTTGGATTGTTGGTGGGGGCTGGGACCCTAATGCCTGTGGAATCAACAAAGTCCAGTGTAGGGAGTGGTTTGTGAGTGATAATAATAGCTAGCGTTTATGTAGTGATTGAAGGCTTGCCAAATACTGGAGCCTCACAACAACCCTGTGAGATAGGTGGTATTACTGTAACCCATTTTACTGATGAAGAAACTAAGGCAGACAAAGGCCAAGTGACTTGCTCAGGACCACACAGCTATTAAGTATCTGAGGCTGAATTTGAACTGAAGTCTTCCTGACTCCAGATCGAGTGCTCTCTCTCTGCATTCCACCACCTAGGGAGAGTTTAGAAGAAAGATAATTCATTCAAAGCTTGGGGAAAGACTGTGTAGAGCTATGAGGTGGCTAACTGATATAATAGATAGAAAACTGGACCTGGAGTCAGGAAGACCTAAGTTTAAATCTGGCCTCAGACACTTATTGGGCTGTGTGACCCTGGGTGAGTCACTTCACCTTGGCCTGCCTCAGTTTCTTCATACATAAAATGGGGATAAGAGTAGCACCTACCTCCCAGGGTTGTGAGGATAAAATGAAATGATATTTACAAAACACTTAGCAAAGCGCTTGGTATACACATAGTAAGTGCTATTATTGTTGTTATTAGCTTTGGGATCTTGGGCAAGTCACTTAATCGCCACCTACCTCAGATTTATAAACTGTAAAATGAGGATAATAGCACCTGCCTCGCAGGGTTGTTGGGAAGATCAGATGAAATAATATTTGTGAAGTGCCTGGCATACAGTAGGCACCAAATAAATGCAAGCTTTCTTCTTCTTAAAGGTACAGAGACAGGAAATGGAATAATTGTGGAGCAGTAAGAAAGCCAATTTGACTGGAATGCATTTGGTGTGAGGGGGTATAATGTATGATCAGCCTGGAAAATTATATTGGCACCAGATTGTAAATTGCTTTAAATTCCAAATGGACTTTTTTTAAAAGGGGTCAGAGCCCCTTTAAACTAGGTCAGAGGAGGACATAGTCAGATCCATTTTGGAGATCCCCATTTGGCAGTTGTGTAGAGGAGAGAGGGAGAGAGAGACAGACAGAGAGTGAGAGAGACAGAGAGACAGAGAAAGAGACAGAGAGAGACAGAGACACACAGAGAGAAACAGAGATAGAGAGACAGAGAGAGAGAGACAGACAGACAGTCAGACAGAGACAGAGAGAGAGAGAGAGAGAGAGAGAGAGAGAGAGAGAGAGAGAGAGAGAGAGAGAGAAAGAGAGAGAGAGAACTGGGAAACCAATGAAGAGGTTATTGGAATAATTTAGACAAGAGGGGGTGAACACCTGAATTAAGGGTGAGCGTGCCTTAAGGAGAGCAAAGCTGATAGATTCCAGAGATAGTGTTCAAGTAGAATCAAAAAGACTTGGTAACCAATTGACTATGGAAGGAGAGTGAAGACTTCAGGGCTGCTGCTTCTAGTGATCAGCTTGGGTGACTGCAAGGAGAGTTGTAATATTGACATAAAGAGGTGTTTTGAAAGAAAGTTAGATCTAGGGGAAGGGTGGCTCCTGTTTCTGTCCTTGACTTCTCCCTGCCTTTGCTGTGATTCCACTCCTTTGCTTGAGGTTATTAACCCAAACAGTCAGTTATTACATTGGGCTGACTCCCCTCTGACTATTCCTGTGCCCTCTTACCATTTTGAGGATACCTTGGAGTTGTGTCTTGTCCCCTCCCATCACCCTGAGTTGCTTAAAGAGTTTTTCACATAATAACATGTTTTCTAGACCTCTCTCAACCTTTTGATCTCTTCTTTCTGGACAGGATCAAACCTGCCAATGTCATTTAGGGAAGAAAATCTGAAAACTTGGTAACACTTTAGAAGCCAGGTAACATGCATGTATTAAGCACTTACTGTATACCAAGATTGTACTAAGTGCTGGGGATAAAAATCAAACAAAAAGAAAGATTCTTTGCCCTCAAGGAGCTCACATTCTAAAGGGAGAACAGTGTACAAAAAGGAACTGAAAAGGGAGGAAATGGAGGCTTAGGTATATGCCTAGATGGGCATGATGTTGGAGTTTAGGACGTTATATGCAGAGCCAGAAGGAGAATGAAGGTCACCCAGACTGGGCACCTTCCCAAAATTGAGGTCCCTGGAGGAACTTCCCAATGCAAAAAAGGAGGCCATCATGGTGGAGGAATATTGTGGGGTAAGAAGGTTGAAGGGACAAATGAATGTTCTAGATGAGGAAACCCCAGGTTCTGAGAGAAGTTCCAGGGTGAAAATTTATCAGGCACCCATTATGTACCACACACTGTGTCAGCAGTTCATAAATATTATCTCACTTGATCCTCACAACAGCCCTGAGAGACAGGTGCTATAATTTATTCCAATTTTACAGTTGGAGAAACTGAGGCAAGTATCAATTAGGTGACTTGCTCAGGGTCATGCAGCTAGTAGGTGTCTGAGGCTGTGGGGATACAATGGAGACCTGGGGCTGAAGTCTGGAAAATCTGAAGAAGAGCCAGAAGGAAAATGAAAGCACCTTAGAGGCCATCAAGTCCAACCATTACTCCCTTGAAGTCTGGAATCCAGATCTGAGAGGTGGTGTGCCATAATGGTCAGAGCCCTTGACTTAGAGCTCTCAGGCTCTGGGTTCCAATCCTACCTTTGACACATTCTTGGAGTTGAACATTCTTCATTTTCTCGTGTTTTCCTCTTGAGGAGAGGTCAGCTAGTTTTGATACTGAGCCTCTAATCACAGAATTTGGACTTCATAAACTAGTTGGGGTTGATGGACATCTTCGTGGGTTCTGGTGAGAAGAATGCTGTGCATTCAGTGGAAAGGATGAGAGAGTAGTGCCAGCAAGGCATGTTCATGGGTGATTTCTGGTCAAGACCATCAGCCTTCCAAGTTTTCATCCATAATCATAACCAGTTATTAAAGGTACGAGGGGCAGCATGGACTGGACATGGACAGAAGGGCCAGAGGACTGATCTCAGCTTCTGAAAGACAAAGGTTAGAGTCTTGCCTCTGGCATTCTTAGGCTTCCCAAACCTTCTCAGTGTCCCAGGTAGCTCTTTAAGACCAAACACTGTGGACACTGAGCTGCATTGTAGAGGGAGTGTTTATACTGAGAGATGATGAAAGTGTAGACCCTCCAACCTGCCCAAAAATAAGATTCATGCTTCTGGTCTGTCTCTAGGTGGAGGCACAGGGTCAGTTTGGGGGAGTCAGGCATATAGCACATGTTCACTAGCCTACAAGTCAGGAGGTCAGGGTTCTAGTTCCTTACACAGGATGGCCATTAGGAAATTATAGTGGATCTTACTTCAACTCGCTTTCCTCATAACATCTCTATAAGGTAGGTGGTACAAAAATCTGGAGCTGGAAGGGACATCATAGGCCATCACGTCCAATCCTCTCATTTTACAGGTGAGGAAACTGAGGCACAGAGAGTTTTTTAAAAAGTGATTTCCCCCTGGAAATACACAACTAGTAAATGTCTGAGGTGGGACAGGGCTTCCAAACTCCATGTCCAGTTATCTACCCACTATTTCAGAAGCAAAGTGACTTACTGGTGTTCACATAGTAAATGGTAAGTTTCTAAGGTTCTCTGGGCCTCAGTTTTCTTTTCTATGAAATGAGGTGTTTAGACCTTAGAGCTGATATCTCAGCCCTCCTCCAGCTTTGTTATTCTCTGTTTCTGCACAGGCCCTAAAGTTCACCCTGATTTCTCTCCCTGTCTCTTTGTGTACTTAATTTTTCCTTTTTGACTTTTCCCCAATGTTTCTGGCTCCCCCACCCCACCCCTTTCTGTCTCTTTTTTTTATATCTCTGACTCTGTCTCTTTGTCTCTCTCTTTTCAGAGAATAAAAATGACCAGGCTTGGCATTATCTTTCTGTTTCCATGGAAATGAAATCTGTTTCCGATAATGACCCTTCTCCGATTGTGGTGAATTTTGGTAATTTTAGAAACCCGGTTGCACATGCCACCTGCATTTCAATTCATATCCAGACAGGATTGGGCTGATGTTTTCAGGTTGAATAGAAATAAGGGAAAGTGCTAGGTCGGGAATTTCTGGGCTGGATAAATACCTGAGAAGCAATGGTGGGGATTGGGGGGGGGGGTGAAAGTAGGACAATATATCAACTCAGTGAGCTAGCATGAGCTTTTAGCTTGACATAGCCCAGGTGAAGAAGGAGTAACCTCTTCTATGATAGTACCCTTGCAGGGAAAGAGGGAAACACCCCCAAAAGGTTCCTTTAGGCGTCCAGAAATGTTAAAGACCTTAGAGATTATTTGGTCCAACCTAGTTATTTTATCTTCTCATCAGATGTTTTCTGAATACTTAACTCAGTCATTCCTGTCTGAGTCTTCCCATCTGTGACCCCAGATAGATAAAGCCAGCTGAACTTTCTAGATTCAGACCCTGGATATCTGACCAAGCTAATAAACACCAGAGAGTCACAGGAATTTGCACAGTGACAAACACCTAGGAATCCCAACACACGGTAAGCTGAGTGTTTGCACAGTGGGGTAGAGACTGCCCCTAGTGCTTGCTATAAGCTAGTAGGTCAGCATGCCCTTAGTAATTTACCTCTGCAGACCCCAGTGACTCCTGGATTCATCAGTGGTTTCCTACTGCTGGAATTGGAGTGATATTCAATGCCTGGGGAGACTGGGTTAGAGGAAGAAGAGGAAGGAAAGAGAGAGAGAGGAAAAAAAAAGGAAGAGAAGAGGAATGGAAGAAGATAAGGGGAATAGAGGGTAACTTCCTAGATTTCATAGAATGCTAAAGCTGGAAGGAATCTTAGGCATTAATCCAAACCTTTCATTTTATAGTGGAAGAGAAATTGTGGTAGGTTTGGAAATGAAGGACCTGGATTCCCATTTCAGTTCTGAGACATCTGTCCTTGAGTAATCGATTTCCCCTTTTCGGGCCTCATTTTCCTCCTCTGCAAAATGAAGGGTGTGGGTTAGATGGTGTCCCACATCCCTTCCAGTTTCCACTCCTCTGATTTGAAGACTCAGAGAATTGAAATCAGTTGCTTGTAGTCATAAAGCAAGTTTGTAGCAGAGCTGGATCTTGAACTTAAGTCTCCTGGGTATTAGTTTATTATTCTTTCCAGCCTCCTGCCTCTGAAATAAGAGGTGGGGGAAAGCCTGGAATCATAGATTTTTTTTGAATTGGAAGATTTACATAAAGAGTAAGTGGCAGAGCCAGGGTTCTCTGACCCCCAATCCTGAAGGATCCTTAGTATTTTGGAGACTTGTCACTGTTTGGGGGTCCTGTCTGCAAGGCCAGAGAAGATACTCATAAACACTGGGGAGAAAAGTGCTCAGATTTCACTCTTCACAGACACCGCTGGCTGTCACTCACTCACCTCTGCCCCTAACTCCATCTCAGGAGACAGTTTGTAAAATTTCTGATCTTAGGGAGAAAATTTTCAGGCTCTCCCTGGGACAATGAGGAATTTATTAAAAGTCAAGGAATCTCAAAGCTGTTCTTGAAAGGAGCAGAGAAGAAAGGGCAGAGGGGAGAAGAAAGCACTTTTTTTTTTTAACCCTGGGATGAGCAGGAGATGGGTCTGGCCTCTGGTTACTGCAGACCTCTAGCCCTACCTCCCTTAGGACTTAGCCTGGGCTGTGACTGAGGTTTTTGTTTAAGCAGGTTCTAACATATCACTGAGCCACTATGATGCCTTCCCACAGAAAGGCGAGATCTAAGAATCAGAGACTGTCAGGGTTGGAAGGAGCCTCAGACACTGTCCAGATTTCACGTGAAAAGGAATACTGAGGCCCAGAGAGGTCAAGATTGCATGTTATTGGTAGATGTGGAACCAAGGCTCAGGCTTAGAGGAAGCAGGCCATGAAGGCTATTCACTGAATCAGAAGACCTGGGTCCTAGTTCCACTGAGTGCTTAGTTCTACCTTAGATGCTTATTAATTGTATGTTCTTGGACCAGTCTTGTGACTTCTCTTAATCTCATTTCTCCCATATTCAGTAAAGGCATAATGTACTTGATTATTATGTTAGAGGCAGATAGGTGGTGTAGTGGAATGAGCACCGGGCCCAGAGGACCCTTAACTTAGTTGGTCAATAAGCATTTATTTATTAAGCACCTATCATGCGCTAGGCAGTCTGGGGATACAAAGCAAGGTAAAAGGCATTCTTGTTCTCAAGCTCATAGTTTAATGGGAGAGACATGTTGTTCTTGAGTCATTTCAGATCCTTTGTGACCCCATTTGGGGTTTTGTTGGCAGAGATACTGGAGTGGTTTGCCATTTCCTTTTCCAGCTCATTTTACAAATGAGGAAACTGAGGCAATCAGGGTGAAGTGACTTGCCCAGGGTCACACAGGCAGGAAGTGTCTGAGGCAGGATTTAAACTCATGAAGATCGGTCTTCCTGACTCTAGGCCCAGCATGCTATCCACTACACCATCTCGCTGCCAGACAACTAGGTACAAACAAGATAAAAGCAGGGTAAAATTAGAGGTAATTAGCAGAGGGAAGGCACTAACAATAATACTAATAATACTGATAATAGCTCACATTTATATGCACCTACTATGCATCAGGCTCTGAGCTGAGTACCTCACAAATATTATCTCATTTGATCCTCACGACAACCATGGGAGGCAGGGACTATTATTATCCCCATTGTACAGATGACAGATGAGGATGCTAAGGCAAACAGAGGCTAGGTGACTTGCTTAGGGCCACACTATTAGCAAGTATCTCAGGGTGGAATTGAGCTCAGATCTTCCTGACTCCAGGCCCAGAGCTCTACCCACTATGCACTGACCTTTTAGGGGAGATCAGGAAAGGGTTCTTGTAGAAGGTGGGATTATGGATGGGCCTTGAAGGAAGCCAAGGAAGCCAGAAGGCAGATGGAGAGGCAGAGCATTCCAGGCATGGAAGAGAACACGAGAAAATGCCTAGAGCCAGGATATGCAATGTCTTAAGGAGGCCAGTGTTACTGGATTTCAGAATCCCGGGGGGCTGTGGAATAAGGTCTAAGGGTACTGGAAAAGCATTAGGGGGCTATTTCTGAAGGGCTTTGAATATGAGCACTTTATTTTTGATCCTGGGGGTGATTGAGAGACACCCTATTCAATATCTGATGGCTTTAGAGGACTGTAAGCCTGATAGAAGTGAACAGTGAGACACAGAAAACAAACAAACAAAAAAACCCTCATCCAATCCTATGTTGCATAAATAGAAAAAAAATATCCAGAACAAGGGAGGTGATGATCTTGCTGTCCTCTGCCTGGGTTGGAGCAGATTTAGAGTACTGTGCCCCTTGTGAGGGCCACATTTTGGAAAAGACATTGAGAAGCTACTGTCCAGAGAGGAGGGTGTTTGTGAAGGTGAAGGGACTTGACATTATCCTATGAAGATCAGTTAAAGGAATTGGAGATTTTTCTCCAGGAGAAGAGAAAACTTATAGAAACTCCAAGTTGGAAGGGGCCCCAGATTCTTTTTTGTCCAACTGGCACTGAAGTAAGAAGAATATGCCTTTGGATATTCCAAACAGATGGTTCCCCAGCTTTCTCTTGAAGACCTCTGGCCCTGGCTCTGAGGTCACTCATTCTGTCTTTGGAGAGCTCTAATGTTTGGTAACATTTTCCCTACATCAAACCAAAATTTGCCTCTCTGTGGCATGAATGATGAAATGAGATCATATTTATAAAACCCTTTGCAGACTTCATAATGCCATAGATATGCCATTGTTACTGTTATTGTTGGTGTTATTGTTATTTCCATTTCTCTGGGGTCAAGAAGAACCAATCCAGTTCCTTTTGTATGGCAGCCCTTTATCTATCTGAAGAGAGCTATTCTTTCAAAAAACTTAGTTTTATTCAGAATTTAACAAGCACCAAATAAAACAGGCATTTCCATAAGAGGATCATACATGAAACTGTGGGTCTCCATTAGGCACAGATTGCTTTTCTTTTAAAGTAATTAATTCAACCTATAGTTTTCACAGCTGTCCTACTTGTCTTACTCTTTTTGGTCTTCTGTTCTCTCTGATGCATTAAGAAAAAAAAAGATGCCTCAATGGTCCTCTTTTCTATTTTTCTGGTACTCCACCTGTAAGAAAAATGACACCTTTATGACAGACATGCATAGTCAAGCCCATCCTGGCTGTGTCTGAAAATGTATGGAAGGCAATGATAATGACCTCAAATCTTCCCTTCTTCAGGCCAAACATCCCCAGTTCCTTCACCTGAGTTTATTTAAAATCTTGAAGCTTTTCATTATCCTTGATGCTCACTGCCTTACCAATGTTGTTCTTAAAATGGGACAAGCAGCTCTAAACACAATTCTCTAGGTATGGTCCATCCTGGGTGCTATGCTTTCCTTAATGCAGCCAAGATCACATCAGTTTTTATTTTCTTTACTATTTTTAACTTTTCAGCTGTTACATTGCACTGTTTAATGCGTACTGAGCTTGTGGTTCACCAAATCTCCCAGATCTTTTTCAAATGAATCACTACTTAGTTATGGCTCTCCTATATTGAACTTATAAAACTGATGTTTTGGAATCCAAGTATAGGGCTTTACATTTGTCCCAATGACATTTTATCTTATCGATTTGGCCCAATGTTCTAGCCTGTTTGGAGTTATCTTAGTTTTGTGTCCTCTACAAAATTGAAAAATAAGTCATCTATACCCTTCTTCAAGATGTTGACAAAAATGTTAACATCACCGGGACAAAGACATATCCCTAGGATACTCCACTAGAGACCTCATCATTCGAAGCTGACACTGAGTTTTTAATGACTACTCTGATATTGATCATTCAACCCACCTGAATTCACCTAACTATACTAATATCTAACTCACATATCTCTAGCTTGTCTACACAAATCAGCATGAAAGACTTTTTATTTGCAGAAACCTAGTTTAAAAATGAATGTATATATATGCATACTTATCTATATATATGCCTTTTCTGTGGAGTCCCTGCCCATAATTAGCTTACATTCTAATGAGGGCAGCCATTTCTACAATAGCTTGTATGTAAATAGCTACATTCAAGATAAACACAGAGTACATGAAAAGTAATTTTAGAGACAAAAACGTGGGATAAAAATTACACTTTTTGGCTTCATGTAAGAAAGAACTTCCCATCTTAGAGTGATCAAAAAGAAATCTTCAGTTTTCTCATGGAGATATTGGAATACATTATTCGGAGGGTGGCTTCCAACCAATTTCATTGATTTCAATCTGTGACCCTAGACCTTGAATGGGAAACTTCGTGAAGTAGTAAGTTCTTAAGAAACAATTAGAGGAAATCTCTGGGCAAGTCCTTTTAGCCTCTTCAAGAAAGTCTCTAAGTTGCAAAGGAGATGCCAGTCTATATTGGCAGAGAGGGTCTCCTCATCCTAGAGGTCCTTATGACAATGAAATAATAGATTCAGTCCCCATCCCTGTACTTAGAATAGAATGGGGGTATTGTAGTGGGAAGCCCATAGACTCCCATGGCAGTCCATGGGAAGTAATGAACTCCCTGTTCTAAGACTGACAGACCAATTGTCAGAATGTTTTTGAGGGGGCGCCTCTAAGTCCCTTCTGTGAGATTCTGTGAACACTTTAATGAGATGCTCCCAACCTGTAGTTAAGTAGGTCATGGGCTTTGAATTGGGCCTATTTTTGTGGGCAGTGGGGGTGAGCTACATGAAGCCATCTGTATTCCCTCCCCTAGTCTTCCTTATAATCAAGGGTTAAAGTCTGTGAGATGAGTAATTAGTATTTGATCTCTGACATTAGAATACACATACATATTTTCTATTTATTTGCTATTTGCTATTTAAGGCTAATAGGCTCTTTGGAGGTATTAACCACATGACCCCATTCACACTATGTTAGAAAAGATCTGCAATAGGTAACCAAGTGAGACCTTCAAGACTAGGAAGAGTCTTAGGCATCTTTTCTCTAATTACACCACAGCCTCTCAGCCTACACCCTCATTACCTCTTGCGTGGACTATTCAAATAGCCTTCTAATTGGTCTCTCTCCATCCAGTCTCTCTTCTTTCGAATCCACCCTCCTCACAGACACTAAATTGATATTTTTAAAATGTAGGTCCCTTACTCAAGAACCTCCTGTGGCTCCTACTGTCCTTAAGATAAAGCACAAATCCCCCGTTTGGTATTTAAAGCCCTTCCTAGCTGGCACCAGTCCATCTTTGAAGACTGGTTTCACATCACTTCCTTTTGTGTACTCCATGTTCCAATGAACTTGGTCTACTTGTTAGTTCCCTGGATGTGATGTTTCATCTCTCACCTCCACACAGATATTCCCCTTTGCCTAGAATGCTGTCCCTCTTCATCTCTGTGTCTTGAAATCTTTGGATCTTCCGTCAGTCTCAGGTTCAAGTGGCACCCACTTCTAGAGGCTTTCCCTATTTACACAGTGAGCACACTGCCCTACTCCCATTAAATCCCAGTATAATAATTTTGTATATATCCTATTTTGCTTATCTGTGGTTGTATTATCTCCCTCCCCTTGCTCCCTTCCTCCAGTATAATGCAAACTCCCTGATGGTAGGGGCTTTTCCCTTCTGCCTTTGAATCTCTACCTGGCTAGCACAGTGTTTGCCACATGGTAGACATTTAATAAATGCTTGTTGATTGATTGGCTGATCTTTCTATAAAACTAGGAGCTTCCTGAGGGCAGGGACTGTTCTGTATTGGACTAGGAGTTTCTAGAAAGGAGAGATATCTTTCCCACAAGATAGAGACCCTAGACAAGTGTCTGTTTCCTTGTCCTGTCTCTCTATCCAGCCCCCCAGTACAAGGAATTCTTTGCCTAAGTTCAGGAGCCCGAGCTGCTAGGGATGAATACGTTGTCCTTGTCTCCCACCAACTTTACCAACTAATCTCTGAGAAGGAGTAGAGCTTTCTAATTTAGTGTCCCATCAAGCAATAACTGTCTTGTTTAAACTGTCTCTAGGATTAGTCAAACAATCAGAGATCACAGCCAACAGCTTCCGCTGTCTCTCATTATTAGGTGCCTGTAATTAATATTTATAAACCAAGAATGCTCTTTTCCCTATTTCAGTGTCTTTTTTTCTCTTCTATTCTTTCTCAGAGGAAGAGAAGCAATAGCAGGAAAAAAGAGCAACAAAGGATTACAAGATCCTCACTCTCTCCTTCCCTTCCTCCTTTCTCCCCTCCCTCCCTTCTTCTCATCCCCTCCTCCTCTCCCTCCCTCCTTTCTCTCTCCCCTCCCTCACTTCTTCCTTCCTTCCCTTTTTCCTTCCTTTTTTATTCTCTCCCTTTTGCTTTCATTTTTAAAAGTGAAATTTTATGATTTTTCAATTAACAAGCATTTATTTTCTCCCCTGTTTCCCCATGGAACTTATGGTTTTTGACATGTGGGAATGGACCGATGTGGGGATTTGTTTTGCTTGACTACAGATATTTCTTACAAAGGTTTTTGCTTTTCTTCCTCTCTTTCTTTCAAAAGAGAACTCAAGTTGGTTTTGTGGTGTCCAGGCATGAGCTCCCAATACAATTCCCTGTGAACCCAACCTTGGAAAGGGCTTTAGTTACTGGGTCAGATGCATTTGTCATTTTAGCTGGGTTTAGAGAAGAGTTCAAAAAAACAAATGGACAGAGAGGCACTGCTGTGTGTGTGTGTGTGTGTGTGTGTGTGTGTGAGAGAGAGAGAGAGAGAGAGAGAGAGAGAGAGAGAGAGAGAGAGAGAGGCAGGCAGCAAAGTGACAGAGCTGAGAATGATTAGAAGGATGAGGGGGAGGAGAAGGAAAAGGAGGTGGGGGATAGCCAGTGCTGCTTCTACATTAATATACCACCTCCTCATTCCCCTCTCCCTCCCCCTCAGACCCTCTAGATTATTTCATTGACATATGTCTTTTGTACAAATACATATGTGCTCAAAAAACACAGTCACACCATCACATACCCTCAGTTACAGAGAAACAGTGGAACTCTGTCTTATGAGCTCTCAGAGGCTTACTCTACCCATACCCCTTATCTAGGTAGAGCACCCTTATATAGCTATTTGATTTTTACCTTGTAAAGCTGTTAGCAGCTAGGTGGCAGAGTGAATAAAGCACTGGGCCCCAGAGTCAGGAATACCTGAGTTCAAATCCTGCCTCAGACATATACCAGCTGTGAGACCTTGGATAAGTCGCTTAGCCTCTGTCTACTCAAGTTTCTTCAACTCTTAAATGGGAATAATAATAGCACCACCTCCTTGGGTTGTTGTGATAATCAAATGAGATGATATTTGCACTTAGCTCATTTCCTGGTACACAGTATGTGCTTAATAAATGTTTATTCTCTTTCCCTCTTGCCTCTGTCAATCCATATGAACAAGCTCTCTTTCTAGAGCTGACCTCTGGATACTCTGTGTAAGGTCACATCTGCCATGCTATCACCACCCTGACTCACTAGACTGGCTTCCAGACCTCCACATTACTGGTGTCTAGGAAAATATTTTCCCTCTGTTCTGGAACTCCTGCCCTGGGGCTCAGCAGCCGTGATTGGTGAATAGTGAGTGATTCTACTGTTCCCTAGCCCAGCTGGAGAGATCCACCAAGTTTCATCCCACCATACCAGGCTTCAAAACCTGTGATTCCCTTAGGAGAGAGGCTCTGCAGGAGGGGAGAACAAACATCATCCTGGGGTTTACAAAAGGGAACAGAATGGGGTATTAAAATCATTGGGCTTGTTCATTCCTGGCAAAATTCTAGAATTTAGCGAGGGTTAGTGAACATCTGGAATAAAAAAGAGTTATCAGATCAGGCTGTGCAAACCTCATTTCTTTCTTTGCAGTTACCCAACCAGTAGATTGGGGGATGTTGTAGGTGTGGGTTACCTAGACTTTAGCAAAGTATTTGATAAAATATTTCAGGTTATTTTAGGGGAAGAAGTGAAGGGATGCAGATTAGATGATAGAACAACTAGATGGATTCTAAGTGATTGAATGATCTGGCTCAAAGACTAGTTGATAAAGGTTTGATGTCAACTTGGATTTGGGTTTCTAGTGGAGCACCACAGGGATTTGTGCTTAGCCTTGTATTGTTTAACATTTTTATAAGTGACTTGGATAAAGGCTTAAATAATATGTTTGTCAAATTTGCATTGCAGAGAATGAGAAGAAGGCAGGGGGAGCTAATGTACTGGATGACAGAGCCAGGATTCAAACAAAACCCTGATGAGCTAAATGACATCTGACAAGACTACATTGGGTGTCCCAAAAGTCTTAGTGCATTTGAAAGCTATTAAGGCTCTTGAGACCTCTTATACTTTTTGACCCACTCCACACCATGCTGCCTCTACCCAGACCAAAACTGTTACTTCCTCTCTATGGGTAACCTGGCTGCATCCCTCACCACTGGCAGCTCAGCTCTTTTGCCTTATCTTAAGAAGGTTTAGGCATTCATGGCACTTTTATGCTATTTTGCCTCCCGTCTTCTCCGTCTTCTTCCTCCAAGTGCCCCTTTACCTGTTGTCTCCTCCTCCCCCACTAGGATACAAACTTTTTGAGGTCAGGGATTCTCTTGCCTATTTGTATTTGCATATCTAATAGTTAGTACAGTGTCTGGCACATAGAAAATACAAAACAAATGCTTTCTCTATCTGTCCATCTATTTATCTATTTGTCTTTCTATCTCTATCATCTGTCATCTCTATCATCTATCTTCATCATGTATTGATTTACTTATCCCTGTCTATATATTTCTCTTTTATCTCTCTATCATCTATCCATTTATTTTTCTGTTCATCTTTTTCTCTGTTTCGTCTCTCTATCATCTATCCATTTATCTCTGTATCTTTCTCTCTATCATCAATCTACTATATATCTTTCATTTATCTTCTCTCATCTATCCATTTATTCATTTCTTTATCTGTCCATCTATTTCTCTCTCTCTCTCTCTCTCTCTCTCTCTCTCTCTCTCTCACCTTCCCTCCATCCATTTATCTTATGCTTGGCTTTAAAAACAAACAAGTGTGAGATGAAAAGAACATGACCAGGTAGTTTTTTCTGAAGAGGCTCTGGGGGCTTCAGTGAGTAGGAATCTCAATTTATGTCGAGTGGGGTATAGCAAGTGAGCAAGCTAAAGTGATATCAGATCACATGAAGGACAGCAGTGTCCATAACCAGGAAGGGGAGAGTCCTTCTCCATTCTGCTATGGTCAGGTCATATCTGCAGTGTTGGACTTTGTTCTTGGCAGCATGGTTTAGAAGGGATGTTGGCAAGCTGGGAGTGGCCAGAGGAGGGCAATCAGAATGGTGAAGGACCTGAGGTCCCTGACATCTGAGGACCAATTGAAGGGCCTGGGAATGTTTTCCTTGAAGAAGAAAAGGCTTGACAATGGGTGGGATTGGCAGTTCTTATCATGTACTTGAAATGTACAATGGAAGAGGGGTGAATTAAACCTGTTCTTGACCTTAAAGGGCAGAATGAACAATGAGGAGGAGGAGTAAAGAAAGAGATCTAGGCTTGAAGTTAGAAGACACTTCTTAATAACTAGATCTGTCCTAAAGAGAAATAGACCACTTTAGGAGGGAGTGGCCTCCCCTTCACTGGAGGTCTTTCAAGTAAAAACTTGTCAGATATGTTGGCAGAGTGAATTCTTGTTCATATATGATTGGACAAGATGTCTACAAAGGTTTCCTTCTGATTCTGGGGTGGAAAATCTATGAAACTCTGTGTCACCCCATGAATGTGATCATCATACTATCTATGCCTTATTGAAATTTAGTGATAAAGATGTGGAAGAGGCCAGGGCCAAGGTGAACACTGCTAAAGACCTTCCTTCAGTTTAAAATAGAGACATTATTTGGATGTGCTCCCTCAACCAGTTCCAAATCTAACCAAGTAGCCTGTCACCGAGTCTATCATCTCTGCTTTTTGTTAATAAGGATGTCATGACCAAGCTTCTCCTCCCTGGCTCCCAATTTTCCATCTTGCAAAATAGAAATTATAGTAATCCCTACCTGCTTCTCTCACAGGACTGTTATGAGGATCAAGGAATGTGTATGTGAAAGTATAAAATCATAGGATCAAGAGCCAGAAAGGACCTCAGAGGCCATCTTGTCTAAGCTCTCTCATTTTTCAGATGAGGAAACTGAAACAAAAGGAAGTTAAAGTACGTGCCCAAGGTCATATAACTAGTAAGCATCAGAGGCAGAACCCAAGCTCTTTGACCCCCAAACCAGTGCTCTTTCCACTATACTGATTTCCAGTTTATAAACAGTAGGTCTCTCTGTACATTTGTCACTTATTACTTTTCCTCTGGGGTGTCTATAGAGTCTGGGGAGGCCAGAGCTCTTATTCTTTTGAAAGTACAGAACCTACTGGAGATTAAAGGAGGTTCTGTCTCCATCTCCTTCCCTAGTTTTGCTTTGGTTTAGTTCCACTAAAGCCTGCTGGGCCTGTTTGAATGGGGCTAGATTAAATGCAAATATTGTTATTATTTTAACATTACACATGAAACGCAGAATCTGCTGTGTCATTCAAAACATCTCCCAGCTGGTGGCTGACAGGCAGCCTTCCCCATCTTGTCTAGCCATCCTTCAACCAGGCAGGGGCTGAAGTTTTGGAACTGTCTGTGGCTGCTGTCCAAAGTCCTAATGTTTGTAGGGGGTTATGAGTGTGACTGGTGTGTCCCTTCGTGGTTCAGAGCTGCTGAACTGTCAGAATCTAGCCTGTTAGAGTTGGGAAGGACTTTAGAATACAGTACCCATAGTGTCAGAACTGGGATGGAACTCAGAATTCTTTCTCAGAATATAGATTTGGGAGTAATCTTAGAACACAGAAAGAATACTACTGCTCAAAGAGACTTTGGAATATAAAACACAGAATGTTAGATTTGGAAGGGGACTTAGAGCTTAGAACATAGACTATCAGAGCTAGGCAGGACTTCAGAACATTACAAAAAATAAAATATTAGGTTTGAAAAGGACCTTAGAACACACACTATTTGAGGTAGGCAGGAACCTTAGAATATGGAACAGAGAATATTGTAGCCAGAAAGGGATTTTAGAAACCACCTAGTCCAATTCCATTATTTTTATAGAGAGAAACTGAGGCCCAAAGAGGCAAAGATCACAAAGCACATTTGTGACAGAACTGAACTTAGTGCTTTGTGGGGAGGGGTTCAAATGGCTCAGCCTAGACACTAAACTGCCTGTCTTCCTCTGCCTCTTATCAGAATTTCCTTCTGGTGGGATGGGGCTATCTCAAGGAAAAGAGGCACTCATTTCCTAACTCAGTGTCTCTCCATGGGATTGTGGCAAATGGTAACCCACTGCTCTGACCCTGCTGCTGACCTTTGTCAGCCAGTCCTCATGTCTGCCCACTTCTTAACCTCCCCTTCCTCCTTGCACTTGCCCCTATGTATAGAATAGTTCATCTTATCTTCCAGATAACGCTTTTACCTCGTCTTCATTGGCTCCTTTTACTCCTTCTAAGCCTCCTTCCTCCAAAGCTCTGGCCTCTGTTGTCCTCTGACTCTGTCTATCTCTTTTCTCTCTCTGTTTTTGTCTACCTCTCTTCTCTCTTCAGCAAACTCATTTATTCCCATGACTTAAACTCTTACCATTATGTGCATGATTCTCTAATCTATGCATCCAGCCCCATCCTCCTTTCTGATCGCTCATCTTGCATATTCTGTTGGCTACTGAATACCTCTACTTGGATGTTCCACCAGAACTTGCAGAAGACCCAGGCTCAGATCCCAACTCTTCCACTTACTAGCCATGTAACTATGGGCATATTACTTAAATCCCTTTGAATCTCACTTTCCTCATCTGTAAAATGAAGGGCTTGTGTTAGGTGACTTCTTAGATCCCTTCAAACATTAAGCCTATGAACCTATGAAACTTTGTCCAAAATTAAACTCATCTTCTTACTCCCTACCTCTGGCTTCCTTATTTTTATTGATGATTCTGTCTTCGCTCTAATCATCTAGGATCAAAATTCAGAGACACTATTGACTATCCCTTCATCATCAACCCAGTAATAAGAGTTGGCATTGGAAAATATTTTAAGATTTACAAAGAGCTGTACATCCCTTCTTGTTTTTGAGCTCTGTGACCACCCTGGAGGCAGGTGTTGACATCTCTGGGGTGAGAAGGCTATTGTTGGGGAGATGAAGTCCAGAGAATAAGGAGAAGTGTACTAGAAGAATGCTGGATTTGGAGTCAGAGGGCTCCAGAGAGGGAATCATCAAATTCCCACTTGGGAACTCAGAAGCCATGTGAACTTTGGCAAGTCACTTAACTTCTCTGTGCCATGATTTCCTCATCTGTAAAGGGAAAGGGTTGAACCAAAACAGTCCAGGTTCCTTCCACCTCTGAGATGCCTTTCACCTGTAATATATGTTCCTAAACTGAGTCTCTCTTCCACAGGACAAACCTTGAAATACCAGACTATTACCATAGCCTCCTTATCAGTGTCTCTAACAACCCATCCTAAAGAACACAGCTCTGATCACATGCCCTTGCCCCCTGACATACTGCATTCTCAGCCCCCAGCCTTCTTTCCCACTCAAATTCACCCTGTCTGTAGAATAAAGTCCAAATTCCTTAGTCTGACCCTCAAGACCTTCTATCCTTTGGACAGAATCTACCTTTCTTGATTCATCTTTCATTTCACCTACTGTAAGCCTTACCCAAACTAGGTTACTTATCATTCTGGTCTCTGGCCTCTTTGCATTTATTAACATTGTCCTTCCTTTGCCTTGTCCAGATTGGATGAATTCCTATCTGCCCTTCAAGGCCTGGTTAAATGTCACCTCCTCCAAGGGAGCCTCCCCTGATCCCCACCCTGCTCCCAATCAGAGTGCTTTCTTCCTTTTCAGAACCCCACTCTGCCCCTAGTAATCTGTCCTCTTACTGAGATTTCTAGTTCTCTGCCTTTGTGTCTTGTCCCTTCATCTCTCTCTCTTATTAGACTGCTGTTGGGGCCTGCACTTTCCCTTATCTAATTCTGTCCCCAGGTTTCAGCAGAGTAGGCCTTCCATGAATATTTATTAGAAGGAATGAATGATTAAATCAACAATAGAGTCAAAGGTTCTTTCTGGGCCTGATTGGCCCATGCTCTGCATACTAGAACTCAGCAAGATTCCCCCTCTCCCCTATTTTCTGCCCCTGGGCCTCAGTTTAGCATTAAGAGAAGAAACAGAAAGTTGGCTTTAAAGTTTGATTCTCTCTCTGGGGCCCTGAACTTGGCCCCATTGAAGGCTAGCTCCAAGCACATTAGTATTTCACGAGGCTAGCTGGCTGGTGCTGTTGATGCTTGAGAAAGGAGGGGCGACTTCAGGGAGAAAAGGTCAGACTGGGAGGAGGCTTTGAAGGGTTAGGCAGACATTTTGCACACCTTGAAAATTATAGGTAGGCAAATAAACTTAGGCAGGGGTCAGGGAAAGAAGAATCCCCTAAGAGAGAGCAGAGTTGGAGCCACTAGGGTAAGGAGAGAGGGGTGGAATAAATAGTAGTGGGGTCTGGGAGAGGGTACTGAAATATATACACATACCTGCAACTTAAGGTGGGTCATGATAAATACAGAAAATGAATGCAAGCAGAATGCTTGGGGAATTAATGGAAGGGAGAACGTGCTCTTGACTGGTCTAATCAGGGAAGGCTTCATGAAGGAGGTGACACAAAGGTGGGCCTTTAAGGACATAAAAGAGATCAGTCTACCTGAGTGAAGAAAACCTTGGGTTTGCATTAACAATTAATGGATCAGCCAAAAAACATTATTTAGTGCTTACTAAAGCATCTGGGGATACAACAAACAAGAAGCAAAAACCAGTTCCTGTTCACAAGAAACTTGCACTCTGTCCATCTGGGCTCGAGTGGCGGCTCCATTTCTTCCTAGCAGGCTGTTTCTCTGGGCAGGTTATGGAACTTTTCTGAGTTTCAGCTCCTGTTCAAGGCCAGAAAGGGCACTGAGACTAGAATCAGAAGGCAGGGATTCAAATCCTAACTGGGAGGCTGATTAGTTGTTTGATTAGAAGGCAAACCACTTCTCTGTGCCATCAATTGGGCAAGAATACTTGTGCTACCTGCCTCAGAGAAATGCTGCAAGGAAACTGCTTTGTAAGCCTTATAGCACTATACATCCGGAAGCTATTTTTATTACAAAATATGGAGGGATTGCTTTGAGTGGAGGCACAGAGACAGGTGGCTCAGTCAGCTTGGCTTTCTCTTCCTTCAAGGCTTTAAGACTGGAAACAATAGTTACTTTCCTTTCCTTTCCTTTTACTTTCTTCTTAACTCTTTGAAAGTCTGGCTTCCAACCTCATTATTCAGCCCAAACCATTCTCTCCAAACTATCAATGATCTCTTTTCCCCCCATTTTCATCCCCTTTTTTTTGAGGGGGATGGGAAGGCAAAAGGTTAAGTGACTTGCCCAAGGTCACACAACTAGTTACATGTCAAGTATCTGAGCCTGCGTTTGAACTCAGGTCCTTCTGACTTCAGGGGCAGTGCTCTCTCTATTCACTTCATTACCTAGCTGCTCCCATATCAATGATCTCTTAATGGCCGAATCTAATGACCTTTTCTCAGTCCTTATTTTCTTTTTGCTACTCTTCTCTCTAAGTTTTATTTTTTTTTTTGACACTGTCATCTCCTGGTTCTCCTCCTAGCCATCTGCTCTTCATCAGTCTCCTTTGATGACTCTTCATACAGATCACATCCACTAACCTTACAAGAGCCTCCAAGGCTCTGTCCTGGACCTTTTTCACTCTCTGTATTGTTTCACTTGGTGTTCGGTTCCCATGGATTCATTTATCATCTCTATGCTGATGATTTTCAAATAAACTTAGCCAGCCCTAAATCCTCTTCTGATCCTTAGTCTCACATCTCTAGCTGCCTATTGGACACCTTGAACTGAATGTCCTGTAGATATCTTAAACTCAACATGTGCAAAACTGAACTTTGTCCTCCCTACCCAAACCTCCCCTCTTATTAATTTCCTTATTACTGTTGAGGGTCCCCCCCAAACTCCTGGTTATTGAGGCTCACAACCTGAATATTATCCCCAACCCCTCATTCTTTTCATATCTAATTTTTTGCCAAGTTGTGTCAATTTTATCTTTGTATCACCCCACCCCTACCCCCCTCCTCTGATACTGCCACCACCATACAAGCAATGGCACAGGCATTATTACAGTAGCCTGCAGGTTGGTCTGCCTGCCACAAGTCTCTCCCAACTCCAGTCCACCCTCCACTTAGCTGCCAAAGTGATATTTCTAAAGTACATGTCATTCCCCTGCTCAGTAAACTCCAGTGGCTCCCTATCACTTTCAGCATCACATATAAAACCCTGTTTTATGTATTTATGTTCAGACCCCTTCACAAACTATCCTTTTATATTTCTAGTCTTCTTAAACCTTACATACCACTATTCACTCTGCCATTCAGTGACAACGACCTCCTTGCTGTTTCTTGAACCAGATTCCATCTCCCAACTCTAGGCATTTTCTCTGGCTGTGACCCCATGCCTGGAATGTCCTCCCTCTTCCTCTCTGTCTCCTGGTTTCCTTAGTTTCCTTCAAGTTCAAAGCTAAAATTCCTCTTCTATAGGAAGCCTTTCCAATCCCCCTTAATTCTCATTCTTTCCCTCTGTTTACTCTCTCTGATTTATCTTTTCTACAGCTTGTTATATACAATTGTTTTCATGTTGCTTCCCCATTAGATCTTGAGCTCCTTAAGAGTGAGGACTGTTATTTGCCTTTCTCTGTATCCCCATCTCTTAGCACAGGACTTGGCATATAGGAGATAACTAATATTAATATATATACACATATGCACACACACATATATGTGTATATATATGCACACACATATATGTGTATACACACACACGTATATTGACTTACCAACTGACTGACTGAAATATAAATTGGGATTAGATTGTGGGGTGCTGCGGACTCTTTGCCCTTCCATGGGGAGCTACTGAAGGTCTTTGAGTAATGGAGTAAAATTATGAAAGTGTGAGGGAGGGTGTTCTCCTACAGCCTCCTATCTCAATTAACCTAATTAACCTAGGGAGGGAGGTTTCATACCTCCCATTTCAATTAACCTAATAAGTATAAGGACATGATGACATTTTAAATATGGAAACAAAATGGTCTACACCTTGTGATTACTTTATGAGGTTTAAAATTCTTTCAAGAAGGGAACAGCTAATTGGCTAGCCAAGCAAGTTAACTACTACTCTCTCTCTTCTCCTCCTCCTCCTACCTCCTTGACCATGTCATCAGAGAGATTGGATCAGTAGCAGGCAGTGAGTACAACCAGATGGTGCCAAAGAGACCGGACCAGTAGGAGACAGCACCTAAGCAAATTCAATGACTGTGACCCATTGTGGTAAAGACAAGTGACAGTTACATGGACTCAAAAGGGCACTGACCCTTGGAACCCATCAGAGAGCTACACCTAAGGGGGATTTCCTAAAGATTCCATGAAAAGAGAAAAGGACTTCCAGTAAGTAGGACTTGAGACTTATCCCTTTGACGTGCATGTTCTCTATATGTGTACCTCATGTGAACATGGACTCTGTAATAATCACTATACTATATGTTAGGACTTACCTTCTTCACAGGGGAGTAGGACCATGGACTTAGACAACAACCAGCCAATTAGAAGGATTTTTGAGGCTCAGGGCTGCTTGACATACCAGTGATCCTTTTCAAGTGAACTCTAGATGAATTTGGAGGTGCCTTTAGCTGCCAAAACCCACAGAACCAGCTTTGACTGACTCAAGGTTAACCTTAAGCATCAGCTGCAGACTCAACCTTGCTCAGGACTTTCTAAAACTCCTACTCCCTGGCATAGTGTGTCTACAGATGTCTTCTTCTTTAAGCCCCACTCCCAGTCTGAAAGCCTCTAACAACTATTAATATCTTACCCTTTTCCACTCCTCCCCCTCTGGGCAGCTGAGAACTTTCTACCCCTCTGCTCCCTTGCAACTCTTCTTTCACTTGCAAGTTCTTTTCAGACAATAAACACTTTCATAATCTGTGACTGGACTCTGTTTCAATAAGCCTGGGGTCTTCCTTTAACACTTTAAGTCAAAGCCCAATCTCCCCAAGGGCCATGTGTGTATTTGTGAGAGAGTGCATCTCAAACTTTTGGCGGAAATATTTTTCTAACTACTATTCTTGACTGGCAGTTAGTGGGAAACACATTGATGGGGGCCTGTGAATGACAGTACTAGGAATCCTCGAATGATTTGACAATCCTAGGAATGACTTGAAGGATGAAGATTTGCTTACACAGAGGAGATCCAAAGGAATGTGCTAAAAGTCTTCAAGGTCTCCCTCTGATGACCCTTCCTAAAGAAGAACCCAAATCACAATTGGAAAGGGCCTGCTAAGAACAAAATTATCTTAAGGGGATAACTTAAGGGGATAGCTTTGAACCAAGACAACAGTTATTTGGGTATATAAATGCTCCTCTGTGATTAAGCTTGTAATAACTGGTTGTTGAATTGAATTGGATTTTTCAAAAAGTAGGGCATTTGGTAATCATGTATGTTTTGCTGGACATATCAACACACATTGAAAAAAGGTCAGAAGCAATGTAAGTGCCAAGCTACCTCTCAATCAATGACCCTAGTACAAAGCTGTGATTTTTGGCTTTGTATATTTAGGCTTCGAGAGCTTTACTTGATGTAGAGAGTCTTATCTTGGGCAAGGGTCTGTTTATGAGGCTTAATTCAAATCAGGACTAATAATACTAATGGTTTTGAATAGCTCTAAGGGGCTCTATTAGGGAAGGGCCAGTCTGGCCATTTGCAGTGTGTCAGGTCTGTCAGAATACAGGATAATTTCCACACACAGGCCATGGGCCACAACATGCATGTCTTTTTTTTTTTTTTTTGTGCTCAGTGGCAGTGCCTTGCATTTTGGTCCATGAGTATTTTCCTGGGAAGCTATGTCAGCCCTGCAATTAGCTCCCTCAATCAGGAAAACTGCTCACTGTGAGATTAGATACATCTCTGAGGCTGATTGCTGGAAAATTTGGGATAGAGCCGTTGGGTGATAATCTTTCTTTCTTTCTCTTTTGCTCTCTTTCCATTTTAAATAACTGCTTGATTGTAAAGAGGGATGATTCACAGCTCAAGATTTTCTTCTGTAACTTTGTGAGGAGATTAGGAGAAAAGAAATTCACTCCCTCCCCCCTCCTCCAAATCTCGTGAATATTCCAACTCTCCATCTGTGGTGCATTTCATGCTGAACTGATGTATACTGGTTGCAATCAGAGTGTGAAAGAAAATGATGCAAAGGTGATCTTATATCCAGGTGTCCAAGATCTCAGGCCCTGGGTAAAATGCAGGCTTCCCACCCTCTTCTGCTCCTGGCTTCTGTAGCCCTGCCTTGTGGACAAGGAGTACGTTTTCTGCTTCTAAAGCACACTCCCTCCCTTAAAAAAAGGGTGTCTCTTAAAGGTTGGCTCCTTCGTCTTGTCCAGTGGCTGTGTTACTGTCAGAAAGGGCTCCCTTAGGTCTATCTCCACTCCCTCTTGTGGCATTTTAAGCACATTTTGTCTTATTTGATCCTTAGAAGGTGACGAAGGACAGCTAGTTACATCCTTTGTATAACATCTCTTCAATTAAAAGAATCATACAGGTCTTGCTTCAGGCTTCTCTTCTCCAAGATAAGTAATCCCCCTTATTTTAGGTGCTGGAAGGGGGGAAATTTTGGTGAAAAAAGGACAAGCATAGAAGCAGAGAAACATCCCCTGGAGTCATCCACCTTTTACCAGATGAGAAGTTAGAAAACTCCATCAATGATTTCTTCTTAAGCATCTGAGGTCTTTTTTTTCTTTTTAAATTTCTGATGTTTCATTTCCCAGATTATTTCCTTGACACTTGGGGACCTTCTGCATCTTCCTAAATGCCACCTAATGATGCAACTGTGCAATTAAGACTAATTTGTTGGCAGAAATAATGGTAACTTGCTTGTGCTACAACTGAAAAAACTCCCCAGCTCTTTTATTGTTATTATTGCTATTATTATTACTGGGAACTTCTATGAGGCTGAAAAAAAATCAGGAACAAAAGGGGCAAATATGCTTTTTAGAAGAATGGAAAACAGGGATGCAGCTGTGGAACTCAAGAGATGGGACAGATTCCATTTTGGTGGGGGAAAAGGAAGAAACAATTGACACAAGGGACCATAATGGAGCAAAGGTATAAGTTTCTTGAGGACAGAGGCCATTCTTTGTTTTGTCATTGTTTCCCTGGCATATAGTGTGGTGCCTTGCATATGGTGCTGGTGTACCTATTTAAGACATGTTGTATTGTTGTGTGCATCGAATATGACCTGCTCTACTGTCCCAGAGCCATCTATGTCTTTCTGCAGGATTCTAAGAGTTTTGCAGCATCTCTTCTCTCTTGCCATCAGCTTGAGCCCCCACTAGCGGTGTTTTGCTCAATGTTTGGTGCCAGTGATAGCTCCTCACTTCCCTTTGACCACTTAACATCAGTTAGTTTTTACAAAGTTTATTTACAAAAAATATTTACTTTGAAGAGATAGGAAGAACAAAGACATAAACATTTTGCCACATAACTCTCAGGGACACATTCTTCTCTATTCCACTTCATTTTTCCCAGGAGAGTGGGCATAAACTTAGCTAAGTTCTACATAGTTTGGTCCCACTGAGTTCATATCCAAATGCAGTTCGATGAGTACCTGTCTCAGTTACTGCTGGGTTGGGTCTCTTTCTCCTTGGAGCACTGATACTGAGCTGACTGCAAAACCTGAACCCCGGGACACTGTCCAGATATCCTTTTCTGACATTCTGGGACTCATGAACTCAGATTCTCCAGTCCAATCTCTCCCCTTATCATTGAACTGCCTTTTGTCAAATGCTATTAGCAGAGTCAAGCTGTCCTATGAGGGTAAGAGCTTTACTTAGAGTCACATGACTGCTGAGTGGCTTAGCTGGGTCCAGGGATCCATTCCCAGTGCTGGACTACAATGCTTCTCCATGGTGAGACTTGTTTGAGAGAATGGGTCTCCTTGACAGCCTGAAAGAAGGAGTTGCTGAAAGTGTCATGAAAGAGACTTTTCAGTAGCTGTTGAAACTTCCAGAGTAGCTTTTGTCCCTGACAAGGAAGGCATATTTCCACGTAGTCCCTGGAAACAAATCTTTCCTGTCTGAAGGATGGGTGGGTAGGTGAGTAAGCAGGAATTATAAGGAAGGAAGTGTTCTGAATGTGTGTGTCTGCTATCTGATTCCAGTGAAGTCAGGATAAGAGTAGATCATTTAGACATTTAGGGAGATTGAGGTTGGACACCAGGGGGAACTTTCTGATTGCTGTGAAGGAGAGAGACAGTAGGACTATGACCAAGACTACTTACCTTCTTGCACACAAAATCACAAAATGTCTAAGTTGGAAGTTGCCTTCAGAGATTATTGCCCAACATAAATCCAAACAATGATTCTCCTATAAAAGTCCTAATGAATGTTTGTTCGTAGGTTGCTTAAAGACCTCCATCAAAGGGGAGCACACTGTCTCTTGAGGCTGCCCTTTTGCCTCACATTAGCTTTTAATTGTTAAGAGATTTTTTTTTCTTCTTTTATCAGACCTGTTCACCTCTCTCAGTTCACTTTTGGTCCTGCTCTTGGAGCCAAGGAGAATAAGTTTAATCCCACTTCAGAGATCTTCAAAGACTTGAATGATACCTATTGTGTTCCCTCCTAAGTCTTCCTTTCTTCAGGTAAACCATCTCCTCTTCCTGGTCTGGTCCTGAGCTTCTCATTGCCCACATGGGGCCTCTTCCCAGAAGCCTGGTCAAGTGGAAGGTCAGGGACAAGATCCCAGAAACTTGGGGAATGCTGGCAAACTACCTGCCTGGCAGGTAACTCCCCTTCCCTGGTGTCTGTAAGACAATGACTATGGGAAGGTCCAAAAGGTGGGTTCAATCAATCAATCAGTCAATCAATCAACATTTATTAAGCCAAGGATACAAAAAGGGACAACAGACAGGCCCTGTCCTCAAAGAGCTAACATTCTGATAAAGGAGACCACAGGAAAACATATACAAAGCAAGCTACCTATAGAATAAGTAGGAGATAATCAGTGGAGAGAAGGCACTGGAATTAAGAAGGGTTAGGGATGGCTTTCTGTGGAAGGTGGGATTTAACTGAGATTTAAAGGAAGCCAGAGAGGCCAATAGAGCAGATCAGGGAAATTGTTCCAGGGCATGGGGGACAGTGAGAGAAAATGACTGGAGCTAAGAGATGGAATGTCTTGTACATGAGTAATAGATTCCATGTGTAATATTTGGCAGGTCACTCCCCAAGTGGGGCCCTTAGTTTTCTCATCATAAGTTGAGATGTTTGGACAAGATGGTGTCTCAGGTTCCCATCCAACATTAGTGCCCTTTCCATTATACTGTGACTGCCTACAAATGTAACAAAATGTGGAGTCCAGTATGAGTAAGGTCAGACTGGGCTGATCTGAGATGTGGGACAAAGACTATTTTTAAAATTATTTACCTTTTTCCTTGTTGTTGGCAGCTTTAGGTAGGCATCTGGTCATGTTGGCCCACAAGCAGCAAGTTGTTGTGGGTGCAAAGGGGTCAAGTAAGGTCAGGAAAGTTCAGGAAGGAGTGTTTGAGTGAGTGTGAGTGTGTGTGTGTGTGTGTGAGTGTGAGTGTGTGTGAGTGTGTGTGTGAGTGTGTGTGAGTGTGAGTGTGTGTGAGTGTGTGTGAGTGTGAGTGTGTGAGTGTGTGTGTGTGTGTGTGTGTGTGTGTGTGTGTGTGTGTGTGTGTGTGCATCTCGGTTAAAACCCGTGGACTAGATGGGGATTTCCTTGAGCACTAAAGCCATGGTCCTCTCCCCAGGGTGGATCTTCAGTCAGGAGAAGAGAAGAAGGGGGAGTTGGGGAATGTGGTAGCCTTTCTAGTGAGAGGTTTTTACACTTGTTCTTGAGGATAGAACCAGAAGCAATGGACAAGCTGTAAAGAGTGAAATTGAAGCTTGAGGCCAGAAAACAAAACAAAACAACCCTCTCTGCTTCTGAGGACTGGGATTGGCTGGCTGCTTTGGGAGGTAGCAGATCCCCTAGCAGAGGCTGGAGGGCCCCTCATCAGGTGTTACAGAGGGGAATTCTAGTTCATGAGTGTGCTGGAATGGGAGGCCTCTGAGGTCTCTTTCAACACTGAGATTCCATGTGACAAACTGGGTGCATGTCACTCCAGCTAAAGCAGAGGTGAGACTTCCCTCAGCTCTTCTGATAAGAGGTGGTTGTTTTTGTGGGGGGTGGGGAGGAGGTGGGCACAGCTGGAGAGTGCCCTGGCCTCTTTCTGGCCCTGGTGACATAGGCAAGCAGGCTGGTTCAAGTTCCCCAACACCCCCTCCCCCCCATCTTCCTGATGATGAGAAGTTCTTTCTGATTGAGCTAATTATGCTGATTGAATTTCCTCCCTCTCCCTTCTGCAGCTCCTTCCCACCCCCCACCCCACCCAACCCCTCCCCTCCCCTAGCTGCTGCCAGGACTCCCTTTGGAGAAAGGAAAAGGTTTCCTTAATCTGATGGGGGTAATTGTTATGCACACAGTGTCAGATGTTAATGTGGGCCTGACTGACAGGTAATCAGCCCCTCAGCTGTACAAAAGGAGTGAATAACTTGGTAATTTTATTTCCCCTGATTCCACCGTGTGGGATGTCAGGAAAATCTAAATTAGCAATCAGGGGAGCAACGCAGCAGTGGCAGCTCCACTAGGGTGGGAGTGAACGAAGCCATACCTCCACAGCTGCATCGACACAGTGCCCTTGTCCCACGGTGGTGGCTGCTGGTCTCAGGCTTTGATCCACCCTGCTTCCTGGGGAGTGGGGGATGCTTGGGAGAAAGTTTGGTCTCTATAGAGGCAGAAAGAGTCCTGGTGTTAAGAGTCAGGGGGACCTCTGTTCTACTCTCAGCTTTTGTGAGTTTAATCTCTCTGGGCCTCAATTTACCCATCTGTAAAATAAGATGAAGAGGCTGGGAGAGATGATTTCTGAAGTCCCTTCCAGGACCCCATGGTCCTGCCCTAGCTGGTGCTTTTTGGAGTCTGGTATCCTGATCTCCCCCTCCCAGGGAAGGAGAGGGGTGGGGAGGGAAGAAGCTATGTCTAGATGTTACTTGGGTCATCCATGATGAGGCTGGATGTTCACCTGTTGGGGAGGCTAGAGAAGGATTCCTCTTCAGGAATGAGTTGGACTAGATGCCCCTTGAGGTCCCTTCAAGCACTAAAATTCTGAGATTCTCTGATTCTCTGAACTGAAGGGGGTGGTGGAGGGGCGGGGGGAGGGAGCCTTCTGTCACACTGTGAGTGACAGGTTTCTCCCTCTCTGATCAGGTTGCCAAGATTCTTACCCTAGAATGCTCAGGACATGTGACCTTGGAGCTCACGTTTCAGCTGAACTGAAGCCAGGTGTCTCTATTCACCTTCACCTCCACTGAATTTAGCTTCAGTATCACCTCAAATCGAATTGAGAGTCAGCATGTCCTAGATTTAAAATCAGGAATACTTGGATTCAAATTTTGCTTTAGACACTTAATAAAGGTCTGATCCTCAGCAAATCACATAAAAGCCAAGTCAAGCATTTTATCAAGTACCTACTATGTGCCAGGCACTATGCTAAGCCTAGCCCTCTGCCTCAGTTTCCCCATCTGTAAACATGGGATTCATAACACTTATCCCAGTAGAGTTATTGTGAAGATCAGATGAGTTAATGAATGCAGAATGTTTTCCAGATCTTAAAGAACTATATAAAGGTGAGCTATTATTATTATCTTACTGGGGGATTGTAGAAACACTAATTAATGATGGCCCCTAGAATAATAGGATTCCAGAACTGGCAGAATTGTTAGGGAGGGAGGAAACAGTAATTTATTAAGTGCCTACTATGTGCCAGACATTGTGTTAAACACCATGTATATGTATATATGTGTATATATATATATATATATATGTAACATACACATACACACATAACACATATCATCTCTTGATCTTTAAACAATCCTGTTGGGGTAGGTGCTATTATTATAGCCATTTTGCAGTTGAGTTGAGGAAACCAAGGCAGGCAGTTGTTAAATTACTTGCCTAGGGTCACAGAGCTATCGAGTGTCTAAGGTCGTATTTGAATGAAGATTTTCCTGACTCCAGGGAATCTATTTACTGCATCACCTCTTAGGCACTAAAATGTTAGAATGTAGGATGCCAGAGCTGGAATGCACTTATAGACAAACCCTCCCTTTGTCTTTACATATGGAGAAAGCTGAGGTACCTCTGGGAAGGGACTTGGGAGGTGGTACACAATAGCTAATTACCAGAGAAACAGCTACTATTGGAGCCAGAACCTGGTCTCTTAATTTTCAATCCAGGGAATTTTCCACTCAGTGGAACTTTGATGGAGAGAGAGGAGATGGTGAGGCATTGACTAGCCTTAGCAAGGCGGGGCTTTTCCCCATCAGAACCTCTCCCCACCTCACTAAGCATCTCCCAATCTGTAGAGAGTCATAGCTTGGGATCAATTAGGACAAAACGAAATTGGGGGTCTTAGTGGGTTGAAAGGGCACTGGAAACCTACAGTTTGAAGAGGCAGCTAAATCATCTAATGCAAATAGAGGCTGCACTGAAAGAGGTAGGATATTCAGAATAAGAGAGGGAATGGGAGATGGCCCCTCTAGCCTCTTTCCCGGTCAGATCCCATCTGGTCCAATTCTGGGCACCAAGAAAAAGGCACCAAGGAAAGACCTTGGCAAGCAGGAGAATATCCAGAGGCGGTGACCTGAATGGGGAGAGGGACTAGAAGCCATATCATCAGTGGACTAAGTAGGATGAACTGGAAGATGTTCAGCCAGTAGGAGAGTTGAGGGGGGCCAGGCTGATATTTGGAGAGAATAAGCCCTGTCTTCAAGCACCTGATGATGTGGAACAGGGGCTAACATAAGCAGGTTTGGCCCCAGAATTTAGAACTAGGAGCCCGAGGGAGAAGTTGCAGACTTCTGGACCATCCCCAAGTGAAATAGCCTGCCTTAGAAGGTAGTGAGTTCTTTACCACTTGAAGTATTCAAGCATCTTCAGGAAGGCTGATGGAGGGAATTGGTGCCTACTTCTTGAAGTGATGAGGGGATGGATATACCAGCCTCTCTTTTGGCTCTGAGGTTTTGCCTGACTGATGGAGGAAGGTGTCTTGGGCTGTGTAACTCCGAGGCCTCTGGGCTCCTACTGGGTGGAGGAGTCGGGGGTGGAGTAGAAGGAAAAGGCTGTTCAGGAAACTGTTATCTCCTTCAGAGGCACCAGAGTGATCATTTGAGCTTTTTGAGTTTTTCTTCTTTTTTAAAAAATGCACTAAATTTCTAGGCAGCATCAGTGTTAAGAAAAGATATAGGAGAAAAGAAAAAAAAAGAAAGATAATTCTCCTCCCTGACTGCTGCTGCAGTGAGCCTGCTTTGGAATATATTTAGACCAGGGATCTGCCCGGGGTCCTTTCCCCCATAATACTGACTCTCAGGCCCCCTACTCCTTAGGCATCCGGCTTTCCCCATAAAGAGGTGGAGGTGCGGTTATCTTTTCTCTGAAAGAGCTTATTAACACTAAATAGAAAAAAGAGAATGACTCTGGAGTGGAGCTGAGTGGGCGGGCTTCATCTTCCTGCTCCATGGAATCACAACAGGACTGCCTTACCTTTAGGCAGAGTGGGTAGCTGCTTACATGCGTAGGATTTCAGGATGGATTTGAAGTCCTGAGTGCTACAGAGGATGGAACACTGGACTAGGAGTTGGGAAATTTGAGTTCTAATTCTGCCTCTGGCACTGATTCTCTGTGTGACCTTGGGCAAGCAGCTTCCTGTGACTTACTTGGACTTTGGCTTTCCCATCTGTAAAATGGGCATAATCATCCCCGCCCTCCACTTGGAAACATCTGCAAAACTGTGAAGAATAGCAACAAATAATGTCATTGTTATTATCATGACTATTTCAGGTTCTTTCAGTGAGCGGCAGAGCTTATGAACCCCATATAGGGGAAAAAATGCCTCTAACAAATACTGTTCAGTCATTCCTATATGGGGGCCCAGAGCCTCCCCCTGGGAGGAGCCTTGTCCAAAGGAGTCTCTCTCTCACTTCCACACTATCCTGATTCCTCTGAGACTTTCTCCACCACCCTCTCCGAGACCCCCTCCCCCATCCTCCCAATGGGAGAGGAGGCTGCCAAGGGGAGGAGGTTGAGGGGAGGGGACCTCTCTCAGGACGTGCCTCTAGGGGGCAATAGCATCTTTTCTAGCAGAAAGCATAATCCATTGGAAGCTTCTTTCCCTATGACAGAGGCTGAAGTTTCCCTTTTAGAAAGAGATGGGGATGACCTGTTTTTATTTTTTACTTTTTAAAGAAATCCTCCTGGGGGTGGCGAGGAGCAGACAAGGCTTTTTTAAGGCTCCCTTCATCCCCTCCTAGAAAGCTTTTATATATAAATTCCTCTTTTCTATTTGCTTAATGAAAAATTCATTCATTCATTTGTTCATTCAATGATCACTAGTCTTTATGTAGCACTTTGAGGTTTTCAAAAGGCTTTTTACGTATCTGTTAACTCATTTGATCTTTACACATCTAGGAGTAGATGCTATTATTATACACATTTTAAAGAGGAGGAAACTGAGTCCCAGAGGAATTAAATGACACAGCTAGTCAGTTTCTGAGACAGGATTCAAACCCAGGTCTTGCTGATTCCAAGTCCCAAGTTCTATCCATTGCACCACCTAGCTGCCTCAACAAAGATTTATTGGATCCGATCATGTCACAAAGATCAATAAAACACAGTCCCTGTCCTCGAGGGATATACAGAGAGTCTCATAATTTCAGAACTGGTAGGGAACTCACAGGCTGTCTTTGTCTTATCTATCTGGTACATGTAGGAACCTCATGTAACAACATACCCCTCCCTGAAAGTGACCATGCAGCTTTTGCTTAAATAACGTCAGAGATAGGGAACTTACTACCTTTTGAGGCAGCCCAGGTTGTCTTAATGAATGATTTCAAACTCACTATGATGGCTTGCGGATTGATACTTGCTCTTCATCCTCCTCACACTTCTTTAGTTCCCCCAAATTCTATCCTTGTCACACTCCTTTTCTTCTTTTGTGGTCTGTCTTGGTGATTTCATTCACTCCCATGGCTTCAACGACCGTATATAATGGAAGATTCCTAAATCAATTTTCAAGTCCTAAACCCTAGTGATCTCTCTCTCTCTCTCTCTCTCTCTCTCTCTCTCTCTCTCTCTCTCTCTCTCTGTCTCCCTCTGTCTTTCTGTCTCTGTCTCTTTCTCTGTCTCTGTCTTTTTCCCTCTCTGTCTCTCTTTCTCTCTCTCTGTGTCTGTCTCTCTCTGTGTTTCTGTCTCTCCTTCCCCGCTTTGGCAGTTGGGCGAAATCTAGGGATCCCTTCTCAGAATAATGTTTTAAAATGCATAATATAAAATATATAGGATAATGAAGGAAATTCATGATATGAAAATATTTTTATTAAAATAGTCTTTTTTTTAGGGGGGAGGGCAGGGCAATTGGGGTTAAGTGACTTGCCCAAGGTCACATGACTAGTTAAGTGTTAAGTGTCTGAGGCCAGATTTGAACTCAGGTCCTCCTGACTCCAGGGCTGGTGCTATATTCATTGTACCACCTAGCCACCCCATATTAAAATAGTTTTTAGAAAGTTTATGGACCCCAACCCAATAACCGCTCTTCCAGTTCAATATCTCCTATTGACTACTCAATTTTTCCATTTGGATAGCCTTACTAGCATTTCAGCCATACATCTAAAACTAAATTCATCACTTTTCTTTCTAAACTAGTCTATGCCCTTTATTATTTTTTTTGGGGGGGTCAACATTCTCCCAGGCACTCATACCTCTTCTCCCTCTTTCCTCCATCATCTTTAGATATTCCTTCCCCCTCATTCCCCCAGTACACATTCCTCTTCCCCTCCAATTCAATATGTTACCAAGTCTTATGTATTCCATTAGGACAAAAGGATAATTATATAGGATGGCTCAATATGAAGAAAACTTCATCATGAACTGTCCCCCCAAATATTTCCTCAGCCCTTTTTATGGTGTCAAAAATTCCAGCATTAGGAATTTATTTCTTTGTTATTAAAAATGTTCTCTGCTAGAATAGCACTTCCAGATCTCAAATTATATTATAAAATAGTTATCATAAAAATGATCTGATATTGGTTGAAAATAGAAAAGTTGATCAGTAGAACAGACTAGATAAAGCAAAATCAGAAACAATTGAACTAAATATCCTAGTCTTTGATAAAACAGGAGAACATAAATTACTTAGGTAAGAACTCCCTATTTGTCAAACATTGCTGGGAATACTGGATAGCAGTTTGGCAGAAATTAAGTTTAAGCCAACATAAGATTGCAAACAGCTCAAAAATGGATATGTGACCAGAATATTAAAGGTTGAACCATAAAAAAATTAGATGAGAGCCAAATCAGGTATCTTTCACAACTCTGGCTCAGGGATGAGATGTGATGACAAGAGATATAATAGATAATTTGGTTTCCATGATATGGAAAAGCTTCCGCACAAACAAAATTTACTCAGCTAGAATAATAAGGGACGCAGTTGATTGGGAAAAAGATCTTTGCATCAAATATCTCTGATAGGGGTTTGTTATCCAAAACACATGGGAAGTTAATGCCAGCATATGGGACCAGTCATTCTGGAAAGCAATTTGAAACAACCATCTTAAAGCAACTGAAATGCTTATACTCTAACCAAGTGATGCCACTACAAGCTCTATACCCCAAATATGGTAAAGGAAGAGCAAAAGGACCCAGAGGACCAGAACTGTTTCTAGTAGCTCTTTTTGTTATAGGAAATAACTGGAAACTAAGGGAATCCCATAAATTGGGGAACATCTGAAAAAAATTATGGCATATGAATTTAATTGAGTATTATTATGTATGATATTATTAAAAAGAAACTTGAAAAGGAAGACTTATATGAACTGATGCAGAGTGAAGAAAGCAGAACCAGATGAATAATTTGTATTATAACAACAACCCTATAAAGGAAAAAACAACTTTGAAAGACTTAGGAACTCTGATCAACAGTGACCAATCATGTTTCCAGAGGGCCAATGGTGAAACATATAACCAATCTCCTAAAAGAGAGGTGATTTACTACAATGAGATATATATTTTCAGATGTGGCCAACATGGGAATTTATTTTATGTGTTTATTTATATTTATTGAAAGGATTTTTTTTTCTATTTCTTTATGGGGGGAAGGGAAGAGGAGTTGGTAATAAGAGGGCAGATAAGGCTAGGATCCCTTCCACGCTCCAAAAGAGGAAAAAAAAAACCCCAAAGAATCACTCTGCAGAATTTCTTTAGGAACAAACTGAAGAGAGCAGATCCCTGATCCAACAGGGGAAAAAAAACCCCAAAAGAATCACTCTGCAGAATTTCTTTAGGAACAAACTGAAGAGAACAGAAAAAAGAGGAAATCAATCCATCAATCAATCAACTAGCACTTATTAGCACCATCTATGTGCCAGGCCTTGTGCTAAATGCTGGGGATACAAAGAAATACTAAAAACAATTTCTAGCTTCAAGGAACTCAGACATTCTAATGGAGGAGACAACATGCAAAATGTACAAACAAGATATAGACAGGATAAATTGGAGATAATTTAACAGAGGGAAAGCACTAGCATTAAGATGATTGAACAAAAAATTTAACAGAGGGAAAGCACTAGCATTAAGATGATTGAACAAAAAAGTCCCTGACTTCAACGAGCTCATAGTCTAATGGGAAAAAGACAAGCAAGATAACTTTGAAAGTTAGATGTCGAATTTTTTTATATACATAAAAGGAAAAGCAAGCTGCATGTAATAGAAATTCAATTTCATGTATAATCCAATTTTTCTGTTCTACTTTTATATGGAAATATTCATTTTATTTGTTGCTAATTTCAGAGAAAAGAAAAAAGAGAAAAAATAAGGAAGTAGGGAAAAAAGCCTTCACAAATATGTAGGACCAAAATGCATTCCCTAGAAGATAACTAGTTAAAGGACATGAATAAACAGCTCTGGAAAGAAGAATTGTAAACTACTAACAAGCCATATGAAAGAATGCTCCAAATCCCTAATAAGAGAAATGCAAACCAAAACCACTTTGAGGTTACTGCCCAGGTCTAGCAAATTGGCAAAGATGAAACAAGATGGAAATGGTCAATATTGGAGGGCTTGTGGAGAGAGACATTTTAGTGATTTCTTGGTGGAGCTGTGAACTGTTGCAAACATTCTGGAAAGCAATTTGGAATTATGTTAGGAGGATGATTAAAATGTTCACACCCTTCAGTCTGTGGTTAAGAAATACCCCAAGAAGATCAATGATTAAAAGTCCCGAGTGTACCAAAATGTTTGTGTGTATGTGTATGCGTATTTGTGTGTGTGTATGTGTATGTGAATGTATATGTGTATGTAGTGCCACACTTAGATTTCTAGAACCTATTTATCTATTGACCCACTTCCCAAGAACCCCTGACCTTAGCTGTCCTTTGACCAGCCAGAATTAGTCATGTGATATTATACCAATGTAAACTTTTAAAAAAACTTAAAATAGAAAGCAAAACATATAACAAGAAATAAGAATCAAGTTCATCACCAATTTCCCAAACTATAACCTCCCCAAATTCAAAGGAATGTAGTTCGTGAGTCCTCTGTGTTCCAGAGGACTTAAGCTTATTAGTCTAATACTGTTATCTTTTGGTCATTTCAGTTATGCCCAACTCTTCACGACCCCATTTGGTGTTTTCTTGGCAAAGATACTTAAGTGGTTTCTCATTTCCTTCGCCAGCTCATTTTTCAGATGGGTAAACTGAGGCAAACAGGGTTAAATGACTTGCCCAGGGTCACACAGCTAGTAAGTGTCTGAGGCCAGATAGGTACTCAGATCTTCTTGACTCCAGGATCATCGCTCCATCCACTGTAATCATCAAACAGGAAAAATAGACTTTTCAGTCCCTTCTCTCTGTTCTCCCCCAGCTCCTCTATTAGTAATCTAAGGGAGAATAAAGGATGTGACTTTTCTAGCAATTGCACTCAGTAGCCTTTGGGTCTGAAAGATGCTATATCTTAGTACCAGCTCTACAAAGTCTTATAAATGGAGCTTCCTAGTACAGAAGAAAGGAGTTAATTAGTTGCATCTTCAAGGCAGCCTCTAATCCAATCCCATTAAATAAATATTTATGAAATGCCTACTATGTGGAGGGTGCTTTGCTAGGAACAAAATAAGAAACAGTTCTTGCCCCCAAGGAGATAACATTCTTCAAAAAACTACCTTACTTTTACAGTCAGCGTGTTGGAATAATGGAATGAGTACTAGACTTAGAGTCATAGGGAAATGAGTTCAAATTCTGCTTCCGACATTTACTACTTATAGGACTCTGGACAAGACCCCCCACCCCCCAGTTCCTCAGTGCCTGAATTTGCTCATCTGTCAAATAAGGATAAAAACAGCATCAATCATATAGACTCCTTGTTGAGGGTCCAATGAAATAACATGTGCAAAGTGCTTCACAAATTATATGTGCTATGTCAACACTAGTCATCATTATGACATCTTTGGTTTTTACCCCATCGTCATTTCTGAATCCCTCACTTTTGTTCTACCAGTGAGCCATCCCTTGTAGCAAATGGAAAAGAGGGGAAAAATCAACAATACATAATGCCTTACAATATATACAATATTACATACCTGTAGTCTTCCATCTCTGAAAAGATGGAATGGAGGTGGAGTTTATATTTCACTAGAGCAACCAGTAAATGTTTAATGAGTGAGTTTCTTTTTTTTTTTTTTTTTTTGCCTTTTTGGAGGGCAATTGGGGTTAAGTAACTTGCCCAAGGTCACATGGCTAGGTTTTTGTTTGTGCGTTAAGTGTCTGAGGCCGGATCCGAACTCAGGTCCTTCTGACTCCAGAGCTGACGCTCTACTCACTGCGCCACCTAGCCTCCCCAATAAGTGAGTTTCTGAAAAAGGAATGTACAATCGGCATACTTTTAGGCTTAATCTTCATCATTAACATTTTTCTCCATCACTTCTTTGGCTCTAGACCGTCAACAAATTTGTAGCATGGGCTGATTCTGGGCTACAGCACACCTCTACACTTAGGGGAATGCTCTCTCTAGATATTTATCTATATCTGTATCTCTCTCTATATACATACATGTATACACACATATAATTATTTTGTTGTTCAGTCATGTCTGACTCTTCATGAACCCATTGGAGTTGTCCATGGTTTTCTTGGCAAAGATTACTAGAGTCATTTGCTATTTCCTTCTCCAGTGTGTCCCCATTTTACAGATGAGGAAACTGAGGCAAACAGGCATTAAGTGACTTGTCCAGAGTCACATAGCTAGTAAGTGTCTGAGGGTAGATTTGAACTTAGGTCTTCCTGACTCCAGGCCCAGGGCTCTACCCATTGCACCACCTAGCTGCCTCATGTATAATATACATGTGATGTTTGTTTTTTGTCCTTTGTTCTGGAAGAGGACCAATGACATCATGAAGGTGATGGTAACTTGAGAGGGTAATTTGTTAATTTAACTTGAATACTGCTATTGAGAGAGATCAGAAGAGGCTTTCTGAAGGAGATAGTATGCAAGCTGTTTTGAATGAAGTTAGGAATTTTAAGAGGTGGAGGTGAGGAGGGCATGACTGCCTGGCTTGGAGCACAGCCTAGACAAACCATGGGACAATTCAATGGAAAAGAAGAGTGTAGCAAGCAGGGTCATGTCTAATAAACTTGGACAGTTAAGCTCAATGTTGGGAAGGGCTTTAAATGCCGCACTGGGGGTTTACAATCCTAGAGGCAATAGGGAACCCTGGAAGGCTCTTTAGCAGAGAGATGGCAGGGACAGATTTGGACTTTAGGACGATTGTTATTGTGTGGAAGATGGAAGGGAGAGGGGAGAATAGAGAAGTTGGGAGTGTGCGTGTTTTCCTCCCCTATTTTCCTGCTTTGTATCCTGACACTTTTGTGAGAGTTTGTACCCAATCTCCTAGTAGGTATACTATAAATACCACCATATATCAACCACATTCCACAAGGGGTATATACTCCTCTATCTGTGGGGTGTGTGTGTGTGTGTGTGTGTGTGTGTGTGTGTGTGTGTGTGTGAGAGAGAGAGAGAGAGAGAGAGAGAGGGAGGGAGGGAGAGAGAGAAAGAGAAAGAGAGATGACAAAAGAAGAAAAAAGAGGAAAGAAGAAGGAAAGAGAGGGAGAGAGAGAGAGAGAGAGAGAGAGAGAGAGAGAGAGAGATGACAAAAGAAGAAAAAAGAGGAGAGAAGAAGGATAGAGGAGACAGAAAGAGGTAGACAGAGAGAAGAGAGAAGAGAAGAGAGGATGAAAAGAGAGAAAATAGAAAAAGAGGAGAGAAAGAAGGGGATAAGAATAAAGAAGAGGAAAGAGGAGAAAAAGAGGGAGAGAGAAAGAAGGAGAGGAGAAAAGATATGAGAGAGGAGGAAGAGAAAAAGAAGAGAGGAAAGAGGAGAGAGAGAGAGAGAGAGAGAGAGAGAGAGAGAGAGAGAGAGAGAGAGAGAGAGATGCTACACAGGCTAGTGAATGTGTTAGTTTTAGTATGATTGTAAGTGAAGGTGTGAGAGTATGACTCACCCCAAATACTACCAAGGCTTTCCATAAATATGAGGATAAAGCTGGTGTATGTGCCCTTCCTTATGTTCCTGCCCCCTCCATCTTGCCTTCTCTTTCCACTTGGGCCCAAGTAGTTCTCAACAGGTTATTAAAAACATGGCCTTTGGCAGGAGCTGAAGTAGAGGCTTACACAGGGAGAAATTGGCTTGGAAATATACCAGGCACAAGATCACTGCCTCAGTGACCAGGCAAGAGCTTGGGAGGGCCCAGGAGAAGAAGAGGCTGACTCTTTTCTTAGCCTGTGAACTGTGGTGAAGCCAAGTCCCACCTCTCGGGAGGGGCTGGCCAGAGGCCCATGGGCAGGAGGGAGGGAAGGAAGGAAGGAGGCTGAGCAGCTCGGCCAGGGCCTGGGTAGCACTTGGCTGCCCATGGAGCATGTTTTCTGTTCAGACACAGTAGTAATTTGGCCAATTTCTGAGTCCATTAGCGTGAGTAGTATTGAGTTGTTGGCACTACAAGAAGACAGCCTAGGGCCCCACAAAATGCCACTTATATTCCTTCCTCTCACCCTTAAGAAGTAAAGGGAAAGGTACTGGATTGAGTGTCATAGAATCTGGATTCGAATTCTGACTGTCCTGCTTATCTCTGTCATCTTGGGAAAGTGATTTAATCAACCATCCAGAGCTGGCTATAGGTCAGACAATGTTCTGGCTGCTGGGGAAATAGCCTTTCTTAAATTAAGGTGTTGGAGCAAGTGATTGCTAAGATTCTTACCAGTTCTAAATCCTCTGACCTGATAGAATGCAAGCTCTTCTCATTTTTTGTTTTATTCTCCCCCCCCCCCGCATTGTGCCCAGAACAGTGCCTGGCATAAAGTAGGCACTTAATGAATGTTTTTTGGTTGACTGATTGATCCTAGGACTCAGAGGCTATTGGGATTTATAATTACTCAAGGGTCTTCTAGTCTCACTGGGCATTTCTAAGGTGCCCACCCCTCCACTGTTCTGAGGCTTCCCTAAAAGAACTGTAGCTCTGTAGTTTGTGCTCAGTTCCTCTTCTACTCTGCCCTAGCTGGCCCCACCCCATCATCACATGAGGGTCCTTAAGAGGAGAGTGAGGTCCAAGACTAGGGAGCTTAGTCAGAGCTGGAAGGAGCTTTAGAGGTCATAAAGACCATCCCCCCCATTTAACAGATGAGGAAACTGAGGCTCAGAGAGTTTTAGTAACTTACTCAAGATAGTATGGCTAGGCAGCTGGGTGGTAGAGTGGTTAGACTGCCCAGCCTAGAGTCAGGAAGACTTGAGTTAAAATCCAGCCTTAGATACTTATGAAACTGTGACCCAGGGCAAGTTACTTAACTTCTGCCTCATTTTCTTCAACTGAAAAATAGGGATAATAACAGCATTTACTGCAAAGGGGCTGTTGTAAGGATTAGATGATAAAGTGCTTAGCATACCGCCTGGTGTGTAGTAAACGCTGTATAAATGCTTATTCCTCCCTTTCCCTGGTAGATATCCGAGGCGGGATTGAAACCCACGTCTACCTGGCTAGCAGCACTCCATCTGCTACCAATAATTTTTTTCTTCATCTTAAAAAAACACAATAGCTCTATTGAAAAAGCTCATGAAGGAAGCCCATCCAGCCCTGCTGCTGTACATTTTGGGGTCCCTGGGACACATTCTCCCCTTCCTTCCTACTTTGGGAGAAAGGATTCTTCAGTTGGAAGCTCCATTTATCTATTTCCAGCCTAGAGTGACCAGAGAAACTGCCGCTCTGTTATGGTCTGGCCACCTGGATGGGTGGTCCATCTGTGTTGAAGGGATACTGCCCTAGAATCGGAGGGGAGGGAGATGCTGAGCCTTCTGACATTTTGCCTGTTCAGTGACTGAGCTCTTGGAGACAGACCCAGCTGGCTTCTGGGAAAGCGTATGCCCCTGGGGGAAGGCAGCTTAGACAGTTTGCAATAGGCAGACCTTAAGAAGTCTTTTCTGATTTAGCCTCATAGGCTTTAAAGGCATGCACCTAGAATTAAGGGAAGGACCTTAGAAAATCACCTAGTCCAATCCTCTCTTTCCATAAATGGTGAAACTGAGGAGGGAGATGAAATGTCTTATCTATGATCACACATGTTGCAAATATTGAAGATATATATATGTGTGTATGTACATATATACACATCTGTACATATGTATGTGCTCACAGACTTGTGCACTCATGTATATGCATATGTGCATGTATACATGTGTGTTTATACACACATGCATACATATACATGAACATATATACACATATAAAATTTAGTATACAGGCCTTCCAACTTCAAATTCCCATAATACCTCTACCTGAGTAAATGGTTGGCTGGTTATCCGTTCTCATAGAGGACCAAAATGACATCATTATGTTAGAGTCAAGTTTCAAGTCTTCTGACTATGATTGATCAGACCAATACAAGCTGGGAACATTCTACCACAGGCCTGGCACGAATAGTTCCTGTAAACACTTGGGGTGGGTTCTCTAAATTAGTGCATATCGAGTTTCTTTGGAGCTGCTTCAGTTTTGTTTTGCCCACAGAACACAGCACCTTCTCCGATGTGGGCATGCCAGGCTGGGCAGTCCTGTGCTAGTGTTTCCCATGTCGCACAATCAATTCCAAAGTCCTTAAGAGAGACCTTGAGAGTGTCTTTGTATTGCTTCTTCCAACCACCACGGGAACACCTGCCCTGTGTGAGTTCTCCACAAAACAGTCTTTTAGGCAAGGGTATGTTTGGCATTTGAACACGGTGGCCAGCCCATCAAAGTGGGGCTCTCTGCAGTAGAGTTTGAATGCTTGGCAGTTTAGTTTGAGAAAGGACCTCAGGATCTGGTACCAGGATAAGATGCCTGAGTAAATGATAAGCCTGGATTCTTTTCTTGACACTCAGTTTCCCTGGAAATCACTCAGGGTCACATCCCATGGCTGATTAGGTGTGGAAGCTTTGCCTTGCTCTGTTTCTGACCTGGACTGATTTCCCCCTCAGGAGGCACCCTGATGCTCCTTGCTCTCCAGGGCTCCCCATGTTGGCACTGAATTTAGTTTGGGCACCAGATTGGCGTTAGCCCTTCTCCTTCTTAGAACCATGGAGTTCAGGTGATCCTTGTGCCCTGGGTTCCCCAGCAGCCAGGATTGAGGGAGTGCACTATTTATCTAACTATTTATCTAACTATTTATCTAAGCAATATTCTTAAGGAAACAGTTTTAGTCCTTTCAAAAACCTAATCTATCTCCAATCAACTGGTAGCCAAGTGTTTGTCATTAGCATATTGATTGTTGGTGTGCAAATGGGGTTGTCAAAAGTGCTTGAAAACAGATTATCATAAAATTGTGGGATGGTAGAGCTTGAAAGGATTTCAGAAATCATCTAACCCACTCATTTTATAGACAAGAAAAATGAAATCCAGAGAAGTGACTTACCCAAGGTCACATGGTGAGTTGAAACCCAGGGTCTTGATTATTAGTCCACTTTTCCACAATGTCTCTCACTTGTAGAAAAAAAAAAGTGTTTATCTGAGAAGTGATTGGGAAAGGCTGAGTCCCTTGCAGGTTCAAGATCTATGACTCATAACATTTCTTAGGGAACCAAGGAAATGAGTTGAGTTAGGACTGAGAGGAAAGGGATGTGTGCATTTTGAGAGACAGGCCGAATGACAGAAATCAATTCAATAAAGAAAAGTTTTCTTACTTATCTCAGAGACCACCTAATCCAAGCTGTAACCAAACAAAATCTCTATAATGCCCCCCCACAAGTGGTAGTCAGCCTTTGATTGTGTTTAGGAACTTGTGTTTGAAGACAATCTGTTTCATCATTTGGTCATTTTTCAATTGTGTCCAATTCTTTGTGAACACATTTGGGGTTTTCCTGGCTAAGATACTGGAGTGCTTTGCTATTTTCTTCCCCAGCTCATTTTACAGATAAGGAAACTGAGGCAAGCAGGGTTAAGTGACTTGCCCAAAGTCACACAGCTAGTAAGTATTTGAGACCAGAACTGAACTTGGGAACTGACTCCAGGCTAGACACTCTATCCTCTTCATCTTCCAGCTGCCCCTCCATCTCACTTTTGGCTAACTCTGATTGTTAGAAAGTTTTTTCTTTTGTTGTTGTTCAGCCATTTCAGTTGTTTCTGATTCTTTATGACCCCATTTGGGGTTTTCTTTGGAAAGGTTTTGGAGCAGTCTGCCATTTCCTTGTCCAGATCATTTTACAGGTGAGGAAACCAAGACAAACAGGGTGAAGTGACTTACTTTCCCAGGGTCACACAACTAGTCAATATCTGAGGCTGGATTTGAACTCAGGTCTTCCTGATGTCAGGTCCTGTGTTCTATCTACTGTGCCACCTAGCTGCCCCTATATCTATTTATATTTGCCTTATATTAGAAATTAAAATTAATACAATTTTAAAGTATTAATTCACTTAAAATCACAATAATAAACTCATTGCATGTTACTATAAATAACATTTTAATGACAAATAGCTGTTTTTCAAAACAAAAAATGAGAAGAAAGTATTATTTTACATATTTTTGCAAATCTCTTGAATGTCTCTCTTTTTCTTTTTCTTTTTTTGGAGGGGGAAGTTAGGGCAATTGGAATTAAATTGACTTGCCCAAGATCACACAGTAAGTGTTAAGTGTCTGAGGTCACATTTGAACTCAGGTCCTCCTGACTCCAGGGCTAGTGCTCTAATCATTCCACCACTTAGATGCCCCTTGAATGCCTGTCTTAATGGAAAACAGCTGGATTCTCCTCTCTGCTTCTGTACTCGATATGTTGTATGTTGTTTTGGTTGAAGTATCTAAAGAAAACCTGGCCTCACCCACGTATGTAGATGGAAAAGAGAGGAGTATTTTAATGGCAAATAATGTGTTTAACAGACAAATACTGTATTATGAAAGTAGTTTTTACATCTTGGACTCAGAACTCATCTCAGGACCCCATAAAGGGTCTCAGAGACCCTTAGGGGTCCTTAGACCACACTTTGAGTCCCATTAGATTAAACATTGCTAGTTAAGTCAATCAGTACTATGGCACAATCTCAAAGCCCTTCTGAATGCTCTTCAATATATCATTGTAGTTCCTAAAGTATGGGGCCCAGAAGTGAACATTGTGCTCAGTTTTAGACATGCCAAGTCCAGAGCAAAGTATAGGGGGGATGTTTCACCTTTTGATTCCTAGGTCCTATACTCCTCAATGTGGCCTAAAATCAAATTAGCTTTTTTTCTGGACCATTTAATCACAGAGTTGTTGAGGGTGGCTAGGTGGTGCTGTAGATAGAGTGCCAGGAAGACTCATCTTCCTGAGTTCAAATCCAGCCTCAGACACTTACTAGCTGTGTGATCCTGGGCAAGTCACTTGTCACTTTCCTCATCTATAAAATGGGCAAGAGAAGTAAATGGCAAACCACTCTAGGATCTTTGCCAAGAAAATCTCAAATGGGGTCACAAAGAGGTGGCTATAACTGAAAGATTACTGAACAACAAAATCATACCATTGACTTATATTGTTCTTCTAGCTCTATAAAGCCTCAGTTGTTTTCAGATGAAACACACTGTCTAGCTATGTATACTCTGAAATGGAGCCAAATATGAAATAGGGCCAAACCTCAGATTATAGAATAACCTTGTTTTTTCTTGAAGAATGCATGCTTTCCCAACCCTAACCACAATGTCATGTTGACCTATAAGATTCGGGAACTGAGTCAACTGCCTCAACTGCTATCCACGCTTCACCTGTTTGCTCTCACCCCTCCCCTAGAGCCCATGAAGTTGGCATCAAGCCTCTATCTCCAAGACTCAACTAAGTCTGCTAGCCAATCATTTCCCGACAACTCCTTGTCTCTAAGAGTTAGCTGAGTCTCACTAAGCCAATCAGTGAGCTCAATATTTCCTACTTTCCCCTCATAATTGTATAAAAAAGCACCCGAGGAGACACTCGGGGTCCTCCATCTAAAATGTATGGTGGGACCCGGGTTCGAACTCGTAATAAATTTTTTTCTTTTTCTTGCCTCAGTGGTCTCGGTTTGTCTATTATTCCACCCCACGTTTCATATGGAGGCCCCAGCGAGATCCTCGACGCCTTGGAATTTGGACCCTAGGCTCTGCTCGGCGCCGGTAAGTCAGGCCTGACCCAAAATAATGTTTCTTTTTTTGTTAATTCTGGTCTATTTTTTTTTTTGCTAGCAGTTTCGGGAGTCTCATGAGCTTGGTTGGTTCGGGAAGGGCGGGACGCTGCCAGTAACTTCCCGAACCCTGGCCGAGGGAGGTGACGACCCCCGAGGCCCTGGGGGTTGATCAGATTGTGGGTTAGAGTCCCACCTGATTAACCAACGTTGATCAAATTGTGGGTTAGAGTCCCACCTGATCAACGCTAGAATTGTTAATCAAATTGTGGGTTAGAGTCCCACTTGATTAACAGGGGTTAATCAAATTGTGGGTTAGAGTCCCACTTGATTAACTGACGTTGATCGGATTGTGGGTTAGAGTCCCACCTGATCAACGCTAGAATTGTTAATCAAATTGTGGGTTAGAGTCCCACTTGATTAACTGACGTTGATCGGATTGTGGGTTAGAGTCCCACCTGATCAACGCTAGGGTTGTTAATCAAATTGTGGGTTAGAGTCCCACTTGATTAACATTAGGTAAAGCAAATATGATTTGTACCTGGCCTCCATTAGCATCTATCTGGAAGCCAAGCAAACATGATTTGTGCCTGGGGATTTCTAACAATCCTCTGTGAGCTTTTGTAACGTCCCTGTCAGTTTCTCTCTCTGTTCTGTTTTTTTTTTGTGTGTGTGTGTCTGTGTGAATGAGTGAGTGTGTAATCTAACATCATGGAAGGTTTAAACTGCAGCTGGACTGCCGGACCTTCCTTTGGAAGGCTTTTAGCTCTCTCTCCCTCCTCCCTTCACTGATGCTGAATGCAGGCTGGAGAAGAAGAGAAAAGAGAGGTAGGTTTTATAAAGCAAGAAAGTTTAGAGACGGTATTTGGTGTTGAGAAGTGTGAACAGAAGTTTTAAGATCTTTAAAAGTTTGAAAATCTCCTCCTCTTCAATCCACTCTGGCCAAGTGGAGTGAGGAGAAGGCGATAAGAAATAATGAGGGAATCTTCTCCCCTCAAATCAAAGAGGCAGGCAGATGAAAATTTAACTATTTCCTGCCTCACCTAAAAGAGGAAAAATCTGTGTATTAGAATAAAACTGTAAGTCAATTGAATTCATGTGAGAAGTAAAAAAGTGTCACTCCTAATTTGATGCTAAAGATAAGTCAGAATTCATTTTACTATTTGGCATTTAGGCAAACTGGAATATTTTCTAAGATTTGATAAGAAAAAGGGAATTTTCTTTTGGGATCTCTAGTAGTGAGAAAGGGGGAAGGCGCCCCCCACCAATATCACTTGCTGGAAAGAATATAGGGAATTTGAGTTAAGCTCCCCGACTTGAAAAAAAAAGGGGGAAGCTGCAACACCCCAGCCTCTGTACTTGGTAAGCCCAATTTTTCTATCAGTAATTTTTGTATGTGATGAATTGGAAATGCAATTAATGTCATAATGTCATTGTGTTATTATGGTATCTCTAAATTGTAAAATCCTCTTATACTGTAAAAGTTTGAGTGACCATTGTGAGCCAGAAATGTTAGATAAAGCAATTTTAATTCTGAATTTTGTTGAAACTAAAAGATGGAGAAAAGTTTTGTAAAACAGCTATGGTATTTTATCAGTTTTGCTAATTTTGTCTTCTGTTTATTTTATGTGAATTGTATTTTTTATGTTATAAGATTTGACAATTTAAAGCTGTTATATTTGGGATACAAATAGGTAGTAATAATGCTGCTGATATTTATTGTGATAGCTGGTTATTCATTTAACTTTTTGGCTATTCTAGAAATATGCAGTGACAAAGTTATAGTTTCCACATTACTAATGATGAAGTGAATGTACACAGGGAATTGGAAAGGCATTTTGTAGAATTCTTATTGAGCAAATGAGAAACTTGGGGAAAAAAGGAAAAAAATATAGAGATGTGGTTTTCAAGCTTGCTTCATCTAAGGATGTATTTATGATAATTTGAAGGTTTATGGATCACCACATTCACCATCTATGTGAGATTCCAGAATGTAATTAATTTTTAGTGATAAGCTGATCAGGTGTGTGGCAAGAAGAAAATTTTAGTTCTGTGTAACTTCAAAAACTTGATTTTTAAGGTCACCAGATTGGTAATTCTTTGTTTTTATTTCAAAGTTCAAATTTAAGAACATGATAATTGTTTATGACATTGTTACTGGTAAAAAGTTGCATTATCTATGCTGTATAAGAAGCAGTTTTTTTAAAGTCTCAAGAGTATTGTAATTTGGGAAATCATAAGCTTCCAAGTCTGTCTTTGTTTAAAATGAAGTTTCAGTTAAGATTGTTTAAAACTTGTAAGATTGTTAATTAAGTTATTTTGGCTACTGTTTCAATGTTAAAATCTAAAATTGTAATTGATTACTGTATGTAGAAAGGAGGAGATTGGATGAAAACTTTATTCAGACTAGTTCTGCCCATTCAGAACAGTCCTCCTGCTTGTATGAGAATTGGCTAAGCGGGGGGGCATCATTATTAGCCCTTCTCCCAGTCTCTCCTCCTTAGAATTCATATAAATTTTCCTTATGTTGTAAAACTGCCAAATCCCCTAGAAACTATCTCTAATAGGCAAGGTCATTCAGCCTGGGAAAGGAACTTGTTTAAGTGTAGTTTTAAATGAACCTAACTTGCTAAGAAGTTGCAAAGATTAGAAGGATTTCTATCAATTGGCTTTTAGATTTCAGAAGGAAAGAGGGTAAATGGAATTCTTTACATTTGTGAGACCTGATAAATCATCATTGCTTAGTGCAGCTCCATGAAAATAATTAACGAGCTCTAAGCTGTGATCAGTGAAGCTTGTTGTGTGAGGTAAAAGGCACTTGGGACCATAACTAAATTTTATTTTGAGTTTGAATTTGGGTATAGTTGTCTGCATTAAATCAGTATCTCGGAGAAAATGCCACAAGCTACTCAGAGGGAATGTGATCCTGTACTGCTGATAGGTGGAAGTCTACATTTGGTAAAGGCCGAAGGGACAATCTTAGCCTCTGTCTGGGATGGGATCCCTCCTGGCTCAGTTTATTGATGGGATTCCTTTGAAAAGGAATGTTTCCCACCTATTCCTGAGTCTAGCTATAAGATGGAACAGATACTGCATGGTTGGATATCTGTGACTTTACCTGAATTTAAACAGAGTCAAGGATGTTTTATCCTGTCCTATTTGGAATGTCACATGTCCCTGTTTTTTTCCTTCTATAGCAAGTTTCCATGATCAGAGCATGTAGTCAGTAACAGATATGAGTTCTTTCGTGTAAGCTTACTGGAAAATCTAATATTATTTTTCATTTGGAATTGGAACATGTGCAGAAAGTATGCAAATTGCTCAAGGTCATTTTGAAAGTTTTCAACTAACTTTCTTCATAAAAGTTTAGTGATCAATTATAAATCTTGAAATTGTTAAGAGAAGGAAAAATACTTTTAGAAGAAATTTTCAAATCTCTAGTGTCATTTTAAGAGGCCTATTAAAACTTTCATTTGCAAGAGAAATTTATTGCTAAACTAATGTAATGAGTTGTGAAAACAGAAGAGATCTGGCTCTTTTGATCCGAATTTGTAGTTGTTTCATGCTCTAAGCAAAAGTTAACATTTGTAACTGAATGTATGTTAAGGATTCAATTTCTGAATTATCTCTTCCTTCCTGAATCTGTATTCACTGTTATATACTGTATACTGTATATATAATCTGTGTACCCAGCTTCCTATGAAACATAGATCTACCCAAATGATTTTGGGTCCCAACTGTTTTAAGGGGGAGATGATTAGGTCCTTGGATTCTCAGCTTTGACTTCCTTGAGCAGCCGGCATCTGAAATTTTCTCAGATCTCAGAACTCAAGGCTGAGAAAGTCCAGACCATTCCCTAACATATGGAAGATTACCACCTATTCTTCCTCTAATCTAGGAAGACCTAAAAGCTAAAATCACTAACTCTTCCCTTTATCAAGTTCCTTCAGGGTCTGCAGGTGATTCAGAAAAAAAAAAACTCCTTCCCTCAGCTCTTCTGATCCTGATCCCGATCCGGAGTTATGCCTCAGCTTACCTGTTTCAACCTGGGATTCTGTGCTGGTAAAAAGAAATGCATGGTCTGGAGCAGAGGTGGAAGGGACCACACGTCACGATCCCCACTACACCTACTGCTGTCAAAGTGGACTCTATTCCCACATGACAACATTACACCAGAGTGAAGCCTGCTGTTTCTATGCCAATTGCTCTGGGGTCGTTAGGGATGGCCTGAGCCAATTATGAAAACGTTTGGCTGACAGGGAGAAAGCCCGCCAAGCCCAGAACTATTGGTATCAGTCTTTTTTTCTGCATCCCCTTGGTTGACTACTTTACTGACCGCTCTCGCCAGCCCTTTGGTTTTATTGTTTCTGGCCCTTGTTTTCAGCCCATTCCTTCTCAGATCTCTTTTTACCCTCCTCAAGTCCCGAACTGATGAGTTGTGAATTTTGTTCCTCCGAACCCGTTATCAGAAGATCCCTTAGGAACATTACGTTTGAATCAAGGATTCGATTCCCTTAGATAAAAAGAAGTGGGGAATGAAATGGAGCCAAATATGAAATAGGGCCAAACCTCAGATTATAGAATAACCTTGTTTTTTCTTGAAGAATGCATGCTTTCCCAACCCTAACCACAATGTCATGTTGACCTAGAAGATTCGGGAACTGAGTCAACTGCCTCAACTGCTATCCACGCTTCACCTGTTTGCTCTCACCCCTCCCCTATAGCCCATGAAGTTGGCATCAAGCCTCTATCTCCAAGACTCAACTAAGTCTGTTAGCCAATCATTTCCCGACAACTCCTTGTCTCTAAGAGTTAGCTGAGTCTCACTAAGCCAATCAGTGAGCTCAATATTTCCTGCTTTCCCCTCATAATTGTATAAAAAAGCACCCGAGGAGACACTCGGGGTCCTCCATCTAAAATGTATGGTTGGGCCCGGGTTCGAACTCGTAATAAATTTTTTTCTCAGTGGTCTCGGTTTGTCTATTATTCCACCCCACGTTTCATACTCCCTTCCCCTCCCCCCTTGTACTTAGGAAATTCCTTCCTTCCTTCCTTCCTTCCTTCCTTCCTTTTCCTTCCTTCCTTCCTTCTTCTTTCTTTCTTTCTTTCTTTCTTTCTTTCTTTCTTCTTTCTTTCTTTCTTCTTCCTTCCTTCCTTCCTTCCTTCCTTCCTTCCTTCCTTCCTTCCTTCCTTCCTTCTTTCTTTCTTTCTTTCTTTCTTTCTTTCTTTCTTTCTTTCATTCATTCATCCCAAGTGACCTAAGACAGAGAATGAGCTCTACTAGGGTCCTGGGCACAGGTTATTATCCAGACCAAGGCATCTCTGTTAGAATTGGCTAGATCCATGGTTCTCTAACTTCTAAACAATCTGGACCCTTGTACTCTGTGTGACTATATGGCATCATTTTCCATGTCAGAATCCCAGAACTGGTGGGGAATTTCACTTCAGAAGTTACATAGTCCAACTTGTACCTGAGTAGGAATACCTTTGATAGTATCCACAGTGAGCCTCATTGAACCATTGCCTGAGAGCTCTAGCTAAGGGGAATCCACTCCTGCTGAAGATAAAACTGTTCCAAGGTCAGAAGTGCTGCACCTACTTGGCCCAATCATCTTGTGTATATGGGTGGGGTAGGAGACATTTTTTCTAAACATCTCCAGGGAAGAAGATTTCTAGTCCCACCCCATTCCAATATATTATATCTCTCCCTTTGTGAAGTCCTTTTCAATGTCTTTCCTGAAATGGGAACTGTGGACACCAAGCCAGGGGTGGCATAACAAGACTACTGAAGGCAGCAGGAACTGAGTGTGGGTGGTGAGGCACCCCCTTAGGGACCCTGCCCCCTCCATAATCTGAGGGAGTTGGGGAGGAGCAGAGAGCTAGGGAACAAATCCTAGGCAGCCTACACTTTCTGGTTTCGCTTGGGTCCCATAGGATGAATGGGCTTCAGAAAAGCTTGATAACTTGTCTAATTTAAAAAATACGAGGGCAGGCATCTGTGCAGCTACATCCTTCCATGAATCTGTAGAGATATGACGGGTATGTGTGTGTATGTCTATGCATATTTAAGCCTTCCCATGCCTGAGAACCCTCTTTTTCCCTTCTACCTCCACCCCAAGGTCCCTCAGCTTCTTTCTGAGAAAAGCTCCCCTGCCTCTTCCTCCTTCCCTTCCCCCTTCCCTCTGTTCATCTCTCTTTTCTGTCTCTGTCTTCCTCCATCTCTCTCTCTCTCTCTCCCCCTCTCTTTTTCTGTCTCTCTCTGTATCTTTGTCTCTGTCTCTCTCTCCTCCTGCTTCTAGTTTCTGGTGAGCTACTTTTCTTTGCAAATGAGTAGAGCTCCATGGTGATCCTGGTCCACTCTTCAGCTTAGTGCTTCGTGATTTAAATGAAAGGCATGCATCTGAGTCACAAGGGAAATAACTGAGCTCCCCTCCTCATCCTGCCCTCCCCTGACCTCAGGGGGATGAGCTGGAAGCTTTCTGTTATTTTACCTTGTCTTTGCTTCCCAGGGACCAGGGACCTCTGCCCCCCAACCAACCATTTCCCTCCTTCACCTGCCCACGGTTGGGAGGCTAAAGAAAGAGATAGAAGCATCCCTGTGGTTCCATGATATCCCAAAGGGTATTGAGCTTCTCTCAGGATCAATGGATTGAGAGCTAGAAGGGATCCAAGAGATGATCTAACCCACCTATTACAAATCCTGAATCTAGATCTGGAAGCAACTTCAGAGGCCATCTAGCCCAGCCCAGTCATTTTAGAAATAAGGAAAATGAAACCCAAGACAGTCACTTGGCCAAGGTTACACATGTAATAGGGTGCTATTCAAACCCAGGTCTTCTGTCTCCAGAATCAGTGCCTTTTCTACTGACTCATGCCTCAGGAAACAGGATTTGAACCCATGTCCTAAGATTCCAAATGCAACATTCTTTCCACACCACAGTGCCTCTGCCTTTCCATCACTCAAGGCCTCCCTCCCTCCTCTCTAGGTCAGGGTGGAAGGAAGGCTAAGGGAAGTCAATAGGAAGAATTCAGTCTGTCTCGGAGGTAGCTTTTGAGCTCTGGGAAGCCAGAAGGGCCCACCCCCTTTTCTAACGTAGGAGCCAGTGTGCTGGTAAATAAACAAATAACTGGTGCACTTTTCAGCTTGATATTCTTTATTAAATTTCCTCCATCACCTTTTGAAGTCTAAACAATTCACAAAACAATTAAGCCCCGATTTGTGGTGTTTGCTGATTTCTAGGGTAAAAATGCTCATGCTGAAAATTTAACAGTAAACTTGGGGAGCCCTCATCTTCTTACACTGTCTTGCAGTTCCTTACCAAGTCAGGCAGTAGGCATATACATGCACACACACACACACACACACACACACACACACACACACACACACACACACACACACAGAGTTGAGTTACATAAGACAGCATTTGATAAATTCCACCAAATGGTATGTAAGTTTAGAGTAGCTGTTCTTAAAGTGCGATCCTTATTCTATCGGGGGTCTCTGACACCCTTTCAGGCCATCTTCAAGGTCAAGATTATTTTCAAGATAATATTAAAATAGTATTTACCTGTTAAAATGCTCTACCCTTTTCCAACTATATATCTGTGCAAAACTGGATTTTCTTCATTTATTTAACCAAAAGCACACATTACAACAGATTGAGTGCAGAATCCAGCTGTCTTCTGTTAAACCATGAAAAACAAAGCCACTCTCACTAAACTTTGTTTTGAAAAATATAGCTGTATTTCATAAAACTATATTATTTAAGTTAACATATAACTAGTTTATTATTGTTACTTTAAAATAAATGGAGAAATATTTTTAAATGTATCGGTTTTCATTTCTATAAGGATCTAACCCACACAAACAAGAGCTCTTTGGGGACATCAAATATTCATTTTCAAACATAACAGGGTAATGAGACCAAAAAGTTTAAGGACTGTTGGTTTAGAAGGTACAGAGCTCATTTGTGGCTGGGGAGGAATCAGTGAAATCTTCACGAGGCAATATGGTATGTGTAATTGAGAAATTCTTAACCTGAGGTCCAGGAACTTGTTTGTTAAAAAAACACCAATTATTTCAATATGATTGATTTCCTTTGTAATCCTGTGTATTTTATACATTAAAATATGATCTAGGTAACCATATATACATAATGTAGAAATTCATATATTTATATACAAACATAGAAAGAATATAATAAATTATATGAAATATTATATATGCGTGTGAACATACACACAAACATGCACCTATAAAACCCCCTCTCAGAATGTTATATAATCTCTCTTTCTTGGAATTATTTGTAATATGTAAGGCTGAGAAAGGTAAATAATGTATATAAAATTCTCATACGTATACAAACATATACACACACATGCATATATATTACATATGTAAAATATATAATTCTGAGAAGGGCTCCAGGCTTTACCAGACTGCCAAAGAGCTCCAGAACACAAAAACTGTTTAAGAACTTTTGGATAGAGCGCTAAAATTGTAGACAAAAAAATTTAGAGTCAAATCCTGATTTTTTCCTTCCTGACTGTGTGATCATGGACAAATCACACTCACCTTCTCTGAACCTTGGCTTTCTCATCTGTAAGATGGGGATAATAATAAACACCAGAGAGAGCAGCTCATGAAATGATAGAATTGTCAGTTATTATTAGCTGGAGAAGGACTTGCTTTGGAGACATAGAATTTTGAACTTGAAGGGGTCTCAGGAGTCACCCGGCTCCTTATTTTACAAATAAGGTCACAAAGGTAGATAAAGTCAGGCTTCGAATGGAGGACCTCTGACCCCAGAACTAGCACACTCTATATCATACCAGCAAAGGGTAAAGTCTTGGCATATTTGCTCACGGTATAGCCGATAGAGCACAGGACTAGGAATCAGAAAGACCCAAGTTCAAATTTTGCCTCAGATACCTCCTGTCTGTCGGTCTTTGGTGCCTGAGTATTTTCTTCTGTAAAAGGAAGGGGGTGGGTCGGATGGACTCTAAGGTTTTTTTTTTCCACTTCTGAAATCAATGTTTGTATGTTTCTGTTTACCACCATTTTCACCTTCAGGAAAACCCTCAGAAAAATGGTGGAGGTTGTATTAGAATGGTTTCTTTTAGCCTTTGTTCCTTTGCAATAATGGATTCATGGAGGCTGATGAGTTAGTCCTGGGAGAACAGAGGGGAAGTAGACTCAGAGAGGGGGGAGGGGTGGACAAAGGTACCAGGATCCTCACAGGCTTCCTGGGATTCTGAATCAGAGTGGGTTTATTTTTCTGTTTGCCATTTAAAGGGGACAGAGGGCAGGCGACAAGGACAAGCTGAAAAGTATCCTTAGATCACAAATAGGAAAGTCAATTTGCACATAACTAAAGTTGTAGATGGGAAAGAGGGCTGAGGCCCAAGATGCCATCATGAGTCATGGCAAATGGGTGTTGGCCCCAGCCTCAGCACACCTCAAGTCAGTGGGAGGAAGCCAGAAATGCAGTTCAAACCCTCCTGATTTAGAACTCCCATCTCCAGCTTCTGCCTCCGGTCTGTGAGCAGCATTTACCTCAGTGCAGATACTGGAATTTCAAATGCAGCAGAAATAAATATTTAAATCTGCCTGGTCTGAGTCAAGGGGAATTTTGAGAATGCTAATGCACCACAGCTGGAGGGAGCCCACGGGGCCTGATTAGCATACAATTAGGGCCTGATTAGCATACAATTAGGATGCGGAAATAACAAACCTCAACAAGTCTCCCTGGAAGGAAGGCCCTGAGTGATGAAGTGTGTTCTCCTAGGCCTATTCAAGGGGAAACAAGATGTGGATGGCTTAGAATCCTGGGAGCTGCAGTTAGTGATTCTGGATAAGTGACGTTCCTTCTTCTCTCGACCACCATCCCCTCCCCCACATTCCAAGTTGCTGTCCATCAGAGAACTGTTTCATGTTATGAGTCGACGCAAGGAAGCAGCAAACTAGCTGACTAGAAACTAGAGTTTCTCCCTTCCCCAAATATATTTCCCTTCCTAGTATTGCACCCCCTTTGGGGCAATTTCCTGCTTTCCTTCTATTGGTGGACTAGGGGCCCAGAAGATCAGTTGAGTACTGCCCTTAAGGTTCTAGGGATAACCTTGAGATACTGAATTTTTAATTACTGTTGCCCACGAGCCCCCACTAGTGTGCTTCCCATTGATTATCAGTTAGTAGTCTCAGTTAACTTTTAGAGAAGGGCATTTACCAAGAAGTTATAGCAAGAGTAGTAGTTACAAAAACAGAACCCCCAAACAGGGACACATTCTTCCCTTGCACAAACAAAGACCCTGGGGAGAGCAGGTAAAAACTTAGAGTACAATGGTAGTGAGCCATATAAGTAGAGAAAATGTATGGCAAAAGGGCAAACTTAACATTTCTAGACACTGCAAGTATTTTTCTTCCTTTACAGAGTCTTCATGAAATTTTCCTTAGGGATAACTCTCTGCTGGGCTTTGGAGGATGGTACCTTTTCCATTGTCCATGGCTGGCATTTTTCTCTTCAAGGGTCATATTTCCTGAAGCTATTGCCATCCTAATGCCATATCTGTGTGTGTAGGTGCTTCTTCTGTCATTTGCCACAACCACTCCAGGAACCATTGCTACTGGCTCTAGTACTGTGAGAACTCTGAATCTCCCAAACTTAAACAATCATCTGAGGATAGGAAGGGGAGACACACACATACACAAACAGAAAGAGAGAGAGAGAGAGAGAGGTCATCTAGATCAGGTCTTCTTAAACTTTTTCCACTGTGACCCCTCTTGAGTTTCTGCAGCATTTGTTGGCATTGAGTGGCCTTAGGATATGTACAATTCAAAGTGTGCTTTGTGTTCAGAACCAAGGCTGCATCAAAGTTGGTCAATGCAACACCAGCCAGCATTGCCAGAAACACCTTGGATTCATTATGTGTTTGATTTTTTTTTTTGCTTTTTGAAGGGCAGTTGGGGTTAAATGACTTGCCCAAGGTCACCTGGCTAGTTAAGTGTTAAGTGTCTGAGGCTGGATTTGAACTCAAGTCCTCCTGACTCCAGGGCTGGTGCTCTATTCACTGAGCAACCTAGCTGACCCTAAATATGTGTTTGATTTTAATTAATTTTTGGTAGTTTTGTGTTCAGAAAACTTTTACTGTTGCCAAACTTTTCTCAACTTCCATATGGGGTCAGGGTCTCAACCTGAAGTTTAAGAAGCACTGATCCGGTGGTAGCAAAATCACATAGAAATGAAGGTCTTTGAATCATATATAAAGATTCCTAAAAGTAGCATATTGACTTAGAAAACCACATTGTAACATTATCTATGTTCTGTTCTGTTTTTATTTTTTTAAATGTTTCCCAATTTCATTTTAATTTGTTCTGCCCACACTTGTACTACAGTCAGGTGCCTGACACTTCTGATCTAGGACAAGGCCTTCATAAATAGAGAAATATTTTAAATATTTAATATTTTAATATTGATATTCATTACTTAATTTAATATTTTTATTTATAATTATATTTATTATCAATATATTATACATATTATATATAATAAGTACAATTAATTATTTTATTTATTTAAAGAATTAAATTGTTAAATTAAATATTATTTAATTTAATATTTTAATATTTAATAAAATTTATTTATTAAGCATTTACTATATGCTAAGCACATAGGTTTGCCAAGAAAACACCAAACGAGTTCACAAGGAGTCAGACATGACTGAAATGACTGAATAAACAACATAAAAATATAAAAGAAAAGACTCCCTGTCCTCAAGGAGCCTATATTCTAATGGAGAATGAGAACATGAAAAAGGAACTGAAAAGATGGGAAGATAAAATATTCAATTGTGTGCAAGGTGGAAAAGTAGACCATGGAGTCACGGGCTGGTCCTGATATGAAGAGAGTATGACTGGCATGGGTGCTTCTTCAAATGGAGATTGGGACAAGAACTCCCCCAGTGGAAAAAGAGACCAAAGTGACAAAGCTAATGAGACCACATTGGTGGAGCCATTGCCATTGGTGGAGCATGAGGTCACTGGGGAAGGGGTGGAGTAGTGGTTTGAGGAGTCATGGGCTGCTTTGAGTTGTAAAAGTTATAAAGGAGGAAATTGAGGCCCAGAGAGATCCTACAGGCGACCTTGGTCACCTTGGTCAGAATTGGGATGTGGCAAAGGTGTGTTTTGTGAGTTGAGACTTTTTAACCCAGCCTTCCAAGAGTTAGGGGTGGGATAGGATTGAAGTTTGGGGCAGCTAGTCGTGCCATAGTATACAGGGTGCCAGACCTGGAATCAGGAAGACTCATCTTCCTGAGTTTAAATCCCGACCCTGACACTTACTGTTGTGACCCAGGGCAAATCACTTAATCTGGTTTGCCTCAGTTCCCTCATCTGTAAAATCTGCTGGAGAAAGAAATAGCAAACCCCTCCAGTATCTTTGCCAAGAAAACCCCAAATGGGGTCATGAAAAGAGTCTGAAACAACTGAACAACAAAACAGGGTTGAAGCTTATCTTTTCATTATCTATAGAGAAAGGTTTTGTTAAGGTGTGGGATGGGGCAACAGAGAGATGGGAATGAGGAGTAGTGGTTAGCATGGACTGGTGAAATGAACACTGAGTTTGGAGCCAAAGATCATGGGCTCATAGTCACAGAGATAAGAGAGACCTCACAGGTCTCATCTAAGAGGAATGAGTTCAGAGTGAGAAGATGAAGCTTCAAATCCTGTCTCAAACACAACTACCTGTGTTACTTTGGTCAGATTCATCTATGAAATGAAGGGATGGGTAAGACTCAAGAGTCCTAAGGATGAAGCCTGCTTACTCATCTCCTGGCAGAGGGTGATGGACCCAAGGTGCTGAATGAGCCATATGGTTTTGTAAACAGTAAATGTATTATTTTACTTAACTCTGCTTATTTGTTATAAGAATTATGTTCTTCCCTTTTATAATTTTTTTTTGGTGGGACCTGTGGAGTAAGGAGGAGTTCATGATAGTTTTTCCAAAAAAAGAAAAAAGATCATCAAAACATCTTAACAATGCACAGAAGGGAACAGGAGGAAGTCCAGAGCAAAACAGATGAGCAGGACAGTAAAGTATCATGTTCAGTTTATCATGTACCTTTTTTTTGAAGGGGGCTGTATGCAATAAAAATTGATAGTTTCACATATTCTCTTTTTCTATTCTACTTTTCATATAAAAACTGGTCTCTCTGTGTCTTTCTATTCCTCTGGTACTTAGTAGGGGCTTGGACTAGGAAGCTTCCATCTCTACATGTCTGATCCTTGGTCTCATCCAACCCACTTATCTGATATATAGAGAAACTGAGTCCTAGAATAGGTGACAGCCACTGAAGCAGCAGAGTAGTCTTCCCTCACTGCAGTGTGATATGGTTGAAAAAAAGCATAGCTTTTGGAGAGAAAAGACTTTGGTCTACTACTTACAGCCTATGGAATTTTGAGTGAGTCAAATTACCTTTCCTGGGTCTCGGTTTCCTCATCTGTAAAATAAAGAAACTGGTTCCAAGTAGTCTCTGAGATACTTCCCAGCTCCAAATCTATGATCCTTGGACTAAGATAATTCTCTCCACTCACTATGTGGCCTTGAGCCAACTCCTTCCCCTGTCTGATTAAATTTCCACATTTGTAAAGTAAGAATGATACGTTTGTACTGCCTAGATCACAGGATGGTTGGACAGAAAGAGAGTGAAAGAAGCTATAGAAACTCAAGCCATTATCATCTTGGTCCAGATCATCTTCACTCTCAGCCTGTCTTATCCACTGGAGCCTGCTAAGGGGCATAGTGGAAAGAGCTCTGGTCTGGAGTCAGGAACATCTGAGTTCAAATCCAGCCTCAGACCCTGGCAAGTTATTTACCTGCTGTCTGCCTCAGTTTCTTCATCTGCAAAATGTGGATAATACTTGGGCCTACTTCCCAGGATTGGGATGAAGATCAAATGAGATGATAATTTGTAAAGTGCCTTGCAGTGGTAGGGGACTACAGCTGGAAGTCAGGGACCTGAGTTCTAATATGATCTTAGGTGCTTACTAGTTTTGTGGGTGAGTCACTTAACCCTGTTTGCCTCAGTTTCCTCATCTGTAAAATGAGCTGGAGTAGGCAACGACAAACCAGTCCAGTGTCTTTGCCAAGAAAACTCCCGAATAGGGTCACAAAGAGTGAGACATGACTGATCCACAACATCCACAACAAAGTGCATTGCCAAGCTTCAAGCAACATAGAATTTTTGTTGTTGTTACTATTATTACTATTAGCTATTATAAGTGTCAGGAAATCCTTCTAATTCATTTCCCTGCTTCTGGTCTCTTCAATCTACCCTTGACATTGATGCCAAAATAATGATTCCAAATGCATGATTTAACTATATCACTTTCTTGCTTGAAATATTTCAATGGCTCCCCATTTCCTCTACGATTAAATACTTACTTTGTATTTCAAGACTCTCCAACCTGACTTCAACTGATCTTTCAGCCTCATTTCATAGGGTCAGAGATTTAGAACTGGAAAGGACCAGAAAGCTCCTTGAATCCAACTCCCTCATTTTAATAATAATGATAATGATGATGAAAATGTTGAATAGCATTTATAGAGTGCTTTACAGTTTGCAAAATACTTTACATATGTTAACTAATTTGATTTTATAGATGATGAAACTCATCCCCATATAGGTTAAATGACTTACCCAAGGTCACACAGGTAGTAAGTAGCCAAGACCTTGGGTTTCATAGTTCAGACAGATTGGGGGGCTATGTAGTCAAGATCCTCAAATCTAAAATCAGTCTGAAACTGATCTTGACATTGAGCCTCTAACTTCCATCTCCATGTTTGAAATGCATTCACTCTTCATTTCTGCCTTTCAAAAGCTTTATCTTCTTTTAAAGCAGAGCTCAGTGGATGGCCACCTTGGTGAAGCCTTCCTTTGCCACCCAAATGAGATAGATATTTCCTAGTTCTCAAATTACCTTTCATTTCCATCTCTCTGGATGAGTCATATCTCTTCCATTGATCTACTTCTGTGCCCCTGGTAGAAAGTAAAACTCTGTGAGGATAAAGACTGTTCCTTTCTCATTTTATTTTGTTTCCCTAATACTTAGTAGAGAATGGGCACTTAATAAATATTGCCCTTGGTCAGTTGTGTCCAACTCTTCGGGTTTTCTTGGTGAAGATATGGAGTGGTTTGTTGTTTCCTTCTCCAGTTCATTTTACAGATGAGGAAACTGAAGAAAACAGGGTTAAGTGACTTGCTCAGGGTCACCCAGCTAGTAAATATCTGAGGTCAGATTTGAACTCAGGAAGAGGAGTCTTCCTGACTCCAGGCCTGGGGCTCTATCCACTGTGCCACTTAGCTGCCATAATAAATATTGTAAATTATCCTTACCCTCATCCTACTGAGTTCCAGGTTTTTGTCAGTCTTAATTCTGGGTTTGTTTAAAGTGCTAGTTGGGTGAGAAAAGCACTTTACACCTGTCCTCTTTCCATTCCACTGGTTGTGTGAGCTTAGGGCAGTCCCTTAATTGCTCTAAGTGTTCTCTTTAAAGTGGAAATGATAATTATAATATCTTTTTCACAGGGCTGTAGTCAGGAAAATACTGGGTAAGCTTCAAGGGGCTATAGAAGTTGTCACTGTCATCACCACCCAGATACTGTGAAGGATCTGTGATTTTACCAATGGGGAGAGCTCCTGATGTGGAAACACATTCCACAGATAATCATAACCCACCTATGCCTTAGAAGACAGTAGGTCCTAGAGAGTGTATGACTTGCTCAGGGACACACAGCTAGGATGTGTCAGAGACAGGATTTGAATCCAGCACTCTCTACTCCTAGTATTCTATGCCCTTTTCTACAATGCCCATAATGCACGTCTTCCTGACTCCTCCTTTTTAGAATCTCTAGCAGCCTTCAAATTCAGACCAATCACTTTTCTACATGAACCTTAGGAGCTCCTAGAGCTCCTATCCATATCTATCCATATCAAATTGTCTCCTCTGTTGACTATAAACTCTTTGAGGGCAGGGACTGTTTTCCTTTTGTCTTTGTATCCCTCTCCTAACCCAGGGTCAGGCACATAGTAGGTTTCCATGTGTTAATAAGTATGCACTGACTGATAGACCCTTATCAACACTATCAATGTGCTAATTACAAACTTGGTTACCAGTATTTGGCCATTTTGGATTTCCTCCATCACTCTATGGAGAAACAAGGGTATCTCCTTAGGGATGAAGCTAGAGAGGGGTGTAATTTGGGGAATGCTTTCCAAAAAACGAAAAAAAAGAGCAGAACCTTCCCTACAGAAGGAGCCTCAACAGGGCTATAAACTAGCACTTGAAAGGTTGAGGATGGGAGGCTGGAGGGAGGGAGCTTGATACTGAGTGAGCCTGGAGAAAATAAACCCACTTGAGCTTCTCAGGAAGCAGTGAGTGCTATAAAAACCCGAGGTGGCTCAGCTTGGACTCATTGATTAAGCGACCGAAGCTTAAAAATCCAATAAAACAAAATCCGTGAAAATATAGCAAGAGGGTGGGAGCCAGAGGGGAAGATGATGCAGAGGCCAGTCAAGGGGAGATTCAATAAAGGGGAAATTGTTGAGCAGATAAGAGTGAAGCCTTCTCTGAGTGCCAGGCAGTGGGAAGGGGAAATCAGGTGTGTGTGCAGGGCTTGGAGGGGAATCTGGGGTCCTCAGTGGGCCTGTGAGCCACCCAGGTTAGTTTAGTCTGACATACTGGATTAAGGACATTGAGCGCTAGCTTTGGAGTCATGACCAGGCTGGCATCCCTGCTCCAACACTTAACTAGCTGTTAGACCTTGGGTTTATTATTGTGCCCCGCCCCCCTCCAGGCCTTCAGTTTTCTTATTACAAAATAAGTCTAATACTTGTAATGCCTACCTCACAGGGCTAAGGTAGAGGACTTTGGAGTGGAGCAAGGACTTTGTAAACATGAAACAAACTAGAATACTCCAATGGATGTGTTATTTCCTTCAGTAGCACTGACTGAAGCTTCTCCATTTCTGCCCATCCTGTGAGACTTTTGTCCATGACTCCCCAGAGGTCACCACAGGGGCTGGAGGCCCCACTCTCTTTCTCTTGACATTGCCAATGGAGCCCTCTAGCTACTCATTTCTTAGAGCCCTCAGCATATGACCAACCCATCTCCTTTCCCTCATTATTCCCTTACCTGAGACTTGAAAACTTTAGAGAAATGGGAGTTGTTATTTGGTATCATAGGACATAGTTTTCAGACTTAGCTGTGGGATCAGCCCTTGGGTGACCTTGGAGAACTGATAACCTCTCTAGATCTCAAATTCTTTATCTGTAAAATGAGGGGGATGGCCAAGGGGGTCCTTAAAATCCTTTCCAGATTTAAATCTCAAGATTTTATAAGAGTAAGTGAGCAGATAGCACTTCCTGACCTGGGCTATCCTCTACTCTGTCAGGCCTGACCCTGATGGCTTTCTTGCCTTAGTGTTCAAACAACCTGTGGTTGGTCATTGAATCCTGTGGCTGCAGGGAGAAGGCTGTAATGAAAGGTGTTATTGGACCCTATTAATCAGTCAAGTCAACTCAACAAGCATTAATTAAATACCTCTTTTGTGCCAAGCACTACGCTGAATGCTGGGAATATGAAGAAAGGCAAAAGATAGTCCCTGTCCTCAAGGAGCTCATACTCCAATGGATGTGTTATTTCCTTCAGTATATGGCTTTGGGGAAGACAACATGTAAGCAGCTCTGTACAAACAAGATAACGACAGCATAAGTTGGAAATAATTTCAGAGGGAAAGTACTAGCATTAAGTTTAGTCCGAAGAGTAAGAAATGTCTATGGGCAGCCCCATCCAAGGGCCTCTGACTGTCCTAATGATAGGCAGTCTGGCACAAGAGGTAGGGATTGGGGATGTCCAAGAAGATGGGTGGGATTGGGGAAGAATGTAACTGAAGATTCTGGTGGGTATCTTGTCTTGGAAAGAGGATCTGTTTTAATTCAAAGTGAAGGGGGCAGTGGCCAAAAGAGGCTCTATTGGAGCAAGTTGGGTGTGCTGCCCATCCAGGGTCATTTGTGCACCTCTACTCCTCATTACTGCCAGGGAGCTCTCCCTCCATCCTCCCCCAGACTCCCCTTCCAAGGGACCTCTCTGTCAACTCTGCCAGTCCCAATTCTAGCATTTCTGTTCTCCCAGACATTCTCTGCTCACAAAATTGCCCTCTCTCTCAGTCCTCCTACTTTCATACCCATTCTCCTTGATTCTAGGACTTGATTTTCTGTTTCAACTCCTCAAAGGTTCCTTGTCCCTAGAACTGTTTTTCCTTCTTCCACATGATTGCTTCTCCTTCTTTGCTCTCTTCTTTCCCCTCTTCCTTTTTCCTCTCCTCCCTGTCCTTTCTTCCCCTTTCTCCCTTACTGCCTCTCCTTGCCACCTCTTACCTCCTCCCTGTCACTTATTTCTTCTCCTTATGCCCCCTCCCCTACTCTTCCTTCACCCATTCCCTTTCCCTCATCCCCACCCCCTTTGCTCTCCCCTTATGTCTTTTCCTTCTCCCTTCCCCCTTTCTCTTCTTGTCGCCTCTTCCCTCTTCCAGCTCACCTTTCCCTTTCCTTATTCCTGTCCCCTCTTCTTTTGCCCTTTCCCCTTCTCCATTTCTGCCTTCTCTCTTCTATCTACCCTGCCTCCTCTTACTTTTTCTTTGTCCCCTCTTCCCTCTCCCCCTCTTGCCCCTTTCCATCTTCCATCTCCATCTTCCCTCTACTCTCTCTCCTCTTCTTTCCTCCCTCTCCCTTTTGCTTTTCCTTTGCCTCTTCTCTCTCCCTCTCCCTCTTCCTACCTCCCAAGCTCACTAGGTTCTGTTGAGACCTCCCTTTTGCTCCCTGGGCATTCTTTCCCTAAGCACTCTATAGCCCTCGAGGAGTTAAAACAAAGCTGCTGCCTTTCTGCCCAGTGAACCAGGTGATAGGATTGCAGTTAATGGTAATTTGAACAAGTTTGGTCAACTAGAAATACATAACGAGATTGAAACATGAAAATGCCCTATGAATTTATACAATTGATATATTGTGGCTCAGCCGGCTGTTAACTTCCATTGCATGAGATGCCTGGAATAATTTGCAACAAACCTCACATTTGTTTACTGAACCTTTGCAGAGGGGGGCACAGTGGGGAAGACATTCCCCCTGGGGAAAGACACTTCTCTCCCTCCTGCCTGAGATCAGACCTTCTGCCATCAGTGAGGCTCACTGGCCATGCCCCTGCATACATATTGTGGGGTGAGGTGTGGGGAGAAATGGAGCCCCCAAATAACCTGGGCCTGTGGCAGTGATGATTCAGGAACTATTGATTCCAAAGCTGAAAGGAATCTCCAGGGATCACCTTAGTCGTGGTCTTGTCTCTTTTTTTCCTAGGGTGGCTAGGCAAGCCACTCAGGGTGATTCCCTGTGATCCAGGGAAGGGGAGTTCCCAAGCTCTGCCAAATCCCTGCCCTCTGTGAGCATGGTTGGGTTCCTCTACTTATTTAGGTCTATTCCTACCTCAGGCCTGGGGCTTGGTTTAGGGCATCCTTGAGAGATTCCAGAGAAGAGTGAAAGGTCATATATTTAGAGTTGGAAGAGACTTTAGAAATCATCCAGTTTAACTCCCTCATGTTACAAATGAGGAAACTACTTTATTGTAACTGAGGATGTCCCCAAGGCTCTATCTTGGCCCCACTGTAGCAGGGGTTCTTAGCCTGGGATCTGCGAATTTATGTTTTCAAAAATATTTTGATAACTGCATTTCAATAAAATTAGTTTGTTCTGTGATCCTATGTATTTTATTTCATGCATTTAAAAACACCGTTCTGAGAAGGGTTCCACAGGCTTTACCTGACTGCCTAAGGGGTTCATGACACACAAAAAGATCAAGTATTTCTTGTTCTAAGCCATCTTGTTTGGTGATCAGATTAGCTCCCATGGGACAGGATCATATCTATGTAGATTATTCTCCAATCTATATATTCATTCCTAGTCTCTCTCTTGAGTGCCAGTGTTTTCATCACCAGCTGTCTGTTAGATATTTCAAAATGGAAAGATGATAGTCATCTCAAACTCAATATGTCTAAAGCACAACTCACCTTTCCCTCCAAGTCTCCCCCTTTTCTGAACTTACCTGGTGCTGTCCAGGGTACTGCCATCCATCTAGTAACCCAGTTTCACAAATTTGGAGTCATCTTTGATTTCTCACCCTCACTCAGTCCATATATTTAATCACTTGCCAAATCTTGTCATTTCTACCCTTACAATATTGTTCACATATGTCCCATCTTTCCACTCACATAACCACTAATCTGGTTCTATTTACCTCAGTCTCCCCAATTGTAAACTGGAGATAATAATAGCACCTACTAGGGGCAGCTAGGTGGCGCAGTGAGTAGAGCGCTGGCCCTGGAGTCAGAAGGACCTGAGTTTGGATTCGGCCTCAGACACTTAACACAAACAAAAACCTAGCTGTGTGACCTTGGGCAAGTTACTTAAACCCAACTGCCCTCCAAAAAGCAAAAAAAAAAAAAAATAATAATAATAGCACCTACTTCCCAGGGTTGTTGTGAGAATAAAATTAGATTTTAAACTTAGTTTCTGCCTAGCATTTGCTTCATCAAGTCCATTTCCAAAGACAAATTAGTGTAGCTCCCTTTTGGTTATCTTCAGTATGTGCTGGGTCAAACAGGTCACTTGGGACTTTATTCCTCACATATCTGGCTTCTGTCTTATCTCAGCATAGACTCCAGCTTCCCAGAGTCCTTCTGATATCATGCCATTCTGACCTTTCCAAGTTCATAAGGTCATATCTATAGCGATGTGTTCATGACTTTATGCTGACACCAGGTAAAGAGAGTCTGAGGCCCCTTCTTCACTCAGAGTCCCAGAGTACCTTGTCTTCCCCATGTGATGCCAGCCAAGCAAGGAAAGAGTCAAACCAAGAGACTTGTTTTGACCAGAAAGTGCATTTTGAATGCATCTCCATTCTGTTCAGTCAAAAAGGCTCCTCTTTGCCATAGCCTTAATGGACTGGAATCAATGTTGGAATCTCTGTCCATGCTCCAAATAAGGAAGCCAGACCCTTCCATTCAATGTCATTGTACCTATGTGGAAGAAGGATCCCCAACCTTTCCGCACTGGGTTTGCATCTGCTGAGTATGTGGTGTATGCTCACCAACACCCTCTCTCACCGTGATCCTTAGTGTTAAGTAGACTCAATGTTGAATAGGCTTGAATCCACTGAGTACACTGTGCATGCTCACCAGTGCCCCTCTCACTGTAATCCTTAGTGTTAAGTACATCCAGTGCTGAACAGGTCCCAAGCAGCAGAGCTAGGATTCAAACCCAGACCCACAAACTCCAAGTCCTGCATGCTTTCTACTGTATTATAATGCCAAATCTCATTCCTTGGAAGAGCTAGGCAGATTTCTTAGCAACTGCTTGGGAGATCCAGGTTTTTGAGAGAAGTGATTCCTTTTCCCAAGGTCCATGGGTAGATCACTAGGGATATATCTAAGTACATGAGAAAGAAATATTCACAGATTACAGATTTAACTGGAAGGGAGGTCAGATGTTACCCTGAGAAGGATTCTTGCTCAACAGCATAAGAGTAAGAGGCAGATTTCAAATATAATACTTGTTCTACTGAACCCTTGACAGGTGAGAAAAATGAGTCCTGTGGGGGGGAAGGGTCTTGCCTATGGTCACAGAAGAGGTTAGAGATAGAGAACGTATAGAATCCCACTCCCTTGCCTCTTTCCCTCACATCAACTGCTTATATAACAGGAGGGGGCTGTAGGTCTGTGACAGTGAATGTTAAAATACCTCTCTCATTGGACTCATATTCTGTTACTCACTCCCCTCCCCTACCTCCATAGGGATCACCCTCTGTTTTACTAGTGGACATCAAACTCCCATCACTGTCCGACCACTCCATTAGAAGACCAGTTCCAACCCTCCCTCTCCTCCAAGGGACCCGTTTCCCTATGAGAAACTATGACTCTCTGACTGGGGATTGGGGATTGAGATCCCCCTGCCTCTGTTAGGGACTAGTAGGAAGGTCACTAGTTTGACAAACCAGAGCCAAAGGCACCTCCAACAAATGGTCCCATTTGCCTTATTTCCTCAACATCATGTTCTCACCTGGTCTTGTTAGGTGAGGTAAGTAATGTGATATGGGTCCATTTATCAAGCATTATTTCCTTAATGGAAAGGCATCTGGATCCATTGAGAGCTCCCAGTCCTCTCATCCTGCCTGATTCATGCTACCCGCTGATGGCTTAGCTGCTCCCCTTAATAGCCCACAGAAGAGGAAGCCACCCCTCCTCCAATTCCCCCACCCCATGGCAACACAAAAACATGCAATACACTGCAATGCTAGATGACAAAACCCAACTGAAATAATTGTACTCCAATGTCTTGATGGGCAGAGGAGAGGTCATAGTCTTGGGCAGTTTCTGAATTCATCCAGCAAGGTAAGCTTTATAAGATGGGGCACCTGGGTTTTGAGGTTACTTTTCTTTGAGGGAAGAACTCTAGAGGTATGGAATTGCCCCACATATATGAAAAAATTCATGATCCATGAATGGAAAAGACTTGTGCTTGGTCCTATAGGTTAGAACTAGTAATGATGGGGGGAAGTTAAGGGAACTATGTTTAGGGCCAAAAGCAGAACTTCCTAAGAACTAGGGACAGAGTGAACTTACTGTCACTAGAGGTGTTCAAGCAGAGGCTGAATGTCCATTGATCAGAGATATTACAGAACCATGACCATGTTATTCCCCTGCTCAAGAAACCCCAGTGGCTCCCTTCTACTTCTAGGATTGAATGCAAATTCTTCTGTTTGGCATTTATAGCTCCTTATGACTTGGCCCCAGCCTGCCTTTCCAGATTTATTATCCATTACTCCTCTTCATGCACCATATAGTTTAACCCAACTGGTCTTGCTGTTTCTTACACAATTCTAGCACCTGTCTTTATCACAGTAAACTGTGCCACCTGCTTAGAATGTGCTCTGTCCTGGCCTCCACCTTGTTCAATCTCTTGTTTCCTTCAAGACTTGGCTCAGCTGCCATATGCTGTGAGGCCTTTCCATACTCAATTAGCTGCTAGTACCTTTTCTGAAATAAATTCCAGCAGTTGGTATTGCAATGAATAGAGTGCCAGGCCTAGAGTCAGGAAGACCTGGGTTCAAATTCAGTTAAGCTGTGTGACCCTGGGCAAGTCACTTAACCACAGTTTCTTCAACTGTAAAATAGGGATAATAATTGTACCTTCTTCACATTGGAGCACAAGAGAGTTGTGAGAATCAGATGAGATAATATTTGTAAAGCACCAGTGCCTGGCACATACAGGTGCAATATAAATGATAATTACTTTCCCCCCATTTTATTTTTAATATATACATATATGTGCACACAAATACATGCATATATGGATATACATATATAATCAAGCTTAGACTGCACCAAGACTTTTGGGATACAAACATTGTCTCCCTTAATGGAATGCAAGCTTCTTGAGGTCAGGGACTGTTTTATTTTTTTCTTGTATCTCCTATCCCTAGTTTAGTTCTTTTGTTGTTCAGTCATTTCATTTGTGTCTGACTTTGTGACCCAATTTGGGGTTTTCTTGATCAATATGCTAGAGTAGTTTGCCATTTCTTTCTCCAGTTCATTTTACAGAGGAGGAAACTGAGGCAAATAGGGTTAAGTGATTTGCCCAGGGTTACACATTCTGAGGCTAGATTTGAACTCAGGTCTTCCTGACTCTGGCACTTTATCCACTGTGACATCTAGTTGCCCAGAGATGTATATTTATGTCCTGGCACCTAATTCTTCTTCTTCTTCTTCTTCTTCTTCTTCTTCTTCTTCTTCTTCTTCTTCTTCTTCTTCTTCTTCTTCTTCTTCTTCTTCTTCTTCTTCTTCTTCTCCTTCTTCTTCTTCTCTTTCTTCTTCTTCTTCTTCTTCTTCTTCTTCTTCTTCTTCTTCTTCTTCTTCTTTCTTCTTCTTCTTTTCCTCATCGTACTTGTTGTGATTTTATCAATATAAGGGAACTCTCAAGGAGATCTACTGAGACCTCCAAATGCATGTGCTCTGCAAAATATAGTCTTAGATACATGGTTCATTAAAAAGGTAAATGAGTCAACCAAGGTCACACAACCAGTATATGTCAGAGGTAGAACCTGAACCTGAGTCTTTCTGATATAGAAGATAGCTATCCATGAATGCTTTTGACTTGGCATGTAGTAAGTGCTTAATGTTCATTGGCATTGGTAGAAGGATTTCTCCCTCAAGAAAGGGTAAAGCTAGATGACCCCCAAGATCTCTTACAGCTTTAGATTCCATGAGCCTATGAATAGAGGATGAGACCTGGTTTAAAATATTGACTCTGCCACTTGTTAGCTTTGTGCTGGGAACAAGCTGCTTTTTCTCAGTTTTCTCATCTGTAAAATGGATAAACTTCTACCTCCCCCAAAAGCCTGTTGTGTGGGCCAATAAGATGCTGAAGGTGAAGTGTACTATGAACTGGTGAACTATTAGTGTTCAGTCTGATTGATGGGTGATCAGTCTCTACCAATCTAACCAAGTAGTGGGAACGTAGGATTTAAGGAAAGAAAAGGCCATGAAGATTGTCCTCCAGGGGTGGGAACCTGCTGCCTTGAGGCCATATGTGGCCCTCTAGGTCCTCAAGTATAGCCCTAGTCTCACCCCTGCTCTGTCCCACCTAGCCCAGTGGCTCTTCACCTCTTCTGTGTTATGGGCCCCTAGGGTAGTCTGGGGAAGCTTATGGAGCCCTTCTCAGAGTCATGTTTTCAAATAAATGCAATAAAATGAATAAGGAAATCAGTCACACTGGAAAAATTATCAAAATATTTTTAAAAATCAAGTTTTCAGACCTTGGGTTAAGAACCTCTGATCTGGCTTAAACCCCTTTATTTTACCTATGATAATAATTTCTCCCACCTCTATTGCACTGGGCAGTTTCCAAATCACTTTCCTCAGTACAAATATTCATTCAACAAACATGACTTGCTTACTACATTCAAGACCTTTTCCTGTGTAATGGGGTTATAAGGATTAAAAATGGCTCTGTCATTGTCCTTCAGAAGCTTACATTAATCTTATCTCACCCTTTATGATAAGTGGTGCCAATGTCATTATCACCATTTCATATGCTGGAACTGAGGCCCAGAAAGAGATGATTTATTAAAGATCCTACATGTTTCCTCTCTGTCTCTGGCTCCACTCCATTAATTACTTAGAATTGCCCTCCTTGCCAACTTTGGGCCCATTGGTGGGACAGGTGATGGGTTGAGAGGAGAAGGAAGATGTTAGGATCTAAGTCCTTTGATTTGTGGGTGGGGGTTTCTCATATATTTACCTTGGAAGTTGCTGATAATCTGGGAACAGAGCCAGGGGTTGAGGAGACTGAGCTCTGAGAAATAGGATGGGGCCAGTAGGATTGTATAGCCAAAGTACAACCCCCGAATAAGAAACCTAGAAAGGATCCTTGAGATTGTCCAGTCCTCCTGCCTCCTGCCTCATTCAACAGATGGGAAACTGGTTCAAAGATTTGCCCAAAGTCACACATCAAGTTAATGGGAGAACTAGGACAAGATCCCTGCTTGTTAGGACCTGCAGGTTAGAACTGTAAGGATGGAGAAAGGTCATCTTGGTGTTTGACTGACTGATTCAACCAACATTTACTTACTTCAATCAACTTACTGTGCACAATATTGCGTGAAAGAATAGATAAGAAAAGGTGGTTCCTCCTTCAAAGAGCTTAGAGCCTAGTAGGGGGATAAAACCCAAAGGGATAATTATGATCTAAATGAAACATGATGAGTGCTTTAGAGAGGTGCCAATCAAGCCCTGTTTGAGATCTAAACAGAAAGGTCATTGTGGGGAGTTAAGAAATTGGGAGGTCTTCCTGAAGGAAGTGATTTTTAAACTGTGCTTTAAAGAATAGATTGGAATCCCGCCAATGCACAGGGTGAGGGAGGCCATTCAGGCATAAGGAATGGTATGGGTAAAGTCACCCAGTGGTGGGAGAGAGCCGTGCACACTTAAGGAACTGTGGCAGGGTGGTAGACAATAGTCCAATTTTATTACAGCAAAGGTGGAAGTTGAGAAGTAGCCAGGCACAATGGATGGAGAGCTGGTTGTGCAGCCAATAGGACTTGGGTTCAACTCTAACCTCTGACATATACTGTTGGTATAACACTGGGCAAGTCACAACCTCTGGGTGCCTCAGTTTCCTCAACTGTCAAGTAGGGATCATAATAGCACCTACCTCCCAGGGTTGTTGTGAGGATCAAATGAGATACCATTTATAACACACTTAGCAAGCTCCTGGTATACAGTAAGTGCTTAATAAATGCTTCCTTTTTTCCTATAGATAGAAGTAGGCTGAGATAAGGCTGAGTTGGCAGAATTGGTAGGATGGTGCCAGATTATCAAGGGCCTTCAATGTGGAACAAATGAGTTGAAACTTTATTTAGTAGGCAACAATCTCATGCATCCCCAGGTACCTGAAGTATTTGAACAGCCAGTGTGGCATAGTTGAAAGAACACTAGATTTAGAGTCTCAGAGGACATGGGTTTAAATCCTGGCTCTATTAATTACTACCTGTGTGATACCTAACCTCTCCAGAGCTTCAGTTTCCTCATCTGTAAAGTGGGTGGGGAATGTTGGATTAGAGCAGGGGCAGGCAACCTGCAGCCTTAAGGCCATGTGTATCTTTCTGTATCCTGAAATGTGGTCTTTTGAAATTCTCTCTAAATTTGGTAAAATTTTGACTCAGTGAAAAGGTGATACTTAAGGATCTGGAAGGCCATGTGTGCTTCCCAGTCCCTGGGGTCCCCCCCAGATCCAAATCTTTGATTCTATGGTTTGGGGTCAGAATAACAGGTTCTGGATGTCAGTGTGACCATGGACAAGCCCCTCGGTCTTTCTGGGCCTCAGTTTCCTCATCTGCAGGATGGAGCCAATGTCTCATGTCCCTTTCAGCTCCAAGGCTAATGATCTTCTGAGGCAGCTCCCCAACCTCTTTTCAGGCAACACTTTCCTTTATTGTCAAGTTTCTCTCCTAGTGAAGGGGAAAAAAACAGAAATTGAAGTTAAAATTCTCTGGGGAGCCCCTTGGATAGGTGATCCCCGTATGTTCTGTGCTCTCTAGTGAGGGGGAAAGCAAACCTGTTAATACAAACTGTGAAGGGAAGCCTGCTGACAGCATAAACAGTGAAGGTGTGTGTGTGTGGGGGTGCTGGGAGAACACAGAGAATGGGTTACATAATCTGGCGGCTTGCATGAAGCCTATCCTTCGTCATCTGTCTGCCCCCCGGTTACAAACGCAAGAAAGTGGCATCACCCAGGTAACAAGCTCTCCAGGTTCTGCTACTGCCTTTGCTTGGAATGCTCAGCAAGAGGGGTTGAGCTCCATTCCATAGGCAATGAAGAGGCAGCTCCTCCATGCCTTTCCTCTCAGCAGGTGGAAGAAACAGCCCTGGATTCCAGAACCTCAAAGTTGGAAGGAATCTCTGAGGGCATTTAGTTTGACCTGTGCCTGAGCAAGGGTCCCCCTCTTCAACATACCCACCAAATGGTCACCCAGCTTCTGCTTGAAGACCTCGTAGCTCAAAGGAAGATGAAGAACTTACTACCTCAAGAGGTAGCCTATTCTGCCATTATATAGGCCTGTCGATTCAGCAATTATTTCTGACATCAAGCCTAAATTGTTTCTTAGTCATCTATTTTTTTTTTTTGCCTTTTGGAGGGCAATTGGGGTTAAGTAACTTGCCCAAGGTCACATGGCCAGGTTTTTTTGTTTTGTGTGTGTTAAGTGTCTGAGGCCAGATCCGAACTCAGATCCTTCTGACTCCAGGGCCGGCGCTCTCCTCACTGCGCCACCTAGCCTCCCCAGTCATCTATTGCTCCTAATTCTATCCTCTGCGGCCAAATAATTGAATCCCTTTTCCATATGGCACCCTATGAAAAACTTGAAGGCAATTCTCATGGTGGAGGTCATTGTAGAAAGGGGGACAGATTTGCTGTGAGGAGTCCCAAGGGGGTCCCAGATCTCCTGCTTCCTAGCTGAAAAGTTTTAAGCAACTCTGGGCCTCACTTTCTAACCCTGGGGTCATCACTTCAGGGTCACTCTGCCCAAAGAGCATGTCCACTATCATTTGTAGGCTTATTAAAGGCGGGTGTATTTCTTTAGGTCCCAGGCAGAGGCCAGTCTCCAAGTCCAGCTGATTTCCCCCTCCTTCACTGTTTTTTCCCCCTCTGTTTTCTCCATCCAGCTCTAACAGTCTATAGAGAGTGCTGAACTGAGAGCCAGGGGATGGAATCAAGTCCCAGTTTTGAGACTTATTAGCTCTGTGGTCTTGAACAAATCATTTGACCTATGATAGACTCAGTTTTCCTAGCTATAAAAATAGGGGTGATGCCTATTCTTGTCTCCCTCACAAGTTTGTTCTAGGGATTGAATAAGAGAATGGAATTGCTTTCTGTTCCAATCCCAGCTCTGCTGCTTACTGTCTCTGAGACTTTGGGGAAGTCCCTTCCTTTTCTCTGGACATAAATTTTCCCATCTGTAAAATGGGGATAATAAATATAGGATTATAGAGTGGGAAGAGATAACATGGGAAAGGATCTTAGTCCATCTGAGCCACACCCCTTATTTTATAGAGTAGGAGGAGGCCAAGAAGAATTAAGTGACCTGCCGAAGATCATGCTGGTGGCAGGTGGGAGAGGCATGATTCGAACCCAGGTCCTCTGATACCCCAGAGGCAGTGCCCTCCTTATATGATGCTGCCTCCTTATGTAGTTTCTTCCCCCCTCCAAACTGGGGATAATCAATGCTAATAACAACAACAATGACAATAATACATAAGCATTTATGTGCTCTTAAAGTTTGCAAAGCCTTTTCTGTGTTTTCTAAGCCAGGCAGCTAAATGTGCAGTGGATAGAATGCTGGGCCTAGAGTCAGATTAAAATCTGACTTTAAATCTGACCTCAGACATTCACTAGCTGTGTGACCTTGGGCAAGTCACTTCATGTCCGTTCGATTTTTCCTCATCTGTAAAATAGGGGTAGTAATAATCTCTACCTTCCCATATTGTGGAAAGGAACAAATGGGATAATATTTGTAAAGTGCTTAGCCTAGCACCTGACACATAGTAGGAGCTTAATAAATGCTCATTCCCTTTTCCTTTCTCTTTCCCCTTCATTTGGTTGCCTGGGGCCACACAACTGATTATTGTCCTTTGTTCTGGAAGAGGACTAAAATGCTGTCACTATGCCAGAGCCAAGTTACAGTATGTCCTACCGTGACTCAGAGAGATGAGGGAGGTGAGGGTGAGGGATACCATTCCAGGGACAGGGAACAGGGACATGGGAAAAGGCATGCTCTAGCACAGCTCAGGCACAAATAGTCCCTGTGAACATTTGGGGAGGATTCTCTCAATTTGTGTGCCTTGAGATTTGTTCGAGCTGCTTCAGTTCTGCTTTGTTCATGGAGCACAGCCCCTTTTCTGATGTGGACACACCGTGCTCAGCAGTCTTTCCCATCACACAATCAATTCCAAAGTCCTTAAGAGAGACCTTCAGAGTGGACCTGTATCACTTTTCCTGACTACAATGTGAGCTCTTGCCTGTGTAAGTTCTCCATAAAATAGTCTTTTAGGCAAATGTGCTTTTGGCATTAGAACATATCCAGCCCATCTGAATTGTACTCTCTGCCATAGAGTTTGAAAGCTTGGCAGTTCAACTCAGGAAAGGATCTCAGTGTATGGTACTTTATCTTGCCAGGTGATCTTCAGAATCTTCCTAAGACAACTCAAATAGAAGCAATTCAGTTTCCTGGCATGGTGCTGGTAGACTGTCCAGTTTTCACAGGCATACAACAGTGAGGTCAGCACAATGGTGCTATAGACCTTCAGTTTGGTGGTCAGTCTAATATCTCTTCTCTCCCACACTTTTCTTCAGAGCCTCCTAAATACTGAGCTAACTCTGGTAATGCATGTGTCAACCTCATTTTTGATGTGTAAATCCCTGGAAAGTATACTGCCAAGGTAAGTGATCTTATCCACAGTATTCAAAACTTCTCCATTTGTTGTAACCAATAGTTCCATGTATGGATGGTGTAGTGGTGGCTAATGGAGCACCTGTGTTTTTTTGGTGTTAATTGTTAGGCCAATATTAGCACAAACAATAGAGAATTGATCCATACTTCATTGCATCTCAGCTTCAGAGGCTGCATTGAGTGAACAATCACCTGCAAACAGAAAACCACACATCAACATTCCCTCTGTTTTGGTCTTGGCTTGTAGCCTTTTCAAATTGAGAATTTGTCATCAGTGCAGTAGCTGACCTTGATGCTGTGTTCATCCTCATCGAAGATATTTGACAACATGACTGAAAACATTATGCTAAAAAGCATGAGAGCAAACACACAGCCTTGTTTCACTCCATTGGTGATTGGGAAATCATGAGAGCATCATCCACTGTCTAGAACCCAGGCTAGAATGTTGTCATTAAATTGATGTACAATTCTGATAAACTTCTCTAGGCAACCAAATTTTGACATAATTTTCCATAAGCCCTCACAGCTGACAGTATTAAAGACCTTGGTCAGATACCCAAATGTTGTGTACAGACCTCTGTTCTGCTCCTGGCATTTCTCCTGGAGTTGTCAAGCAGCAAATACCATCTTGCCACTTCCTTGGTCCTTTCTGAAGCCACATTGGCTCTCAGATAGATGGCCATCTTTCGGGTAAAGGATCAACCCATTGAGAAGGACTCTGGAAAGAATCTTGCCAGCAATGACTAAGAGAGATTGTCCTAGGACAATCTATTTCTTTACCTTTATAGAACTGGACAATGAAGGCATCCTTGAACTCCTGGGGGACAACTGCCTCTTGCCAAATAACTTGGAAAATTTCAGTCAGTTTTTGTATGAGCAATGGACCACCCCCCCACTTGTAAATCTTAGCTGGAATGGAATCAGCACCATGTGCTTTGCTACAGGAGAGGCCTAATGGCACTCAGAACTTCTTCAATTGGAAATTTGTTGAGAGAGATTGACTTCAACCTGAGGTAAACAGCCAATAGCTTCAGCACTGATTGATGGCCAGGATGTTGAGAATATCATGGAAGTGTTCAGCCCATCTCTCCAAAAACATATCTTTATCACTAATCAACGTGGTTCCATCAGCACTAAGTAGTAGAGGTAAACCATATTTCTTTGGCCCATAAATAGCCTTCAGGGCATACTGAAAGTGCTTTGGATTGTTTCTATCAGCATAAAAATGATTTTCATTTGTCTTCTTACTGAGCCAAGAATCCTGCATCTCTCTAAGCTTCACTTGTACTTTACTTTTTATGGAATTAAATGCTGCCTTCTTAGAGAAGTATGAACTATCCTGCTAGTAAACTCTGTGGTGTTCTCGTTTTTCATTTAGTAGCTTCTGAAGTTCCCCATCATTTTCTCCTGGATCTATTTTCCAGGTCAGTGGTTTTTCCAACATGATATTTTACATTGCCTTCTATTTTTTCATTCATTAGGATTTGTTTTATAGTATCTTGATTTCTCATAAAGTCATTATCTTCCATTTGCTTCAATCTAATTTTGAAGGAATTATTTTCTTCAGTGAGCTTTTGAAATTCCTTTCCCATCTGGTCAATTCTGATTTTTAAGGCATTCTCCTCATTGACTTTTTGGACCTCTTTTGTCATTTGAGTTAGTCTGTTTTTATGGTGTTATTTTCTTCAGTCAGGCTATTCACTCATTTTTCATTATTTTCTTGCATCATTCTTATTTCTCTTCCTAATTTTCCCTCTACTTCTCTTACTTGATTTTCAAAATTCTTCTTGAATTCTTCCATGGCCTGCAGCCATTTCATATTTTTCTTGGAGGCTTTTGATGCAGGAGTTTTGACTTTGTAGTCTTCTTCTGGTTCTATGTTTTGATCCTTTTTGTCCCCCCCACCAAAGATTCTATAGTTTGGTTGCACTTCCTCTGTTTGCTTGTCTTGCCAGTCAGTCACTTGACTTTTGAGTTCTTTGTCATGGTAGAACTCTGTTTCCAGAGTGGAGAGTATTGTGTCCCAAACTTCTGGGGTTTTGTGCAGCTGTTGTCAGAGCTTCTTCCTGGCAGCTGCCTCAGAACTATAAAGAGGACTTTCTCTCCACAGCCTCAACAAGCTCTGCCATGCTAGTGCTCCTCACCCCAGGACCACCACCCAAGACTGCGACCTAGATCCAAGCAGGGCAAAGCAAGAGAATCTTGTCTCAGTGCCAGCAAAGAGATTCCTGTAGTTACACTCTGGACAGTCACTTAGTCCCCCTACAAACTGTAGCCTGGAGCCAGAAGAAGCCTCAGTAGCAGCAGTTGCAGATGCTGCCACCTCCGCTGCCCCAGGGGCAGGGACTGAACCATGCTCTTCTCTCACCCAGGATCAACAGAGTTCCCCACTGACCTTTTACTTTCTCTTTGGTGTTTATGGGTTGAGAAGTCTGGAAACCACCACAACTGCCAGTGATTCACTCTCCTGCTGTCTGCTCTGGCTGCTCTGTGCCACTGGTCTGTGCCAGCATGGCTCAAGTGAGACTGTATTCTGCTCCCAGTCTGGTGTGATAGACCCTTCCTGTAAGCCTACCAGGCTGCCTTCAGTGGGAGATTTGTTTCTTTCTGTCACTTTGTGGGTTCTATAAGACTAAAATTTGTTTAGAGTCATATTTTACAGGTATTGGAGGTGGTTGGAGCAGGAGCTCAAGCAAGTTCCTGCTTTTACTCTGCCATCTTGGCTCTGCCCCCTCCCCATCATTTTTGTTAAACCAGTCTTGATGTATGTGAGTGTTCTGATCCAGATGAGCAAATGCAAGTACTATACACCAAACCTCTAAAAGCTGTATACTCCTTTTCTGCTCCACTGTTGCCAACTGTGTATTGACTTTACTTTCTTTCTAACTTAACAACAAACTGTTCAGCACTCTAATTTGTTGAATTAAGTCTTCTGGTAGTCATTTTGCCTTGGGGCCAATGCATTTGTTGAATGAGAATATTTAAAGGATAAGGATAAGTCTATGATCCGTCCAGCACTCTGCCACAAATTGCCCTTGTCACTCTCACATCATATCTGTTTCTTCTCCTTACAGTCACATAGTCTATTACATGCCAATGTTTGTTTGGAGGGTACATTCATGAAGCTTTATTTCATTTAGGCAAACAGAAGTTATTAGTGATGAGAAGGTGATGAGATGTACAAGTCTTCACTAGTAAGTGACCATTGCTGTTGCTATTTCCAACTCCATTCCTCCCAAGGACTGCTTGCCATTTCTAGTAGTCTAAGCCTACTTTAGCTATTAAAGTCATCCAGAATTATAAGCTTGTCCTCTTTTGGCACACTGATAATGAAGGTCTCTAGGTCTTCATAAAATTTTTCTTTGACCTTATCAGGGGTCGTTATGGTGGGAGCATAGGCACTGACGGTGGTGGCATGTCATTTTTCTGCAAGTGGAAATTGCATTGTCACAAACCTATCATACACTCCTTTTGATAGACAAACGAGCTTGTTAACTAGACTAGTTTTGATTGCAATGTATACCAGCTTCATGGCTCTCCTCTTCACTGGGACCACTCCAGAAAAAAGTGCACCCATCTCTGACTTCAGTAAGCTGGTCTTCATTTAGCCTTGTGTCACTCAAAACTGCTGAGTTCTTTCACAAGAGCTGTTTGTCTTTCACGTCTACTGGATTTTGTGTTGTTTCTAAGTGTGCACACGTTCCATGTACTGATAGTAATTGGAATCCTCTTTGTAGAAGTTTTTGTACATTATTTTATTTTTCAGCTACAGGGTGGGATCCCTGCCTGCCATGGTAATCAGGCCAGGGTTGGGTAAGCAGACAATTTTTAGGGCACCTTTTCTAGCCCTTTCCTCACTCCAGGAGGTGAGCAGTGTGGTCCTTAGAAGGCTGCTCAGACACTCAGAGGGCTGCTGAATCCCACTGCTGCTTCTAATGAGAATGGCCTGGGCCGCTGTGTGCAGGACTGTGATTACAGTGTATCTGTACCTGCTGCTCTGCCACTTGCCTGTCACAACAGGACTTTAAAATTGGTAAAAATGGTAAAATGGTATGGGTGATGTCTCTTGATTGGTGAATAAATTGGATTTCAGGGAGGCAGAGTTGCATGAAGTTATTGGCCTCACTCTCTCCTCCAGAGTCATCACAGTCCAGTGACAGGACAGAGTCAAGGCAACTGGTGATGGCTTGAGATGTGGTGGATGACCTTGGCATCTCTGTGTCTAACCAAGCTCTAAGTGCTTCACAGCACCTGTTTCAGCCGCCTTCATGGCTGTTGGAACAAATTGTTTTCATCCACCCATTCCACCAAGGGAAATCTTCATAATATACTTGGGGTAGGCACTCTCTTAACTCACTAGTGGGTTTGAGACTCCTTGTTTACCCTCAACCTGGTTAGGCCCATCTGCCAAAACTGGGATTTGGCCACTGCTCATGCTGTGGCTTCTTGGAGCCACAGGTGAGAAGTGGATCAGATAGACACCAAAGGTGGAAAGCAGCCCTGAAAAGGACTTGGCAGCCCTTACATCAGAGGTACTAGTCTTGCCTGAACACACTCTATACCCCAGGTCACACAATTAGTGCTGTGTTGAACTCAAGTCTCCCTGACTCGAGGCCCAGTGCTCTAACCACTCACTGTACCATCCAGCTGAGAGAGTACTGATCTGCTTTTATAGGGATTTCCATACACTTAAAAACTCTGGCAGATATAGATGTATATTCCCTCCTCCCACAGTGAACATAGAATTAGCACTTTAAGGTTTGCAAAAGTGCTTTACAGACACAATCTCATTTCCATATAGTTTTGATGATAACTGCTTGGTAATCTGTTTTAAAGTCTGGGAGCATAAGACCACCTTTATCAGCTTTTTTCCCCCTAAGCATGTCCCTTGATAGTCTCTTCCATTTATTTTTCCATATAAATTTCTGTATGATTTTATTCTAGTCCTAAAAAGAAAATATTTGGTATTTTAATTGGTATGAGCACTATAGAAATTTGAATTATTATTATACGGCAGTGGGGGGCTCAGAATGGGCCCAGTGACCTGCTTATGATCACACACAGTTAGGAAGTGTTGAATGCTTCATCTTGGCTAATAAATCCTTCACAGTCTGGCTCAGCCCACCTTCCCAGGCTTGTTTCACGATGCTATGCTCTCAGCCTTGTTTCCAGCTTCCACACTTCTTCTTGTTCTTGTTCTTGTTCTTGTTCTTGTTCTTGTTCTTGTTCTTGTTCTTGTTCTTGTTCTTGTTCTTCTTCTTCTTCTTGTTCTTCTTCTTCTTCTTCTTCTTCCCCCCACTTCTACAGCCTTCTCATCCTGGAACATCCCTTTCTAAGCCCACTCCTTCCTCCCTTTATGAGTGCCTTCTGAGGCTTTTTAAAAATGGAGATGCCCTCTGAGGTTCATTTGTTTGTTCGTTCATTATTTCTTTCCTTCTTCCCTTCTTCCTCCCTCCTTTCCTTCATCTCTCAGTCTCTCCCTCTATCTCTTCTTCCCTTCTTCCCTCCCTCTCTTTTCTTCTTCCCTTCCTTCTCCTTCCCTCCCCCTTTCTTCTTTCTCTCCCTTACTTTCTTCCTTCCTTCTTCCCTCTGTCTTTCCTTTCTTCTTTCTTTCCTCTCTCCTTCCTTATTTCCTTTCTTCCTCTCTCCTTTTCTTTTCTTTCCTCCTTGCTTCCTTCCCTTTCCTTCCTTTCTTTCATTAATGTGAATTAAGACTGGAAAAGCTGCCAGAACTCCAATGTGTCGAAGACCTTCATAGAAACCCTGAGTATGACAGAGGTTAAGGCTGACTCAAGGTCATGTAGCCAGTGTCTCAGGTAGGATTTGAGTCCAGCTCTTCAATGCCAGACTAAGGCATTTGGACGTTGTTTGTAGTTAAGGAAGAGCTTCCAAAGGATGCTCATTTGGAGGGTAGCTCTGTGTACTCTGTATTGGAAGGAATTATGAATTTGGAAGAGTTCTTTGGTGTTCATTTCATTACAGGATAGATTGAGAGAGGGTGGAGGTGCCACTGTAGGAAAGGAAAGCAGTTAAGAGACTGGTGTAACTCAAAGGCAGGAGAGAGCCATACAGACCTGGGAGGGATCCTGGAGGTACTTTGTTATTGGGCCTCCTTTGCTCCTATTCCATTTGAAGCTACAAACAGCTGCATCATTCCACCTTGTGAATGACTCCCCACCCCCAACTGAGCATTATCTCTCACTTCCCTGGTGAGTGACTAAGTCTCATGGCCAACTGCAGGGAGGCAGAGCCCGACAAATTTACTTGTAGGATTAATTTCTTTCCTATGTGAAGTCAAGAAGGCCCAATGACCAGAAGTGGGTGGCCAGTTTATCTCTTCTTTTGGCACTTTTATGAGCCCCAAAGTTTGGGAGCAGTCCTTGACAGTTTTCACGTACTTGGGAGGTTTGGGCCAAATGGTCATAAAACTTTGCCCAATACTTGTGTCTCTAACTTTCCTAAAGGGCTTGGATAGTGATTTTCATCTTTCTTCAGGGCCTTTCTGTTTTGCTCTGGTCATGCAGCATCTGGAGTGCTGGGTACAGTTCTGGGCATGGCATTTTAGAAGAAACACTGACCAGCCAGAGAGTGTCTGGGGAGGAGGGTGATGGAGCTCATCATCATCTCACAGAAGGACTATTAAAAAACCAGAAAAACAAAAAACAAAACAAATAAAAAGCCCAGAAGGACTATTTAGATGTACTAGGGCTATTTAGTACAGAGAAGAGAAGTGGACTTCCAGAGTGACTGGACTTGAAGGACTTTCATGTGGGGGAGAGATTAGTTTCTGCTTGGCCTCAGAGGGAAGAGCAAGGACCACTCGGGTGCTAGTTGCAGGGAGACAGATGCTGGCTTGATTTAACCATGAGAACTGTTCAATAATAGAATAGGGTGCCCTACAAGATACTGGGGACACTGAAGCAGAGACTGGCTGGCCACTTGTTTGGGATGCATAGAAAGGAATTTCTGAATTATTTAGAGGTTGGATTAAATTTCAATTTCTTGTCTAGAAAGAAGGGTCTATAACTGCTCTGTGCCTTGGTTTCCTCATCTATACAATGGGCATAATAAAAGTTGTCAGGGTTATTTCAAGGAAAGCTTTTTGTAAATCTTGAAACACTGTGCATAAATGTGAGATACTATTATTATCTTATCCTCATGACATCCCTATGAATGATATCTCCAATCTTATAGCTGAAGAAACTGACCTGGAGAGATGAAGTATTAAGTCAAGTCAAGTAAAAAAGCATTTATTAAGAACTTACTGGGGCACTTGGTACTGGTTGAGGAATAGAATAGTGGATCAATGGAATAGATTGGGCGCACAATATTCAGCAATCAATGAGTATAGTAATCTATTGTCTGATAAATCCAAAGACCCCAGTTTTTGGGATAAGAATGCATTATTTGACAAAAGCTGCTGGAAAACTGGAATATAGTATGGTAGAAACTGGGCATAGACCAGGATCTAACATTCTATAGCAAAATCAAGTCTAAATGGGTACATGATCTAGGCATAAAGGATGATACTGCAAACAGTCTGGGAGATCAAGGAATAGTTTACCTGTCAGATTTGTGGAGATGGAAAGACTTTATGCCCAAACAAGAATTAGAGAACATTATAAAATGCAAAATGGATAATTTTGATTACATTAAATTGAAAAGCTTCTGTACAAACAAAGCCAATGTGACCAAGATCAAGAGGGAGGTGGGAAATTGGGAAAGAATTTTTACAACCTATGTCTCTGATAAAGGACAATTTCTAAAATATACAGAGAATTGAGTCAAATCTATAAGAATACAAGTCATTCCCCAATTGATAAATGGTCAAAGGATATGAACAGGCAGTTTTCAGAGAAAGAAATTAAAGATATCTATAAGCATATGAAGAAATGCTCTAAATCACTATTGATTAGAGAAATGCAAATCAAAACAACTCTGAGGTGCTACATCTCACCAGTCAGTCAGATTGGCTAAGATGACAAAACAGGAAAATGACAAATGCTGGAGAGGATGTGGGCAAATTGGAACACTAATGCATTGCTGGTGGAGTTGTGAACTTATCCAACCATTCTGGAGAGCATTCTGGAATTATGCCCTAAGGGCTATAAATAATTTCATACCCTTTGACCCAGCAATACCACTTCTAGGGTTATATCCCAAAGAGATCATAGAAGTGGGAGGAAGACCCATATGTACAAAAATATTTATAGCGGCTCTTTTTGTGGTTGCAAAGAATTGGAAATTAAGGGGGTGCCCATCAATTGGGGAATGGTTGAACAAGTTGTGGTATATACATGTAATGGAATACTATTGTGCTATAAGAAACGAGATGGACTTCATATTTACCTGGAGAGGCTTATACAAACTGATGCTGAGTGAGAAATTTGTATACAATCACAGACACAACATATGTGTGATGACCAACTATGACAGACTGGACTCTTCTCAGCAATGCAGTGATATAAGTCAATCCCAAGAGACTAATGATGGAGAGAGATCATCCAACATCCAGAGAAAGAACTAGAAAGAACTGAGTTTGAATCCTGATTGAAGCAAACTATTTGATCTTTTTCTTTTTATTGTTTGGTTTTATTTCCTCTTTACCATTTTTCATTCCATCTAGTACAATCCTCCTCTGTAACCTGACTAATGTCAAATATGAAAGTATTTGCAGATCCTATACTGGATTGTATGCCGTCGTGGGGGTGGGGTGGAGAGGGAGGAAAGGAAATTTTGAAACTCAAGGAATTATGGAATTGAATCTTGTAAATTAAAAGTAAAAAAACAAATTAATAAAGACAAAAAAAGAACTTACTGGGGCGGGTAGGAGGCACAGTGGATAAAGCAAGGACCCTAGAGTCAGGAGGACCTGAGTTCAAATCCAGCCTCAGATGCTTGACACTTACTAGATGTGTGACACTCGGCAAGTCACTTAACCCCAATTACCTCACAAAAAAGAACTTACCATGTGTTGGCATTGTGCTTAGCACTGGGGATACAAATAAAGTCAATAAGACAGCTCCTGCCTTCAAAGAGCTTATATTCTAATAGGGCAAGATAGCATATAAAAGTGAAGCAGGGTGGTGTAGGATTAGTGTGGGTGGGGGGGAGCTGGAGGTGAGAGGGGGAGAGATGAAGTTCCGAGAATTAGAAGCAGAGCTGGGAGAAGAATTAAGGATGGTCATCTGGGCCCTTCCTCCAAGAGGAAGGTTCTAGGAAGAATTCATCAATGGGAAAAGGGTAGAGGGAGAACACACCTAGAGCATAGTAGCAAAGTCTCGAGTGTGCAGTATAGCTTGGTCTAGTCTAAGAATACACAGCTACTCACTTACCAGAGCTAATGCTACAGGTCTTAGTCTCTTGAGACCAATTTAGGAATAAGTATCCCTGATGCAAATATGTTACATTCCAAAGACCCCAAACTAGTTAGGGAAAGCTGGGAACCCTGTATAACAGAGACTTTGAAAACCCCTGAGGATTTGTTATTTTTGTTCAGTCATTTCAGTTCTATTTTGACACTTTGTGACCCCATTTGGGGTTTTCTTGGCAAAGATATTGGAGTGGTTTCCATTTCCTTCTCCAGCTCATCTTACAGGTGAGGAAACTGAGGCAAACAGGGTGAAGTGACTTGCCCAGGGTCACACAGCTAGAAAGTGTCTAAGGCCAGATTTGAACTTGGGATGAGTCTTCCTGACTCCAGACCTGGTGCACTATGGCACCCCCTAGCTGCCAGCCTCCCCCCCCCCCCACCTTGGACTTTCTTTTGACTCACTTGAGTCCTTGGTCAACTCCATTCCATCAGTTCTGATTTTGGCTGTCCATAATGGATATCTAATTCTAGTGCACTCAATACCAGTGCTTCTTAAACTTAAATAACAGATTCCATTAAGAGAGCATTAGCACGATGCTCCTGTAATTAATCTTCTCCAGAAAGCAAGAAGTTCAGAAGATCCACACTGGGGCAAGGGCATCCTATATCGCTAAGCTCATTTATCCTAATTGATTTATTTAAGATGTGAAACCACAGACCTCAGGCGGGAAGGGGACTAGCCTTACCCTAGTGCCACCTGGGATTTGTCTTCTTGCCTCTTCATTCTCTGCTTCCCTTGATCTCTATTGGTCGGCAGCTGCTGGGCCATGGGCCCCTCCTGTCTCTCACTCCTTTCCTTACTGCCATGTGCAACCCACCTTCTTCCACCCATATTTCCTTTAGTGACTCCATGACAGAGTTTTTCAAGCAGATTAAGCTCAAATCCCACTTTCTTCAGGAGACCTTTCTTGGGTCCTTGACTCTCCCTCTTTTTTCCTCCACTTCTACCCCAAGTACTTTTCTCTAAGATTCAGAGATTCCTTTCTAGTTACACCATATATATATTCAATGCTTAATAAATACTTATGACTGTACATAAAGGAAAGAGAGAATAAATACATAAATAAATATAGGAATAAAAAAGCATTTATTAAATCTTTACTATGTGTCAGACTCTGTCCTAAGGACTCAGCATATAGCTAGAACAGCTGAAACAAAACCCACTTTCAGCTAACTCACATTCTAATTGGGGGAGACAATAGGTGAAAGCAAGGTCAGATGAAGGACAGAAGGGAGGGCACTGAAACCTTAAGGGTACAATGTTTGGGGGGATGGAAAGGCCAAGTGGTCCAGGGAAGTAGGTAAGTGAAAGTGCTGGGAGATGGAAAACCATAGGTTATAAAGACAAGGGTAGATGGCAGGACCTAGAAGATATTAGGAGGAAGTAGCAGGATAAGGCCTAATTGTTGTTCAGTCTTTTCAGTCGTATCTGACTCTCTGTGACCCCATTTGGGGCTTTTTTTTTTTTAAAACAAATGCTTTATTAACTTCTGTTTTACATCATTCATTTCTGTCAGATTTTGAGTTACAATCATTTCCCCCCCGTTATTCCCCTACCCAACCTCCCAGAATAGCAGTCCCACAAGATATAGCTCCCTCCAATCTGCTCTCTCCCATACCTTCTCCCATACCCCCTTTGACTTTTCCATTAGAGGAAGGTGAATCTTTGTGTCCCAATGCCTGCACCTCTTATCTCCCAATTATAAGCAAAAGAGTATTAATAATAGTATTTATATATATTTGAAACATTTAATCTTAAGACCTCGAATTTCAGATCCATTTCCTTCCTCCCTTGTCACCCATTCCCTCTGGGGAGATAAGTAATTCAGGATATGTTGTACATGTCTAGCTATGCAAAACATTATCATAGTAGATATATTGTACAAGGCTGCTTATAATTCCCTCCCACTCATCCCACCCCCCACCTGGTCCATTCCCTACATGATCCTGTCCCTCTTCTATAGTGGGTACTTCCAACCTCCCCTCCCCCAAGGATGCCCCCCATCAATCATCCCTCCTCTCATCCCCCTTCCCCCTATTCTGCTGCAGGTTGAGATATCCCATTTAGTACGTATGTCATTCTCTCCCTGAACCAAATTCAATGAGAATTTGGATTTGCCTTTTTTTTCCCTTCCTATTCTCCCCATCCCTTGCAACCACTTCCCCTTGCTTCTTCTACATGAGATAGTTTACCCTACCCTGTCTTTCCCCATATCCTCTTGCCACTTTCCTCTCTCACCTCATAATTTCACCCCTTGAGTATTCTCCCTTCCCAACAAATTCAACCTATGACCTCTATCCATATACACACACATTCACATATGTATTCATATGACCACACACCCTTCTTCTATTATTTTCATAGTGAGAAAGATATCATCACTCACAGTTATTGCTTTTCCATATAGGAATGTAAATAGTTCAACTTTGATAAGTTCCTTTGATTTCTTTTCCCTGATTACCTTCTCAGGCATCTCTTGCTTCTTGTGTCTGGATGTCAAATTTTCCATTCAATTCTGGTTTTTTCCTCAAGAATGCTTGAAAGTCCTCTATTCCACTGAATGACCATATTTTCCCCTGAAACAAAATACTCAGTTTTGCTGGGTAGGTGACCCTTGGGTTCAGTCCCAGATCTTTTGCCCTCTGGAATATCATATTCCATGCCCTTTGATCCTCAGTGTAGAAGCTGCCAGGTCCTGTGCTATTCTGATTGTGTTTCCACAATATTGAAATTGTTTCTTCCTGGCTGCTTGTATTATTTTCTCCTTGATCTGGGGATTCTGGAACCTGGCTATAATATTCCTGGGAGTTTTCTTTTTGGGATCTTTTTCAGGAGGTGATTGGTGGATTCTTTCAACCTCTATTTTGCCCTCTGGATCTAAAACATCAGGGCAATTTTCCTTGAGAATTTCTTGAAGGTGATTTCTAGGTTCTTTCTTTGATCATGGCTTTCAGGTAGTCCAATAATTTTTAAATTGTCTCTCCTGGATTGATTTTCCAGGTCAGTGGTTTTTCCCATGAGATATTTCACATTGCCTTCTAATCTTTCATTTGTTTGGATCTGCCTGACAGCATCTTGATTTCTCATAAAGTCATTAGCTTCCATTTGCTCCAGTCTCACTCTGAAGGAATGAATCTCCTCAGTGAACTTTTGATATTCTTTTTCCATCTGGCAAATTCGACTTTTTAAGGCACTCTTCTCCTCATTGCCCTTTTGGGCCTCCTTTGCCATTTGAGTCAGTCTATTTTTTAAAGTGTTGTTTTCCTCAGTCAGGCTGTTGACCCTCATTTCATACTTTTCCTGCATCCTTCTCATTTCTCTTTCCAATTTTTCCTCCACTTCTCTTATTTGATTTTTAAAGTCCTTCTTAAGGTCCTCTATGGCCTGCAACCCGTTCATGTTTTCCCTGGGGCTTTTGGAGCAGGACTTCTGACCTCACAGTCCTTTTCCCGCTCTATGCCCCCAAAATAGGAGTCTAGGGTTGCATTTTTCTGTTTCCTTTGCCTTGGCATATTGCCACTTGATTACCTGACTTTTGGGCTTGTTGCCACACTATGGCTTTAAGGCCAGATAGAGGAATTTTCGTCCCGAACGTGTGGGGGGCAACTTCTGTTTCTGGCAAGCTGTAAACCCACCCACGACTTCCACCCTAGATCACAATCCAGATCCAGGGAGGTTAAAGCAAGAGTGATTACCGCCCCCCAAGACTGATAGCTGGATCTCCCTACAATTAATTGCAGGCCAGGAGCTGGAGCTGCCTCTGAAAACTACAAAATGGCGTGTCTCCTCACCTGCTTCTAGCCCCCAGGGGAGGGAGCTGATGCATTCCCCCAAATACAGGTCCCAAAGTCCATAGGACACTAACCTCTTACTTTGTCCTAGGCATGTCTATGTTGATAATTCTGGAGTCGTCTTGGCTGCTGGTGTTCTGGGGTTCCTCCAGCCAACTGCTGGCCCTGCCGCCCTGGGGCTAAAACCTCGGCTCACGCGGACCTGGGCTCCGCTAGGCTCTGCTTCCTGCACTCTGCATGTTGTGTGCTGCTGGCTCCCAGACTGCTGCGCTGGTCCTTCCTGCAGGGCTGCTGGGCTGTCCTCAGTGGGAGGTTAGCTTCTCTGTGTCATTCTGTGGGTGCTGGGGTTCCAGAAGTTGTTCAGAGTCCCCTTTTACATAGTTTGGGGGGAATCTGGGGGCAGCCATTTGGGGCTTTCTTGGCAAAGATATTGGAGTGGTCTGCCATTTCCTTCTTCAACTCATTTTATAGGTGATGAAACTGAGGCAAATACAGTAAAGTGACTTGTTCAGGTCACACAGCTAGTAAGTGTCTGAGGCCAGATTTGAATTTAGGAAGACAAGTCTTTCTGACGCAAAGCCTGGCACTCTATCTACTATGCCAACTACCTGCCCCAGATAGGTCTAGTAGTCTTTCATATCTCCAGAAGAAATAGAATTGGTGACTATTGTGTTTTCCAAGTCTTTTTTTTTGGAGGCAATCAGGGTTAAGTGGCTTGCCCAGGGTCAGAAAACTAGTAAGTGTCTGAGGCCAGATTTCCAAGTCTTGCCAAGCATCAAGGAGGGAAAGGTGGTAGGGGGTCTTCTTACCTACCACAAAGTCCCAGACGTATTCTTCTGGAGAAGGGGACAAGGTGAGGAAGGGGGGAAAGAGGAAGGAAAACTGGACTGTCCTGCTGCCCAGCTATTCTGGATTGGTTCTGCTTGTAAAAGGGGAAAAAAGGGGAAGATAATGGGGAAAGGTTAGTCTCATTGGTGGCAGCTCTTCTGGCTGGCAGGCAGTTATATAGGTTCTGGGAATTGTACTGGGTTCAAGAAGGAGGTGAGAGGATAGAGATAATATCCTAAGATTTTTTGCATTTGTGCTAGTAAGATAGTTTGATAAGTGTAGGAAATGCCAGTGAGAAAAGTCCCTCCACTAATCCAGATCAGGACAGATCCTAGACTTAAAGCTTTGTGGGAGGGGAAGGGGTCCTGAGAAGTTAAACAACTTGGATTACACAACATGCTCAAGGTAGGAACTAAACCCGAGTCTCTTTGGTTCCAGCATTGGCTCTCTTTCTACTAGGATAAGCTCATAGCCTTAGTATCCCAATATAGTCCTGACAAAGTCAGTGCAGGTTCTTGGGCTAACCAGCCTCCTTTTCATGCATTGCCTGTCTGGGCCTGGCCCCTCTACATGGTCAGCCACCTTGCTGACTAGGAAGACAACATTCTGGAAAGTCCCTCTTGTGGCAACTGAGCTCTCCAGTTTTTAATTAAAGCTGATTTCCCTTCTGGACTCTTCCATCAACTTCCTGGGTGAGGGTCCCCAGGTACTAGGTCCTCTCTAGTACTGGGGGCCCATTATTTCCCTCAGATTTGAACTAATGGGGCTAAGGACTCATATAATAATATTATTAAAAACATCAATATTATTAATAACAATAACAGGGGCCATTTCTATAATGCTTGAAGATTTGCAAAGCACTTTACAAGTGTCATTATTTTTGATGCCCACCAGAGCCCTCAGAGATAAGTGGCATCATTATCATTACCCCCACTTTTATAGGTGAGGAATATGGAGCTCAGTGGCTGAGGCCCGATTTTGAACTCAGCTCTTCTTGACTCCAGGCTCACTGCTCTATCCCTTGTGCCACCTAGTATCAGGTACCTACAAGGATGTACCACAGGTGAAAAAGGAACAGAAAGCAGGTACTGATTTGTAGGAAATACAATTGTATGAAGCAGTAATGGATGCAGTGACTAGCAATGTTGCATTCAACAAAGGCTCCCTTAGCATCCTCTACTGGCAGTAGAGGAACTGTCCAACACCATTCTGTAGGGAGAGAAGCCTAGTCAGGTAAGAAAGGGAGGTGAAGCTTTCCAGTGGGAATCTCAGGGCATCCTGAATTCCATTGCTCATGTCTATATTCTTGGTATTTTTTTTTTTTTTGAGTGGGGAAGAGTCTTCTTGGTTTAAATGTTTGTATTTCCTAGGGGTATTGGTAGGGCAGGGAGTGACCTTCAGACTAATCCTGTCTGGCTAGATGTAGGGTAGACCCCAGAATAGAGAGGCAGCATGGGGAGACCAGGAGAGTGCAGTAACCCTGGGGAATGGCCAGGGAAAGCAGTGTGCTCAGGCTCAGCCTCATGCTATCTGCCTGAGACTTCATTCTTCTTTTCAAGGTCACTCATTGCCCACCAGGGAACCTTGGCTCTCCAACAAAGAAGTCTTCCCCTGAAGGCCCTTATAGGTGATTATACCCCATGTGCTATGCATAAGCCCAGTAGCCCCATTTAATTCCAGTATTTCATCACATAAACAGTACCCAGGGAGTGGTTCTCATGGGGACCCTGAGCCAAGGGGGTAGAAATGCTGATGGAGGACACAGAGCTGAGAGTGTTTGCTTTACCTGATCACACAGAGACAGACAACATAATGTCCTTTAAGGTTTGCAAAGTATGCATCAGACAAGCCAGGGGGAGCTTTTAGTGACTTCTCTTCAGCCCTCTATATGCACCTAGATTACACACAGAGCTATTTCATATGATTAAACCTTCATTTTGTCCTAGGGCTCAGTTCTTCCATTGTATCTCAGTGCATTTCAAAGTAAATGCTTAGTCAAAATAAACCCTCCAGTGGACCACCCAGGTCCATGAGGCATGTGTTTCCCAGCCCCATGACGGCTCTTTGTTTGTTTGATTATAGACAGAACTGGAGGAAAGGGCCAGGATTGGAACTGATTCTCTAGAATAAGGAAGAAAACCCTCTCATAGGACCCTACAACTGAAGGTCATAGGAGCCTAGGTTTAGAGTAGGAAATGACTTTAGTCCATACTGATGTCATGTGGACCACTATACGGTATATATGCAGGTACATATTGACTTAGAAAACCACATATCAACATTATCTATGTTTTATTGTATTTGCATTAATTTTATTAAATGTTTCCCAATCACCTTTTAATCTGGATCAGGCTGGCATTCAGGATACAGTCTGTAGGCTACATGTTTGATTCCTCTGATCTAATTCAAATCCAAGCCCTCATTTTTTACATGGGGAAACTGAGGCCCAGGAAAATAAAATTATTTATCTAAGATCACACAGGAAGTTGCAGAGATGGAATTAGAGTCCTGATCATTTGACTCCAAATCTAGCCCATAAGTATCTCTCCTAGAGGCAGCAAAAATCTCCCAGGACAGAGGCTCCAGAGCCTCCCACATATGCCCTGCTCTTCATTGTCCAGCAATCCTAGACAGTGATGGTAGTACAGAATTCCATCATCGTTGTGTCCACCAAGCCTCTTTATATCCACTACTTCATTTGATCCTGCCAGCAACTTTATGAGAATAAGAGCAGATCAGGGATTATGAAATTCCATTTTTATAGATTGGAGAACAGAGGTCCAAGAAAGGAAATGACTTGTCCAAGGTCACAATGCCAGAAAGTGCTGGAGCTGGGATCTGAAACAAGGGCTCCTGACTCCTATGCTGTGGTTTTTCCTGTGGCCTCAGGGGAGAGCGTTTACATGATTCTACTTCTCTACATGAGCTTAGTGATTGAGATGATCCAGAAGCCTTCTCTAGGATCACAGATTTCAATTCAACAAATAATTAGCAATAACAACTAATGCATATGTAGCATTTCAGGGTCTAGAATGTGCTCCATGCATGGTCACATGTGAACAATACTATTACTAGCCTTTCTTCTTGTTGTTCAGTCTTTCCAGTCATGTCTGACTCTTCATGACCCCATTTAGGGTTTTCTTGGTAAAGATATTGGAGTGGTTTGCCATTTCCTTCTCCAGTTCATCTTACAGATGAGGAAACTGAAGCAAACAGAGGTAAGTGACTTTCCCAGGGTCACACAGCTAGTAAGTATCTGAGGCTAGATTTGAACTCAGAAAGATGAGTCTTTCTGACTCCAAGTCTGTAACTCTATCACCTGAGCCACCTTGCTGACCATCTTACAGACAAGGAAACAGATTCAGAGGGGTTAAATGATTTGCCCAACTTCAGAAATCTAATAATAATATAATATTATAATAATAATATCAGAGGCACTACTGGACCCTGGTCTCTCCTGATTCCAAGGTCAACATTTCCCCCTTGTACCATGATATCTCTCACATATTTATTTAGCACACATCTGCTTGACAAAGTTTATAAAGTACATTGGCAAGTGGGAGGATGTCCAGAGGATAGAAATCAGGATGGAGAAGGGCCTTGAGATCATGTAATATGAGGATTAGTCACGGTATTTAACCTGGAGAAGAAGAGATTTAGGGAGGGCATTCTATTTCTACACCATTTACATCCTTCCTCTTCTCTCTACTTCCCCAGCCACCCTCCTAGTCACCCTAGATTACTGTAGAAACATCCTATTTGGTCCCTCTGCCACAAGTCATCTTCCTCAGCCATCAAAGTGATTTTCCTAAAGTGTAGGCCTGACCATGTTATTCCCCTCCTTAATAAACTTAAGTGACTCCTCTTTACTTCTAGGATCGAATGCAAATTCCTCTGTTATTTAAAGTTATTTACAACCTTTGTCCTTCCTACCTTTCTAGTTTCTTTACACACTTCTCCCTTTCGTGCCCTCCATAGTTCAGCTATACTGACCTACTTGACATCCACCACACATGATACTCCATCTTCCATCTTTGTGCCTTTGCATTGGTGGTCCCTCATGCCTCAGATACTCTCCTTCTTCACCTCTGCTCTTAGAGTCTATGGTTTTCTTCAGAACTCAGCTTAAGCACCACCATACACATGAAGCTGTTCTTGTACTTAGCACAGTGTCTGACATATAGTAGGTGCTTAATAAATGCTTTTTCCCCTTTCTCATTCCTTCCTTTCCCTTCTTTCCCATTCCTCCCTTCCTCCCTCTCTCCCTCCTTTCCTTCCTTTTTTCCTTCCCTCCCTCCCTCCTTCCTTCCTTCTTTCCCGACATTCCCAGTTGTTACTTCCCGCCCAGAACTACTATAAATAAATACATATATTATGCTAATGTATATGAGAGGCAATGTGGAGTAACAGATAGTGAGACCAGGGTTCCAGTAGTGCCTCTGATATTTATTAGTAACGGATAGTGAGCTGTCTCTGACTCAGAGTCAGAAAGACTTGGATTCAAGTTACACCTCTGATGTATACTATGTGATCCTGGACATGTCACCTAGCTTCTCAGACAGCTTCCTAAGAAGATAAGTAACAGAGAGACAGTGCTGCCCAGTATCAGGAGAGGAAGTTTCTTCATTTGAGATTGAGTCTTTATTCATCCTCTCATCTTATATGTGCACATGCTGTCTTCTCCATTAGAAGGTAAGGTCTTTGAGGGCATGGATGGTTTCATTTTTGTCTTTATATCCCCAGCATTTAATCAAAATGACTGGCGCTCACTAGACATAAATGACTATTGATTGGTTGATTGACATAAGAGTCGTTCTCAAACCTTCAAAGAGCTGTCAGTCAGATAAAAGAGAAATCAGATTAAAAAAACCCTTCTTTTAACTAAATGACTAGAACTAGGAACAATGGATAGAAGCTGCAAATAGGCAATTTAGGACTTGCTTCAAGGAAAAACTTCTTAATAGAGTTGCTAAAAAATGAAATGGGTTCCTTGGGATGGTCAATAAGGAAAGCCTTACTGAAGATCTTCAAATAGAAGTGGGAAGACTATTTGCTATTACAGAGGGACCCCTTGTTCAGGGACCCATGGGACCATGTCCCTTTTGAGGCCCCTTTCACCTCTGAGATCCTGCCATATATCCGAAGGCCATACACTCTTTGGGGAATACAAAGGTGGGTGAGACACAGACCCTATACCCAATGAGCTTACAGTCTAACAGAGGAATATATTGGGTTATAGAACATCTTGGGAGAAGAGTCATCATGGGAGACTTCCTCCCCCAGCAACTGCATCACTAAGTCAGAATCTCTTCTCCTAAGGAATAAGGTATCGATAGTATGATATTGGAACTATCTTTAAAAGTAATACTCTCTCTCTCTCTCTCTCTCTCTCTCTCTCTCTCTCTCTCTCTGTCTCTCTGTCTCTGTCTGTCTCTCTCTGTGTCTCTCTGTCTCTCTTTCTGTTTCTCTGTCCGTCTCTCTTTCTCTCCCCTGACATATTTCTCAAACTCCTATTCTGTTTCAATTTCTGTGCTGGACACCTTGAGGAAGGGGGAAAAGAGGTGAATATCACCCAATCCCTGTGATCTCTGACTGTCCCCCATTCCTGGAATCCTCTCCCTTCTCTGCTCTGATTACTGACCCCCCTGGCTTCCTTTAAGTCCCAATTAAAAGTCCATCTTCTAGAGGAATCCTTCCCTAACCCACATGAATACCAGTGCCTCTTCTCTGTGAATTATTGCCTGTTTATTCTGTATATAGTTTGTTCTGTGTTTATTTGTTTGCATGTTGTCTCCTTGAGGGGAGGCACTGTATTTTGTCTCCTTTTGTATCCCCACTGCTTAGTACAGTGTCTGGGACATAATAGGTGTTTAACAAATATTTATTGATTGATTGCTCTGAAAACTCAGTTTAGTGGAAGGGAAAGAAGGTAAGACACCCTACAGACCTCTCCACTGGAAATCAGAATGTGATGAGAGGTGCAAACCAAGTGTTATGGGCAATTATGGAAGGTTTTCTGGAGGAAGTAGCATTTGAGCTGGTCCTCAACTCATAGGCAGACTTTTGGCCTAGATTAGAGGGAGGGAATTGTGGGTCTATGGAGAAGTGGGGGCTGGGTATCTTTTACTTTTCATCTCCTCAGGTGAGAATATTAAATCATTCAGTAAGGTGATAGTTACCCTTCTGCCCTCTCCCTGCTCCTGTCACCTTTTCTGTTCACTATGGATACTTCCTTGCCTTCACAGACTTAGTCAAGGTGGGTGGAGGGAGGTATGGAGGAGAAAGGGGGAATACTGAGGGAGATTCAAATTTCTACCACAATGTAAAGTTAGTAGACCTCTTTCCTCACAATAGCCCTGTGAGGGAGACAGTGAATTATTCTCCCTATTTTGTGGATGCAAAAACTGAGATTCAGAGAGGTTAAACTAGTAAGTGTCAGAAATGGAATTGGAACCTGGGTTTCCTGACTCAAAGCCCTGAGCTTTTCTCATTTTGTTTGTTCCTGCCTTTGTGGGGGAAGGGCTCAAGCTTTTATCTGAGTGACCTCTTGGAATCAGACATCCAGAACTCTATGGCCCTGGGGGCTTCCAATTTGGGGGGAGATCTGAAGCAGCTGTGCAGTTGTCATTCTGTGTACTGGGCAAAAGACCCCCAAGGACAAGGGAAATTAGTCTGGGGATAGAATGGAGCTCAGTCAAATATCCAATATGCTTCAGGCCCTGCAGTAATGTCCTCCATCCCATATTACACTGCGTTAGGCAGCGGATTTACGTCGGTCTCTGGGTGCCAAGGGCCCTGGGCTCTCACCTTTGGAAAATGGTGCAATTTAATGGTAATGCAATTACAGATGTGCTGAGATTGAAACAGCCGATCTTATCTCAAACTCATCTTCCTTCCAAAGTACCAGGGCAGGTGCTGATCCCTAATAGCTGTTGAAATGAATTTAGCAGGCAGCTAGGGGCTCTGGGAGAGCAGATATATGTGTGTGTATATATATATATGTGTGTGTGTGTGTGTGTGTGTGTGTGTGTGTGTGTGTGTGTGTGGTGAGGGAGGGAGAAGAGAACATGGAGGGAGAGAAAAGAGGGAGGAAGGGAGGGAGAACTGAGACAGAAAGAAGAAAGGGAGGGGCAAAATGAGAAGACATGAATGATGAAAATAGGGTAGAGGAAAGATGAAAAGAATGATGAGGAAAAAGAAAGGAGGAGTGGGGAAGCGAAAGAGGGAGGGAGGAAGAAGAGAAAGAAGGATGGGGAAAGGAAAAAAGAAAAAGGAAAGCAAGAAAAAAGAATGAGGAAAGGAGGAAAGAAAGAGGGGGGAGGATGAAGTTAAAAGGAGGGGAAGAGGGAATAAAGAAAGAGTAAGCTTGCTTTTTGAAATCTTGTTTTTCTCAAATGCATGAGAGGCTTTGCTAACCAGAGCTTGAGGAAAGGGGGAAGATGCTGGTAGGAAAGAGTAGAAAATACCAGCCACTAGAGAGAGGAAGGGCGAACAATTGCACAACAGGGCTGAAGATTCGAGATGCTGTTGGGAATTCCAGGAAGTGGGAACATGTGAAGATTTCAGATAAGCCACCTCAGATAATCCTTCACCTTGCTCTGATTGACTAGCTGATGCTGTGTCCTTCCTTAGCTATGCCCTCTGCACTTATGGCTCTCTTTCAGAATTGATTTGGGGCCACAGCCAAATATAACAAACCAGGATTTCTAATGAAAATCCCCTTCTCACAAAAACACAGCCATTTTTTTCTAGGAAGGCAGAATGAGCAGAGGGTATCTCTATGCTTGTCCCAGATCCAGGGCACAGCTCCAGGAAGAGGGTAGGGGACAGAGAGAAGATGACTTACAGCTCCAGTTCAAGCTCCAAATTTCTTACTAGATTAATTCCTGGCCACCCAACCACAGTGAAAAAAAAATCTCAGTGCCCACGGAAAGCCATGGACTAGAAATCAGAAAACCTAAATTCTAATCCTGGCTCTGCCACAGACATGTTCTTTGACCTTGAGGACATCACTTCCCCAGGTAAGAGGACTGCTTCCTCATATATAAAGTGAAGGAGACTGGACTACCAGAGCACTAATGTTTCTTCTAACTCTGACAATCTATGAATCAGTATGTACTCCTCAGAAAACCTACCTGGAGAGCTCTCCCATATAGCCCATCATCCGAGACCATGGACAGCTCTAGCCAGTAGGCCATCTCTCCCCTCCCTAGCCGCAGCCTTCCCATTCCAAGGCAAAGTTCTGCTCGCATCTGACTCAAGGCACCTGCTCCCCTCAAACCTCCCTCCTTTCCCCCTCTCCCCACTGGCTGGCTGTCTGGCTGGCTGGCTCCAACTTCTTTATTGGAAAATTTTCTGTTTTTGGGTGTTGGGAAGGGAGCCCTGTATGCAGTTGATTATATCAATTACTTTTCAGAACATGGTTTTGATCCCAACGCTACTTCACTGGATCAGTGAATAGAAAGTGCTCTCAGAGAAAATGGCATTTTTTATAACCCTGGCAAAATGCTTTTTGCTGCTGATGAGATGAGCCACCCAGAGAGAGAGGTATAGCACATATGATACATAACTAACCAGAAGTATAATCTTCTAAATTGGAAGCCATAATGTTTGCTGTTAGAGCTAAATATTAACAGGGCATTGTCTCACAATAAGGCTCACGAGGCAGCTCTCTCAACTCGGCACTGCCGTCATATTAAAGGAACGTGATTAAATTTCTTTCTGCCATCAGAATTAAGAAATGAATAGTTTTATGAGACTCCTGCTACAGAGAGTTAGGAAATCTAATACCAGGAATGGGCTCCAAACGCTAGTTCCTCCCTAGCTCTAGGTAGTATTTCCTACTTAGTCCAGAGGGAGGCAGTACTTTGCAGGTTAGAATTGGGCTCTGGGTCCAATGTAGCAATGTAGAATCAGTGTCTCTGAGCTGGCAAGAGATCTAGAGGGTAGAAGTGTATATAAACTGTTACCTTAAGCATGAATCCCCTCTCTGACACTGGTAGAAAGTGATGATCAAACCTGTGCTTGAATATCTCAGTGATAGGGACCTCCTTTCTTCAGAAATCAGTTTGATCCAGTGTTGAGAAAATTCAGATTGTTAGGAAGTTAGTCCTTATATGGGGTCCAAATTTGCCTCCTTGTAACTCTCCCTCCCTCCTCCTCATTGCTTCTAGTTCTTCCCTCTGGGTACTAGACATTTATTATCCAACCAAAGACTGCATTCTCTTTTTCAGGTGCACTGAACTGTGGAATCATATTGTATTCTATATCCTGGTGCCACTGTTGGTGGCAGTGCAACAGAGCCTGCCCCCACTGAAACAGACAGAATGAAACTAGTTTTAAAGGTTGACAGGAGTCATGTGCAGGACCACTTTCTGAGGCATCAGAATGGCAATGGAAGTAATACAAGACCTCCATAGTAGTTAGATTGGAGCAGGAAACTTTCATCTATCTCTATGGTGAGATCAAGGCTATCTTGAAGTCTTCAACTCATCACTTCTGGCATCATAGAATTTAGAGTTGGAAGAAATCTTGGAGATTTTCTAGGCAAATATCCTCATTTTGCAGAGGGGGAACCAAGACCCGGAGAGATGAAGGCATTTGCCTAAGATCACTAGTAGGAAGTGGGAGGATTTGAATGGAAGACCTTTGACTCAAAATTTTGTGTTCTCTTTTTTATTTTATACTTTACCATCTGTTTCACCTGGCCTCTGTATTCTATTTCATCTTCTTTCACTTGGTTCCTATTAAAGTTCTTTTGGAAAAACTCAGAATGTGTTTTGGGCTCCATATGTGGAAGAAAGGGTATATCTATGGCTAGACTAGGAGAGTTAGGTGTCTCAGAAGCCAGACAGATAGAAATATCTGCTTCCTTCCCAGAGTTTGGGATTGCAGGTTGGTTAGAGAGAGAAGACAACCCCAGGGAGAGGAAGTTTGGCTTGTAGCTATTATGGCCCTTTTTCTTTCAGAGAGGGGAAGAATTTCTTCTACCTTTTTCCTTCCTTCAGTTGATTTACCTAGGGGAAATCTCCTAGGGGAACTATCTTGCCTGATCTGCCTTGGGAACAATAAGATGTTTTGGTGAGGTACTTGGCCAGAGTTGGGGGCAGACTGTAGCCCAACAGAGAGAATAATGGTGACTTTGACTTTACTCAGATTATGCAGCACCTTCTGCAGGGAATCTTTTTCAGGTTTGCCAAAAGCCTAGACCCTTCTCCTCTAGAATTATTTTCCATCCACTCTGCATGTACTTAACATGTTCCAATTTATTTATATATTACCTCTCCCATCAGAATGTAAGCTCCTTGAAGACAAGAACCATTTTTGCTTTTCTTTGTATCCTCAGTACTGTTACATAGCAAGGGCTTAATAAATGATTTCTGATGGGCTGATTATATGTTTCTCTCCCATTAGACTATGAGTTCCTAGAGGGACGGCTTGTCTTTTTGTCTTTCTTTGTATTCCCAGCACATATCACATGCCTGGCATATAGTAAGTGCCTAATACATAGTTATTGACTGATTGTTCCAATAGCACCGGTAGAACCAGAGGTCCCCTTTCTACACCACAGAATACTAAAATCACTATTCAGAAGCAACCCCAGCTCCAGTTTTGAATGGGAACCAAGGACCTAGCTCTCACTTACCATCTTGGTCTTCAGAGCATTAAATTCACCTACCTACCTGGTAATAGGGCATAACCAAAATGTTTGATCTGGCTCTCTGTTCTGCAGCCTTCACATCTTTGCATCTGAGGTCACTTAATTCTTACCTGCTGGCTCAGGTCCATGTACCAACCTTATCCCCAAATATAGGAGAAATAGGGATTTTGGAGTTCCAAAATAGTGACACTGATTCAGCCTGACTGCTTGCCTTGTTCTGACCTCATACTCAGAACCTAATAATTAGTGTCTCATCCCATCTATTGGGATCAATTCTGAGCTTTGTGCCTTAGGCTTATGAACTGATATCATGCCCATTCTTTTTTGGTGCCCAGACCAATTCTCCTGTTTTTCTATAACTGGGACTCTACCTTGTCTCCCCAGTCTCCCCAAGTCCAAAGTCCTATTCCTCAGCCTTAGCCTCAGGCCTTCCTGACCATCATAACCTCCTTGGACCTTAAGCAAAATTTGACATAAGGATGTATGTATCACAAGGTAATGGGTTCATCCTCAAGAGAGGTCTTCAGTTGGACATTGGAATAGCCACTGAAGAAGGAATTCCTGCTCAGGAAAATGTTGACTCCTGGCCAACCATAAACACAGCAAGTACTCCATCACTTAGCTCTGGGTATTTTCTCTGGCTGTCCCCACCCACATACCTGGAATGCTTCCTCTCCTCTGCTCTGATCTCCCAGTCTTACTTAAAGTTCCATCTAAAATTCTACTTATAGGAAGCCTTCCCTGACCTTTCTTAATCCAAGTGCTCTCTCTCTGTTAATTATTTCCTATTTGATCCATATATAAGGATGGGTATGTTTGTTTACATGTTGTCTCCCACATTAGATTGTAAGTTCCTTGAGGGCAGGAGCTATCTTTAGCCTTTTTTTTTTTAATCTCTGAAGCTTAGCACTCTGCCTAACACATGATAAATGCTTAATAAATATTTATTGATTGATATTAGATCTACCCTGAAATTCTTTCCAGTCTTTTCTGTAGGAGGGTATAGATGAAGAGGGGAATAGTTCCCCATCATAGGAGGACTTTAAGGGGAGATTTGACAGTCATTTAAATTTTTTTTATTGACTTAATTATTTTCTGAACTTAAATACCAGAAAGGAACAAATGAAGACTGTATGTGAAACATGAATCCACAAATCTCCATTTATCCTGATTGCTTTTTTTTTTTAAGTATATTGTTGTTATTCAGTCATTTTTCAATTGTGTCTGACTCTTTGTGACTCCATTTGGGATTTTCTTTTTTCTTTTTTGGAGGGCAATTGGTGTTAAGTGACTTGCCCAGGGTCACACGGCTAGTTTTTGTGTTAAGTGTCTGAGGCTGGATCCAAACCCAGGTCCTCCTGACTCCAGGGCCAATGCTCTATTCACTGCTCTACCTAGCTGCCGTGGGATTTTCTTGACAAAGATATTGGAATGGTTTGTCATTTCCTTCTCCAGTTCATTTTACAGATGAGGAAATTGAGGCAAATAGGGTCACATGACTTGCCCAGTGTCACACAATTAGTAAGTGTCTAAGGCTGGATTTGGACCCAGGAAGATGAGTCTTTCTGACTTCAGGCCTGGTGCTCTATCCATTGTGCCACCTACCAGTAAATAAATCCAGATACATTACTTTAAAAACTGTACTGTTTGCCTGTTTTTCTTCCTGAACTTCCTTCTGCTCTTTCTCTTTTTAAATTAGAAAATGTTTCAATGACCCCCCCCCCACTATCACCATTGCTAGAAGAGGGCTTTGAACATAAAATCTTGAGTTTGGAGGGACTTTAGAACATAAAATATCTTAGTTTGATGAGGCCTTTGGGCATCATATGTAGGAGGAGTCTTGGCACCTAAGATATCAAAACTAGAAGAAGGCTTCAAACACCAAATGCCAGAACTGGAGTTTATGAGTAATGAGTGGATATTGCAGAGAGGTTGATTTCAATTCCACATAAAGAAAATCTTCCTGCCAATCAGTGATGTCCAAAAAGTGGAACTGACTGCCTCTGGAGCTAGTGTGTTTCCCATCAGTGGAATTCTTCAAACACAGTTTGGAAGACTTGTTTTCAGAGATGTTGAAGAAGGGATTTCTGTTCAGACACATGTTGGACTAGATGGTCTCCAAGGTCCCTTTCAACCAGGAAATTCTGTGATCAGTTTCCTCTGCTCGACTTCCAGTGCTTAGCACAGTGCTGGGCATACAGTAGATAATTAATGCTTATTGACTTGGCTTTGTTTGACTCAGCTGTCAAATGTGGAGGTTGGTGGATTAGATGATCTCCTAGGTTTCTTATGACTTGAAATGCTATAATCTTATGATTCATTGACCTTCTGAAACCTTGGAGGTGGAAAGAAGTCATATAGGGTTCAGTTTGGAGAGGGAGAATCTTTATCCCCTTCCAAAGAAGATGCAGGAGACACAAAAGGTTCAAGAGCCTGCCTCAAAGGCTACATAAGAATTTTTAGTTAAAGTCTCCTCGAGCCTTGATGCCTCTCCATAACTCAAGGTTTTATTTGCTTTCTCTTCAATGTCACTTATAATTCTTGTCGAAATGTTTATTTGCCTAATGCAACTTTTAGTGCCCTGGTTATTTATTCCTCCTATTTGTCAGCAGAGGAGATGGCTACCTTTAGCTCCAAGCCTGATTACTTAAAGTAATACAGAGACTCCAACTCTTCCATCTTCCCTAGGTGATGGAGATGCATTGGCTGCCAAGCAGTGGATGCCAGGAAAGGGATTTCAATTGGAAAAAGTCCACTCAGCTTTAACGCTTCCTCCTGCACCCTAAAAACCATCTGAAAGTTAAAATCTGTCCAGAAAAAGCTCTTTTATTAACTGTACCATGAACAGCCAATGAAGAAGGAAGGAAAAACCCCAACTTAATCACACCCTCAGGGACAGGGGAAAAATCAATTCTTTCAATGTTGCATTGTTCCCAAATAAAACCCATTTTTACAAGTGGTGAGGGAAGTGACTGTTTGTGACTTTTGCTTGTGGGCCTGAGGGGGCTGTCAATCTAGAAGCATGTCTTCCCAAGAACTAACTCCGTTTAGTATAATGGGAAGTACCTCGGACGAGCAAGAATGTGGTTCTAGTCTTGGGTCCGACACTTGCCTCCCCGGTTGACCTTGGGGAAGCAAATGCCCTTTTCTGGGTCCCAGTTTTCTCTCCTGTAAAATGAAGAGATTGGACCAGTTAGGCTCTAAGATCCTTTCCACTTCAAATGGCCCATATTTTAGGGTTCATTCTACTTCTAAGATTCTATTTTACAATCTAAAGGCCCCTTCCTACTCTGACATTCTTTTTTTTTTTTCGAGTGGGGTGAACAGGGCAATTGGGTTTAAGTGACTTGCCCAAGGTCACTCAGCTAATAAGTGTTAAGTGTCTGAGGTCAGAGTTGGGCTCAGGTCCTCCTGATTTCAGGGCTGGTGCTCTATTCACTGAGCCACCTAGCCACCCCATACTCTGACATTCTATATCCAGAAACCATGTCCTGGAGGTTTTAACCCTTTCATCTATAGAATTTCTGCTCTGCCTTCTCCTAGTAACTTGCATTCATTTTGTGTCTTACAGTTTTGAAGTGGTTTACAAATATTATCTCATTTTGTCCTGCCCTTTTCTCTCCCTTCCCCAGTCCTGACTGGTGATGGTCTCAACTGATCCACTATTTCAGGTAGAACCTAGCAATATTCTATTTTACTCGCTACTCCTTGGCTATGTTTTTGGACCACCCCTTTGCCACCAAGGCTCTCCAGCCCTCCAGATACAGAACTTTGATTAAATCAACTCTGCTGTTGTTTCTGGAAGGTGTCTGTCAATTTATCCCCTGGGACTCCTTCAATCAATCTTTTAACTTCCCAGACCAAAGCATTGTCTCTCCCCATTAGAACGCAAGCTCCTTTAGGTATGAACTATCTTTGCTTTTTGTTTGTATCTTTAGTAAATGCTTAATAATGCTCATTCATTCTATATTTTCCAGCTCTCACCTTCCATGTTCCATGATTCTAATATCCTTCTCATTCTTAAGATTCTAGATTCCAACTTTCTATGTTCAAATCTTCTCTGATTCTTATTTCTCTGGGGACCATTAACCCTGGGAAACCTGGGAGGAACATGTTGGGATGCTTTTTTCTCCAACAGAGAAGGAACATCAGGGGCTTGAACTCCAGGCATATCATGCCCCATGTCTAGGCCACTTGGGGATGGCCTAGCTGATTCACATTTGTTTTCATTCTAGGGGACAATATCACAGCCCTAGGCCCAGAATAACTCTTTGAGGTTCATAGATTGAGAGGTGGAAGGGACCTCAAGGGATCATCTAGTCCAAACCCTCTAATTTTACAACTGAGAAGGCTCAGAGAAGTTAAAAAAATTGTCCATATTTGCATAGGTAGTGATAATCAGAGGGAGGATTTGAACACCAGTCACCTGACTCCAGAACTAGGCTTCTTTTCATCATGTCATAATGTCTCTGAGCTTCTATTGGGTGGCTGTAGATCCAGAGGGGGATTTAGAGATGGGGTTCAGGCTCAGGGAGAGAATTACCCTTAGAAACCACCTGTAGGTAAGCAATCCAGGCCAAGAGAATGAATCCCTCTCCCTAGGAAGCAGATCACCTGGTTGTCAGTGTCCCCGTCTCTGTTCCCTGATTTTCCTGGTTCTTATGGGGATTCCTCACTCTTCTTTATCTTACTTGGGATGATTCAAAAAAGTAATCAATACCAAAACAAAGAACTATGCAATAATTCCCAGTGATAGTTACAGATGCTCATTAGAATTTAAAGGGATCTGCTATAGGATGTTGGAACACAGAATAGAAAATATTAGAGCTAGATAGGACTACAGAATGTCAAGAGGCTAGCACCAAATAGGGTACAGGGCACTGGAGTCAGAGAGATCTGAATTCAAATCCTGACTCAGACACTGGCTAGCTATTTGACTCTAAATAAGTGCTCTTTGTGTCACACTTTCCTTATCTGTTAAAATAAAAATGTTGGAGTCAATAGACTCTAAGGTCCCTTCCAGTCCTAAATCTTGTCCTATGATCCTCTGTGTTGGAAGGAATCTTAGAACATGGAGCATAGAGTGTCAAGGCTAAGAGGAAATTTTAAAATATAGATCAGAGAAAATCATACCTATAATGGACCTTAAGAATTTAATGCTGGAGCTGGAAGGGACCTTAGAACAGAGAGGGCCACAACTGGGAGGGACCTTAGAACACAGAATATCAGAACTGGAAGTGGCCTTAGAACTTAGAAATAGGTAGTGCTGGAAGAGACCCTGGGGACTATATATCCTGTTCGGTCCCCTGATTCTATTGATGGAGAAATTAAGGATTAGAAAGAAGAAGGCTCAGCTAGGAAACAGCAGAGCCGGGATAGATGAAGCTCTCTCTCTCTCTCTTTTTTTTTTTTACAAGCAATTGGGGTTAAGTAACTTGTTCAAGGTTACATGGCTAGTCATTATTTATGTGTGGGTGCTCATTTGCTGAGGCCAGATTCGATCCCGGGTCATTCCAACTCCAAGGCCGGCGCTCTTACTCATTGAGCCACCTAGCCGCCCCAAGATGAAGCTCTCTTGACTCCCAGGCATGTAATCTGTCCACTACACCACAGTCTCTAAAGAAGGGAGTAAGGTAAGATGAAGAAGCTTCTCCCAAAGTGACTGTTTATGGAAGGAAGGGGAATCTAATTCTTTATTCAAGTCTCTTTCCTTGTTCCTTATAGTAAATAAAGGCAGAAGCTAACAATCTGATATTCTGATGAACCTCTGATGAGAGCATGTCTAAGAGCTACCAACCAGGATTTCGGTTGGGAGTTCAGGAAGGAAAAAGGAATGAAATTCTTATAAGAATAAATTGCGAAGTGTCAGAAGAAATACTTGGCCCCCAGACTTCCTTCTCCCACTGACAGTGAATCATCCCCCGGCATTAGGCAGCTGTGACTTTATTATTAACAATCAATGAAGCTAAAACACTCAGACACTTGCCTAAAAACAATTCCCAACCCCAATCCCACTTTTACTACACCAAGCAATAGAAAGAAGCTTCCATGGATACAGGAACTTGGAGGAAGAACTTTCTAATTCATGGAGCTGTCCAACAATGGACAGTCTCTTAAGGTGCTGAGCTTGCTGCCATCAGAAGTATTCAAATAGAGGCTGAATAATCTTCCTGTTAGAGTTGTTGTATGGGACACTCTTGTACTGAGTGGGAGGTAGGGCTAGATCACTTTTAAAGCCCCCTTCTAGATCTGAGAGTCTGTGACTCTATGATATTGCCCAGGGCTCTTCTCACTACACCATGCTGACTGATTTATTTTGGGCAGTATGCCATCCTAGGTATTGAAACACGGACATGGATAAAGGTGCCACAGCATGGGCACGCACGGTTTGGTCAAGATCTGCACTGTTAAAGGGAACATCCACATAAATGAAAGCCTAGTTCCATTTGAGTATTGGCTGACATGGAGAGTGAAGGTTTTGCCTCTTCTCCCAGTCACTCTTTAGTCTCATTCAGCTGCTTTGGGTTCCCCAAATGTACTCTTCTCTGCCAGCAATTTCTCCCTTCTTGCTCCAGCATCAGGCACTGAGCCCTCTGCAATTGGGGAGCTAAATTTAGACCCTGAGCTCAGTTAACTGTGTGAATAATGGCAATTAGCATAACAATTCTTCCTGCAATTAAACAAGGGGTGGTGGTGGGGAGTGTTGAGGGGAGGACTCTGTCCAAGAGGAAATTACATAGGGAGGCCTCTCTCTCTCTCATTGCTGGTTTTCAGGACAGGCCTGATTCTGGGTGTCTGCTTCATGCACTTGCCTAGTGGAAGGCTGAATCCTACAAATGCATCTGTGGGGCGTGGGGAGGGAGTTTCTGCCTGTAACCTTATTGTGATGTGTTAGTCGTGCATACATTAAAGCCCAGTCTGACTCTCGGCAGAAGAATGAATTAGCTTTTGTAAGCAAGCTGTCACCTGCTCCGAGAGGTGTGAAAAAATTATGAGTTGCTTTGTATTGGAAACTACAAAATAGCACTTAGTCCCTGAAGTAAACACATAAGTTTGAGATATGAAGTTGGAATTAAGTTATATACGGAATTTAGATTTATTTGTTGGGAGAGATTTGCGAATTATATAGTTTGGCCCATAGATGCCAGGCGCCCTGGCTATTATTCATGAAAACAATCACATCCATAACCTGCCAGATTTGGGAGTGGAACCTCCCCGGTCCCCTGCAGCAGGGAAGGGAAGCTCCCAAAGGCTAATGTCACCTCCTTCCCGGGGTGTAGGGTCCCTTTGCTGCTTAATCTTTCACAGGGGAGGGGAGGTTTTAAATTTCTGTCCTTCCTTAGACAGCCAGGTTTCTCTTTTTCACCCAGGATGGAAGTGTAGCCACTCACAGGCTCAATCCCTCTAATGATTGGCATGGGTGTGTTGACCTGCTCTGCTCCTGACTTGGGCCAGCTCAGCTCTCCATAGTCAGCCTGATGGCTTGACTTTCCAAGGGGCTCGCCATGGGCTGGTCATGTTGTCTGAATGGCAAACCTACACTTGCCTAAAAGGCTATTTTATGGAAAACTGACACAAGGCAAGCACACACACAGGGGTCAGAAAAAGAGATACAAGGACACTCTAAAAGTCTATCTTAAGAACTTTGGAATTGATTGCATGACATGGGAGACACTGGCACAGAACCACCCATCATGGCAGGCTCTCACCAGAGAAGTTTCTGTGCTCTATAAGCAAAGCAGAATTGAAGTAGTTAAAAAAAAACTAAACCAACCAAAAAAGTGAAATGCACAAATTTGGAGAATCCACCCCAAATGTTCACATGGACTATTTGTGCTCAACCTGTGGTAGAACATTCCAAGCTCATATCAATCTGATCAGTCACAGTGGGACACACTGTAACTTGACTCTAACACAGTGATGTCATTTTGGTCGTCTTTGAGAATGAAGGACAACAACCATATTGGTGCAGAGAACCAAACATTAGTCCTACTGAGCTCAGAACTCTTGAGCTTAAGCAGCTCACCAGCCCCAGCCTCCCTAGTGGAAGCCATTACAGGTATGCCGTGACTCAATCAGATCTTATGTGACAGGAGGGGCAGAATGGAAGTTACCTTGGGAAGAGAAAAATCTTAATGTAAATTCCTACAGAATTGAATCTGAACTTTTTCTGGGGTTACTGAAATGAAAGAAGGAACTACAGGGTTATATAATATCAGAGCTGGAAGAGACCTCAGGGTCCCTGGTCCAGAAAGCATCTATCCCACCCTCACCAAGTTGCAGAAAGGAATCTACAATATTTTGACAAGTGGTTATCCAGTCAATACTTGTATAGCCCCAGGAATGAGGGACTCACTGAATTTAGTCCATGTGCTCTGTTAACTCTGTGATGATGGCAATTAACCACAGGGTAGCCTGTCCCATTTCTGAAAGACTCCAATTGTTTAAAAACATAGGCACACACTTTACTCAGTAAACCCTTATTAAGCATCTCCTACATGCAAGACACTATGCTAAGCATGAAGAATTGAGAGTGGGAAATTCAAAGTTAAATAAAACACAGCCTAGTCTCTTCAAGGAATGTTCCAAACTGGTAGGTCTTAATATTAAGCTGAAATCTTTCTCCCTTTCATTCTGCCTTCTGGGGCCAAGCAGAATAAACAGAATCTCTCTTTCCCAGGAAAGCCCTTCAGAAACTCACAGACTGCTACCATATCTTCCACAGGTAGCTTAATGGATTGAAGGCTAGACTTGGACTTAGGAAGACTGACTTGGAACCCTGCCTCAGACTAGCTGTGTGACCATGGGGAAGTCATTTCCTCACTTCGGCCTCAGTTTCTTCATCTATAAAATGGGAGTAGGGACTGGACCTGTGATCTCATGGGTTTAGGGAACTTCCAGATGACAAAAGAGCTTGGATTTATAATGGATAGGACATCAGAACTAAGAAGAGCTGGGTCAATCTTTACTTCAATCTCTTTATAAGCTGCAATATCTCTATGCCTCAGTTTCCTCATTTTTCAAAAAATTTTCAATGAATAGATATTTTATTTTCCTTCAGCTTCTTCAATTGGGAAAAAGAAAACAAAATCCCCATTACAAATAAGTATAGCCAAATATAGCAAATTCTTACCAATGGCCAGAAATGTCTATCTGATTCTACATCTTCTGTCCATAACCTTTTTGTGAGGACTTTGGTCGCATACTTCATCACAGGACCTCTGGAACCAAGAACTGAGTTCTTAAGCTTTTTTGGAGTAGTTTGTTTGTCTTTATAATGCTGCTACTGAATAAATTGTTCTCCTGGCTGCCTCAGTTTCTTCATTTGTAAAACCAGGGGGTTGTTATTCATTGTCTGAGATCTCTTCTAACTCTGAATTCAGGATCCCATGAAACCTTTTCTATCAACGAAAGTTGGCAAATTCTCTGTAACTTGTAGTCTCAAAGTTGCCAGGGTGGGGGGAAGGGATTGGGAGGTTAAGTGACTAACCCACAGTCAAACAGTATCATTAGCAAGACTTGAACTCAGGTCTACCTAATTCCAAGGCCAAACCTCTATCTACTGTGCCTCAATGCCTCTCATAGGGTTCCTGTGAGGCTCAAACAAGATATGTGAAGTATTTTGCAAATTTGATAGCACCCAATACATTTTTTCATTTTTCAGTTGTGTCTGGCTCTTTGTGACCCCATTTGGGGTTTTCTTGGCAAAGACACTGGAGTAGTTTGCCATTTCCTTCTACATCTCATTTTACAGATGAGGAAACTGAGGTAAATAAGGTTAAATTTTGTCCAGGGTCACATAGTTAGTAAATATCCGAGGCCAAATTTGAACTCAAGAATATGAATCTTCATGATTCCAGGACTGGTGCTCTCTCCACTATGGTGCCACTTATCTGTCATCCTATAAATATTAGCTGCTATTATCATCATCCAAGCTAAACATCCCCACCCCTGTATCTAAGCATTCCTCATTTCTCATGGTTTTAAACCTCCTTCTTGTCTTAGTTAACCCTCTTTCAGACACTGCACAATTTGTCAATATTTTTCCTAATACATGGCACAAAGATGGATATTACAGAAGGGGTCTTATCAGAACAGGGTCCAGCACTACCTTTCTCACCTTGGATATCAAACTTGTTCTGAACTAGTCCTTTTTTGGGGAGGGTTCTTTTTATTATTAAAAATACTGCTTCTTGACTTTGTTTTTTCTTGATTTTGACTATATTTTCAGTTCCAAATTTTCTCCCTTCCATCTCTCCTCCCCTACTTTCAAGAAGGGAAGAAAATGAAAAATAATGGCAATCCCTCTACCATACTAACTTAGGTAGTTTCAGAGAATTGCAATGGTCAAAAAATTCCGGTGGGGGGCCTCTCCAAGTCTAGCTAGGTTGGTCCTCATACGTAGAAGTTTATCCCTAAGTTCACATGTATTTGAAACCCTTCCAGCTTGGGATTTGCAAGATATTTGTGAAAAAAAGTGCTTAACAGTGCCTGGCATGCAGTAGGCTTATATAAATGTTTGTTCCTTTCCCTTCTTCTTCCCCCTAGGACTGATGGGCTGGCCACATTGTTCAAATGTCAAAAGGACTATTTTATGGACAACTCACACAGGGCTCATATGGTGGTCAGAAAAAGCAATACAAGGACACTTTCAATGTCTCTTAAGAATTTTAGAATTAATTGTGTAACATGGGAGACACTGGCACAGGACCACCCAGCATGGTGTGCCCACATCAGAGAAGGTGCTGTGCTCTATGAATGAAGCCGAATTGAAGTACATCAAAAGAAACACAAGATGCACAAATTTAGAGAACCCAATGTTCACATGGACTGTTTGTGCCCAACCTGTAGTAGAGCATTTCAAGCTCATATTGGTCTGATCAGCCACAGTCAGGCACATGATAACTTGACTCTAACATAGCGAGGTCATTTTGGTCCTCTTCAAGGATGAAGGACAACAACCAATCAACCAACCAACCAACTTCCTAGAACCCACCAGCACTTGTATTCCATTGATATAACTTTTGAGAATTCAAAATCACTTTCACACCATGACCAGGCATCAGAGAAGGTCTTTATTCGAGTTAATCTTCAGTGTTTTTTGAGGGCTCCATGTTCTCATCAATTTCTAGTAATTCTCATTTTAACTCACCCATGCCTTTCTAACTTGTATGGTTTTTACACACATTGTCCCATAAATTTCCCACAGGAGATCCACCCAATGTCCTGAGGCCTTCCTTCAGGTCTCTTGATAATGTCTGTACCCAAAGGCCTCTTGAGCTGCCCATTGACCATCCCTCAATCTCGTCTCATCCCTGTGCTACTTGGTTTTACAGTCGTCCATTCCTCTGATGGTACCTACCCTTTAGGGCACTTCTCCTACATGATACAGTCAGTCCTTTTAAAACTCTTGTCTTGAAAATGTAAAATTTCTGGAAAATGTTCCAATGTGATGAATGTATTAGGGAACAATTTGGGCATAATGAGAATTTTGAGTTTGCTTAAATGAAACTTTGCCTGGAAGAAACAGCAAGAAACACAGAAAACTGTACCCCTTTACATTAACTCTCAAGCTATAATCCTAATATCTACTTCCACAATCACATTTCAGGTCTTTTGGAGGAGGGCTAGTTTCTAAGCATACACTCCACCTCACCCCAACCTGTGGCTGCAGTCTCAACCCTGGATCACTGAATCTGAGAGTTTCAGCCCATTGAGACCACCCTCTGCCTTGTATCTCTAGGCTTTATCTACCAACTTTGCCACCTTATGTCCAAGGGAACCAAGGCCCAAGTTGAGCAGCAACCTGAGGTCACAGATATTGCTATTAGTTCTTGTAATATTTATGTATTCTTTAACCATTTAACTTATATGAAACTAGGCTACCATAGTTTTTTAGTGTTCTATCCATAACCTCATTTCCACTATAATAATAATAGTAACAGATAGCATTTACATAGTCCATACTCTGTGCCAAGTACTGTGCTAAGTACTTTACAAATATTATCTTACTTGATCCTTACAATAACCCTGGGAGATAGGTGCTATTATGATCCCCATTTTACAGTTGAGGAAACTGAGGTAGACAGAGGTCAAGTGACTTGCCTAGGGTCACACAGCTAGTAAATGTCTGAGGTTAGAATTAAACTCAAGTCTTCTTAACTCTAGGCCTAGCATTCTATCCACTATGCCATCATAAGCCTTTTGGTTCTTATTGTGTGATTTTGTGTAAACTGTACAACATTATTGGAAGAATGTTGCTGTTTACAAAGTGGGCCTTTGTTTGAGGGAGGAGGTTGAGGGAATTGAAAGCATTGCACAATTCCCCCAGTTCTATCAAGACTGATATTTAGCACTGCACCCAGCTCAGAGTCCATCCAGTGTCCTTCCAAGAGATATGAACTATTGGATTTTTCCCTACTAAGTTTTATCACATTGTTTCAGATCAATTTGTTAAGATCTTTTCGAATCTTTTTTCTGTCATCCATAGTGTAAGTTCCCCTTTCCCTCTGTGTTGTTTGAAAATCATAAATGTATTTTCTTTTTCTTCATCTAAGACAATAATAATATGGTAAGGGGGCAGAGGTAGATACCTATGGCACATTACTAGAGACCCCTTCAGGTTGGCATTGGTCGATAAATCAATACAGATTAATACAAAGTGATTTGAAGGGAGAGGCATTTGAAGCCAGTGGGGATGAGGAAAGTCTATTGCCCCAGCTGGCAGCCAGTCAATACTTGACTGTATGGTACATATATCCATCCACTTAACTGTACAACTGTTTAGCTCACTTCTTTCTAATTAAGTCAGAACTAGATCATGACTGACATTGTGAAATGTGTAGCTGAACTCTAAAAATGTAATATCATAGGATCATATCAAATGAGGGTGACAGGAGATTTAGAAATTTTACAAATAAAGAAATGGAAGTAACATGACTTGCTCAAAATATCTCAGTGAATGCATGGCAGAGCTGTTAAGTGTGCATAGCCCAAGTACACACTAGCTGGTGGTAAAGAGGGGATGCCCTTAAGGAAGAAAAAAATTGCTAGGATTCATCGTTCATTCAAAGCCACAAAGTGGCATAATTGATAAAGTGAAGGACTTGGAATCTCAAAGATCAGAGTTCAAATTTTGCCTTAAACATTTACCAGCTATAACACCCTGGGTGTTACCTAACCACTATCTGCCTCAGTTTCCTCAACTATAAAATAAAAATAATAATAACATCTACCTGCCAGGTTGTTGTGAGGATGAAATAATATTTATACACTACTTTTCACACTTTATAGTGCTATAAAAATGTTTGATATTATTAATGTTCATTGGCACGGAGGGAATCCACATGTGGATGTGGGATGCAGGTGGTTCAAACAGGTGGTTCAAAGCACCACAGCTACAAACCAAAGAAGCGTTAGCATGCACATGCAGGGAGAGAGGACTGTTGAGTCCCAGGGTACATGTACATGCCAAATATCTATTGCCACATAGAGCAATCTGCCGGCTTTGAATGATGATTTATAAGTTCTCACAGTTGGTCCAAGTGCATAGAGTCCAGAGCTCTGCACACCATGGGTGCTGAGTAAACACCTCAGCTGCTGGCCTGGCAATGGAGGATGGATAGGGGGCAGGGAGGGAGAGAAGTGATTTGTCAGAGGGATCGAGAAGGGAAGTTGGCTGTTTATGGTGGTGATAATTCTTCCCTACCATCTGTTGGGTCTGGCATTCTTGTTAGCATAGCCCAGAAGGCTGGACATGGTGTCTGTATATAAGGCTTTAGGATCTTTTCACCCTCTGGAATCCACCTCTGTTCTGTTTGTGCTTTGGACTTGGAAGGTCATTAGCCCAGGAAGTGATGGTTTCTGCAGTCAAGTATTGGCTGGCTGCCAGCTGGGGCAATAGACTTTCCTCATCCCCACCAGCTTCAAATGCCTCTCCCTTCAAATCACCTTGTATGTTTCATATATATCTATATAGGTCCAAGTTTTCTTCTCTGCCTAGCCTCTAAGTTCCTCAAGGCTAGGTACTGTTTTGGCTTTTGTTGCTCTGTCTCCAGCCTCTATCACAATGCCTGGCACACACAGGCATCATTGTAGTTATTGGCATCACTGTTGATATTATCAGATGTTTATGAACACTTGCTGCATGCTAGGCACTGTGGTAAGATTTTAGTATACAAAAAAGGCAAAAATTCAGTCCTTGCCCTCAAGTAATTTGCTTTTCTAATAGGAGAGACAACATGCAAAAGACTATGTACACATAAGATACACACAGTGTAAACTGGAGGTAATCTCAGAGGGACTGCACTAGCAGGGACAGGTGTTAGAGAGAAAGTCATGGTCTAGAAGGTGGTATTTGAACTGAATGTTGAAGGAAGCCAAGGAATCTGGGAGGCAGAGATGAGGTGAAAGACCATTGCAGACAAAGAGGGACATCCAGTGAAAAGATTTGGAGTTGGGGTGGAGGGTCATCCCAGCAAGGGAACAAGAAAGCCAAGGATGGAAGGGTAGGAAAGGGCCAGGAGATGCAGGGATTTTTAAAGTCAAACATAGGATATAATATTTGATTCTAGAAGTAATTCTAGAACTCCTGAGATTTGTTGAATAAAAGGGTGGGGTGACATGGTCAGATCTAGATTTTAGGAAGATCACTTTCCTGACTGAATGGAGGACGGATTAGAGAGGGAGGAGACTTGAAGTGAGTAGAACCATCACCAAGCTATTACAATAGACCAAGCATGAGGTCATGAGGGCCTACATCAGGCTATGTGGGTGGAAATAAGGTGATATATACAAGAGATTCCATGAAGGTAGAAATTACAAGATTTGTCAACTGAGTGCATATGGTTGGGGGTGGTAGCCACAGTGGTGAGTGGGAGTGAAGAGTCAAGGACAGAGTTGGGTACTGGAAGAATGGTGCTCCCTCCTAAATAAACAGAGAATACTGGAAGAGGGGAGGATTTGGGGGAGAGATGATGAATTCTGTTTTAAACGTGTTGAGTTTAAGATGTTTATGGGGCATCCAGTTTGAGATATCCAGTAGGTAGTTGGAGATGTAAGTTAGGGCTTGATAAATACAATTGAGATCCACCTGCCTAGAGAGGGTTTCAGTGCAAAATTATGGAATGTAAGAGATAGAAGGGACCTCAGAATCCAGTCAGTCAGCACCTGACCAAGAACCTGGTATCAACATCTCCAGTAATTGGTCATTTGGCCTCAACTTGAAAGCCTCCAGGCAGAGGGGATAATTCACTACTGCCTGTGATAGCCTATTTCACTTTTGGATAGCTCAGATTGCTAAGAAGTTTTCCTAATGTCAAACTTAAATCTTCCTCTGCAGTTGCACTGGTGGCTGCTGCAAGTTCTGCCCTCTGGGGCTGAGCAGAACAAGTCTAATCCTTCTTTCTGTGACAGCTCTTCAAAGACTTGAAAGCAGTTGCTGTGCCCTCTTTCACAACCCCACAGTGCTCTCCTCTTTAGGACAAACATTATTTAAAGGGACGTTCATATAGCCTACTCTCCAGGGCTCTTGCCGTCTTAAATTCCCTCCTGGTCAGTGATTTTCTACTGTAACCTGTTACATGGGATCCCCAAATCTGCCCTGCTCTCAGATAAGGCACCTCTCAATTATAGCTAAGTGGATTATTCATGGATGATTTTTAAAAAATCTCAGTCTTGCTCCTCATATCGTTATCCCCACACCATTAGTCAGCATATGTTCAGGGAAACAGCAAGGCAGCCATCTTGTCACACATTTCAAAATTCCACTAAAATAAATAACTTTGGGAGTAAACAACATTCAATAACAAATTCAAGGTATATTTACATATCACTTTCTGCATCAGGACTCTGTACTAGGGCATTATAGGGAAGGAGAGCCACAGAGGACTAGGATGTAGCCCTTGTCCTCAAGGAGCTTATAGTCTAGTAGAGGAGACACTATAGGGATACCGAAGACTATAAATGTAGCACATAACCTAGGGCTACTTTTCCAATCCAAACTATGCTTGTATTTGCACACTTGGTCCCTAGCAAGCAGCTGCTACTTCTTCCTTCAAGGTTATAGAGGACTTTGAAAGGCTTTGGGTGGTTTTCTAATTCTATAGCTCATGAGCCCCCACCATTGTGCTTCCCCTCATGATTATCAGTTGATATCAATTAGGCAGATTTAATCAGTTTTTAGTTAGAGGTAGTTATTAAGTGATATAATAAGGACCCCTAAAAAGTCAATGACACATTCTTTCACAAGTACATACAAAATCCATGGGAGAATGAATTCAAGATTGATAAAGCAAGGGGGTAATTCCTAACACCTAGTCACTGGAAGTCCTTTTCTCCCCTTCATTGAGTGCTTAGGCATTGTATAGCTCAGTGATAGCAAATTCAATCAGAAACAGGACCACTAAACTGTACATAAGAATCCCCACCAGCCACATATTGACTTAGAAAGCTACAAATGGACATTATCTATGTTTTTTTGTATTTTTATTTATTTTGCTAAATATTTTTCAATTACATTTTAAAATGGTTTTGGTGCATTTTGACCTTCCAGACACCTCTGGTCTAGCTTTCCACTGACCTCCTGTGTAGAATCCTGAAGCTACCCTTCCCTAGTGTATTTAGCTTGTTTTCCACTCCCAATACAGACACTATGGCTAACCAGTGATGTCCCAAAGATACTGCTATGACCTTGATGAGAAGTCTGTATCTTCCAATTCTCCAACGTTTACAAAGTCTTTTTCTAGTCATGGAGAATAAAGGGGACAGAAACTTTCTCCTCCCCAATTTACTCCTTCTTGGGGGCTTGGATAGACCATTCTCTTTTCTGTGCTGCCAGATGACATCAGGCTTCCAAACTGACTTGCTCTTTGGTAGAAAACCCACAGGCTTCCAAATCTCCCTAGCCAATATCAATATACCTTCTGTGGAGTATCACTACATTCATCCAATAGCTTCAAAGACTTCTCATATTTAGTCTAATGTTCTTAATTGATTGATTGGCTGATTAAAAAAATTTAGGTGACTCCAACTCTTACACTAGATATTATATGAAATTTTAGTATAATTAAGTTCAATTCAATTCAACAAACATTTTAAAAGTGGGCTGTGGACCAGACCTAGAGCATTTGTTGAGAGGTCAGAGGTCAGAAGTCACTTCTGACTGTGATGCTAAGGGAGGACTTGCTGGAGGAGGTGATATTTGATTTGAATCTTGAAGAATGGTTAGGCACTGGAAAGGTAGGGAGATGGGATAAGGACATTCCAGGCAGAGTGTTGGAGATCTGGTTCTGATCTGCCCATTACAAGCACAAAGGGAGATGAGGTAAGAGCATTCTAGGCAAAAGAATGTGAGCAGAAACACCAAAGCAGGACAATGTATGCATTTTTGAGGGCTAGACTGTTAAGTAAGGGAAGAAAGATGAGTTTGGAAAGGTACATTGAGGCCAGATTGTGGAAGGCCTTGAGCTTGAACTCTACCCTGTAGTAAGGTGGGAACCATTGAATTAAATGAAATAAAAATGCATTCATTAAATGTCCTATATGTGCAAAAGACTATACACAAAAGTAAAACCATCCCTGTCTTCAAGGAACTTACATTCTTTTGGAGGATACAACAAGTATATAAATAACTGGGCACTCTTATTGGCAGATTGGGGCCTCAGAGGATGAGTATAGGGTATACTCTTAGGATATTAGGGGTAACTCTGAAGGGCTGAAATTTCTACTGTTATAGTTTCTAAGTCATCACCAGTGTCTCTCCAACAATTAGCTAGCCTGACTTAATTACCTTTTAGGAAAGGTACTTGTTGAGGCATTATAATAAGAAATTTGGCAAAAAGCATTATCTTCAAATTAGGATGATAAGTCAACACTTTGCATATGTAGGATTCCTTGGGGGGAGTGTGATCATTCTTAAAGTATCATGGTAGTGGAGTATTAGTATTGAGAACACATATGGCAAAGGTATATCTTGGAGCTTCTGGCACCGGGAGTCATTTTCTCCATTCGGGGAGTCCTCACCAAGTCTCCTTACGTGAAACTCCCTGATAGATGAGAAACTCTGTTGAGCTCTGTGGGTGTGTGATGCTGTCAAGTCCATAGCTGGCATTTCTCTAGGGGTCACAAGGAGTTCTATTTTTTTTATGCTTCTACCTGTATTTAGACATCATCAGTTCTTTGTCTGGGGTTGGATAATATTTTTCATCATAAGTCTTTCAGAGTTGTCTTGGATCATTGTATTGCTGAGAATAGTTAAGTCATTCACAGCTGATCATCTTGCAATATTGTTGTTACTTTGTACACAGTACATTTCACTTTGCATCAGCTCATGTAAGTCTTTTCAGGTTTTTCTGAGAGCATCCTGCTCATCATTTCTTATAGCACAATAGTATTCTGTTAAAATCACATATCCACAATTTGTTCATCCATTCCTCAATTGATAGACATCCCCACAACATCTAATTCTTTGCCCCCCAAAATAGTTGATATAAATATATTTTTACATACGGGTACTTTTCCTTTTTGCTTTTTAATCTTTTTTTGGGATACAGACCTGGACCTAGAAGTGGCATTGCTAGAACAAAGGCTATGCGTGGTTTTATAGCCCTTTGGGCATAGTTCCAGATTATTCCCCGGAAGGGTTAAATCAGTTCAGAAGGAGTACCATTTCTTTCTTTTTTTTATATTCCAAGGATGATTTAATTTCCAAAGAGCTTCATGCATGAATTTACAGTAGATCCTCACAACAAACCTTTGATACAGGTAGGGTGATCATCTCATCAATTCACAACTCAACCAAGTGCTTAGAATGACTGAGTGACTTGACACAAGTCCTAGTAGCTGAAATTAGACTTCAAGCTCAGTGTATGGCCATGCTGTATCCACAGTGGAGTTCCATTTCTTAAAACTGCCTTTCATCAGGTAGTAATAATAATAAAATAATAATGATGAAATAATGATAGCTAGCATTTATTTAGTGCCTACTATGTGCTTGGCACTGTGTTAAACATTTTACAATCATCTCGTTTGATCCTCACAACAACTCTGGGAGGCAGGTGCTATTATTATCCTAATTTTACATTTGAGAAAAATGAGGCAAACAGAGGTTAAGTGACTTGCTCAGGTCCACACAGCTTGTAAGTGACTGAGGTCAGACTTGAACTCAGGTCTTCCTGACTCCAGGCTTAATTTGTCCTTAATGAGTCTTTATGCTCTTAATAAAGATGCTTCTCCTGCTTACACTCAACATGTTAAAAAATAAAACTCATTATCTCTCCTTCCAAGTCTTCTTTTCATTGGCTACTACTGCTTCAGGAATCACCATTACGACTGCCTTTCAACTCTGACCACCAGTGGGACCTCTGATTGTATCTTTAGATCTCCCCAAACCATAAAACTGTCTAGACACTTCCTCTTTGTAAAACAGTACCAGTCCCTCATGTGTCTATGACTGGGAAAGAATAATCCCAAAGAAGCAGAGGCAGCTTTGTGCTCCTGGCCCCCAGAGTCATATGAGAGGCAATGCTGCTGGCTCTCCCGGACTTTGCTCTTACACCTAGCTCTCAGTATTCCTGGATTCTTGCAGCCACAAAGGAAAGAGTTCAAATCTGGCCCTAGACACTTACTAGCTATGTGACCCTGGGCAAGTCATTTGACCCTGTTTGCCTCAGTTTAGCCATTTGCAAAATGAGCTAGAGAAGGAAATGGGGAACTATTCCAGAATCTTTGCCAAGAAAACCCCAAATGGGGTCACAAAGAGTTGGACATGATTGAAAAATGACTGAAGGACAACAATATATAAAACACTTTTTCTAAATAATCCATGAGGCTAGATAATCACTCTTTAGAGATTTGGAGGACAGGATTGATTCTTGTGTAGGTAGGGGTTGTACTACAACTCACTGAGGTCTCTTTCAGCTAAGAGAATCTGCAGAACAGTCAGGGTAAGTATGATCATAACAACTTTACAGAGGAGGAAGCTAAGGTTCAGAGAGAGGAAGTTACTTACCCAAGATCACACAGCAGCTGGGACTTCAATTCAGATCAGGTCTGCTGGATTTGGTCCAAGTACAAGGGTCTTTTTTGATACTCTCCAAAGGGCTTCTTCTCCCACCTGTGGTCAGTGACTATTCTTGAAGAGATGATTATGGGATATGAGTGACTTAATGAATTAATCTCTGATGTCAGAGTTAACCCTTGAACTCTAATGTTTGGGTACTGGCTAGAATGGACAGATGTGAGTGCTACCATCTGGTTGGCAGGCTTCTGGCAATGAGTCTCCCTGAGCTCAGAGAGACTGATGTCTGCTTCGATAGACCTGGCCTTTCCTCAAAGTCCTTCTGGCTCTGAGGACCTGCCCCAGCTTGCTCTTGACCAGCAGGGCTGGAGAGAGCCCAGGGTCTTGTCCATAGTGAGCTGAAGCATTGGAGGAGGCTCTCAATGGAGGCTTTGTGCTCTCAGGAGATCTCACTGCACCTTTCCCCTCCAGGAGACCTCTTTAGAACCTAAGCCTTTATGATGAGCCATAAAAGACGTTAGAGACCCACCCCTCCATCTTACAAAGGAGGATACTGATACTTCCCCAGGATCACATAGCTAGTGAGTAGGTATCTATGACAGGATTTGAACTCAAGATTCTCCATCTCTATCCACTTCAACACCCAGCATGACCCAGAGGAAGGAATGAGTACCCTGCCTGGGACCAGGAGAGCATCATAGACAGTATCACCCTTAGACCTGGGCAAGTGGCATTTCATGAACATGGAGCTCCATGCTCTGAAGGACCCTGCCCATCACAGGCACAAAAAAGACATTGAGAGGTAAGGAGAGGAAACCTCTTGATATTTCAGAACCTTTGGGCTTAGCTAGACCAGACTGAGGTAGTGATGGTGGTGGGAAAGGTAGGTGCTTATTATTGCTTCCATTTTATAGATGAGGAAATAGGGTGACAAAGGTTAAGTGACTTGCCCAGGGTCACACAGTCAGCAAATAAATATCTGAGCTAAGATTCAAACTCAGGTTTTCTCAACTCCAAGTTCCGTGCTCTCTCCATTGTACCATCTAGACTAGACATCTCAATCACTATCTTTGAAACTTTGGAAATAGTAGATTTGGATTTAAAAACATATCATTTTGGTTTTTTGTTGTTTGAGATGGTGGAAGGGGAGATTGTCCTAGAAGCAGTGGTATAAATCAACAATGAGCCAGATTTCAGTTCAATGTAAGGAGCTATTGAGAGAAAGCTTGGCTTAGAGGCTGGCCTTCTGCCACTTGACAGCTGCCCCTAGACCCTGGAAATTCACTTCAGCTCTCAGTGCCCTAGGCTAGTGTTCTCTAAACTATATTCAGATTGTAGCCCATCAGTAAAAAAAATTATTTATTTATAAATTATATGCACGTACAACTTTACTATTACATTATGAAGTATGAGCAAAAACCAGACATTAAAAAGGAGATAAAGGTAAACAATTGTAAAATATTTTGTTTTGTTAATAGTACAAACCCTTTTTTGCTCCCGCTAAAATGTAAAATTTTAACTGAGAACAGTATGATTAAATATACTTTATTAATTTTTAATAAACCCTGCATATATCCTGGCAGATAGGACAAGCATAAATAACAATTTATTTTAGTAATTAATTATTCAGCTAATTTGATTTATGTAGTTAGCCAAGCGTGTGAATGTTTTTAGCTAATTTATTGAAGATACACAAGATAACAACCAATGATAGGTCATCAGTCAACAAATGTTTTTATATTAATCAGAGTAAGCTCCTTTAGATAGAGACTGAACCTGGGAGTTCATTGGTATAGGGAGCTTCCAGGTAAGGAATATCCCTGTGTCAAGGCAGGCCTGCATATTCCTTGCAATTTATAAACTCGGAGAGTTATCCAGAACCCTAGAAGGTTTTAATGTGGTTGGAGTCACACAACCTGGGGGTGTTAGAGGCAGCTCTTGATGCCCGGGGTCTTCCCGGCTGCAAGGTTAGTTCTATTTACTATGCCACACGGCCTCTCATAATTCTTATTGCTTTTGATATGGTTTCTTCAGAGGCATTATTTCATTCCATACTTGATTTGAAATTCTATATTGCTAGCGTTATGTCTTGTTTGAATAACTAGTTTCATTTAATTATATTCTAGCCAGGCAGGACGAGGAGCTATTCTCCAAACTCCGCTATCTCATATCTCTTGCATTTGTATACTCTTTCTCCCAAGCTTGGAATACATTTCCTCTTTCTCTCAAGCTGGTCAAAAGCCTTCTTTTCCCTCAAGGTTCATCTTAGATGCCCCACCTTCCTTGCCCCACCTGTCTGTTCTTTCCATATGCTTTTGTGTGTGTGTGTGTGTGTGTGTGTGTGTGTGTGTGTGTGTGTGTGTGTGTGTGTGTGGTCTTTGTGTCTGGATCACACACACTTGTTACAATCTACCCGGCTTTAGAATCATGTGTGTTTATGTCAAGACTTGTCAGTTCCATGAGGGCAAGGATTGTATCTTTATCTTTGTAGTATCAGCATCTAGACAATAAGGAAGTTGAGCTCAAATTTCACCTCAGATAGGTTGTGTTTGTGGTTTGTCCTTTGTTCTCGAAGAGGACCTCGACATAAGGAATATGATGCCATGACTTTCAAATGAATTGAATTATAGTGAGAGGACTGTGCAAAGTCACTAGCCTCACTTTTTTCTCCAGAGTCATCTGGGTCCAGTGGCAAGATAGAGATTAGGACAGCTGGAGATAGCCCAGCTGGCTTCAGACACTTACTAACTGTGTGACCCTGGGTAAATCACTTAACCCTGTTTGCCTCAGTTACCTCATCTGTAAAATGAGCTGGAAAAGAAAATGGGAAACCACTCCAGAAGGTTTGCTAAGAAAACCCCAAATTGGGTCATAAAGATTTGGATACAACTGATCGAACAACAACAAACGTGTTAGCCACCGGAAATACCATTTAAAAAGTTCCCTCTTCCCAAGGGTTATATTATACTAGTGGGACACTACACAAACATACATACACATGTACTGTGTTCATAGATGAATAAATAAATACAGATTATATACAAAATAAATACACAGTGGAATAGGGTTAACAGCTGGGCTGTCTGGAAAGGCTTCTTGAAAGAGGTAGCTTTGAGCTGAGTCTCAGAGGATTCTAATGGTTTAAGAGGTCGCAGTAAGGAGGGAGAGAATTTTGGGCATGGGGGACAGACAGCCTGTGCAAAGGTACTGAGCAAGGATGTAGGATGTCACATGTAATATTGCAGCATGAGAATACTAATCTTTAAATATTGATATTGTACTCTATGTTCGCTGCTTTTGATGTCTTGTATTTGCTTCTTAGAATTTCTAATATGTCCTTGTATCGACTGATTAAAAATTCTAAGTGTTTTACCTAATTTTTTTGTGATTTACAAAATATTTCTTCAAATTTTTTCAAAATATATCAGAATCATTAATGTTATGATTAAAACTGTACTAAACAAATTTAAAAATTCTCCAGTTGAAATAAGGGGCAGATTGATGTACACACGTTAGTTAGCTCATTAGATTGTGTGGGATGGTGTCTTCTGTTATATAACATTACCTTAGAGACTAGAGAGTTGGTATGTAGATTGTGCATAGAAAGAATATTTTAACTTTGTACATTTTGAATTGGTTTAAAACCACAGTGTAAAAAAATAAGGTTGTTAATATGATGATACTGTTGGAAGTTTGTATCAAGAATTGAAACATAAATTCCACTTGATTTAATTTTCTTAAATGATAATTTTGATATATTTTATATATTTAACAATAAGTGATAAATATTTAATTTAGAGAATTGTTGTATCTGAAGTTTCAAAAACCAGAACACTAAGTAATATAAAGGCAATATTCCATTCTCTAGTTTATTTTTTTGCCAATGCAAAAAATAATATTGAAAATAATTTAAACTTTAGTGTAAGCCAACAAAAATATCTTTAAAATGATCTATTTCATGAAAACAAGTTTCATTATCAAAGTCTTCTTCGAAGGGCCTTTTTTTCCCACTCAAAATGTACTGAAACAGAGTTCTGATTTATGATCAAGTTTTTATTCACTGTATTTTATTCTTTGATACAGGCTATTGCAAAAGGGCACCATTTCAGTTTTTCTTGGGATATGTATTATTGAGGAGAGATAGTGAGCTTTTCAATCTATTCTAATTTCCAGTTATTAGCTGTAGAATGGTGTTGAAAACACTTTGTGAAAATGAAGGTATGGATGTTTGTGGTGTATTGAGGGACTTTAAGCAGCATAGGAGTGAGCTGAACCATCACGGTATAAATAGTTTTTATGGAATATCTGATGAATGGCATTATGAATATCTGGGATGATGGGTTGGGGGGGGGCAGGACTCACTTTTTAACTGTCAGTGGTTGCATATGCTTCATGTAATTGTAGCTGGAGTGGTTGTAGGATCTACAACAATAGCACCAATTTAGAGCCATTTTGACTCTGTACAGCTTCAATGTTTTAAATCACAAGACTTCTTAGGCAAAGGTGAATAAGAATAACTAACATTTATATCATGCTTACTATGTGCCAAGGTTGTCTCATTTGATCCTTGGAGGTGGGTGTTATTATTACCCCCATTTTACAGATGAGGAAACTGAGGCAGACAAAAGTTAAGTGACTTGCCCAGGGTCACATACTTAGTAAGTGTCTCAGGCCTGATTTGAAGTCAAGTCTTTCTGACTAGGTTTGTTTCCTAGTTATATCACTTCCCCACAGATATATACTCTTAAATGTCTGAGGTCAGATTGGAACGTAGGTAGGTTGTTTGGCTCCAAACTAATCCAGGATTCTTGCCATTGTATTCCACCATGCCTCAGGGGACTGATGAGAAATGGCCATAATTGGAGCCCATGTGCACAGGTCTACATCGTAACTGATTCCTATTTCTTTAGTATGTTTTAAGGTCGGCAAAGTCCCGCCTTCATAACAGCCCCTGAGGTAATTCATACAAATATGGTTATTTCCCATTTTATAGATGAGGAAATAGAAGATCAGAAAAATGGAGGCTTGAGGATGGCCACAAGGTCAGTGTGGGGCTGAATCTAAGCTCCTGAATCCACTTGTTTTCTCCAAGTGTAGAGAATTTGTTTTTTTCTTCTTTTACAATCACAGAGTCTCTGAGTTGGGAGGGATCTTAAGTCTCTCCTGATCTTAGTCTGACCTGAGCAGGAATTCCTCCTAAGACATCTCCAGTAACTGTCAGACCAGTTTCTGCTTAAAGCTCCCCAGTGCTGGGGTGGGTGGGCATGATAGATATGAGTGGTGTGGAAAAGGTGATGGCCTTGGGCTAGAGGCCTTGGGTTGGTATCTTGGTTCCAGACCTATGTGACCTTGAATTAGTCACTTGAATCTGTCTGGGCCTATTTCCTTGACTGCAAAAGGGAGATGATCACTTCTGCTTGGCTCCTCTCAGAGCATTGCCATGGAGTGCAGAGGAAAGAATGGAAAGCACATTGCTCAAGACATTGGAAGATGACTGCGATGGGTCGGTTTTTATAATTATTAATGTTGGGGCTTTGGCTTCCAGTTCTAAGTGGAGAGTCTTTGAAGGACTGAATGGGACAGTCCTCCATGACAATGAAGGAAAGGTAAGCTAGGAAGTCCCAGGCTAGCTCTTGTCCTCAGCTGGGAGCTATGGGGCCCTTAATGTGAGAGGATAGACAGATCTTAGACTGCATTAAGTAGGAGGTAGCATGGCTCTTGAATCTGGGGAGTCTGAGCTTAAGAGTTTGGAGCTGTCTTAAGCTGATATGTGCTCTAAGTCCAGGACCAATATGGTCAGCCTGGGTGAGTGGAGGGCCACCAGGTTGCCCAAGGAGGGCTGGATTGGCTCAGGTTGGAAATAGAGTAGGTTAAAGCTTCTGTGACAATTAGTATTGGGATCAAGGCCTGCACAAAAACCAAAAAGAGGGACACAGGGACGACTGATAGCCTTGTTGTGAACCCTGGATAGACCCCATTTAGAGCCATGTGTTCAGTTTTGGGTACCACATTTTAGGAAGGACATTGATAAACTGGAAAATGTCCAAAGAGATGGCCATGAGGATGGCAAAAGGCTTTGACACCATGCCAAATGAGTATTAGTCACAGGAAGGGAAGATGGCAGGAGAGAAGGCTTAGGCAGGACAAAATTGCTGGGTTTGAGTATTTCAAGGGCTGTCATATGGAAGAGGGATTAGATCTGTTTTGCTTGGCACAACTTGATAAAACTAGGAGGGGGCAAAGGGTTGAAGTAACAGACAAATTTAGATTTAAGGTAAAGAAAGACTTGGTAACAGTTTGAACTACCCTAAAGTAGAATGGGCTGCCCCAGGACTTGGTCCATTCCTTCTTACTTCCCAGTTTCAAGTCAAGTCTCTGATGGCCTCTTATCTATTGATCAATGGAGTATTTATTGTTGATTATATAATAGTCACTGTGCTATTAATCAATAAACCAACAAATATTTATTTATAGACTCATAGATCTAGAGGTCATATAGTCCTGTTTCTTAATTTTACAGATGGGAAAAGTGAGGCTTAATGGAATTAGGTGATTCACCCAAGGTCGATTATTAATCATCGGCTGCGTACCAAGCACTGTGCATAAGTCAATCAACCAACAAGCATTTAATAATCACCTGCTAAGCACCAGACGTTGGGCTAGGTGCTGGGGATACTGAACTAAAAAGAACTAGGTCCTGACTTTGAGGATCTTACATTGTCTCAAGAGAAACAACATATACACATAGCATACACATACAAAATAAATACAAGTTCATTTTGTGTGGAGGGCAGCTAGGTGAAGCCATAATGCATAGAGTGCTGGACATGGAGTTCAAATCTGGCCTCAGATACTTACTAGCTGTGTGACTGACTCTGGACAAGTCACTTCACCCTTTTGGACTCAGTTTCCTCATCTGTAAAATGAGCTGGAGAAGAATGGCAAAACACTCCAGTATCTTTGCCAAGAAAACCCCAAATGGGTCATGAAGGGTCTGAAACAACTGAACAACAGTTTGCAGGTTGTGGGGTGGAGTGGAGAAGGGGATTGGGGAAGGGGAGGAGCAGTACTACTAATGTACAAAGCTTGGGCTAGGTGCTGGAATACAAAGAGTGAGGGAGTCCCTGCCTTCAGGGAGCTTATATTTTACTAGGAACATTTAAGCTGTGAAGGGTTTCTTGTTTAATGGCCTCTGAGCCCCTTTTGGCCCTGAAGTTCTGTGCCTGGGCCACTGGGCTGCTTTATGTGGCCAGAGGTGAGTGCCAATGTGATAGGTTTATTTTCAAACGTAACAGCTGCTGTTTGTTTCCTAGGCAGCTGGGAATGGCAGTGCTTTGAGAGAGCTAAGGAAAGATTGACTTCCTGCAAAAATTTTTTTTAAAAAAAGCAAAGAGGAGTATAATTCTCCTCATTTTAATTGATTTGCAAATGTACTGGAGAATTGCAGTAATTCCTTTAAATTTTACTCCCATTCAAATTTTGGAGGTAAACAGAATGAGCAAAGCAAGTTGGCACCAGAAAATGAAGGCAGGACAAGGTCTGGTATTTTATTTTATTTTATTTTTACCCTGGGCCCAAGGAAAGCAAATTCATTCTGAATACATCATTATTTGTATTTCAGATATTTCACTGGAGTTGAACACAAAAGGAAACTTGAAAAAAAATAAACAGGACTCCCCCCGCCTCCCTCCAGGCCCCACAACACACACGTTGCTTCCCTTGATTATGTGACTCAGAATGTCCTAGTTTGGATATAAGAGCACAATTGCCAGAATCAATCAGCCCCAGATAAGTGTGTTTACTCAGGAAGTGTTACTGGGGAAACGGACCAGTAAAAAGAACATTAATATCTTAAAACATTAAAAATTATTTTCACCAAGGGATGGAGATGTAGGTATGAATACTCTGGAGTCCCTTCTTCCACCTTCGAAACATCTCCTTTTCAGCTGGGTCCAGAGGCCAGGGTAGAAGGAAAGGGAGACAGTACTGAGAGAGAGCTGTGGTCCTACCTTGCCTCTCCCACAACTACTAGGGACCTTGCATCCTTGTGCAAGGCGTTTTGCATGGAGACAACCACCACTGGATCCCCAGACAGCAAGATCCTGGGGGAAAACTGAGACATTCAGACATACATCTGGATGTTTTGTCTATTCAATATCTGCCATTTGAAACATCTTGGAATGGCCTCCATCCTCAAATAAGGCAGTGTGGCAGAGTAGGATCAGAAGACCCAGGTTCGAAACCCAGCTCTACTAAGGAGCTGTGTGACCTTAGGGAAAGTCTCTTAATTTTTCTGAGCTCCAATTTATTCATCTATAAAATTAAAGGGTTGGGCTAAGTAATCTCTTTTTAAGATTTTTTTCTTTTAAAATTGAAATTAACAAAGAAAATAAAATGGACATTTTCTTATATCAAAAGGAACAGTAAAAGAAGATTGGTTTTCTATCACATTCATCTTGTTTTTCTTTTAAAAGATATAACTTAAATGTAATAATATATTCTACAAATAATTTGCAAAGCTGTCCTGTTGATCTGTAAGCTTGTATTTTCTTCTGTGCATGTTAAAAACAATAACAACAAAAAACCAAACTTTCAATAACTTCCTTCCTTCCTTCCTTCCTTCCTTCCTTCCTTCCTTCCTTCCTTCCTTCCTTCCTTCCTTCCTATCTCCTTTCCTTCCTTCCTTTTTCCCTCTTTCTTTCCCTCCTTCCCTCCCACCTTCCTTCCTTTCTCCCTTTCCACCTTCCTCCCTCCCTTCCTTCCTTCCATCTTCTTTTCTTCTTTCTTTCCTTTCTTTCTCATTAGCCTCATTACTTGCCACCTCCCCTAACCCAAATTGAAAAAAAAAAAGAGAAAAACTGAACCCTCGCAAGAAATATGCATAATCAAGCAAAACAAATTCCCATATTGGCTGTTGGGTCGGGTAATCCTTATAGTCCTTTCTAGTTCTGCTTCCCAAGATAACTCTTCTTGGTGTTTAAAATCCTCCCTATCCCATCAAGTCCCACTCAAATGCTGCTTCTCCCTTTGTACTTCTCATCCTGCCACCATCTTTCCCTCTGTACTATAGACATATATTTATTTTATAGTGTGGCATATTTATCACTAGTTGTGTTCCCTCTGCTAGATTGTATGACCATAATCAGGGAGACCCCAGCACTGAGCTGCGGGGGCAGCAAGGCACTGACTGCTGCCAACAGTCTTGAGGGCACCCACTTCCCTCTCACATTGAGGCTGCCTGAAAGCACCAGATAAAGGCAGGGAGAGCCAGCCCCTCTGGGCTGGTGTTTTGTTAGAGGCTGGCACATTACACTGTGTTTGGAGAGCTCTTTGTCTAAAAATAAGGGAGCTGGTGAGAGGAGCCAGGTGAATCATCTGTGTGGTGGAAGAGCATGGCTTCAGGGAGCCAGTGCTCCCAAGGGGCTTTCATTATGGACTTTGGTCTTTCTTTCTGCCATCTCTGTCCCTGGGGAAGGCTAGCTTATACACTGGCCTTTCCCATTACCTTGGACATGCCTGTCTCAAGAGGTTATGCAAGCTCCATGAAGGCAGACTGTGTGTCATACTTCATTTTTAGGGGGTTTCAGCCCAATATGACAGTAAGCAGACCAGTAGGTTCCCTAGCAATGGGCCTAGATAGCAACATTGGTAGAACACACCACATACAGCCTCCATTCAAATGGGAACATTTTAGGAAGTTAAACTCTACTGACAAGGTAAGCCTCATAACTGTGAATTTATCCCTGCTTTCTGCAGACAGTTAAGTGGCATAGTAGAGAGTATACCAGACCCAGAGTCAGGAAGATCCTTTTCTGACCTCAATTATATGACCTTGGGCAAGTCACTTGATTGCTGTCTGCCTCAATGTTCTCAACTGCAATATGAGATGATAATAGCATCTGTCAGTAAAGGTTGTTGTAAGGATCAAATGAGATGATATCTATAAACTTAGCATGGTACCTGGCTACTAGTAGGCTCTTAACAAAGGAATTTTTTTGTCTTCAAAAACTTCAGCTAGATGTGATATTTGTGTTGAATTATTAGTGACATAAGGACACAAAGAATAAATGGCTAAAGACCATGGCCTCTCAGGGAAAACAGTATCCTATACAGAAGAGATTTTTAACATGTTTTGCTTCATTGCCTCTTTTGGCAGTCTGATGAAGCCTATGGACCTCCTGCTCAGAATAATACTTTCAAATGACTAAAATAAAATTCATAAGACTACAAAGGAAATAAATTATATTAAATTTTGGTTAATATATTTTAAATGTTCAAAAATTTTTAAAAGGCTAAGAACCCTTAATCTAGAGCTAAAGGGATCTCAGGTTTTATGTAAAAAGATCCTTCATTTTATATGTTAAGGAGGAGAAAGAAAAGACATTCCAGGAACAAGGACAGTGTGAACAACAGTGTGAAGACAGGAAAACAGCATGTGTGTGTAGCTGTGCACCTGTGAGGATTGCTTGCACAAAGTGGAAAAGTTTACCTGCTGAACTACTAACAGGGACAGAAGCTCTCTTTCCCTCTACACTGGCCCCCACCCTTGGAATGTAAGGACCATTTGTCTAGTACAGCCATTCTTCTCCTCCACTGTGTATGATCTACTTTATAGTCACTACCCTTCACTACAGCTATATACAGAGATGTCTCTGAGCATTCACAGTAGGAAACAATGGGGAAGTGGACCACATAGGTCACTGTAGCATCCAGGTAGCTTCACCAAGTAACCAAAGTGGTTTTTCCCACTCCCAATTTCCCTAAGGAGAATCCTTAGATTTATACATTGTTTACCTTTCTTTGGGAAGTATATATAATATAAAACCCATAAGATTCTCTTTCCTATAGCTTCTGATTCCTTAACCTGGATCCTGGCAAAAATGAATATAGAGAAAGTTGTGTTCTCTACCTTATTCTCTCTCTGCATTATATACCAGCAACCCTTCTTTACTCATTTGCAACTCCCTTTATATAAATAATGGAGCATGCAAGCCAATGTAGTTATGACTGTTCAGATATTTAAACTAACTCTTCTAATAATTAAACAGAAAATGGAAACAAACTTTAACGAATAAGACAATTTTGGATTTAATATGTGCTCATTGGACAGTGATTGGAAGGGAAAGGAAGACAGGTGCCTTTTCTGTCTGGTACCTATTCTCCTGAACAGAAAGTCAGCCAGATCTAGACTGGAATATCCTCTCCTTGGTACCTCAGACTGTTACATGTGGTTGTTCTGGTAGTGTCCCCATGCCATACATGCCACCTTAATGCCTCTCAGGCTTAATTTCAAAATGAACCCTGTGCTCAGTGTCTCTCTTAATTTCTTCACTCATGGGCTCTTTCTTCTCCCTCCAGGGAAAGACAAAACAGTGTTGTACCTTTAAGACAGGATCAATTTTAAGTCTCCTACAGGTTCACATAGCCAATCATTGAAGATTATAGAACCATAGCTTTAGAGCTAGGTGGGACCTTGGGGGTCATTGAGTCCAACTTCTTCATTTACAGATGAGGAAACTAAAGCACAGAGATGTTAAATTATTTGCCCCACACACATAGCTGGTGTGTCTACTAAGTGTCTAAGGCAGGAATTGAAATCTGGCCCTTCTGACTCTAAGTCATGCACTCTATCCATTACATCCCTTAGTTTTGGCCAAAGAAAATTGGCCTCCTGTGCTCTGCTACATGTGTTTAAGGAGTGAGTTTCTCAGTGTTATTGTGGTGGAAGGTTTCTATACAGGAATAGTATAGCCCCTCAATGTATATTTTCATTCCTCTTCCCTCCCCTCCTCACCTTTGAGTTTCTTTTTACATGTTGTCTCATTAGAATATAAGCTCCTTGAGAGCAGGAATTTGTCTTTCTGCTTGCATTTGCACTTTTAGGGCCTAGCATAGTGTTTGACATATAATAAGAGCTTAATAAATACTTTTTAAGTGACTAAGAACATGGAAGGTCTTGAATGCTATGCTAAAAAGTTTGTATTTTATTTCATAAAAAAGGATTGAGCCAATGAAGTTTTTTGAGGTTAGGGAGTAAGGTAACATGATTAAAGCTGGACTTTAGACTATCCCTTTAGAATATCTCTAGCTTCTTATAATAAGCATTTATTAAGCACCTACTTACAATCTGCCAGTTATAGTAAGAACTAGAAACACAATGACAAAAATGAAACAGTTCTTGTCCTCAGAAAGATCATAGGTTCTATATATGTAATATACACTATGGGCATATCATCAATCAATCATTCAATCAACAAGCATTTATTAAGTATGGACTATGTTCTGGGCACTGTGCCAGGTACTATGTTATAAGGACAAAAACAAATGGAGGGATGTGTCTGTGGAACAAGAAATAAGCCAATTTGGCCTTAAGACCCAGTGTGTCTAAGAGGAGTAAAATGCCATTGTCCTGGAAGAGTATACTACAGATAGAATGCAAAGGACTTCACATGTCAGATAGAGGAGTCTGTATTTTACCTTAACGGCAACAGGAATTCTTTGGAACTTTTTTTGAGCAGGTGAGTAGCATGTGTGGAGGAAGGACCAGAGAAGAGAGAGGCAGGAGGATAAAGGAGAGTAGCCAAAGACTTCTGAAATAATCCCAGGAAGAGATGAAGGTACAATCCGGAGAAGTGACTGTGTGAGTGAAGAGAAGAGGAGAGATATGGAGTAAAATCAGCCTTACTTGGAAATTGACCAACCAGTCAACCAACAAGCATATATCAATCACACATTGTGTGCCGGGCACTGTCCTACATGCTGGATTGACATCTGGCAATTGATTTGATAGAGAGTAAGGGAGAATGAAGATCTGAGGATGACTATAAATTTGTGAAGCTGAGTGACTGAGAGGAGGGTGGTACCCTCAAAAAGAAAATAGAAAATTTTTCAAGAGGTGGTTGCAGAAAGATAATAACATCTATTTTTTGGACATTCTTACTTAAAATTTTAACCTCCATTCCCTGTTGTGGAGGCAGTATTGCATAGTAAATGGAGTATTAGGCCTGGAGTCAGACATTTACTGACTGTGTGACCCAGGGCAGATCAATTAACCTCTTAGTGGCAGTTCCCTCATAATTTTGATATGGAAGAGGGATTATACAGGTTCTATTTGATACCAGGGAGTGGGTGAAAGTAGAAAGAAGCAGCCTTCTGATGATTAGAGCTATCTAAAAGTATAATGGGCTGAGTGGGAGGTAGTGGTGGGCTTTTCCTTGTTGGAGGTCTTCAAGCAAAGATTGGATGGATGACGATTCACTGGGCATATCATTGTAAGAGGTATTCAAGGATTCCTTCTCTGAGTTGTGTTATACTAGATGGTCTCTCAGGTGTTTTCCAAATCTATAATTGTAGTTCATCTGTAACATCAGGAAAATAATATCTGTAGCATGTACCTCAGTCGATTGTTGAGAGGCTCAAATTAGATCATATGTATGAAAATAGTTTTAACATGCTATATAAATACAAACTGTTATTAGTATTGGGACAATGAAGCTTTTATAAGTTTCCTTCCGAATTTGTAGACTTTATTTTTATTTTTAGATGAGTTGTTTTTTGAGGGGAGGGAGAAGAATGAAGGAGAGAGCTTGGACCTGTGATTTTGTTGTTAAAGAGCATACTGATTCACCCTCGAGCACAATTCCCACTTCCTCAGTCTGCATCCATAGCTGATACGGGGATATTCCCATTTTGGATCTCATCTATATGTGGATATGAATCCTTGGTCAAAAACTCTGATCTTTTTCTACAGGACCAAAACCCACATACCATTCCCTCTGCCCCTATGCTTTACCACTCCTAAACCTATTCTTTGTCTTAATCATGACCTTAAATCCCTTACTCCTTAGTACTTTCTCAGACCATTAACCCTCCTTTGATTTTACTTTCCTCCCTTCCTTGACTGTATAGTTAACCAATTAAACTATTTGACTAGACTACTACCACCTTGACTTCCTATCTCCTCTCTGGCTCTGATGAAGATAGCCTGGGACCCTGAACCCAAGAACCTTGGGAATAGCAATACTTCCAGCTCAGAGTCCATGGCCATTATCCTGGGAGGTAAGTCCCATGGAGATGCAGTCTGGCAATTATTCCTACAGGTGTTACACCCACAGCTGCTGAAGGCCCAGAAATGTCTTGCCACCAAAGTACTTGACACTGTCAAGTTCCAACATCGGAAACTAATATGATTTTATCAGTGGTAATGACATTAAAAATGGTGCATTGCTATTTACTTTGCCATCACACCTTAAGGACCATCTGAGATCGCCATATGATTTGCAGCTTGAGCCTTTCATATGTGTCAACTCACCCATTAGAATATGAGCTCCTTTTCAAGGCAGCTCTACTTTTCTGTCTCTATCTACAATGCTTGGCACAGAGCTTCACATAGGGTAAGTCCTTACTAAGTGTTTCATTCATTCTTTCATTCAGTCATTTATTTATTCATTCATATTAGCGAATAAACTGTCTCTTATTTGGGAATCCCCCCCCCAAATACACCTTGTGCTATCTGCTCATCCAGATTTATATATCCAGCTCTAGTCTCTCTCCTGAGCCTCAGTCCTACATCACCAATTGCCTATTGAACACTGAAGACTGCTTGTCCCAGAGGCATCTTAAACTTTACATATGCATCAACATGTGCTCTAAAATGAAATCCCAGTCCAAGCTCCCTCCCTCCCTCTCCCCTCCCATCCAGTAGAACTCAGTATTTCTCCCCAAGCCCATCCCTCTACCAAACTTCCCTCCATCTGTCACATTATCATTCTTTCAGTTTCCTAGGTTTATAATCTCAATGTTTTTCTCAATTCCTTACTCTCACTCTACATATCCAATAAATTGCCAGATCTTTTCATTTCTAATTCTCTGACATCTCTCACATCTGACCCTTTCTCTGTATTCCTATAACTACCACCTTAGTTGAGGCCCTTTTCACCTCTCTTAACCTAAATTATTGTATGTATGGCCTCTCTGACTCAAGTCTCTTCCCACTCTAATCCATCATCCACACAGCTGCCAAAGGAATTGTGTTGAAGTGCAAATCTTTTCATGTCACCCCATCACTCTATAACCTTCAATGGCTCCTTGTTGTCAATAGGATAAAACATACTCCTCTTTTTACTTATAAAGCCCTTCACCACTTGCCATGGATTCTTCCCACCCTCATACATTGCTCCCCTTCACTTCATAGTCAAGTCCTCTCTGTTCCTCTATCCCACTCCACTTCCCATCCCTGTACCATTTCACTGGCCAACTCCCATTGCTGGAATGTACTCCCTCCTATCTTCTGTCCCACAGAATCCCATTCTTTCAAGATCCAGCTCAAGGGCCACTTTCTGGATCTCCACAATTATTTATGTCTTAGAGAAGCAGTGTGGTACACTGGAGTCAGAGGAATAGGGTTAGAATTTTGCCTCTGATGTTTGCTTGAGCAAGCCACTTAAATTGCCTGGTTGTCAGTTTCCTCATCAGTAAAATTGAAGGATTTGGACTAGATGAACTCTGAGTCCCCTGCCATCCTTTTCCCTCTACTTTGTATTTATTCTCTATATTTTCAATATGTGTACATGTTGTCTCTCCTGATAGAATGTAAGCTCCTTGAGGGCAGAGATTTTTTTTTATTGGGACCCCCAGTGCTTAGCACAGTGCCTTAGGCTCTAGTAGGCAAATGCTTGTTGATTGATTCACTGATTTCATTGGCAAATGGAACTTTAAAGGGAACTCCAGGGGAGGGAACCTCCTTGTTTCTATACAGATGGGCAACTGCTCTTCAGTTTGCAATCTTGGAGTATTGCTTGTGTGCTAATAAGTTAGGCTATCTGTCCAGGTCCTCACAGATGGGATATATCAGAGGTAGGGTTTTATCTGTCTTCTAGGATGGCTCTCCACCATTAATCAATTACCAAACATTTCTTAAATATCTCTATATTCTAGGTACTGGGGGGATAAGAGAGAAGAATGAAGCAATTCCTACTCACAGGGAACTTACCTTCTAACTATATCAGTCCAAGATGCCTCTGGCCCTTCTTTGTAAGCTGTTGGGTCCTATTCATGTGGAGGGTTATAATTAGTGGACTGAAGCCCAATCCTTCTGGCTCCCAGTCCAGGCTTTCTTGTCAGCTCCAACAAGGACTACTGGGACTGAAACAGAGGGGGTACATATGTGTTGTGTTCAGGGAACTGAACCGTTGCTAAAGTTTATCAGCTGGAACTCTCCTCGTATTTTATTTTTAAGTGTGGGAGAAGAGGGGTGGAAAAAGCCCACCCTCATTAAACTGCGGAAGCAGGAGATTCACAAACCAGGCGGCTATATAATTAATCTTTAAACATTCCAAACCACCATTGTGTCTTCCCTATTGAAAACAGCCAATTAGGAACTTGAGGCTTCTGAGCCCGGCAGGGACAATGGCAGCCTCTTATTAACCGAGACAAAGGAAGCATTGATTCCAATTTGTCCTGCAGTTGACTGTCTCTGGAGTTAAAGATTTCGATTTGGTAAAAACCGCTAGTAAAGAGATGCAGGGAGGGGGAAGCAGGGAGCGTTGGCTCCTAAAATTAGTTTAAATAATTTTAGCTCTATTGTGAATGGCTACACTAAATATAAACAGGGAAGAGAAGAAAAACCTTCCTAATGTTAATTACCATAAGCATTACGAATACAGAAATGAGCCTCACAATTTGTTTGGTGACACGATTATAATTAAATCATTTTCTTGTATTGTGGGTCTGCAGGTTGGTACTGGGTGGCTTCCTTTAGCCCCCATAAGAGGACGTATTGAAGATTTCTGCTTTCCAGGAGCACATGATTCCCTTCCAACCTTGGATATACTGGGGTGTTTTGTCGCTGTCCGAAGTGACATTGTGGATTTTCCAAGAAATTGTAGTCTTCTCTCAGCCGGCACCTTGACCTGTCTTGGGGAAGTCTAGGTTTGTGGGTGGGCTCTAGAACTCTTTAATTGTTTGAGCATGCAGCCTGGAATGGTGGGAGATTTTAGGGTTAGCTTTTCTGATAGAATCTGAATCCATACTAAGCTCTGGTAAATCCTTCACAACCTAGCTTCAACTGACCTTTCTAGACTCGTTATATATTGCTGCATACCTTATTCTGTTTAGCCAAACTGACCATCTTTGTGCTTCCTTAAAGATGGCATGCCATCTCCCATCTCCATGCCTTTGCTTAGGCTGTTCCCCATGCCTGGAAAGCATTCCTTCCTTAACTGTACTTGTTAGTAGCCTTCATTTCCTTCAAATCTCAGCTCAAATGAATGCCTTCTTCAGCTGCACATGACACCTTTCTTGCAAATTATTCTGCATTTATTTCGCATGAATAAATATTAGCTCATTGAAAGCATTGTCTGTTTCATTTTCATCTTTGTATTTCCACTGATTAGGACAGTGTCTGGCACATTGTTGTTCAGTCATGTTAGTCATGTCCAACTTTTCATGGTCCCATTTGGGATTTTCTTGGCAAAGATATTGGAGTGGCTTGCCATTTCCTTCTCCAGCTCATTTGACAAGTGAGGAAACTGAGGCAAGCAGGATGAAGTAACTTGCCAAAGGTCACAGAACTAGTAAATGTCTGAGGCTGGATTTTAATTCAGGTCTTCCTGACTCTAGGCCCAGTGCTCTGTCCTCTGTGCTACCTAACTTCCCTTCTGGCACAGAGTAGATAGATACTTAAACACTTGTTGATTGATGGATCCTTGGCCAATCCTTCTGAAAATTGCTAATGTGTTGGTGGTTGGTACGTCTAATCCCTTTCCTGTTGATCTTTTACAGCCTAGGGTCATCCACTAAAGATCCTTTAATATCAGGTCAGCTTCCCTCATTTCTGACCTTTTCTTATTTCTTCTCCTTCCTATATCCCATTGCTTTAGCAGGAATATGGAAGCTAACCCAATAAATCATGAATTATGGAATCAGTGCTGGCAGGAACTTAATCGGGCCATCTAGACTAATTTCCTACCTGATATACAAATTCCCTCATATGGAGGGGGACATTTAAGATGAGACAACAAGCATTTATAAAGTGCTTAATATGTGCTAGGCATTTTGCTAAGTCTGGGGGATACAAATACAAGAAAAAAGAAAGCTAGTCCCTGGCCTTAAGCAGCTTGGATTCTAACAGAGGACATCTTTGTAAGAAGGTTGCCACATGGGTGTATAGTGGTGAAGTTTGGCACATCTGGAAGGTGGATGAAACATGGCTTTCCTGAGCCCCAGAAAGAACTCATTAGTAGGAAACAGTCTTGACATGGCAGAGGCATGTTTCATGGTGAGAAGGCTCCAGGTGTTGAGGGAAGTTCCAGGGTGAGAAGGCAATTTGGTCATGCCAATAATGTCCAAAGACTCAGTTCTATCATAGAGGGGGACATTTACATCTTGATTGCTCACTTATACTGATAGAGAGCTCACTATGAGGCAGTTTTTTTTTCCTTTATTGGGCAGCTCTGGTTGTTAGAAAGTTCTTTGTTATATTGAATTGAATTCTGCCTATTTGTGACTTTGGTTACATCCTTACCTTTAACCTCATTATCTACCCAATTTGATCTAGTTTTAGAACAAGTCTCTTTTGTCTTCCCCATCAAATGTTTTTATATATTTGAAAGAAAACTACCATGTATGCACTAAACCACCTCCCCAAGTTAAATGTCCTCAGTTGCTCCAATAGATCTTCATATGACATAGATCCAAGTGTCCTCACTTCCTTCTGGATGTACTTTAAATTTGGCAGTCTTCTTCCTAAAATGTATCCCAAAACTAGACTCAATACCCAGTTCCCAATATCCTAATATAGATCCCAATATTTCAACATGGTGGAGGAGAGCAGGAATGTCATCTTTCTTGCTCTGTCCAGTGTAAGATTGTGTGAAATTGTTGGTTTCTGCATCACACTGTTGGCTCACATTGAACTTATAATCACTCAAGACTTTAAGAGGCAGTATGGTGTTAGGTTCAGGATGGGGGGCCCCAATCTAAAAAAGCAGACTAAACTCCTGTCTCTGACACTTAGTGACCCTATGATCCTGGGCAAGTCACTTAACTTTTTAGTACTCTAGATTACAAGAATATAAATTTCTTGGAAGGTGCTGATCTATGTTGGTCGAGGGCTTTTTCTCAGCAGAGAGCTCCCTATGCTAGGGAAAGCAAAGGTCAAGTATCTATCCTCTTAAGAGTCCATTTCCCCCCACCATATAAATTTGTATTGATGTTTGTTTTTCCTACCCCTTCATCCTATACTTGTGCAATTGCATTTTTGAACCCATGGAAAGGAATTTACATTTATTTACATTAAAATTTGTCTTATTAGTTTTGATTCCACCTATCAAGTCTTTTTGGGACCCTCATCCTGTCATTCATTGCTAATAACTTCTCCCAGATTTGTGCTGTCTGCAATTTTGACAAGTCCTTCTTTACCCAAGTCACTGATGAAAATATTAAACAAGATGGAATCCTGTGTCACTAGAGACCTTCCTGCTAACTCACTTGGAATCAGTTAATCAGCTTTCTTTAGCTGGTCTAAGCAGTTATGAATCATCTAACAGGTCTCCCAATCAGCCAGTCAACCAGGATCTCTCCATCTTATCTACAAATGTATCAGGAAAGACTTTGTTCAGGGCCTCAGCTGAAATGTAGATTCTGTAATCAGGGTACTATCTCCCTGCTGAGATGACTACCTGTCTCCAAGTCTCTTCTCTGCCTCTTGCATCCTGCTTAGGTCCCAGCAGAGGCCAACTGGAGAGAGGGATGGAGGGAGACAGCACTGTGAGCGTTAACCAGTCCTGTTTCCCTCCCCCATAGTATTTTTGGGTTCCACTGGCAGCCTTTTCTAACTTTTCCCTTACAATGATCAATTCTTAATTTACAACAAAAGGAGATTCTTTCACCAAAATCTAATTTTACAACTTGGCCCTGGGAAAATCTTTGGCAGTCTCTTAAAGGAGTTTAGGCCTTCCTTCTTTGCCCTCCCCCACCACTACTTTTGAACATTTTAGCCCAGTTTGACTATAACAGGACAGTTCTGAAATCTAGGTATATAACTCTTTCCTTACAAAGTGAGATGGACAGTATAATCTCAGAGAATCACAGACAGCTAGAGAAGACTTATAGAGCAACACAATTCCTTGGTTGATGGTCATGGTAGGGAACCCAGGTGGGCAAAATGTCTGTAGCCAAGGTAAATGGTAGGTGGGCTCTAAGACTGCCAGAAATAATCTCTTGGTTGTGATAATGAGCTGCCATGTACCTGACTCTTCGTAATGGAAGTCACCAAAGCCACAACAAATATAATGACTAGCATTTATATAGTGTGTTAAGGTTTGCAAAAGGCTTATCAATATTATTTTATCTTTCTGACAATACTGAGAAGCAGATGCCATTATTATTCCCATTTTACAAATGAGGAAACTGAGGCTGAGAAAGGTTTAGTGACTTGCCCAGGGTCACAATCAGGAAGTGTCTGAGGCAGGATTAATGGTCTGTATATGCTATATGTTCAGGTTACCTACAATAGGCAGTGGTAAAGACCCTTGAATCTTATTACATAATCTGGTCACCCTAATCTTCTGAAGGTGTGGTCTTTACTCCATATATCGAGGCAATCCCCTCCAGCCAGGGTTGTGCTGGAGCTAGCTGGAACATGATTAAGAGAACTGATTGTTAAAAATTCCGTGTGAACATTTATACCTTGAAATGGGTAAATGCTATTAATCAGGATTTGATTTATTATTCTGTTGATTGTCTAGACTTAATAAAGCGATGGAGAAAATGTTAATTATTCAGGTTAACCTTTAAAGTGTTATTTTGGCCCATTTCCCCCCTTAGGAAGCTGATTGTTAAACATTTACGAACACACTCCTACCTCTAGCCTAAGGAACTTTGCTTCAGTCTGGGGAGGAGGCAGAACTCACTAGGAATTCTTTCTAAGGGTTATATTCATAAACTTAAGGGGTAGAGTCATAAATTCAGAGCTGGAGGGGATCTCAAAGGCCACATAGTATCACCTCATTTTAAAGATTAGGAAACTGAGGGTAAGAGGTTAACATAGAGTGCTAAGGTCACACAGAGAGTAAATTAATGACAAAGCTGGGATTGGAACTCAGGTTTTGTGTGTCTCCAAATTCAGTCACCATACCATACACTTGCAGAGAATAATATATCATGTGTATAGAGTGAGGAGATATCACCTAAGAGTATGGACCATTCTTGGTCAACTCAAGAAGTCATTTGGATGTAGCTGTTAATGATGGATACATCTCTGGGAGAGGGAAATCTGGACTTTGCAGAAAGAGGTTTCTCAGGCCAAGTAGTGTCACTGAGTCTAAGGGCTGCAAGGAAATTGATAGATAATTGACTCAGTTTCTCAATTGTAGACTGGAATCCATCATTTCCAGGATGGAATAAACATCAACTTTTACAATGAGATTCTTTATCTCTTCACCATGCCTTCTATCCCTATTTTCTTCATACCCTTTCCCTTCCAAAAATCCTTCAATGGTTTCCTGAAACCTATTTGACGAAGTTAAAACTCATTAGTCTGACATTTGAGGTCTTTATAAAATGACTCTAATCTGCCTTTCAGTAATGTCTCACTGCTCCCTCTACAAAAATTCTATACCCAGCCAAACAAAAGTTGTGATTTCCCGCCTCTGCACCTTTGCTCATGTTGTTCTTACCACCACAAATACCTCCTGACCATTCCTCCATCTCCATCTATGCTTTTCAAAATCCAGCTTCAGGATTTAACTCAAATGCCACTTCTGAATTTCTATATTTCCATCTGTTTACATCAGTCCTATGATACTTTGCATAGAGTGACTTATACTATAAATATTTGTGGATATATTTCTTCCTGCTTATTCATGGGCACCATGCTATAGTGGAAGAACCCTGAAATAAGAATCAGGCAAAACCTGGGTTCAGTGACACAAGATCTCATTTACACTTGTCTTGAGGATGGATTTGTGGACAGTTCTGGGACACAGCAACATGCCCTGCCTCTTGGCTAGGCTTCCCAATGTCCTTAGAACACAGCATTAGTGGCTACTGGACCTTAGAGATCAAGGCTGTGGGGAAAATTTGAAACTTCCAATCACCTGCTTTTATATGCAGAGCTCTTCCCATCTACTGCTACTCTGGTTGGTGTTATTCTCCAATGCTCAGCATGCTCCCAACTGTTTTTTCTCTCTGAATCCTGAATCTCTCTGATGCTGAGCCTCTGACCTCTGGAGAATAAATTCCCCTCTCCATTCTCTTCTATCTTCTCTCTCATTCCCATTCACTTTCAATGTCTCACTCCAGATTTGGCCAATCTTTCCACTGTGCTGTTGGGAACTCATGTTCTGCAATCAACAAATTTCATTTTCTTTTAGACCTTTTGCTCTCCTCCTCCTGTCATATCATGGTCATCCTTTCCAGTATTATCCTTCTCTCATTACTGTCTCTTGTCTCTATCACCATTCCCTCTCCAACTCATTTGCTAATTCTTTTTTTTATTCATTAGTTCTAGTAGAGGAGTGAGAATACTCCTTTTCCCAATGCTGACTACCAGATTCTCCTTGTATGGCCTTCGTTCAGCAACTTCCCCTTTGGGATTCTTCCTATGCAAATCTATTACTCAGTTCAGATCTTGGTGGCCATTACCTACCCCTTGAACATTCTACTTCCTTTCTTAATGAGTTCAGTGCTTGGCTCATAGTTTCTTATTCCCCAGCTCTTACCTTTATAGTAGGGAATTTTAAAATAAATGTTGAAATTCTGTCAGGTGCCCTGTCTTCCTCTTTCTTCAACCTACACAATTTCTATGAGCTTCACTCCATCTTAGCTATACACAGAGATGGTCATACCCTTGATATTGCCATCATCTCCAAGTGTTCCAACTTTCATGTGCAAGAATCCTGAAATCCCATTATTAAATAATTTTTTTATCATTCTAGTTTTACCTGTGCTTTACTATTCATGAAACTATTCTTTATCCTCATTGTGACCTCTCATCCGTCCATGTTTTAATACTTTGCCAAGCCCTTGCCCCTGCTCTAGCTATACTCTCCTCTCTTTTCAGTCTCTATCATCTGGTGAACCAAACTCACTCTGTGCTATTCTCTACTCTCAAATACATCTCCCCTTGTCTTATATCTTCTTATGCCTTGCCAAACCCCACCCTGGATTACTCTTTCTTGCTTCTTCTCCTACCTGCCCAAATGCTTCTCAGTTTCTCTTGATGTATCTTCATTCATGTCAAACTCATTAAGGTTCTGTCCTGGCCCCTCTTTTTTTTCTCTTTATACTCTTTGACTTGGTGATCTCATCACTTCCTATGAATTCAATCATCATCTCTAGAGATGATTTCTAGCTCTGGTCTAAATCCTGAGTTCTAGTCCTATACCATGAACATCTCAATCTCAACATGACTAAACTAGAACTTGTCTTTCCTCTTCAACCTACCCCCTCTTCTGAACTTTCCTATGACTGTTGAGTGCACCACCATCCCTCCACTTATCCAGGTTTGTGATAATGTATACAAAGCACTTTGCAACCATTGATGGGACCTATAGTTATTATTAATCCAATTCATCAAGCATTTGTAATTATTTATGCAGCTTGGTAGTGTAAAGAGAAAGAGTTTTGGAGTCAGAAAGACCTGGGTTGAAGTCTTACCGGAGACATATCCTGGTTGTGAGACTCTGGGCAAGCTAGTTAACCTCTCATGGCTCCTTGGAGGCAAGTCTCTAGGATTGTAAATTGCAAAGAATGCCAATCTGCATTGGTAAAGGGAATTTCCTCATTTGTAGTATTATAGTTCTGGTATAAAACAAGTACTACATCCTTTTCTCTTCCATCTATACACCTGGCATAGTGCTTTAAATATATATATATATAATAAATACTTGATACATATTTTTTGAATGAATGAATGAGTCTTCTTCAAAATCATCTCCTCCACACTGATTTCTCTGACAAACATTTTGATAAGAACAAATAGGAACTGCTGGTTTTCTTTACTTCCAAGCTTCAATGGGTGGGGACCCATCTGCTAAAGGCCAAGCTTGGGGTTCCCCTGCCAGGACAGTCCCCACCCAGAAACAGGCCCAGCCCTGTTAGTATTCTACCTGCATTCAGCCCAGACTAACAGGAGTCTCTTTAAGAGAATGATTTTATCAATGAGGTTAAGTACTGTATATTGTGCCCAGAATCCTAATTTGTGGGGCCATTTGGAAAGCCTTCCAAAACACATACATACATATGGAGCCTAGGACCCAATTGGATTCTCTGAGGCTTTAAATAGGAAAAGAGGTAAGTAGTAAGAGCTGCAATCCTATCTTGACTATACTATGCTACTCATCCTCAGATTCTCTTTCCTACTCCCTAACAATCCCTTGCTATTTCTGGGTTCTTAGGGGAGAGCTTCCAACCCAAATAATAATGATAACTCATATCTTTATAGTACAAAGTATTTCCCCAAGGCTCTGTCCTGGCCACCTCACAGCAGCCTTGCGAAAGAAAAAGGGCAGGGATTATTATACCCATTTTTACAAATAAGGAAACTGAGGCCCAGGGATCAGAAATGGCTTGCTGAAGGTTACATGATTGAGGCAGCACTTGAACCCAGGTCTCTTGACTTTCTGGTACAGAATTCTAGTCACTTGACTCTATTTTCTCTCCAATTGCACACTTTATCAAGGTTTTATGATTAAGGGAGGGCAGGGTCTATGCATTAGGTGAACAGGTGACTGCTTATATGATTTTTTTGGTCCTCCAGCTATATACTATAAAGCCTGAAGTTGTTACCATTAGAACCACTTCTCCAGGGTCCCTGGGGAAACATGCAGTAGAAGAGAGGAGTGGAAGGGAATCTTTATACTGGGAGGGAGTTGGATTAGATGGTCTTCAAGGTCTCTTCCAGCTCTGACATTCTGTGACCCAGCAAAAATTAAGGTACTACCTAGTTGGGGGAAAGCATTAAGATATTTGCTAGTCTGATATAATTAGGAATGAATTTCTTTGATTAAACCATCACACACTGTCACTCAGGTAATGAAGAACAGGAGATGAGTAAGTTTTTATGGGCTAAAGACATAGGGAAATTGATCCCCAAAGCCTGGGATACTGCCTACTCTATTGAGATACTGTTGCAGAGAATCCTGGAAAGATGGAAAGCAGCATGAGGCATGTGTCTCAGGGCAAGGGAACAGTGGAATGTCGTAAACTGTCCACGTCACATTTTCACAACATCCTATAGTGATTTGGGAATGATAAAGATAGTGATGAGGGTGGTCATGTTCATGACTATTATGATGGGGATTGTGATGGTCACGATGATTGAGAGGAATGATGGTGATGACGACCATGGGGATGGATGATGGAATAATAAGTATGTTCCTAAGGAAGATGAGGATGACCTGGGTATGTTGATGCCCACAAGGATGATTGAAACTATCATGATCAGGGGAGTAATGGGGATGATGACTTCAATGGAGATAGTGATTACCACAGGAATGATGATGACATTGGCGGTAACAATGATGGTGGTCATGTTGGGTATGAATACGATCTTGGTAGTGATGAAGGATGATGACGGCCATGACAAGGCCACTTCCTTCTTGCCCTCGGCAATTCATTGTGCTGCTGATTGGCGTCCTCCTGGATAATATCATCTCCTCTCTCTCTCACTCAGTTCTTCTGCCATCCATCTGACTGCTTGTTCTCATTCTCCTTTGCTGAATTATCTCCTTCTCAATACTTGTAGGAGTCTGTCCCCTCAAGGGTCTGTCCAGGCTTATCTTCTCTCCTCTCTTTATTCCTCTTGGTTAATTACATTCTCACTTGTGGCTTCAATTATCATCACAAAGCAGAGGACTCCTACCTCTACCAATCTCTACCTAATTTCTGTCCTTATCTTCAGTTCCGGTGGTGTCTTATTGGCATTTCAAATCCAATATTTCTAACAGGGAGCTCATTATCATCTCTTCTAGCTTCTCCCCTCCTTCAAATCTTCCCATTTCTATTAAGAATGCCACCCTCCCCTCTATCACTTGCGTTCATAATTTTAGGGTCTTCCCTCTCCCTAATTCCCCTCATCCAATCAGCTGCAAAGTTATGTTGAATGAATCTACACGGCATCTTTTGTATGTGTTTCTTTCTTTTCTCCACCCACACAGCTGTCACCCTAATTTAGGCCCTCTCACCTAACTCACTGCATTTAGCCTCTCATTTTTGAGTCTTCGCTTTCAGAATCCAACCTCCACAAACCCCGAAATGCACTGGTCTAGAGACATTGATTCTTGATCAGAAACCTTCAGTTCTCCCTATTACTTAGGGATAAGACATCAACTCCTTCACCTGACTTTTCAGGACTGCTGTAATTTGGTGCCATCCTAATTTTCCAGCCTCATGCCACATGACTCCCTGCCCCCCTCCATCTTTCTCCCCATATTCCAGGCAAACTGAATAGCTAGCTGTTCCCAGAGCTCAGTATATCTGGAATATAGTCTCTTTTCATCTCTGTCTCTTTCAGAAGCTTCATTTTCCTCCAGGGCACAATTCAGATGCCCCCTTCTCTGGGAGACTTTCTCAGACCCTCCCTATTAGTTGCCAGGGCTCTCTTTTTCTTCAAGTTCCCTGGCATTGACTTCACACAATCACAGCATGTCTAATCTGGAAGGGACAGTTGAGGCCTTTGACTTCAACCAGTACCCAAACAAGAATCTTCTCTACAACATACATGACAAGCCAAACTTAGCTTGAAGCCTTCTAGTAATGGGAAACACTACTTCCCAAGGCATCCCATTGCACTTTGGGATGGGTCTGGCAGGGAGCTATTCCCTAGTATGGGATCAAAATCTGCTTATCAGCAATCCTTAACTCATAGTTCTATCATCTCTTTATATGTTATATGTCCAGTAGAATATAAGCTCATCAAGGGCACAAATGAACATTTTTGCCCTTATATGTTCAACCCCTAGCAATGTCTTCCACATAACAATCAGGGCTTAAGAACTATTTGTTGAATGGAATTGCATAGAACCAAATTCTTATCATGTGGATGATGATGGAGGTGATGACCATAAGGGATGGAGATCAATGATGGGGATGATGATGATGGCCATGATAATAGCCACAGTGATGAAGGTGGATAATAAAGACAGTAAGAATCATGGAAGTGAGGAAGATGAGGATGATGGAGATGATGAAAACCATGATGGTGATGGAGTTGATGAGGATAATACTAGAGATGATAAAATGGTGATGGTGAAGAGGATAACCGTAGGATCCAGATGAAGGATGATGGAGAAGATTAGCATGGATCCAACAACTATTACTGACAGTCATATAGTGATATATATATATGAAATTTCATGTATATTCATATATTTATACATCAATTATACACACATATATAATTTAATTTGGGTCTTGCAACAACCCCATGAGGCCTGTACTACAGATAATATTTTACAAATGTGAAAACTGAGTCCCAGAGAGATGAAGGGACTTGCCCAGGGTCACCTAGTACCTAACATAGGCAGGATTAGAACTCAAAGCTATCTCGATTCCACATCTAGCAGTCTATTTGCTATGTCATACTAAAATTTTAGTAAGGGTGATGATTATGACTATGGTGGTAATAAGGATGCTAGCCGCATGGATGATGGTCTTAGTAATGGCTTAGTACATATGACACTCTACTTGGAACCAGGAAGACCCATGCTCCAATCCTCTCACATACTTACTAGCTGTATGATCCTGGGCAAGTCACTTAATCTCTCTCAGATTCCATTTCTTTTTCTTTACAATGAAGAAGTTGGAACTGATGACCACTAGAATCCCTTTGAGCTCTGTGTCTATGATCCTATGATTCCTCAAAATTACTTTGTATGAACTTATCTGTATACATATTGTTTCTCCCTAGGAGAATGTAAACTCTTTGAGGGCAGGGACTGTTTCATTTTCATTTTTGTATTCCCAGAGCTTAGGACAGTACATGGCACATTTTTAGAGAAGGGAGTGGTTGGGGTAGGAAGGGTGGTCCAGAATTGTGTATCATTGGTGAAAGGAACCCCCACAAATGGAAACACCCTTTACTAATGCAAGTTTGCAATTGTTCTGCAACTTAGAGTCTCAGAGGGTTGCTATGAATCACTAAGCTAGGATATGTTAAAGGTGGGACATGAGTTCATATGTAACATCCTGACTCTGGGGCCAGGTTTTTATCCACTACACCACACGCCTGCCGCACACTTTATAGTACTTGTGAATATAATACAGTCTGTCTCTGTCGCTGTCTGTCTCTGTCTCTCTTCTCTCTCTCTCCACTCTCTCTCTGTCTGTCTGTCTTTCCCTCTCTCCTCCTGTCTCTTTTTCTGTCTCTCTTCTCCTTTCTCCTCCTCTTCCTCCTTTTTCTTTCTCCTCCCTCTTCTCCCCCTCCTCTTCCTTGTCCTCCTCCTCCTCCTCCTCCTCCTCCCCCTCCTCCTTCCTCTCTCCCTCTCCCTCCTTTTCTTCTCACCTCCACTTCTCTCTCTTCTATGAGCACTGAAGTCTATGTTTCCTCTCTTTATCCAGGCCTCTCTGGCCTCAGGATAGGTATAGATTGTAATAGATTGTAATCCATTGTAATCCTCTTAACAGGAATAATTGTGTGCCTTATATTTCTAGGATTATCGTTAAGGATGATATTTTTTATTAGATAGAAGTCATTTGTGATAGATTTGTATGTTATTGAGCCCATGATTCCCTTGATGGTTCATTCATGTGCTTGATAGTTAGCCGGCTGAGTCTGGGAGTCCTGGAGTCAGGAAAGAAGAAAATAAGCATTTATTAAGCACTTAGCATAGTGGCCAGGCTGTGTGCCAGGCACTGTGCTCAGAGATTTACAATATTATCTCATCTGATCCTCAGAACGACTCAGGGGAGGTAGGCACTATTATTCCCATTTTACAATTGAGGAAACTGACATAAACAGAGGTCGGATGACTTGCTCAGGGTCTCACAGACTCTAAGGGTCTAAAGCCAGATTTGAATTTAGGGCTTCCTCCTGGATCCAGGACCAGTGCTCTACTTGCTGCACCATCTAGCTGTCTCAAGGAAGAGCTAAGTTCAAATTTGGCCTCAGACACTTGACCAGCTGTGTGACTTTGATCAAGCCACTTAGCATCTGTCTGCCTCAACTACCTCATCTGTAAAATGGGAATGACAATAGGACCTACTTCCCAGGTTTTCAGCGAGGATAAAAACCCAAGGTATTTGCATGAGATATATGAGATAAAGAATTTTATAAACCTTAAAGCCCTCTACAAATGCTTGCTCTTAGTTCAACTTACACTTGATTGGCATACTCATTCCTTAGCTAAATATCCCCATTCTGTCTATAGTCTAATATAATCACCATTACCTACCTCCTCCTCTCTCTAGAGTACAACTGGCTAATTATTTTGTGAGCTCAGCTTTTAAGGGATACTAGGGAGCAAAAGGGAGTTGTGACACCCCAAAATACTTAGGGGTACAGCAAACTAAAAAGCTGCTGGAAGTTGGCTAGGTTTCTATTTTCCAGTAGTCTCATGAACAATAAGCTATGCCCATATTGAGTTGCTCATCATTGAGTCTTTGGTTTCCTGTTTCATTTTCTTTTTCTATAATTTGATTCAATATGCCTTTATTAAGCCCCTCTTGCATGCTCAATATTGTCCTGCGACCCAAAGTCTAACTAAGATAAAGCCTCTGCTCTCATGGAGTTCCAGTCTGATGGAAGAACTCACATGCCAGGAGCATGTTTGGTTTTTAAAGCCCTTCCTAATCTGCCTTCTTCCCTCCTTTCCAGTCTTTTCACATACTAGTCTCTTCCACATACAAGTAGCTCTGGCCTCTTCACTGAACAAGCCTCTCCATCTCCCAGTTCTTTGCCTTTTCCCTGGCCATCTCTCATGACTGCAATTCTCTCCTTCATAAGCTACAGAATCTCTGCCTCTTGGTTTCTCTGATTTCATTCAAGTCTCACCTAAAATCCCAAAGCTCCTTCAAGAAACTTTTCCCAATACTCCTTAATGGCATTCCTTTCCTCTGTGATTCTATCCAATTAATCCTGCCAATATTTTGTCTATACATAGATGATTGCATGTTGACTATCCCCATTATATTGTAAGCTCTAGGGGCAGCCTGGTAACACAATAGATAGAACATTGGATCTGGAGTTGGGAACACTTGAATTCCAATTCAGCCTCAGACACTTAGACCCTGGGCAAGTCACTTAACCTCATTCTGTCTCAGTTTTCCCATCTATAAAATAGGGATAATAATAACACCTACCTCACAGCACCTACCTACCTCAGGATAAAATGAGATAGCATTATGTAAAGCATTTTGTAAACCTTAAAATACTAGATAAATTCTATTATCATCATCATCAGCATCATTAGCCTTTTTTGTATCCCTAGTTCTTACCACAATGCCTGACACATAGTAGTATTTGTTGACATTATTTAGGAGGAGCTTGATACCCTTCAGTTTGGACACCCTTGATCCTTAATTCCTCATCACTCTGGTATCACTTTAGTACCTTTTTTCTTCCTTAATATCCATTAATACATATTACAGTTAGCATATACAGTTCAGTTAACCTCAGAACTGTTTGATATTGTAAGAAACTTTCTGGTCTTCTCTAAAGTCTTACTTCATGGAGTTCCTCTCTTAAAATCATAGCTCAAGGACCCTCTTTTTACACTAAGCCTCCCCTCTCCCCCACTAGCCAGTGTTCTCTCTCCCAAATGGCCTTGCATTTGCTATCTTGTATTTATTTTTATTCTGAATTTATTCTACATATAACAATATGTGTATGTGTTGTCTTCCCTGATTGCTTCTAGAGAGTAGAGATTATTTCACTTTTTGGTAGTTGTATTCCTAGCCCCTAGCACAATCTCTGGCATGTAGCAGGTACAAAATCAGTGCTTATTCAGTGGGTAGGTGGCTCACCGGATAGAGCATTGGACTTGGAGTCAGGAAGACCTGAGTCTGAATCCTCCAACAGTCAGCTTACTATCTGTGTGACACTCAGTAAGTCATAGCCTATCTAGCTTCAGTTCCAATTTCTTTAAAATGGGAATAACCTGCCTCATGTAATTGTTGTGAGATTCAAGTGAGATAAAACAAATAAAGTGTTTTATAAGCTGAATGAAGGCTAGGTTATTGATTGGTTGGTTACCTTGTTGTCTTAGTGGGATGCTGATGTGATCCTGGATTTGCTAATGTGATGGCCAGGGGAATATATACTCTGGTTGGGCCTACCAAGTTAGGAAGGTTTTTACTATGACCCAGTGCTAGCCCGTATAGTGATTCTCCAGGATAGATAAGACTGTAAAGTCTCCTTTCCAGTTTAGTTATGAGGGGATGAATTTTTTGGCCATCATTACTTTGCATACCAGCTATTGTAGAGGGGATCTGAGCTTCACTGATATCAGAAATCATGCCGATAAAATCAGAGACTCTTGAAATATCAAAGTCATTGCCTGGCGTTAGTATAGACCACCCTGTTGATCCCTTGCTTATAGCTTTCAAGACCAAAGGAATAAGTTTTCCATAGGCATGGTTAACTGAGAGAAAACAAAAGTAGCATACTTTTCGCCCATTCCCTTGGGCATGCCTTTTCTAGAAAACATTTCTCTTTGGAAAAATAGGTAATAGCACGAGCCTCAAAGATTATCACTAGTTTTTCATTAGTATGGACCTTAACAATTTGAAGAAATGGAAGCAAAAATAGAAGTTTAATCTGGTACTCACTTAGTTCAACTGTTATCTAGACTAACCATAGTTCTTCTGGCTTAAAAAAATGCAGTCTCTTGTTTGATGTTAGATCCTTCCAATAACTTGGCTTAAAGCTAGGTCAAGTGTAGCCAGCTTGGTATCAAAAGCCCTTACATACAACTTTCTTCTCCCCCATCTTTGGCTTCTCTTTGTTACAACCACAAATGGTTCTATTTACTTTGTTTATTATTTAATGAGACAGTTGTCCTTTGTTGACCGTGACCTTTTAGGTCAACTGGAATGTTCCTCCTATGCTCCCTCTAGGTTTCATGTCTTTTTCCTTCTTTTGATGAAGGAAGTAAATAAACAAGCATTTATTAAGAATCTATTGTGCTAAGCACTTTGCAAACATTATCTCATCTGATCCTCTTGATATCAATTCTGCAAGGTAGGTACTGTTATTATTCCTACCTTATAGTTGAGGAAACTAAGGCAGATAGAAGCTAAATGATTTACTCAGGGTCTCACAGTTAGTAAGTGTCTGAGACCAGATTTGAACTCAGGTATTCCTGACTCTAGGCCTTACATTCTATCCATTTCAGCTGCCTAGCTGTTGACAAAGCAAAATGAGAAAGAAATGGTTATAACATTGGAGTACATTTCTGTTTTCTGCATAGAACTGCTGACTGGTTCCCTACTGTTTGGCTGCTAAGGCTTTTAAGGCTCCAGCCTGTGTGATTGTTCATTTTAAAACAATTATAAGATTTTCACATTAAGCTCTTCTCCACTGGTTCCCTTAACCATGGTTCAGACAAATTTTCTGACTTACAAATTTGCTTTTGTTTATTTTGAGATTTCAAGCCTTAGCAGAGCATCATTTTAAAAGCAACCCTACCTAGAAGCTTTCAATATTAAAAGTTACAAGATAATTTAGAGACAGTTCATTCCAATATTCTAATTTTACATATGGGGAAACTGAGGTCCAAAGAGATTATGTGACTTTCTGTGGTCCCACAGCTTAGTGCTGGACCTGGGGCTAAAGTCCAAATAGCTTCAATTCAATAAAGCAAGTATTTAGAATGGAGGGAGAGGGAAGAAGAAACAAACATAATTACACAGATAATACCAGTTATGAGTGCCTAAGAGAGGCCAAAAGCGATGGCATGGGAGATTAGAAAATGAGACAATCCCTGGGGAATCAGGGCTCAAGCTTGATGGAGGAATCCTACCATGGATTTGGGGCTAGAAGAAACCTTTGAGATGACCAAACTCCAACTCCCTCAATTTATAGATAGGAAAAATGAGGCCTTGCTCAAGGTCATACAGGTAATAAGTAGTAAAACCTCCTCTGACTTCCAGCTCCAGAACACTTTGCACTTAGAGCAAAAGGGAAAGGGCAAGAGTGCAGGGCAGGCTTTGAGGAGTCAACACCTGAGCCTCGAAGGAAGGCAAGGATTTCAGTCAGTCAATGAACATGCCTTTATTAAATGCTTATTATGTGCCAGGGTCTGTGTTAAGCTCTGAAGATACAAAGAAAGGGGAAAAAATACAATCCCTGTCAACAAGGAGCTCCCATTCTAACTGGGAGATGGGGGAAGGCAGGGATGAATCACAGCATGCAAAAAACTTTGGGATGTAGGGGCGCCATAGTGCATGGAGTGCCAGGCCTGAAGTCAGGAAGATTCTCTTTATGAGATCAAATCTGGCCTCAGACACTTACTATCTGTGTGACCCCAGGAAAGTCACTTAACCCTGTTTGTCTCAGTCTCATCTGTAAAATGAGCTGGAGAAGGAAATGGTAAATCACTCTAGTATCTTTGCCAAGAATGGGGTCACAGAGAGTCAGACATAACTAAACAGCAGCAAAGTGGGAGGTGATCTCAGAGACAAGGCACTAGAAGTATGTGTGTATATATATATATTTGGTAGGTTGGGGGAATGGAAAAGACCTCTTGCAGAAAGTAGGATTTGAACTGAGTCCTGAAGGAAGTCAGGGAAGCCAGGAGGTAGAGGAAGGACAATCCAGTCATGACGCACAGCCAGCGGGAAGGGATAGAGTCAGAGGATAGAGTGTCAGGTTCAAAGAAGAGCAAGAAGGCAGTGAAGGTGAAATAAAGTGTACGTGAGGGTAGGATAAAGTGTAAGAAGCTTGGAAACATAGGTAATAAAACTCAAATAAAGTTTACATTTGATCCTGGAAAGACATTCCAAGATTGGTTGAATGCCATGAGCAAAGGCACCCAATGGAGAGAGGGCAGGAGGTTATCAGGGAATGTAGATGTTATGTATGATGAATGTAGATGTAGATGTATTGCAGAATTCCTGGATTGATGCTGAATGCCCTAAAACTGGAAAGATAGGTTGGAAATAGATTATAGACGACCTTAAATATGAAAGTAAGGAGCCTGCATTTTACTTCATAAGAAATGAGGAGTCCTTGTAGGTTTCCAAGCAGGGGAGTGATCTGGTCAGAGTTTTGTATTAATTAGGGTGATTAATTTGATATAAAATTGATTGGAGAGGGCAGTGGCTACTGATGAGAGTGATGGGGTCATAGAAGCTGAAAAGGGGAAAGAGGGAGGGTGGACTGTGTGTCTCTTAATAGGCTCATACTTCCCTCCTCGAAAGGTAATTTGCTCTTTACCAGCCTGTGGAAAAGTAGACTCTTGTGAGACCAGAATGAGCCTCATAAACAGTCTTTAGGATTTTGACAGGTGATGCTCTGGTGGGTGGTAGAAGGTCACCAGTTATTGGCTATTTTCAATGAAGACATATAAAAGGAATAGTCTCAAATTTCATGGCACACACACACAAAAGGATTGGATTAAGATTTGGGAAGAATTCCCTTGTGACTCAAGGAGATAACAGAACTCTCCTTCCCCCTGGAGATCTTTGCAGAAAGAAGGAGCTTTCCCACTCCCATTCAACTCTATCAGCTGAGGGCAGACCCTTCTGGAGACAGCAGGAGAATAGCTCAGATGAGACTAATATCGCCCTGATAGAGCTTTGTGTCTGGCTCTGTGATGACACTCATGTCTGTCCCTGGGATTGCGGGTTCTGAGGGTCAGCTTTGAACCTGAATTTGACTCATTCACACTGACATCTTTTCAAGTTAGGCACTGTGTGCTGTCTGTTAGTGAGGGATAAGTGGTTGCCAGCCCATGGGCTCTGCTGGCATCCAGAGACCTAGAGAAAAGAACATTGAGTGGCCCCCTTGGGGCTGATTTATGGGAGGCTGGGGATGAATGGTAGAGGGATGAGAGACAGCTTGGCACAACAGACTGCTTCAAAGTCAGAAGTCCTTCTGACAAGCACTATCTGTGAACCTTGGTAAGTCACCTCCCTCACCTTTCAGTGCCCCAGGCAATTAATTCTCTAAGATTATAAGTTGCCAAATAGGTGCTGATCTATATTGGTAGAGGTAATTTCCTCTCTTAAAGTTCCCTATGCCATTGAAATTACAGGTCTGTCGAAAATAAAAAAGATACTACCTGCATGAGATGGGCAGGGATGGTTGGGATGTAACCTGTGTGCTTGGAAGGAGTTCCCTTGTAGCAATAATGGTTGCCATTTATGTAGCACTTTAGGTCTGCAAAACTTGTCACACATGTTAACTCATTTTATCCTTACAATGTCCCTGGGAAGTAGGTGCTATTATCCTCCTATTCTATGATGAAGAAACTGAGTCAGGCAGTGGATAACACAGGATGCTCTGGATAACACGGCTACTCAACTCAGGTCTTCTTGATTCTAGGCCCAACACTCTCTATCCACTGCCTACCTCCCTGCCTCTAGCACACTGATGAGACCACAGATCATCTGAAGTATGGAAAAAACTAGGTTGTCTACATTAAGGCTGATCCTCTAGGCTCTGTGGGCAGTGGGAGGTCACTGGTTCATCCTCCAGGAAGACAAAAAAAAGGAATAGTCTCAAATTTTCATGATAAAAAATAATAAAGAATTGGATTAAGATTTGAGGAGAATTCTCTAAAAACTCACGGAAACAGCAGAATTCCCTTTCCCCTGAAAATCTTGGCAGACAGAACCTATCTGGTGTCTGGGGATAGTTATTAGTGTTTGGGTGAGAACCTCAGAAGGCATCTAGTTAGAGACCTTCTGGCTTCAAGTTCACATTCATTGGCTATTTGTGTTAGGTCTCAGACCCTAGACCTATATATTCTTATTCTCTCTGTCTCTGTCTCTCTCCCTTCCCCTCTCTCTCTTCTCCCCCCCGCCCCGCCCTCCCTTTGTCCCTCTCCCCCTTCTTTTCTCCCCTCTCTATTTCTCTTCCCCCGCCTCACCCCCTCCCCCTCCCCCTCTCTCTGTCTCTGTCTCTGTCTGTCTGTCTGTCTCTTCTCTTTCCCTCCCCCTCTCTTGGGCAATCAGGGTTAATACTTGCCCTGGGTCACATAGCTAGTAAGTGTCTGAGGTCAAATTTGAACTTGGATTTTCCTGACTCCATGGCTGCTACTTTATACACTGCACCCCACTAGAGGATCCTCCTAGGGCTGTATTCTCAAAAGGCAAGAAAGGGAGGGTGGCCCAGGCCCAGAAATCAGGCATCTGAAAAGGAGGACTTTAAGGTTCTTCAACTTTGAACATCGATCGGGGCATCATTAGGGGTGGGGATACAGTTCTCCTGCAGTCTATCCTGATCCATATTTCCTTATCTCAGAGGTCAAGCCTTGATGTCTTCTGCGTATACAGAAAAGAGAAGGTTATATTGGGATGGGAAGGAAGGAGGTCCCAGGCAGGCCAGCTTGATGGAGCACCTAGGTCCCTATACCATTTTGTAGAGAAAAGAAATCCAGCATGGCATCTATGGGGCCAAAGAACACAAATGACCAAAGGGAGGGAAGACAGCTAGGTGAAATGGTAGATAGAATATTAGCCTTGGAGTCAGGAAGATCTGAGTTCAAATCTGACCTCAGATACTAAATACATGACTCTGGGAAATTCATTTAACTTTTCTCAGCCTCAGTTTCCTCATCTGTAAAATAGGAGTAACCATAAACTCATAGGATTGTTGTATCAAGTAAGATGATACATGTAAACCTTAAAGCAATAAATAAATGAGTGTTATCTATTGTTATTTTTGTGATCGAATCACTTATTAATCAATCCATGAAGCATTTAATAAACACCTACTATAGCCCAAGCACCTTCCTAGGCAATGGTGACACAAAACCATAAATCAAGCAGTCCCTGTTGTGGCTTAGCTGGTTATCTCAGCTCTCTCTCTCTCTCTCTCTCTCTCTCTCTCTCTCTCTCTCTCTCTCTCTCTCTCTCTCTCTCACACACACACACACACACACACACACACACTCACACACACACTCACACACACACAATCCCAGATGTATTAAAGAAAAGGAGGATTTCAGAAAAGAGGTCTACACCAGCTCAGTTCTTCATGTTACTCTGCTGGTATGGAAGCTGACAATCCTGGGAGTCTCAGCATCCTGTAGAGACAAAAACAAACTCTTGACTGTCTCTGTCTCTGTCTCTGTCGCTCTCCTCCAGGCCTGAGGCTCTTTCTTCAGCTCAGCACAAAGCTAGGAGGGGTAGGAGGAGGAGAGCAGGAATAGGGAAAGTGGCTTCATGGTACTGGAGGACCATCAACCAAGGTAGCCAAGAGGGGACTAGGTGATTGGAGGTAATCAGGCCTGATGCTATGAAGCCTGCATCCTTCATTTCCTTTCTGTGACTGAGCTTTTGGCTTGGCCCTCCAAAGGAGGGGTGGTGGGAGGCCAGGCAGCTGTGAGCTGTTTAACTCGGTAGGGGAGGGAGGGAGGGAGCCCAGGAGCACAATTAGCCGCCAGTTTGAGACTGATGAAGTGGATAACGAGAGGTGCTGGGGAGTATTTTTGTGAGAGAGAGAGGGGAGAGAGTGGAGAGAGAAGAGAGAAGGGAGAGAGAGGAGAGAGGGAGGGAGAGAGAGAGAGAGAGAGAGAGAGAGAGAGAGAGAGAGAGAGAGAGAGAGAGAGAGAGAGAGAGAGAGAGAGAGAGGAGGGACAGAGACAGAGAGGAGAGACAGAGACGGAGACACACAGAGGGAGAGGGAGAAGGAGAGTTCTTCCAGTGCCAAGAAGCAGCTCCAGCAGAGATCTGAGAGAGCTGTGGAAGCCTAGTGGAGGAGGGACTCTGAAGCTGGACCAGCTTTATCTTATGGTCTTCCCTCAAAAGGGAAAAGGCAGGGAAAACTTTACTTTCTAGTTAGCATTGCTATAGAAAATCTCAGGAGAGGGAGATCAGAGTGAGTTGAAGGGATCAGGAAGGGTTTCCTAGAAGAGGCAGTACTTAGAATGTAAGTTCCTTGAGGGTAGCAGCTGTTTCATTCTTTATCTGAATCCCCAGTGCCTGGCATAGTGCTTGGCACATAGTAGGTGTTTAATAAATGCTTTCTGATTGAATGATATACTTATTTTTTTTAGAAATTTGTATATTCATTGTCATCTCCTTTTACAGCACATAAATTCTTAAGGCCAGAGAATTTTTCCATTTATGTTTTTTATTCTGTATTTTGTATTCCCAGATCCTACCATAAGTCTGGACCATTGTTGTTGTTCAGTCGTTTCAATCTTGTTTGACTCTTCCTGACCCCATCTGGGGTTTTCTTGACAAAGGTACTAGAATGATTTACCATTTCCTTCTCCAGCTCATTTTTCAAATGAGGAAACTGAGGCAAACAGGGTTAAGTGACTTGCCTAGGGTCACACACTTAGTAAGTGTCTGAGACCAGATTTAAGCTCTTGAAGATGAGTCCTCCTGATTCCAAGTGTTCTATTCCCTGTGCCACTTAGCTGCCCAGTCTGGAACATAATAAGTGCTTTTAATGAATATTTGTTGATTGATTGATTAAGCCAGGAGGCACCAGGAAGCAAGGACAGGTCATTTAGAAATACAAAGCCAAAAAAATGAATCCTTTAGATAATCTGAACCACTGCATGTGATCATTGTCACTTTCACCAGAATCTTCAGCCAAACCAAATCAAGTAGGTACAAATCTTGCCTCTAATGCTTAAGGTCTGTGTGGGACCTAGAGTGAATCATTTAAACTCCCTAGACCTTGGTTTCCCTATCCTTATCCCCATTATGGGAGGGAGAACTAAATGGCCTTTGAGCTGTCTTCTAACTCTGTATTTATGATTTCTAATAGTCACTTCAACAGAAGGAACATTTATTAAACTGCCATTATGGGCAGAGAGATCTACTTGGGTTGAGAATGATAGAAATCTTAGCTAAGGAGCTTACATTTTTTCTTCTGTAAAATGGGCATGATCACACTTTGACTACATACCTCTCTCAGCATGTTTGGGAGGGGGGTGCTTTGTGAAATGCCGCGTGCTATGGAAAGCAGAGGAGGGCTCTAGAATCTGAGCGAGAAACCATCTTCTCAGCCTTATTTCATGGCTCTCCTTATATTCTTGAAGTTTTCTCTGGCCGTAGAATATTCTTCCTCTTCTTCTTGGCTTTTTGAATTCCTACTCAATGCTTCTGAACCAAACTCAACTGTCCTTTCACCCCTCCTTCTCTCCCTCCATTTCCCCTCCATCCATCCATTCATCCATCCACCTACCCACCCAACAAGCCTATCCTGGTTCCTCTAGCCAACTTTGAATATAGAGATGCCATATAGACCCCTTTCCTAAGTATTTATCACATAATGCTGTGTATTATAATTATCTGGGTTTATAATTTACCCTTCTCCTATACTACATAAGTTCCATGAAGGAAGTTTTATCTCTAATTAACCCATCAGAAGAAGCAGCTAAGTGGTGAAGTGGATAAATGAATGGATCTGGACTCAGGAAGAACTGAGTTCAAATTCTACCTTAGTTAGGTGTGTGACTGGGCAAATCACTTAACTGCTGTCTACCTTTGTTTCTTCAACTGAGATAATAATAGTACCTACCTCCCAAGGTTGTTGTAAAGATCAAATGAAATAATATTTGTTAATTGCTTAGCACATAATAGATGCTTAGGTCTTTCCTTAGATAAATTTCTATCATACCCAAGGCAAGTAGGTCACTCTGCCCATAATGGGTGTTTAATAAATGTTACTTTTGTTGAAGTGAATATTAGAAATTATGGATACAGAGTTAGAAGGCTGCTCAGAGGTCATTTAGTACAAATCCCCCCCCTACTCCACCATTTTATAGATAAAGAAACCAAGGTCTAGGAAGGTTAAATGATTCATCCTAGGTCCCACATAGACCTTAAGCATCAGAAAGAAATTTGAACCTCCTTGATTTGGTTTGGTTGAAGATTCTAGTGAAAGTGACAGTGATAACACCCAATAGTAGAGATTATCTGAAGGAGTCATTTTTTGGCTTTGTATTCCTAAAGCCTTGCTTAATGTCTAGCACATAGTAGGCATTTAATAAATGCTTGTTGACCAATTAATTGGTTTGTTTATTCAACGCAAATTTATTAAGTGCCTACTATGTACCAAGGATTGAGGATATAAGAACAAAGAAGAAAAACAGACCTTTCCTTTAGGGAACTGTAATGTGAATGGCATATAAGATCTTCCCTGGCCATTAATAAGCCTCATGTGGAGTCCATTAAGAGAGGCTTGATTGTAAGAAGGCTTTCACACTTTTTGTTAATTTCTAATTAGGCACTGAGTCATGAGGGTTGTGATGCCTTCTGGTTCTGAGAAGTGTATATATACTCAGAGTTGTCATTTTGCTTTGGGGGCTTGCTTATGAGAAGGATCTTGTGATTCCCTGGTCGAGATTCTGAGTGATGGTATATTCAGAGCTCCCCAACTACTCAGATGTAAAGGCCCTCTTGATCCAGGGATGTATGTAAAGTGTATGGCAATATTGCTTTGATTCAGGCAGTCAGAGCCCTGTCTGTTGGTATTTATTTTTCTGATTGTATTTTCTCTGAAGTTCAGGGTGCTGACTTTTCCCCTGAACTAGTGAATGTAATTTAAAAAGATTGTTGACCCCTTAAACAGCTATCTTTCCTAGTAAAGCAGATCTAAGAACCTGTGCTAGCAGCCATCCTGGGTATACCAGTGTGGGTGCCGCTAGAGGAACTTACATTCACTTGAGGGTGGGATGGAACAAGATGAACAGAAAGCAAATACACACCTGCACAATGAAACATGCATGTATATACACAAACCACAACCACACACAAGTATATATTCATATGTATGTGTATACATATATAGTATGTATTATGGTATATAAACATATACATAATACATATGTAGTATGTATTATGTATATACACATATATATGTGTATATATGCATGCACCTATATCTATCTATATATACATATATCTAGATAACTATACATTTATCTCTATGGCACTCTGGACCCTGATGAAGGAAAAGGTTATCTCTCGCTCTTCTATTTATCTCTCATCTATCTTTTATCTATTCTATTATCTCTCTATTCATCTATCTACCTATACCTGTCTATATCTATCTACCTGTCTATCCATCCATCTCTCTCTCCATCTATCTACCTGTGTCTATGTCTATCTACCCATCTGTCTATCTATGTATTTATCTACCCCTATCCACCTATATCTATCCATCTATCTGTCTACCTTTCTATCATCTATCAATCTCTATCATTCATCCATGCATCCATCTATCTACCTATGTCTATCTATATCTATTTACCTGTCTGTCTATATCTATCTATCTATCTGTCTGTCTATCTATCTATCTATCTATCTATCTATTTATCTATCCACCTACCTACCTACCTATTATCCCTCTGTAACACCTGTGCCTTCATCAGTGTAGTGAATGCTCTGAGTAAGGCATTTCCCTTACCTATGCAGATCAGTCCCTTCTCTATACCTTCTGGTCTTAGAGTAGTCTTGAGCACTGAGACATTAGGTTAGGATCACAAAGCCAGTACATGTCAGAAATGGGACTGGCTCTATTTCTTCTTGACTCTGAAGCCAGCTTTCTATACATGGTATTCTTTCTGTCTGTCTCTGTTTGTCTGTCTCTCTTCTCTCTCTCTAACAAATTTTATACAAAGTTACTTGGGAGTGGGAGTAGAGAATCTATTATTTCAACATGGAAGAATGCCTCAACTAAGATTAAAGTGAACGAATGATAAAGTGGTTATTAAATACTTACTATCTACCAGTCATGTGATGAGCTCTAGGGATGCAAAGACAGGCAGACATTGCCCACCCACAAACAGGTTGTTCTGGTGGAAGGGAATTGAGAATGATGCCTTTAGAGGAGGCAGCACAATCTGGAATTATTTGAGGCATGTAAAGGTTAAACAACTTGTCTGGGGTCATACAATTAGCAAATGTCAGAGACAGGATTTGAACTCAGGTCTTAGGATCCTAGGATCCTATAGCTATAGTTAGGAATGATCCTAGAGGCTTATAAAGGTCTTGTAGAATAGGAAGACTAACTCTGGACTTGGTGTCAAAAACCTGAATTGGAATTCCAGTTCTTTGACAATTAATATTTGTGTGGATAGATGATAAATCAGTTAGCCTTTCTGATCCTCAGTTTCTCCATCTGTGAAATGGGGATATTGATTTTGCCTTCTTATCCTTATTATTACCCACATCAGGGTGCTGTTTCAAGGCTTCAAAAGAGATAAATAATGTGAAGCCCTTTGTAACTGAAAAAGGCAGTATAGCTATCATCAAAGATCATGCTTTTGCTCATTTCCCACAATGCTGAGCATGGTATTGAATGCATACTAAGTGCTCAATAAATATATGATTGATTTAATAATATAGTCTTGGAGACATTCTGCTTTGATATCATCTCGGAGCCTATTGAACTGGTCTTTGGGCTGTAAAACATGAAAACTGAGGCTCTAGGAGAAGCAGCTTGTTCAAGGTCATGCAGGGAATTCAGCAGCAGACTCTGACCTAGAACCCAAGTGTCCCGACTCTCTGCCAAGGTCTCTTATCTATCTGTGAGAGTGACAAAGACAGCCCAGCCATGACAGCCCAAAAGGCAATGCTTGGTGGCCTTGAGAGAGCTAGATTGGTTTCTTTAAGAAAACAATTCCCTAAAAAAAGAAATTCACTTATTAATGTGATTATTAATCTGGAAAAAAACCCACCTCTCAATAAAATGAATATATGACAAGACAGATGTAATAAACCTGGTTAGAATTTATGATGTGCCCGGGCAGCGTTTTTGCGCGAGATAATGTTCCCCAGTAATGTTGATTTGCCGGATGAGAACCATGTAATCTATTCTGTCAGTGTATATAAGAAATGTTATCTGTGTGGGGGATGACTGATGGCCTCATGAAAGCTGGCAGGGAAACAAATAAAACTATTTGGTGCTTAAAAAAATAATAACCTAATGATCATGTCTCTGCCTATGTGTGACAGGAGAGAGTGGCTGAGACCCAAACCTGTGGCCGGGGAGCAGCTGCTTGGCAGGCCTTTTCCATATGCTCCAGGTACTAGAAAGTGGGAGGAAGAAGGAGGGGGAGGGAGGAATAGAGTCTCTCCTGAGCATTCAGGGACTTAGCTGCAATCTACCAAGGCCAGCCTTGCTTTGGTTTCTTATCCTTCAGTAAAGTTGGAACTAGGGAGGACAAGACAGGGTACAGATCTGGAGAGGGTAAAGAGCCAAACCTTTGGAGTGTGTTGGGGGGTATACGTCTTCCCTGGGGTGCTTGCCATCCTGGAACTTTACCTTGAGATTCTCTACTGCTCTGGGTGGCAGATCTATCCCTGGGGCCATTACCTGTACCTCTCTCAGAGCTTGCCTTCTCTCCTCATTCCACCTAACCCCCCACAGGGATTAGGACTGAACTTTATAGGGAAAGGGACAGGTTGTCCCCCCTACTGGAAAAACTGGGCTCACACAGTTAAGCTGTACTCTGGACAAGTCCTACCCACGTTTTACTGTTTTATTTGCCATAAGTGAAAAAAAATGATCATCAACTGAGTATATACACACACATAACCTTGAAATTAGGATTGCTCATGGAATCAGAATCTAGCTACTGGAAGGACCTTGGATCATCCAATACAAACTCTCACCCAGTGCAGGAATCCCATCTGCAGCTCTCCTGACAGGTGGTTCCCTAAACTTTGCTGGAATTCTGCTTGGCTAGGATGTTTTTGGCTGAGTGGGAAGAATACAAGGTTTGGAGTCAGGAGATCTGTGTTTGGATCCCAATACTCAGAGCTGTGACCATAGGAAGTTACTTTTAACAGTGCTGAGCTTTGGTTTCTTCATCTGTGAAATGAGAGTATAATACTGCCCCTTCTTTCCACGCAGGATTGATGTAGAAAATTGTAAGCCTAAACTTCAATGTTGTGATGCCTCTGTGGCCTTATTGATGACCTTCAACTGTGTTGACCAAAAAAATTCCCATGCTTTCTCATCCTATGCAACTCTTGTCCTTGTCTTTCTGCAAATAGTCCTCAGGGGGTCAACCCAACCAACTGGGCATCTCCCTCTTGATTTCTGGATATTGTGTGGATGCCAATGAAGCCTTTATATAACCATAAAACACTATATAAATGTCAACTGTTATTATAATTCCAGTGATGGAGAGCTTACAACCCAATGAAGCAGTCAATTTCATTTCCGTAAGACTCCAGAGGGGCATGACGTCCAGAACAATGGAGGTGATTGTCTGACCCTACCCTGTTCTTATTCTGTAGAGTTAGTAAGTGGTGAAGCCAGCATTTCATCCTATGTTGTCTGAACTCAAAGTCAGTAATCTTTATCCTATATCCAGGGGTGTCATGAGGCTCAAATAAGAGCAGGGATACAAAGTACTTTGCAAACCTTAAAGCATGATTCAATGCCAGTTATGGTTATTGTTATTATTTGTTTTATTAGCTAACAGTCCCTGAGCTTCCTGCAGAGCTCAAGCACTTTTATAGAGCAATGGGGGGATGGTAAATGTTTAACAACCAGATTGGGGATGGGAGAGGGATATATATGAACATCTTAAAGGTGTGCAGTATTAACACTTTCTTAAGTCTAGGCAATCCACAAACCATAAATCAAACCCTGTTTCCAGCCATTGCTGATTTTGGGGGTGCAAATGATCACATGGAAATTTAACACTCAGCTCTCACAAGCCCATTAGAGTTGCATCTAGTATATGCAGCCTGTGTCCCTCCACCATTTTCTGCCTATGTGACATTGGGTAAGTTGCTTCAACTCTCTGGTCCTCATTTTCCTCATTTTAAGATGAGAATATTGAGCTTAAATTCCAACTCTGTGTGACTGTGGACAGATCACTCAATCTCCCTCAGTCTTGGTTTCTTCATCTCTAAAATGAAGGTAATAATACCTGCATTACCTACTTCCCTTGGTTGTTGTACAACTCAAATGAGATAATCTGCGTAAAACACATGGCTAACCTTAAAGCCTATATAAAGTTCATCCTCTATGTCTGGAGTGCACTCAATCCTCTTTGCCTCCTGGAATCTCTCTTCCTTCCTCTTTACATACCACTCATTAGGTGAAGTCTTCCCCCAAATGCTGGTGCCCTCTCCCCCAAGCATGTGTCCAATTACTCTTATATTGGTACTTATTCTCTTTATATGAATGATGGATAAAGACCTAGTCCTTAGAGCATGTGCTGTATAATATGGTCCCTCTGTTTTGACCCCACATGGATGTCTGGTGAGTCTGTTTCAAGATATGTGTAATAGAAGTGCCCTTCCCCTTCCCACCTATTTCTTTTTTTTTTTTTTTTAAAGCAATTGGGGTTAAGTAACTTGCTCAAGGTTACACGGCTAGTCATTATTTATGCGTGGGTGCTCATTTTCTGAGGCGGGATCTGATCTCGGGTCATCCAAACTCCGAGGCCGGCACTCTTACTCACTGCGCCACCTAGCCGCCCCTTTAGGGCAATTGGGGTTAAGTAACTTGCCCAAGGTCACACGGCTAGGTTTTTTTTTTTGTTTGTTTGTTTGTGTGGGTTAAGTGTCTGAGGCCGGCTCCGAACTCAGGTCCTTCTGATTCCAGGGCCGGTGCTCTATTCACTGCGCCACCTAGCCACCCCCTTCCCACCTATTTCAAAGTACACTCAGGAGTCCTCTTACTATTTCTTACCAGTCTTCTTTTCAATTGTTTTTTTCTGACTCTTCATTACTTCATTTGGGGTTTTCTCGGCAAAAGATATTAGAATTGTTTGCTATTTCCTTCTCTGGCTCATTTTATAGATGAGGAAACTGAGGTAAATAGGGTTAAAGTGACTTGTCCAGGGTCACGCAGCTAGTGTTTGAGACCAGATTTGAACTCAGGAAAATGAATCTTCTTGATTCCAAGCCTGGAACTCTATCTACTGTACCACCTAGTTTCCCCCCCACCTCCAGCCTACTTTGAGGCAATGAAAATTCTTTTAATTGTAGACTGAGCCAGAATTGAGTTTTCAGACAGAGTTAGAGGGACTGATCTCTCAAGCTCTCTTCCCTGGAGATGTTTGAGTGAACCTCAAGGTGGGGGAAAGGAAGGTCACATGTCCTCAAAAGCTTGATGCCTTTTTCTTTTGTGTTTATTCTATCCTGATATTAGGTGAGTATCTACTAATGGAGTGAACAGGTTATGACCTCATAAGCTTAGAAAGATTGGAAGATCCTCCAAAAGTCTAGCAAACTGGAGCTGGTACCCGAGTAGCCATAACAGCTAAGTCCAGTGAGTACCTAGCCTTGAGAAGTGAACTGCTTAAATTAGCCCAACGGAGAATTGATTTGGCCTCAAGGAAGGGGATGATTTGTACATCAAATATGCCACATCCCAAAGGGAACTTGTCAGGGACTACACAAAAAGATAAATAATCTCCCAGGGTCAAGAAATAACCATATTCCCCTCCCCCCAACACCCATTAAGGAGGAATGTTTTGTACCTTCCATTTTGAGTTTACTGTTCCCAGATACTCAGTACAAGGGAGAGATTGTGTCTCTGTTTTGTGGGATGTTTTTATAACTTCTATCTTTTGCTACACCTTCTTAGGAAAATATCATTGATATCAACTGGTTAACTGAAATTGAGGGGCACAGATAGGGGCTTGTAGAAACTCAGCTCCTCAGGGTTATCTGATGATTGATCCCAGAAAGGATAAATAGTCAGCTGCCCTTTTAGCAGGGACCCAATCTGATAGTGTGAGTAGGTTGGGGTTGGGAGGATAAGGACAGAAGAATTCAACATATTTATTCTGTATGTAATATTTATATAGAATAAATATGTTGCATCTTTTTAACCCTATCCTCCCAATCCCAACTTTCACCCATGCATACATACATGTACATGTACACATACATGTGCATGTGTTTGTATATAAGCATATATGCCTATAGCATATATATATATATATGTAAACACATGCATATGAAAATTGTCTCCTCCATTAGAATACAAGCTTCTTGAGAGGAGGGACTATTTTATTCATTGTATTTGTATCCCTTGGGTCTAGCACATAGTTTGGCACATAGTAGGCACTTAAATGACTGATTAAGTTATTATGATAATTATTTACATGTTACATCTTCCCTTTTAGACTACAAGATCCTTGTGGGCAAGGACTGTGAATTATTCATTTCTGCATCTGGCCACAGAGCTTAGCATAGGACCCTGTACACAGTAGGGACTTAGCAGGTGTTTGCCAAATGAAATTGGGGAAACTGAAGGACTTTCTTCTGTGTGCCTATAAATATGGATATGGCCTTGTGGCAAGGAAATTTTGATAAAATCTAAAACAAAACAAACTTGGCACGTCCTTTTCACATGCACAGTTTGGTTTTTATGTAAGTTATTTATTCATTGTGTTTAGGAAGTCACAGGGGCAGAACAAAAAGTCCCATGAATGAACACTTCAGGGCCATATAATTCAGTGCCCGACAGGTGGCCCTGTAATGCATGCCAGGCAGCTCCACTAGGAAGTGAGAGCAGCGAGTTAGAATGGTTGAAGAAGCAAAGCAATTACCTAGAAAAAGAGAGCTTTCCATTCTCAAAAAAAAAGAAAAAAATCGTGTGCTCATGTTAATTTCAAAATATTTCCCTGTAATTGTCCATAATAAGGACCTGGTACATACTGTGTAGTTCTTGTCATTATTGTAGTTTTGAATATAATTTTATGCTCCCTATTTTTAAGACTTTCTTAAGAGACATTTGAAATCCATTATGATATTGAAACTGTTGGATCTTGTAAATGGGAATTAGTGCTTAGCTGTCAATACTGTGAGGAAAAAATATCCTATTTTGATGCCTTGTTATGACTTGGAGGTGACCCTAGGTTATTAAAAGCTATGTCAGAGGGGGGTAATCTGCATTGGGTCCTACTGAGCTGAATGGATTTCCAGTGTGGGCCAGGAGACAACCTGTGCTTTGTTGGAGGAGGGGCCAGCCTAACTAAGGATGGAGAAACTCATCACCAGGGTGCATGCAGATCAATGAATTCTCCAGTTACAGTCAGTCTCAAAACAGTAACCGTTTTACTAAGTTGGGGAGAGGTCACAACCTTCATCAGTAGAGGGAGTGCTAATGCTGGTATCACCCCAGAAGTCTGAAGCATTGAAGCAAGAAACATCTTTGAATCTAGTTTTGAATTTATGGAAATGGAACAGCAAACTATTTTCCAAATTGATAATTAAATAGAACCTTCAGTGATGTTAACTTGGGCAAGTCCCTTCCCACTCCAGGGCTTCATTTTCCTCACCTATAAAATAAGAAGGTTGCACTAGATTGGGGTTCTTAACTTTTTTATGTCATGGACCCTTCTGGCAAGTCTGATGAAGCCTAGGGATCCCTTCTCAGAATAATTTTAAAAATAATTGAAGGAAATGCTAAATTTCAGTTAAAGGTTAAAAAAATAAAGATGTAGCCTTTCTCCGAAAATCCAAGTTCATAGACACCCTGAAATCTCTACAGAAACCCCTCAGGAGTGACATAACTATGTTGTGACATAACTATCTGAAAATCAAGTTACCGTGTGTCGACTGTGACTGCTTAGACCAATAGGAGCTCGAATGTTCTACCACAGGTTGGACACAAATAGGCCATTTGGGGTGGATTCTCCAAATTTGTGCATTTCAAGTTTCTTTTGAGCTGCTTCAATACTGCTTTGTTCATAGAGCACAGTACCTTCTTTGCTGTGGGCATGCCATACTGGGCGGTCCTGCACCAGTGGCTCCCATGTTATGCACTCAGTTCCAATTGAGATGGCCTCAAAGTTTCCTTCCTGAAATCAGAATTTCTGTGAATCTAACATTGTAGGTTATTTCATTCAGTTCTAGTTCCCAGGTTGAAGTTAGGGCTTTGGATTAGATGACCTTTCCTGGACCCATTCACGTTTAGAATTCTTTTTTATCTCAAAGAAAGTTAGGGGAAGGGATCATGAGGTGGGGAAGGTATAGAGCACCCCCAAAAGACTTTAAGAGTGATCTTAGAAGTTTAATTCAATTTAACAAGCATTTATGAAAGGCCTTCTACATGGAAGATAGTGTGCTCAGGACAGAGGTTACAATTTAAAACCAAAACCAGCAAAATTTAAAACCAAAAACTTGCCCTCAGGGAGGCTATAGTCCACTGGGAGAATTTAATGTGTACAATGATAAGTAAATACAATCTAATTTGAAATTAGGGTATTGATAACTGGGGGAATCATAGGATCATAAATTTAGAATGGGAAGGAACCTTAGAAGGCCAACTGGTCTACTCCTCTTAGTTTATGGGTAAAGAAAGTGAGATGCAGAGAAGATTAAAAAAATAAACTTTCCCACAATCACAGTAGTTGGCAGAACTGGGGTTCATCTGACTCCAAATCTAGCACACTTTCTACTGACACATCTTTGGTGGATAGCACTGGAGAGGAGCCTTCAAGGAAGCTAAGGATTATAAGAGAGGAGGAGTGAATACATTCCAAGGATGGGAGATAGCCTAGGAAAAGGGATAGAGGTCAGGGGAGACTAGATTTAGAGCTCAGAGGACATCTAGTCCAACTCCTTTATTTTACATATGGGGAAACTGAGGCCCAAGAAAAGGAAGTGACTTTTCTCAGGCTCACACAGGTTGGAAGTGTCAAAACTGGGAGTTCTTTTGTAATGTTGAATTTAGGGAAGAGAAAGTAGAACCACTTCATTTGTAGAAATGGAAGGAGTAGCAGACTCAAAGTCAGGAGACCTGGGATCTGGTCCTACATGTGCCACTAGAAAGCTGCATGACCTTGGGAAAATCATTTAAGCTTTTTGAGCCTCAGTTTCCTCATCTGTCATAAAGGAATAATCATATTTGCACCACCAGCCCCACAGGGCAGTTTTGAAGATCAAATGAGGAAATGGATATGAAAGACACTATGAAACACTCTATGAAAGTAAGGATTATTTTCAAGGCTGTGGGTCCCTGGTTTCTACTTAGCAGAAGTTGGTCCTATCAAAGCCATATGAGATAGGTGCCTTGCAGCAAGCATGGATATTCAGAACAGCCACTGAGATTCCACAAAGGGGCCACATGCCCCACTCACAGCTACTCAGGAAGGAAGCTGCCCTTCTCATTCAGAAGGAAGGGAGGTACAGTGACCGTGAGAATAAAGGAAAGATGGTCATCTCCTCTGGTTATGAAAACTGCTTCTCTTCTCTTCCCTGCCCACTATTGGGTGATTATAAATCTGTCTTACAGAACTAAAACACCAGGAAAGCTTATTCATTTCTCCCACAGAACTCTACCCTGCAGCAACTGGGGGCTGGGTCCTCCTGGCTTCTCCTCCCCCTTCTCCTAAAGTGAATCTGTAGCTTTCCTCTCAGGTCAGTATCCTGGGAACTCACTGGTCCAGAGGAGGTAAATCTTGTCCTTTGGGTCCCTAGGAAGGTAGATGGACTTTGCAAGCCTCTGTGTTCAACCAGAAGGATCGGAAGCTGATCCTGATTGAATCGATCAACCAACAAATATTTATTAAATATCAAATATGTGCTTAGCACTATGCTAGATATTTATTGGAAATAAAAAAGACAGAGATTGACAAAAAAATCCTGCCCTCAAGGAACCTACACTTTATGGGGGGAACCAACATGGGCACATATAAGTATATACTATATACATGCCTATGAATAATAAGAGATGATTCCAGGGGAAGACAGTAGACATTGATCAGGAAAGGGGATCAAGTAGGAAGTGAGATTGGAATAAAAGCTTCCTTCTGCTAGGGGCACTTTTTGGCTTTTGTATCCTATTGTAGGTGATTAATAAATACTTGTTGTTTGACTTAAAGTGGCACAATTGGGGATTGGGAATGAGGCTGAGCTCTGATTAGCTCATAGACTATGTAATATTACACATCACAATACAGTTACATAACTAAAGAGATAGCATTCTTTCTCCAATCCTCCCCTGTGCTATAGAAGGAAGTGGGGGAGAGGATGGCAGAGGGGTGAAATAACTCAAGGTGAACCTATTTTTGTTGCTGTTGTTGTTATTTCAGTCATTTCCAATTCTTTGTGACTCCCATTTGGATTTTTTTTTTTTTTTGGCAAAGATACTAGAGTGGTTTGCCATTTCTTTTTCCAGTTCATTTTACAGGTGAGGAAACTGAGGCAAACACATTAGTTGACCCTATGTTCATAACACTCAAGTTAGGGAAGGTTTATTGTATTTACATAGCTGTTAGGAGCTCATCAGCAACAGGGGGAACTACTAGGAAATATGCAATATTTCCACAAGAGGAATAAAAGAAAGAAAAAGCATTTATGAAGTGCCGACTGTATACCATGAATTGTGCACCAAGCATTGAGCCAGAGATACAAACACCACAGCATATCTCCTTCCCCTCAGTGGGAGAAGCAATGGGAACCATAGAATACTTGTAGGATGTGTGATTCCATGTAGATTCTACCATCACCCGTATGTGGATCACACCTCACCTGAAACCATTTGATCCAAGAGATAATAGGGAACAAATGAAACTTACTGGCCTTTGTGAGTTGCTGTAGCCAAAAAAAAAAAAGGCAATACCCTGTGTCCAAATAGATGCCTCTCCAGATGTAGTGATGCTGGATCTCAGAAAACAGTGCCATAGCTCATTGCTGGATCTACCCTGGAAGTCTTTCCTGACTGGTGAGAAACCACTGTATTGAGATGGTCCTTCCTATGTGATTCACTGAGGCCATCTCCCTGGCAGGGTAGCCTGCCCCACTGCAGCAGCTGCTGCTGGTACTCTCCTATCCAGGGGTTGCTGGCCCACTCTGGGCAGTCCTGGACTATGTTTAGCCTTGGTTGTCTTCTTGCCATGGCAATATGTGTACCTTTCATATATTGCTGGGGTGGGGGAAGGGAGACACATAAGTATTTATTAAGCACTTACTATGTGCCTGGCATTTGCTAAATGCCTTACAAATATTATCTCAGTAATCCGATTAGCTCCCGCCATTGCTTCTGGAAATGTTAGCTCAATCAACTGTCCTATGACTCCATTCATCAAGCCTGACTTTTCAGAACAAAACACCCTTCCCTGGTCATAACTCCACTAGATGTGTGGTCTGCCTGCTCTTCCCCTCTCGTTAAAATAAAGGTTCATTGAGAACAGGAACTGTTTTTATTCTTTGTTCTTATGTCCAAAGTACTGAGCACAGTGCCCAAATCATATAGTATTTGACAAATGCTCTCTTTCTTTCTGTCTTTCTTTCTCCTTCCTTCCTTCCTTCCTTCCTTCCTTCCTTCCTTCCTTCCTTCCTTCCTTCCTTCCTTCCTTCCTTCCTTCCTTCCTTCTTTCCTTCCTTCTCACTTCCTTTCTTCTTTCCTTCCTTAACCCAAAGTCACCTTAATGTGTGGAGGGGTGGTACCAAGGCAAGACTTTAGTGCAGGAATAACAATTATTAGTAATAGAATAAAAAAAGCCCTTCCATTTCTCTGACACTGGGAAGCTTACAAAGCCTTTCTTTATAATAATTCCCCAACTCTAAAATGAAGGGGATAGGAGTGGATGTCCTCTAAGGATTACAATTATGGAGAGACTGTGTGGTCTAGTAAACAGAGGGCTAATACTAGCCTGGGAGTTAGGAAGACCCCAGGCTTCTGACACATTCTGCTTGTATGTGTGACCTGAGGCCAGCCTTGGAACTTCTCAGGGTCCCCAGGCAACTCTAAGGCTAAATTTGAGGGCAGCTGCTGAGCTGCACAGCTGGAGGGGGTTTCCTCATTGGTAATTTCCCACATTGAAAAAACACAACAACAGACTAGCTCCTTCTCTGCTCCCTCTATCCCCTAAAAGATCCTGTGAAGTCAGGAATGTATGTGCTATTTTATCATTTGTAATATTTACCATTTGTAGCTGTGTCCAAGGGTACTCCTGGGAGGTGTAAGATCTAGGCTTACAGGACAGAAAACAATGAGTTCCTGAAGACACAGCGGGAGCCCATTGTGAGATAGCCAATGGGACCGAACCCCCAGGATTACATTTTTTTTAAGATAACGTGTCTCCCGCCAGGGCCTCCTTCAGACTCTTTGTCAGTTGCTTTCTCAGAGGGACCTTTCAATGCCAACCTTTGTGTTGGAGTTTTAAAGATTTAGAACCAGGAACAATGAGTCTTTATAGGAAAATGTTTAAAAATTCTGTGACTTTCTAAAGGAGAGGATGGTGGGGGGGATTCAACAGGAAAGAGAGGGTAGTAAAGGCAAGTTGGTTATCTGAAACAAAAAAAACCTGAACCCCTTCCCAACCACACAGCCCCAACCATTCATCCTTCCCTTTCCACCCTCATTCTGCCTTTCATATCTCAGAGCTATTGAGCAGACTTTGCTTCTCTGGTTGGCTTGGTTAGCAGATTGAATCTTCCCTAGCTGGCTTCAAGTTGCTTTAGCACTGAATTTAGGGGGTGGGTTTGTAAGTCTAGTGGGGAATTATTAGCTTGAAATGATTGAGGCAGCTGGGTGGCACAGTAGATGGAGTGCTGGTCCTGTAGGCAGGAGGACCTGAGTTCAAATCTATCCTCAGACACTAGCTGTGTGAACCTGGGCAAGTCACTTAACCTGGTTTGCCTCAGTTTCCTCTTCTGTAAAATGAGTAGGAGAAGGAAGTAGCAAACCACTCTAGTATCCTTGCTAAGAAAACTTCAAATGAAGTCATGAAGATTCAGACATGACTAATCAACTAGGCAACAACAGTAACAAAATGATGGAAAGTGGATGATGGACTTAGAAACAGGTGACTTGGGTATGAATCATGGCTCTCCCTCTCTCTAGCTGTGTGACCAGAAGCAAGTCACTTCTCTGAGCCCTTTTCACAAACGTTAGAGGTAAAGGGAATTTTTAGAAATCATCTACTTCAAATTCTCTTATAGATAATGGGTGGGATTTTGGTCAGAGAAGTAAATAAACTTTCCAAACTCCACATGGCAAAGTTGAGATTCAAACGCAGGTCTCCTGACAGCAAATTGAATGCTAATTCTCCTACCCTCCCCCAGCTGCCATCTGTGATGTGGTGATAGTAACAAGACAGCAAGTCTTCAAGAATTTGAATGGCTGTTGTTGTAGGTGAGAATTGACCCCTATTTCTGTTGGGCCCTAGAGGGCAGGAATGGGAACAGAGAATGGATAGAAATTACTGGGAGGCAGATTTAGACTGGATATAAGTATGTAAGGGGCAGCTAAGTGAAGGCACTTGGAATCAGGAAAACTCATCTTCCTGAGTTCAAATCTGGCTTCAGATAGTTTCTAGCTGTGTGACCCTGGGCAAGTCACTTCACTCTGTTTGCCTCGGTTTCCTCCCCTGTCAGATGACGTAGAGAAAGAAATGGCAAACCACTCCAGTGTCTTGGCCAAGTATACCCCAAATGGGCTCACAAAGAGTCAGACATAACAGAAAAGTGACCTAACAACAACCAACAAATAAATGTCTAAGGATACTTAGAGCTTTCCCCAAAGTGAAAGGTGTTGCCTTAGGAGGTGGTGAGCTTCCCATCTCCAGCTGTATTCAAGCAGATGCCTGGTAAATCATGGGCCAGGGATCCTATAGAGGGGGATTCTTTTCAGGTTGGAGAAGCCTTTCCTTTCTAGCTCTGAGACTGTGATTCTGAATCCTTAGACTACTTGTGTCACAGGGTTGCTATAAAGAAAAGTACTTGGAAACCCATAAAACTGGATAGAAATGGGAGTGATGATTATTAGCCCCCATCATGCACATAGTAAAATACCAGAGTCAGCTCTAAGGTCATAAACCTCTAAGATGAAGAATATCTACTTCATTCCAATAACTTCCAGGCACTTGATCATAGATTAAGAATTGGAAAGACTCTTAGAAATATAACCAGCATTTACAGAGCACTTTAAGGTTTGCAAAGCGCTTTACAAATGTTGTATCATTTGATCTTCACAACCCTGGCAGGTAGGTGCTATTATCACCCCCATTTTATAGGTGAGGAGACTGAGTCTGAGAGAAGTTAAGTGACTTGCCCAGGGCCACCCAATTAAACCTATAAAGCAAGATTTGAACTCAGGTCTTTCTAACTCCAAGTCCAATGTTCTCTCTACTGAACCATCTTGCTAATTCCCTTATTTTAAAGATGAGGGATCTGGGGTCCACAAAAGGGAAATGGTTTTCACAAGGGCACACAGGTAGTGAGTAGTAAACTGGCAGGATTAAGATCTGACCCCAGGTCTCCCAAACTAGAGCTCTTTTTCTGCCTCCTCTTGGCATACCACCCTCCCAGACTTACCCCTCCTTCTCCATTCCTCATGCTGACTGAGTTTGTCACCCTCTCTGCTCCCTCTGGTTTCTGCTCAGGCAACGCAAACAAAGGCAGGCAAAGGCAAGTTGGGAGGGTAAATGAGAAGCAGGCTGTCCAATCATCCCCAAGGCTCAGGATAAAACATATCTTGGGTGATCTGCACCAGCATCCTCCTGTTGGCATGGAAAATTGAGAGCTAACCTATCCTCTTGTATTGCAGATTGTGCTATTTAACTGGAAAGAATCAAGCCAAGTGGAAGAATATTTTGAGTCAAACCTGTAGGTGTTTCTGACCTTTCTTTACTGCTTTCTATTGTTATTAAAAATGAATTAGAATGTCTGAAGTTTGGCAGAGAAGTTCTGTCAGCTCCCCCTTCCTCCTTTCCCTATCCTGCTCTAAAGATGGCCAAGAGGTTGAACCCCAGGGCTGGGAAGGTCCATGTCCCCATCCCAGGGATCTGCTGTCCCAGCTTCAGTGATCAATATGCCTTCCCCTGCCCCCACCATCCACCAATCCCCACAGGGCAGAAGGAACTTTGGCATACCCCCTTCTCCCTACTTTGGAGAGGATCTTGAGCCTGGTGGCTGCTAGTGAGCACATGTGGTCAAAACTGGGACGGGGCTCTACATCTATCCTCATTATTAATGCACAGAGAACTGATCCTGGAGTCTGGAGGACCTGTCTCTGATACATGATTGTCTGGTTGTCAGGCACCTCTCAGTGCCCTAGAAAACTCTCTAAGATGGGGCAACTGCTAATCTCAGGTAGAGGGAGATCACTGTGGGATCTCTAAACCAATAAAGGCGCATGCCTAGTGAAAATACCTAATAAGAAGTCACCCTTAGGACCCTAGGTTTGGAGAAGAAAGGGACTTTAGAGGTGATTGAATCCAATATCCTCATTTTCCAAATGAGAAAATTGAGACCCGGGAGGGTCAAGTGACTTGTCCAATGTCAACTAACTAACACACATTTCTTAAATGACCACTATGTGTTAGGCTCTGGGAATAGAAAGGCAAAAGGAAATGGTCCTTGCCCAAAAGGGGAGGACGCTCTGTCTATAGATCACAAATACAGTGAGTGCATGTGCTGAGTTTAGGGTCATCAGGACAACCCTGTGAAGCAGGTCATACAAGTCTTATTCTCTTCACTTTAAAAATGAGGAAACTGAGGCTCAAGGTGGTTAAATGATAGGCCCAAGGTCACATAGCTAGGAATTAATCAGGATTTGAACCCAGGCCCCTCCAAGTCTGGAGCCTTTTCCATGACACCAAGTTACTCTTCTTGAACATTGCCTGTATACAATATAGTCTTCCATGTAAAGGATGCTCAACCAATACTTTCCCAAGGTGAGGTTACTAATGTCAAAAAGCCCACATCAGTACACATGTGACTCTCTCATGAAACTCTAGAAAGAATGATAGATTTGGAATCAGAGAACCTAGGTTAGCACCCTGGACTATTCATTTACAACTGCCTGGATGGCATTTGAGCTTAACTCTCTGGCTCTCTTTACAGGGAGAGGCTATCTGGCCTTTGAAGTCTCTAGTCCCAGATCTATCATGCTATTCTCATCTAAGTTTCGTTGACTTTGGACAAGTCCCTCGACCTTTCTAAGCCTTGGTTTTCTCACCTATAAAACAAGGGGGGTAAAATTAAACCACCTCTAAAGTCCTCCCCAGTCCCAAAACTATGACGACCCCCTCAAGCTATTCTAGTCTAAGTTTTGTCATTGACTTGATGTGTGACATTGAGGAAGTCCCTTGACTCCCCTGAGACTCAGTTATCTTACCTGCAAAACTTGGAGATTAAACTGGGGTTGTCTCTAAGGTTCTTCCCAGTTTCAATATCTTAAGTCTCCATTACTGGCAAGGAATGGACTGGAATAAGAGTGAGTATGAGAGGCAGAGAAATACATTTGGGATTTGAAATAACCAGACAGTTTGGAGGGACCCGAAAGGTCACAGGTTTCTGCATTTGGCTGCTTACTGCAGTGTCTATTAATCGTTCTTTAAGTGAGGCTCATCAGCCAGGAAAGACTGAAGCCGACACCTTGCTCATCCCTGAGCCAGAGCTGGGGAGCTGCTGGGTTAATAACACCTTATTTAGCAGAAAATTCCAGACCACTGGAGCATGTTTCAGAAGAAGTTTGATTGGAGTGGGGATTGATGCTGATCTTGCAAAGCAGAGCAAGCCCCCACAGGAGGCAGCAACACAGTGGTACCTCAGAGCTGCTGCTGGGGGGCCCTGGCCCTGCTGGAGCTGGATCGAGGGGTGGTGGAGGATGGAATGGGGGCAGATGTACTTTGGAGGTCTGCCTTGCTGTGAATAATGCTGCACTAGAGACTCAGGGCCAAGCTGCACCGTTCAACCCAGGGGCAGAAGCCTAGAATGTCAGAGCCAGAATGGCCCTAAGGGTCCATTATCTTACAGATGAGGAAACTGAGACTCAGGGGAAGGGGCCTGTACTCACCCAGTGTCATGTGGGTCATTAATGGCAAGGTGAAGAAAGGCAAGGGAATGAGGAACTGGGTCTCCTGGTTCCTAATTTGGGGCATTTTCCTCTGCATGTGGCTGCAGGGAATTTTGAACTGAAATGAATTCAAAGAGGATTTTTCGAGCACCTGCTGTGTACAAGGTCTTAATACACACTGATAATGGAAAGATTGTGCATTTTGGAGCCAGAATATATTGAATTTGAATGCTTGCTTTGCTATTTCTGATGTAGGGCAAGTAATTTCCCTGCTCTGGGTTTCAATTTGTTCATTTTTCAAAAACGGGTATTACACTGGATGGTCTAAGTCTCTTTCTACCTTTAAATCCTGATTCTACTTGTAGGGCTTTAGCCAAAGCATTTTTTCTCTCTGGGCCTCAATGTCCTCATTTGTCCATTTGGGGGAGCAGGGAGGATGGGGTTGAACCAAGGTTCCTTCCATCTCTTAATCCTGTAGGAAGCTAGGTGACATTGTGGATAGACAGGGAGACTTGATTTCATATCTTGCCTCAGACATTTATTAGCAGTGTGACCCTGGGCGAGTCTTCCTGTCCTCTCCCAGTCTCAGCTTCCTCATCTGTAAAGTGGGGGTAGTGATGATGGCACCTACCTCAAAGACTTGTTGTGAGGATCAGATGTAATAACATATATAAAGGGTTACTGGAATGCTATTATTATTATTTTATTGTTATAGACACAGAGCCATAAAAATCTGTGGGATGGGGACAGGACAAAATGTACACAAGTATCTATTATACAAAATGGACCATGACAAGCAGTAGAAGAGAGACAGTTTAATGTAGTGGATGAAGAGTTGGGCTTGGACTCAGAAGGACTTAGGGAGACCTTCCTCTGACACAATCTGTGTGACCCTGGACAAGTCACTTAACCTCTTAGTGCCCTGGCTAACTTTCTAAGACCATAAATTCCAAAGAAGGTGCTGCCCCACATTAGTAGAAAGTTTCCTTAGCCAAATGTTCCCTAAGCTGCAAAAGGATCTGTAATATGTAAAAAGAGCCCTGAAGACTTGGGGCCTAGTTCTGTCTCAGTCTTTTATTAACTTGGTGAGGCTCTTTGCCTGTTGGATTTCCACATTCTTATCTGTAAAATGGGTGATAAGAACACATAGTATTGACCTCATAGGATTTCCATGAGAAAAGTACTTTGTAAATATGAAGATTCTTTACATATATGTGTGTTACAATCATGAGCAAAAGCAAGGGGGACAAACAATGCCTGGGGAGCTTGGAGGGAAGATGGGCTTGTTTTTGGCTATGGAATTAAGGAAGGTTCCATGGGAGAAGCAGCACCTGAGCTGGGCCACAGAGTATGGGGCTGAGTGGAATGAAGGGCAGAGGTGGATCCTCAAGGTGGGATGGACACTGTGTGCAAATGCAGATGGAAAAGATAACCAAAAAGAGTTGCTGGCTTTCAGCATAGAATGAGTGAGTATGGAAATGAGACTGAAGTGTTATGGGATGTTCCATAGTCCAAGACTGTTGAGGCCTACTATTCTGGTGAGAAAGAGTGGGAGGAGCCAGTGGGCCTGGGTTCAAAAGCTCACGCTGTCCTTTACTCCCATTGTGGCCACAGAGAAGTCACCTTATCTTACCAGCTCCCTTTGTAAAGCCAGGGAATTGATTGATCAGATGGCCTCAGGTCCAGATCTAAGTCTGGTCCTAGGTTCTTCTAGCCACTGGCCTGGAGAGCATCTGGTAAAATAAATGATGCTAGATAAAGGCACAATTTTGTTCTTGAGAAAGAGAGGCATTTAATGGGGATTATGAAGCATAAAGACTGTAAGGGGAAATTCCTAGCACAATTCAAAAATACAAATCTATCCAGAACAACTCCTGTGTAATGAAAATAGAACTCTTAACAATTATTCTAAAAATCTGAGACACACAATTATTCCTGAAAGGAAGATAGACATGGATTGCCAATCAGACGCTGTTGATGGGGTGGGGGTGGGGGCATCGCTTAAGAAGCATATCAGAGTGCTCTCTGATCGACTAAGGGAGGAGAGAGAGAAGCCGGCTACCCTTCTTAAGGGAGAGAAGAGAAGAGCCAAGCCGCTTCTCTCTTTCTCAGCTGGAAAGGAAGAGAATAAGGTCAAAGGAAGATCTCAAAAGATTTGCATCTTTCTGCTTTATTGTCCTTGCTCTAACCAGGTCACATGCATCTAGAGATGTTCCTTCCTGCCAATCAATCAACACGAATTTATTACTACCAGAACTGTGCAGAGCACTGGGGCTACAAAGATAAAAGTGAAATTGTGCCTGCCCTCGGGGAGCTTGCATTTTTCATCCATTCTTGCCTGGGCTATTGCAATAATCTACTTTGTCTCCTAGCCTTTAGGCTCCTTCCTCTGCAATCTATGCTCACACAGGTGCCAAGGGAAAATTCCTAAAACTCAGGTCGTACCAATCAAACAGAAAGCATTTATTAAGCACCTATTACGTGTCAGGCACTGTGCTAAGCACTGAGGATGCAAAAAGAGACAAAAGAAAAAGCCCCTGCCCTTAAGGAGCTTACTATCTAATAAGAGAGATGTTGAGCAAATAAATATATACAAAGCAAGCTATACATAAGATAAATAAGGGATCATTAACAGTGGGAAGGCGTTGCAATTAAGAGGGATTGGGGAAGATGTTTTGTAGAAGGGGGGATTTTGGAAGCAAGGAAAGTCAGCAGTAGGAGTACAGGAGAGAGAGGGTTCCAGGCATGGGGATAGTAGAGACAATGACTGGGGCCAGGAGATAGTGCCTTGTTTGTGAAACAACCAGAACGCCAGAATCTAGTGGCTCACAATTAGTTCTAGGGTCAAAGATGAATTCCTCTGTCATTTAAAGTTCTCTACCACTTGCCTTTAATCTACCTTTTCAGACTCATTACACCCCTTTACACATTTTAGGGTATAGCCAAACTGGACTTCCTGTTATTCCTCACCTATAATATTTCATCTCCTTTTTCTATGTCTTTGCATGGTCTATCCCCCATACCTGAGATGCAATCTCTCCTCACCTCTTCTTTTAGGCTCCCTATTTTGCTTCAAAGCTCAGCTCAAATGCTGCTATCATGATACCTTTCCTGGTCTCCTCCAGCTGCTAAGGCACCTCTCTAAAAATTACTTGCATTTATCTTGTATATACTTTTGTGCATAATTACACAAAAGCTCCTTGTGGCCAGGGGCTTTGATCCATGGGCTTGTATCTCCAGTGTCTGAACATAGTCAGTATTTAATAAATGTTGGTTTATTGACTGGTTAATAGCATCCACTTCTGCTCCTCAATTTCTCCCACTGGATTAGAAGTAGTATCTTGTCTCCGGCATTACCAGCTATGCCAGATCTGGAAGTCAGTAGATACTTTTTTCCAGTGGCCAATCAGTTTTGATTCAAGATGGTTCTGCCCTATTCATGATAAAAAACAAAATAAAACCCATCTCCTCAATTCAGTTATCATTACTCATTACTGTTTGCTGCCTGGGGCTGACTAAAAGAGAGGTCTATTATTCTGTTTTCCCCACTAATTCCAAAGATCTAGAAGCTAACTTGGAGTGTCGTTAACTATGTTATTTTAAAGGAAGGCTGAGGAGTCAGGGTCCTAAGTGAATGGTAAGTTGGACATGGATAGTAGATGGCCAGTTATGTAAGACTTTGTCCTGCTAGATGATGGGGAATCATTGAAGATTTTTGTTTTTTTCTTTTTTTTTTTTTTTGAGGGGGGAAGGCAGGGCAATTGGGGTTAAGTGACTTACCCAAGATCACACAGCTAGTTAAATGTTAAGTGTCTGAGGCCATATTTGAACTCAGGTCCTCCTGACTCCAGGGCTGGTGCTCTGTTCACTGCACCACCTAGCCGCCCCCATGGAAGGTTTTTGACTAGGGGAGGGATGTGATAAACAGACTGAGGATCTGCTCCAGAAAAAAATGACTCCAGGGGCAGTTTCTCTGCTGTTCCTCATGAGTGCTCTCTTTTCTTCCTAGGCAATTCCACTCAACAGAGATTAAGTGCCCACTGTGTACAAGGTATTACACTGCTAATATACAGACAAGAATGTAAAAGAGTCCTGGCTTTCCAAGAATTTAAGTACTCCGTGGAGAGATGCTATCTCTAAATATACAAGCAAATACAAGATGCCTGATGGGGAAGAGAATACTATTGGTAGTGGAGATCAGGAACGTCTTCACAGAGAAAGACTCAGCACCTGAGCTGAGCCTTGAAGGGAAATTGAGATTCCAAGAGGAGATGAGGAGGGAAGGCATTCTAGTCATAAAGGATGACCTATGGAAAAGCAGAGATGGGAGATGATGGGGATGGGATCTGAAGCCCCAGGAGGAAAAGACAATGTCTTTGGGATTTGGACCCCAAAAAGGAAAAGCCCCTGGACTTCCCCACTTGGCCCAGGTCCTTGGCATTCACCTGGGGCAGTCAGCCCTTTCGAGTTAATTAATTGACCTTTTATTGTCTGCACCTGGCACCACCCTAGACCTTAATTCCATCTAGAGACCCCTTCTCTGTTCCCAGTCTTCTGTATATAAGATCTATCTTACCTCCATTAAAATGTTGAGATTCCTTAAGAGTCTGGCCTGCTTGCATTAACAATACAAATGCTCATATTCCTTAAGAGTCTAGCAAACATGGAGGATTTTTAAAATCACACCCACCCTGACCTGTGTTCTAATAAATCTTGTCTTTGACTGAAAGAAGGCTTGGGTTGAATTCATTCAGGCAGGACCTGTGTGCTGACATTTCGGGGTTCCAGCACCTCTAAATCTCAACAGGAAATACAATGACAAGTGTGAGGAACATTGACTGGAATGTAGAGTGAGGTAAAGGGAATAATATGAAATAAATCTGCAAGGACAGAATGGGAGAAGACTAGCATGAGTTTGAAAGGTCAGGCTATGCTTGGGTCTTATTCTAGTGGTGATAGGGAGCCCCTGAAGATTCATTCCCCTTTAAGAGGGAAGCAAAAATGTCAGAACCGGCTTTAGGGTGCTCAGATGGATCTCCTGCCTGGAGCTCTTGCCAGGTGATCTCATTCTGGTCTGTCCTTTCTGGCAGCGCTCTATCTGCCACATCTTTTTGGCCAATATTTGACCATTAGGGATAATGGTCTATGTCTTACTCCTAGCTAAGCAGAAAGACTGAACTGTGCTCATATGGGTTAGTTAAAGTATTCCTCCCTCCAAGATATCTCATTATATCTTTTTTAACAGGAAGACCCAGAGGAAGGACTATGAGGTCCTAGGATAATAGAATAGAGATAGAAGGAAACTTGGAGGCCATTTAGACCAACCCCTTCATTTTATAGTTGAAGAAATTAAGATGAAGAGACTTGTCCCAGATCATACATGTAGATAGTGACAGAGGCAGGATATGAACCTGGTCCTCTGTTCCAAAAGCCAGTGTTTATCGGAGTGAAAGGACTATTGATTATGATGGAGTTGAAAGAATTGGGTTTGAGTTAGGAACCTGCCAGGTACTACCTATGTGACCTTGGGCAGATCATTTCCCTGTGCCTTAGTTTTCCCCTCTGTAACATGAGGGGATTAAACTAGATCCCTTCCAGTTCTAAACCACATGATAACCTGTATTGATAGAGGGAATTTCAAGCCCCAGGAAGACAGACAGAGGAGGTATTTTTTGGTTCAGGTCAGAGGTCTTCTAAATTTCCTCTTTTATCATGCATGCTGTGGTTATCAAGCTACTATTTATATAGCACTTTGATATTTGCAAATAACCCTGGGAAACTGAGGCTGAGAAAGGTTAAATAACACACTTAGGTTGACCCATTTAGGAGGTGTCTGAGGTAAGAATCAAACTCCTGTCTTTCTGATTCCAAGTCCAATGCTCTATCCCTACCCCAGTGCTTCTGCCCTGGGGGAAGAAATGGAGACAAAAAAAGGTCACTCTGATTCTGGCCACTGCATCAGAGAGGATAGAAAACAGGAGACTTTTCTCTGGGCCCTAAGGGAGGCCTGTACCTTCCTACCAAGGATATGTATCTCCTGTACTCCATGTTCTGTGGTACATTGTGATGGAAGATGCTATTTAAATTCCTTAGAATCTTGGTCCTTCAAGATCATTTATACTCTAAGGGCTGCTTGTCCCCTGGCCTTCCCATTGCTGAAGCTGACAGGACATTTCCCCAGATGAGTTATTATACATTGTTCCCCCACTCGTCCCCCCACTCCCCACTCTTAGTTGTGTCCACTCTGTATAATGTTAGAGTATGAATCTATCCAAGTGCTCTCTTTGACACAGATTCAGAGTTTAAAGCAGAATGCTAACTGTCCTGGGAAGGAGACCCTGTTGTGTGGGCTCTTTCCCTTAGGTACAGAGAGAAAACAACTGTGACTTGAGTCCCTTACATTTTGGCCCATGGCAGGGCTTCCTGACCTGTCAGTCAGTGGCAGGGGATGGTGGGAGCTCCACCTGGTCCTCAGTGTTTTTCTTTTTTTTTAGCTTTCAACATTCATTTTTAGAAGATTTTGAGTTCCAAATTTTTCTCCCTTCCTCCCTCCTTCCCAAGGACAGAAAGTAATATAATATAGGTTATACATGTTATACATGTACAATCACATTAAACATTTCCACATTGGTCATGTTTTGAATAAAAAGTCAGAACAAAGAAAAAGCAATGAGAAAGAAAAAACCAAACACCAAAAAATGAAAATAGTCTGCTTTGATCCGCATTCAGACTCCATATTTTCTTTTTCTGGATGTGGATGGAATTTTCCATCATGAGTCTTTTGGCATTGTCTTAGATCATTGGATCACTGAGAAGGGCTAAGTCCATCAAGGTTTGTTGTTGTATAATGTTGCTGTTACTTTGTACGGTGTTCTTCTCCCCTCACTCAGCATCAGTTCATATAAGTTTTTCCAGGTTTTTCTGAAATTTGCCTACTCCTTATTTCTTATATAGCACAATAGTATTCCATTACATTCATATGCCACACTTTGTTTAGCCATTCCCCAGTGGATGGGCATCCCCTCAATTTCCAATTCCTTGCCACCACAGAAAGAGCTGCTATAAATACTTTTGTACATGTGGGTCCTTTTTCCTTTTTTAGGATCTCTTTGGATACAGCCCTAGAAGTGGTAATACTGGATTAAAAGGTTTGCATAATGTTATAGCCCTTTGTGGCCCCATACTGTTCTTTTCATACACAAGCCACAGTGTTCAGCAGCAGGTCTTACTCTTTTCTCTAAGAGTTGCTACTACAATACGAGGTATGTTGTTGTTGTTCCATCTTTATTCAATTGTGTCTGACTCTTTGTGAACCCATTTGGGTTATTCTTGGCAGAGATACTTGAATGGTTTGCCATTTTTTCCCAGCTCATTTTACAAATGAAGAAACTGAGGCAAACAGGGTTAAGTGACTTGCCCAGGGTCACACAGCTAGTAAGTGTCTGAGATCAGATTTGAACTCAGGAAGATGAGTCTTCCTGACTCCAGGCCTGGTGGTCTATCTGCTGTGCCATTGAGCTATCCTAGCCACTCAGGTCTGGCACAAACACAACCTCCCTCAGGGCCATAGAAACCAAAAGTTTATTGGAAAAAGTTTTAGAGACTATTTAGCCCAATTCCTCATTTTACGTATTGAGGTACTGAGGCCCAGGAGGAATTGGTTTGAATTTGGACTCAAGTTGGGTTCAAATTCTGTCTCTGTCACTTATTAGGTGTGCCCCCTTAGCATCCCTTAACCTCTCTGGTTCTCATGTCTAGATAAGGAGGTGAGGAGTGGGTTGGCTTAGAATAGAGATGATGTCCAACGACTCTTCTCTGTCTATAACCCAAGGGTCCCAAGGCCAGATGACAAGTTAGTGTCTTTTGATGATCTTTTGCTTCTCAATCTCCCTTGATCTCTCAAAATCCTGAGTAGTGGTCACTAGCTAGAATAGTGGCTAGAACTCTAGGCTTGCAGCCATAGGGACCCAAATTTGAATTCTGTCTCTGATATCTACTAGCTATGCAACCATGGCCAAGTCAGTTTATCTCAGCCTCAGTTTTCTCATTTGTAAAGACAATAATGGTACATACCTACCATTGTTATTGTGAGGATCAAAGAAGTACTTTGCAAACCTTAGAGTGTTAGCTATGAGCATTTGTTAGCAGGGACCCACATCTATGTGATTCAATGAACAAATGAAAATGCCTGTGTTATTATTATTATTATTAATATTATTAAAGTTCAGGGCCCAGCACACTTAAGTCCAGTAAAGAGAGTTTCTATGACATCATTTCTGTCTCCCCTTGTCTTCACTCCTTGTCCCCCTAAGGAAAACATCCCCTCCCAAGTCTGGAGGCTTGGCGCTCCTGAGTGGGGGTGGGCCTTCAAGGTCTCTCTTTCCATCTCCTAGCCTCAGTCTCAAACGGAGAGAAGTATCAGCTGTGCATGAGGGACAGGGTTTCATTGTTTCTCCACTAAAGGCTTTTAGATTTTTTTTTTCTTGAAGGGGCCTGACTGTGGCATTCATGTTTATTTTTAAATCCATTTGGGTATTTTGTTCTGACTCGTACTGTTTTTCTTCCTCTCTGGCCCTTTCATATCAAAGCTGGATGACAACAAGGCAGCCTTGATTGTGTTCACCTAAGTGTGCTGATAAGATCCCAGTAGCAGAGGCACTGAGCCTGAGCTGCCAGAGAAAAATGGAAAATAATAAACAGGTACAAGGGAGCGATAAATAAGGAGGATTAAATCAGAACAAAGGCAGAAACATCTGGGACGAACAAAAGCGTGCTCAGAGAACTTCTTATGGGAGGAGGAAAAAAGGAAAGAAAAAAAATGCACTTCACCTCTCACCCATTCTGACTTGGCAAGCAAGGAGACAGAGTGCTCCCATACAATACCTCAGAAATAACGGTGGCATCAATGGTGGTGTTGGTGGTCCTGGAGAGGGACAGGCTCTTAGATTCTGCCTTGATGTTGGCCTTACTACCAATATCCCATAAGCCTCCAAGCTCCTGCCCAGCACCTCAGAGTCTAAAGGGCCAATCTGGTTGGATCACTGATTTGTTTGTAGGAATCTTTTTACCTTGGTCTGATCAGTCTGATCTTCCTTCTTCCTCATTGCTGTTGAAATTCCTCCTCTTCCATTCATTCCTTCAGAGCTAGACTGGAGCAAATGGAAGCTAATGACTTTATGAGAAATCAAGATGCTGTTAAGCAGATCCAAACAAATGAAAGATTAGAAGGCAATGTGAAATATCTCATGGGAAAAACCACTGACCTGGAAAATAGATCCAGGAGAGACAATTTAAAAATTATTGGACTACCTGAAAGCCATGATCAAAGAAAGAACCTAGAAATCACCCTTCAAGAAATTCTCAAGGAAAACTGCCCTGATGTTTTAGATCCAGAGGGCAAAATAGAGGTTGAAAGAATCCACCGATCACCTCCTGAAAAAGATCCCAAAAAGAAAACTCCCAGAAATATTATAGCCAGGTTCCAGAATCCCCAGATCAAGGAGAAAATACTACAAGCAGCCAGGAAGAAACAATTTCAATATTGTGGAAACACAATCAGAATAGCCCAGGACCTGGCAGCTTCTACACTGAGGGATCGAAGGGCATGGAATATGATATTCCAGAGGGCAAAAGAACTGGGAATGAACCCAAGGGTCACCTACCCAGCAAAACTGAGTATTTTGTTTCAGGGGAAAATATGGTCATTCAGTGGAATAGAGGACTTTCAAGCATTCTTGAGGAAAAAACCAGAATTGAATAGAAAATTTGACATCCAGACACAAGAAGCAAGAGATGCCTGAGAAGGTAATCAGGGAAAAGAAATCAAAAGGAACTTATCAAAGTTGAACTATTTACATTCCTATATGGAAAAACAATAACTGTGAGTGATGATATCTTTCTCACTATGAAAATAATGGAAGAAGGGTGTGTGGTCATATGAATACATATGTGAATGTGTGTGTATATGGATAGAGGGCATAGGTTGAATTTGTTGGGAAGGGAGAATACTCAAGGGATGAAATTATGAGGTGAGAGAGGAAAGTGGCAAGAGGAGATGGGGAAAGACAGGGTAGGGTAAACTATCTCATGTAGAAGAAGCAAGGGGAAGTGGTTGCAAGGGAGGGGGAGAATAGGAAGGGAAAAAAAAGGCAAATCCACATTCTCATTGAATTTGGTTTAGGGAGAGAATGACATACATACTAAATGGGATATCTCAACCTGCAGCAGAATAGGGGGAAGGGGGATGAGAGGAGGGATGATTGATGGGAGGGCATCCTTGGGGGGAGGGGAGGTTGGAAGTACCCACTATAGAAGAGGGACAGGATCATGTAGGGAATGGACCAGGTGGGGGGTGGGATGAGTGGGAGGGAATTATAAGCAGCCTTGTACAATATATCTACTATGATAATGTTTTGCATAGCTAGACATGTACAACATATCCTGAATTACTTATCTCCCCAGAGGGAATGGGTGACAAGGGAGGAAGGAAATGGATCTGAAATTTGAGGTCTTAAGATTAAATGTTTCAAATATATATAAATACTATTATTAATACTCTTTTGCTTATAATTGGGAGATAAGAGGTGCAGGCACTGGGACACAAAGATTCACCTTCCTCTAATGGAAAAGTCATAGGGGGTATGGGAGAAGGTATGGGAGAGAGCAGATTGGAGGAAGCGATATCTTGTGGGACTGCTATTCTGGGAGGTTGGGTAGGGGAATAACGGGGGGAAAATGATTGTAACACAAAATCTGGTGGAAATGAATGATGTAAAACAGAAGTTAATAAAGCATCTGTTTAAAAAAATAAAAAAAAATAATAAAAAAAAGAAATTCCTCCTCTTCCAAAAAACCAAAACCAAAACCTTCCTAGATTGATCAAAGATGGTGGCCACTACCACTCTCAACATCAAACCGTGGATACACAGAACTCCTATATTTATGACTGAGTTATGTATTCAATTCTACCTGGAATAGAGCCATACATTATATCGAATGCAGAATTTCAGAGCTTCAAGAGTTCTGAATCAGAAGTCAGAATTTTTCAATCAGAAACCACCTAGTCAAACTTCTTCTTTGACAGAGGAATGGATTTAGAGTCCAAACATCTGGATGTAATCTTTGCCTCTCTGCTACCTGAATAACCTTAGGCAAATCACTTAATTTCTTTGGGCTTCATATTTCTCATCTGCAGAATAACAGGGTTAGACTAGCTAATCCATATGGTTCTTTCTGACTCCATATTGCATGAGCCTATGAATATGAGACTCAAAAGAGAAAATGACTTGACAAAGGTCACATGGAAAGTCATTGGTAGAGTTGGAAGTAGAATTAGGTCTCCTACTTCAGATGTATTCGTGCTTTTGGCTTGATATTTCTACTGTGCTTTGTCCTATAGATGTGGGTATGGATCAATTTTAAGTCCCATGAGGGCAAGGAGCCAGATCTTTGCCATTCTTTCTTTGTAGTGCTTCATGTAGCACTGAACAGCTAGATATCCATATAAGAGCCTCCTTATCCCCTATAAAATGAGGAGATACGAGAGCTATTTTAGGGATAGAATCATAAGGACTTAGTGATTAGATGTTGAACATGTCAAAGATGGCTCTGAAGCTTCACATGTGGGTGAGTAGGAAGACAATGGTTTTTTATACGGAAACAGAGAAATCAGAAAAGAGGAACAGGTTTAGGAATGGAAGAAAGAAGTTGAGTTTGTTTTGGACACATTGAGTCTGAAGTAATTATAATTCATCCAGGCAGAGATATATGCCAGGCCTTAGGAAACATGGGACTAGAATCCAAGAGAGAGATCAAGGGTAGAGATATAGTTTTGTAAGTTATTTTACAAGGTCTTGGTATCATTAATGCCATTGGAATGGATGGACTTGCTGAGGAATAGAGTAGGCGGTGGAAATAAAAGAATTAGGGACAGAGCCTTGAATTATGCCTACATTTGGTGATCAGGAAAGAGATGAGGACCTAGCAAGAGGCAAAGGAAGTGGCTAGAGAGAAAAGAGGGGAACAATGAAAATTCAACATTCAACATGGAAGCCAAGAAGGAAAAAATGGTCAACTATGTGAAATGGCAAAGAAGTCAAAGAGGGTGAGGGCTTGGTAAAGATAATTGAATTTATCATTAAAGATATTAGTAACCATAGGAAGGATTTCTTCATTAGAATAAAATCTAGATTTCAGGGGCTTGAAGTATGAGGGAATGGATGCAATGTATTGACACATTTTTCAGGGAAAAGGAAGGAAGAGGACTTGAGTGTACAGCAAGATGGAAGAAAGTTTTTTTTAAGCTAGGAGAGACATAAACACATATTAGGTAGAGGGAAGAGAAGCAAGTGAGAGGGAGAGTGTGAAAGAGCACAAGCATGGGAATGATTGGAGCAAGATCCTGGAGGAAGCTGGAGGGGATGGAATTAAGGGCACAAGTAAAAGGCGAACCTAAGACAAGGAAATGCCTCTTGCTCTGAGACAGGAAGGGAGAAAGTTTGGATGTTGAAGGTATAGACATTTTGAAACAATCCAAAAGAGGGTTAAGGGGAATCCATGTCAAAAGCTTTGGTCTTAGTCAATTCTCTACTATTAATGAGGTTTTGGGAAGGGGAGAGAGAGAGAGTTGGCAGCTTGAGGGGAATGTAAGAGGCTTGAAGCAGCTGCTGTGGGGAATGCTCCAAGGAATCAGGAAATGAACAAAAGGGTTGCCAGAGCAGCAGTGAGGGCTTGAATGACATCCAAGAGTATATACATCATTAATGGACCTAATCAGCACAATTTTGACTTTCCATTGCAAGGAACAGCAAGCAACTTAGAAGTAGGGGTAGAGAAAATGGACAATGGGGTCTCCCTTGAGCTGGGAATTGGGAAGTAGAAGGTCAAGGAACCAATGGACTCTAGATTGCCACTGACAACATTGAAATCATGGCTAACCAATCTGAAGTGTGGAGGGAGCAAACTTAGCATACTAATGGTATAAATTAGAAGGAGGTTGACTCTCTAGTAAGCCAGGTTTTTTTTTTCTTTTTCAGAGAAGTCTCAACCTTAAGGTCTAAGGGACCTATAGGTCCCTAGAGGAGAGGTGCTCACCAGACAATGAAAGGACAATTCCTTTTCTTAGCCCCAAGTACTTTTCCCTTCCAGGGGCCTCAACCCTAGGGAAATATCACAAGTATAGAAGAAGTCCCTGAGGAAGGCAGGGTTCATTGTTGTTGTTATTGGTCCTTCATTTTTGAAGAGGACATATGACATCACAATTTTGAGATATCAGCGATATCTTGACTTGCACATGAGTTGGATTTAAGTGAAGTAATCAACATCACTCTTCCTTCCAGAGTCATCCCAGTCCAGTGCTAAGACAAAAGTCAAGATGACAGGTGATGGCTTGGGATGCAGTGGATGACCTTGGCATCTTCAATGTCTGACCAAGCTCTAAGTGATCTATAGCACCTACTTCAGCTGCCTTCATGACCATTGGAACAAATTGTTCTCATCTTCCCATTCTTCCAGGGGAAGCTTTCATATGCTTGGGATAGACGTTCCCCCTAACTCACTGAGAGGTTTGAGGTCTGTTGGTTACCCTCAACCTGGTTTAACCTGTCTGCTGAGATGGTTTTACAGGGGTGTGGCTGCTGCACATGCCACAGGTGAGAATTGGGTGAAAGGTGGACACCAAAGACTGATGAATAGCTCTGAAAAGGGCTTGGCAAACCCTTACACCAGAGGTGCTAGTCTTTCCTGAGCACTCCATATACTTCGAGGGCTCACTAGAGGAGGAAGGAGAGTAATTTTAAACTATTTGTAGGGTAAGGTATAAGTCCTTCATGTTTTACATTTTTTGCTGTGTGAAATAAAATCTGTCTTATATTTGATGCCTTGTTGACCTGAGTATTTGCATGGCAATTGAGGGCCCTTTTGCCATTTTTGTGGAGCCTTAGGTTTTGTTTTCCTTGATGATGACAGGAGTCAGAGGTCTCTTTGAGAGAATTGTTCCTTCTACTCCCCCAAGTTTTGAGGATGAAGTTACATAGATTTTGGGGGTAACTGTGTAGAGCTGATAACTGAAACAAAAGAAACAGAGGAGACCACTGAGGAAAGACATTAGAGAGAGAAGAGAAGATAGCCCAGGATAGAGTCTTGGGAACATCTATGTTAATGGGATGAGAGAGAAAAATGATCTAGCAAAGAAGACTAAGTGATCAGACACATAAGAGGAGAACCAGAAAGAAACAGTGTTGGAGAATCCAAGTGAGAAAAGTGTTGAGGAAGGCAGAGTGGTCAACAGTAGCAAAAGATAGGTCAAGGAGGACAGAAAATCATTGGTCTGGTACAGGTAGGATTATACAACCTCCAAGGTCCCTGTCAGTTTTAGGCTCTATGAATTATAAAGGTGAAGTAGTAGCTAGAATGCTTAATGGGAAGTCAGGAAGACCTGAGTTCAAATCCTGCCTCAGAGACTTCATAGTTAAGTTAAATAGTCATTTAACTTATTTGCCTCAGTTTTTTCATCTGTAAAATGGGAACAATAACAGCACTTACCTCTCAGGGTTGTGAAGATCAGATGAAATAAAATCTGTAAAGTGCACTGCAAACTTTAAAGTTCCATATTGCTAGCTATTATTAGTAGGAGTAGTAATCACCAAATATTTATTAAGCATTTCCTTGTCTTGAGGAAATAATCTCTAAAGAAAAGCATTGACAGCAAGGAAGACTGAGAAAGACCTCCAGCAGAAGGTGGGATTTGAACTGAGTTGTGAAAGGAGCTCAAGGAGTCAAGAGGCAGAAGTGAGAAGACAGGGCATTCAGGGGATGGGGGGCAGCCAGTGAAGGAGCATGGAGTTGGGAGATTAAATCTTGTGTTTGAGGAATAGAAGGAAGGCCAACATTACTGGATCATAGAGAGAAATAAACTATAATTTGCCTGGAAAGGTGGGAAGGGGCCAGATTGTGAAGGGCTTTTAAAACCAAACAAATTTTATCCTGAGGATGATAGGAAGCCACTGGAGTTTATTGAGTAGAGGAGTGATGATATTAGACCTGTGGGTTAGGCATTTGAGTGGAGGATGGACTGGAGTGAGGAGAGACTTGAGTCAGAGCACCAACCAGAAGTGATGACAATAGTCTAGCTGTGACATGATAAGAGCTGGCCCCCAAGTAGAGGCTATGAGAGGAGAGAAGGAGACTTTTACAGGCGATGTTATGGAATTAGAAATGATGAGATCTGACAACAAATTGGATATGTGAGGTGAGATGAGTCAGGAGTCAAGGATTATACCAGAGTGGTCACCTGGGTAACTGGGAGGATGATGGTACCATTGATAGTAAGAGAAGTTGGGAGGAAGGGAGACTTTGTGGGGGTATGATGAGTTATATTTTGGACATGTTGATTTTGAGAAGCCTGAGGAACAAAAGGTCAAGATGTCTAAAAGGCACTTGCCTTTTGATGTGAGATGGAACTCAGATCCAGGCAAAATGCTATGTAAAATTAGAGGAGGACAATTAGAAATTGTCACCCAGAGATTATCAGGAAAAGCTCACCAATTAAGGTGGCATTGGAGTTGGGTCTTGAAGAGAGTGACTTCATAACCATTTGAATTGTTACAGTGTTGATGGGTTGAAGAATCCCCCCATATTTTGGCTCCAATCTATGTTTCCAGACTGGTCATATATTATGCCTCCTTATACACTCTACTTGCCATCCTGCCTCCAGTTGAGGAGGTCCCCAATGCCTACAATATACTCCCTTTTTACCTTGGCTTCTTAGAAACCCTAAGTTCCCTTTAAGGCTCAGCTCAAATGTCGCCTCCTACAAGGATCCTTGACTAATCCCCCCATCCCCTTGCTGCCTCAGTTGTTCTTGTTGCCATCTCTTCAAATACTTTGCATATATTTTGCATTGACTTATCTGTTTTTTATATTACAAGCATGAGGAAGGGACTCATTTTTGTGTGTTTATCTCTAGCTCCTAGCATAGTGCCTAACACATAGTAGGTCCTTAATAATCAATACATGGAAGGTCATTGGAGAAATAGGACATAGAATTATTTATAACATCACAGAAGTCAATCTATTTGCCGAATCTTTTTCACTCCTAAATCTTCTCTCTAGTCTCAGAGGAAAAAATAGGTGACTTTTTTATTTAATGCTCCACATGAACTATTGTTTTGATTTCTTTTTTTTTTTTTAAGCAATTGGGGTTAAGTAACTTGCTCAAGGTTACACGGCTAGTCATTATTTATGTGTGGGTGCTCATTTTCTGAGGCCAGATTTGATCTCGGGTCATCCCAACTCCGAGGCTGGCGCTCTTACTCGCGCCACCTAGCCTCCCCTTTAGGGCAATTGGGGTTAAGTAACTTGCCCAAGGTCACACGGCTAGGTTTTTGTTTGTGTGGGTTAAGTGTCTGAGGCCGGATCCGAACTCAGGTCCTTCTGACTCCAGGGCCGGCGCTCTACTCACTGCGCCACCTAGCCGCCCCCGTTTTGATTTCTTTTGGTTTCCCTTATTTTGAAAAACAAAACCCAAAAATTTCACAAGATTCCTTTACCCTCTTCCACTCATCACTAAATGCTTATTGAATGCCTACTATGGGTAGCTACCATGTCTTGAATTCATCTGGTCTTCATCCTTCTTAGTGCTCAGAGCACACAATACATTCTTTAGACTTCCTGGATAGTCTTCTAGAACAGCCTGAAGTGATCTTTCTCTCTGTACTGGCCTGAAGCAACTTCTAGAACATAGTTAAATAACCCTTTTTTTTGCAAGCCTTCTCTCCTCACTGGTCTTCCTTCTGGATTAAATCCCTTCATCTGAAGTGCTGAGCTGCCTTTTATAGAGGAGGCACCATGTCTAAATTCAACTGCATCTGATTAATTTCTTTACACCTTTTCTGGGGGATAGCTCAGAGACCTGTCTTTTGCTAAAAAGGAGACACATGCTTATTACACATTTAATACATGTGAAACACAGTCAAGCCATGTAACCCCAATGTGGGAGTCATAGGATTTGGAGCTAGAAGATATTTGAGATCTTTCCCACCACTTCCCCCATTGTCCCCTCCACTGTATAAATTCTTTCATGCTGATTTTATATCAGATAATTGACCCCATTCTACCTCTCCCTCCCAGTGCATTTCCTTTTCTCACCCCTTAATTTTATTTTTAAGGTATTATCCCATCACATTCAACTCACACCTGTGTTCTCTGTCTATATATTTTCCTTCTAACTGCTGTAATAATGAAAAAGTTCTTATGAGTTACAAGTATCATCTTCCCTTTTAGGAATGCTAACAGTTTAACCTTATTAAGTGCCTTATGATTTCCTGTTTGCCTTTTTATGCTTTTTTGGAATACTGTATTTGAAAGTCAAATTTTCTATTCAACTATGCTCCTTTCACCAAGAACACTTGAAAGTCATTGATATCATTGACTGTCCATTCCCCCCGTCCCAGGATCTATTTTCCAGGGCAGTTATTTTTCTAATGAGATATTTCACATTGTTTTCTTTTTTCCATTCTTTTGGTTTTGTTTTATTGTTTCTTGATGTCTCAGTGAGTCATTAGCTTCTGCTTGCCCAATTCTAATTTTTAAGGAATTATTTTCTTTGGTGAGTTTTTGGGCTTCCCTTTCCATTTGGTCAATTCTAATTTTTAAGGAGTTCTCTTCAGTGAATTTTTGTGTACCTTTTCCCATTTAGTCAATTCTCCTTTTCAAGGCTTTCTTCTCCTCACTGGATTTTTTTGCATCTCCTTTACCATTTGACCCATTCTGTTTTTTAAGGTGTTATTTTCTTCAATATTTTTTGTGTGCCTCCTTTAACAAGTTGTTGATTCTTTGTTTTTCATGATTTTCTTGCATCACTATAATTTCTCTTCCCAATTTTTCCTCTGCCTCTCTTATTTGATTTTTAAAATCCTTTTTGAGCTCTTCCATGGCCCAAGACCAATTCATATTTTTCTTGGAGGCTTTGGATGTAGGAGTTTTGACTTTGCAGTCTTCTTCTGAGTGTATATTTTGACCTTCCTTGTCAATGTGGTAACTTTCTATGGTTGGAATTTTTTCTGTTGTTTGGTCATTTTTTCCAGTCTACTTCTTGACTTCTAACTCTTTGTTAAAATAAAGCTCTGCTTCCAGGGTGGAGGATGCATTGTACCAAGCTTCAGGGGTTTTGTGCAGCTGTTTTCAGAGATACTTCTATGGACCTGTAAGTTTTCAGTTCTCCCAAGATGGTATGATCTAAGGTGAGGTATGTTTACTACTCTCTCTGAAAATGCTCCGGTCTGTGAGCAACAACAAGCATTCTTTTTTGCCTTGTGTGATGAGGATCCCTCCTCCACTGTAGCCACAAGCTCTGATGTGCTAGTGCCCTGGGACTGCCACCCAGGACTGTGACCCAGATCTGAGTGTGAGCAAAGCAACAGAGTCCTGCCCCCAGTTCAAGCAAATCTATGTAGTCCCTTTCTGACCATTTGTTTGATTCCCTTATCATCTGTGGGCTGAGGGCTCTGGAAGAAGTTGCTACCACTGCTGATTCAGTAGCTACCAAAGCCTACTCCTATTTTGCTGGGGCCTGATCTGCACTGGCACAGTCCCCAATAGACTGTGCTCCACTCTCACCCTGGGGCAATAGACCTTTTCTGCAGAACTTCCAAGTTGCCTTGGGCTGGGAAATAGTTTTACCTCATCCTTTTGTGGATTCTGCCACTCCAGAATTTATATTAGGGCATTATTTAAATGTCTTTAGAGGGGTTTTGGAGGTGAGTCTGTCTTCTCCGCAATGTCTTGGCTCTGCCCTCATCCACAGTCACACAGCTAGTAAGTATCTGAGGCTGGATTTGAACTCAGGTCTTCTTGACTCCAGGTACTAATCTGATCTTTATAAGAACACTTTATTTAGGTGCTATTATTATCCTCATTCTATAGATGAGGAAATGGAGTCTAAGAGAGGTTAAATGATTTGCTCAGGGTCACACAGCTAGTAATTGTCTGAGGAGGATTTGAACTCAAGTCCCATCTCTCTCCACTTACCCATCTTGCTGCCTACATGATTTTCCTTGGTCACAAGACAGCAAGTGGCAGAGATGAAGATTAAATGCATACTGTTTGCCTCTAGTTCCCACACTCATTCCATAGCTAGTGGCCACAATATAGTGGAAAAACTTGTATGCTTGCAGTTAAAAGATATCTGGACTTGTAGCCTACCTCTGACATTTAATGATGTGAAGTGGAACAAGTTACTTCCATTTTAAGAGTCATAGTCTCCTTACCTATAGGAAGGGGATAATAATGTGCCTCACAGGAATGTTGTGAGAATCAAATGAAATAATATCCATAAAGGAATATATACAGTAGTGGCATTTTAATCTCTCTCTATATATGTTGTATTTGTTTTTTATCTTCTGTATTTGTTTTATTTTTTATAATAGTATCCATATTTACATTTACAAAAACAAAAAGGCTGCTATAAATATTTATTTACAGGAATATTTATAGCAGCCTTTTTGTTTTTTGGAAAGGATTAGAAATAAAATGAGTACCCATAAATGGAGGGATGACTGAACAAATTGTCTTAGATTGAATTGGGGTAGTAATGGAATATCACTGTACTGTAAGGAATGACAAATGTGATGGGGTCAGAAAAAGTCAGAAACATCTGGGGAGATATGTATGAACTGACACAGAATGAAATGAGCAGAATTAGGAAAGAAATTTACCCAATAATGTGAAGGATAGGAGAAATATAGGAGCTGAATCTGGAATTTCCTGAATAAGGAAACTCCCTCTACTGATGCTGCTCAGCATCTTCTCTGCAAGTGCTAGTCTTAGGAAGTTTTCTAAGGCACTGAATAACTGAGTCACTTATCCAGGGTCATATAGCCCATGCTTATGCTCTTGTGTGCTCATGTATAAAGGAAAACTTGGAAAGATTTCAGAACTCTGATCAAAGCAATGATCAGTCATGACTTGAGTAAAGCAATGATGGAGCCTAGCTCTCACCTCTTGGCAGAGATGGTAGAGTAGAGGTACAGAAAAAGACATACATTTTCAGATGTGGGCAACGTGTTGACTTGTTTTGTGGGGCTGTTATTTGTTATAAGGAAGGGCTTTTATTTGGTAGTTGGGTGCACTCGTGTTAGTGGCCAGAAATACAAAAAGAAAAGACAAAGGAAAGAAATGATATCAACTAGATGTCAAAAACACAGAAGCCAAATAAAAACAAAAAACCAAAAACACCAAAGCCAGCAGTTCAGAAGGAGGCACCAATATGACAATTTTGCTTCTACGCTGTTAAATTTAATATATACTTTTAAAATAAACTGCAATAGAAGCCTACAGTTTCATATACAATTCTCTTTTGTGTTCTTTGTATATAGAAATATTCATGTTTGTTGATTAAGTTTAAAATAATTTTTAAAAATAACATATGTAACATACTTGTACACATTAAGATGCCATTTGGTGTCAGTGCTTATTATTTCCATTACCCCATGGGGTATTGCATATACCACACTATCTCTCCCAGCATACATGGTAAGATATGCATACATAGACTTCTTCACAGTGGTCAGAAAGTCAATTAACCAGCATTTATGAGGCATCAGCAATCATATGAAATTCTGTGACAGTGGTCATAGAGGAAGTACAATTTCTGGCCCATTCATCAGTGGCCATAGGATTGTATGTCCTCTTTGGGGCCAAGGTGATACTGTCAGTGTTTAGAAAATCTGATAGCATCTGAAGGATGAGGTTGTCTAGCCTGGATGAGAGAAGATTAAGGACAAACCTATCTATCTCTGAAAGTTTGTTCTGTTGGAAGGCTTTGTGTTTGTTGTTGTTCAATGATGTCTGACTCTTTGTGACCCCATATGAGATTTTCTTGGTAAAGATAATGGAGTAGTTTGCCATTTCCTTTTCCAGTGGATTGAAGCAAATAGACGTTAAGTGATTTGCCCAGGGTCACACAGCTAGTGAGCATCTGAGGCCAGACTCAGGTATTCCTGATTCCAGGTCCAGAACCCTATCCACTGAGCCACCAAGCTGCCTCTAGATTGTGATGCCCCCTCTATACTTTCATAGGAAGAGGAGTATTTGGTTAGATAATCTCTTTCCCTCTGCTACTCTCCAGTGTCTAGCACAGTTAGAGCTTAATAAAAGTTCACTGAATGAAATTCTGGGGAATAATACCTCATATGTGTATACACAGACCAGACACAGGCACACACACACAGACACACACACAGACACACACACAGACACACACACACACACACACACACACAAGTAAAGCATGTCCTAAAAGTCTTGGTGTAGTTTTGAAGGCTTAATAGCTTAAAACTGCACTAAGACTTTTGGGATACCTTGTGTATATTTGTATTTATTTGTAATTAAAGATGTGCAAAGCTCATTATATATGTTGTTTTATTCAATCCTCCAAGCATGTATGCACATATGCATATATAATAATAGCTCATATATATGTGTACATATACCCCACCCCAACATTCAACCTCTTCATATATATGTATATAAATATCATATACACATATATGAATTATTATAATTTCCCAAATACTTCATTATAAATATTTACATATAACATTTTGGGTGTCCCAAAAGTTTTAGTACAGTTTTAAGCTATTAAACCTTAAAACAGCACAACGATTTTTAGGACAATGTTTGTCATGACATAGATCTGTGTTTATATGTATAGATTATATACACATATGCAATTTTAAGGTTTATAAAGTGCTTCACATACACTGTTCACATACAGTCCTTAGAGGTAGATGGGGTTTCAACTCCCTTCACCCTTTCCAGAGTCCCCAAAGAGATCAGCACGTGGCTCAACATTGTGCTCTCTTTGACAATTTCTAGGAGGCTTTGTACAAATTGATGCTCCTTCAGGCACCCCTCCCTCCCAGTTCATTGACATCTTCAACCCCCATGACTTTCTCCACCTGAGCTATATTCAGGGATGGTCAAACTCTTGATCTCACCACCACTTGCGAATGTTATATTTCCAAGATCAAAACCCACGAAATTCCTCTATCCAACCACCTCCTATTTGCATCTCTTTCTATGCCTTACTCCTCCTGAATCTGTTCTTCCTCCTCACTTTGACTTCCAGTCCTTCCACTTCTTCCTGCTCTCCTTTCTCAGGCTTGACTTTCTTCCCTTTCCAATCTTAACCCTACAGTTAATAATAACAACCATAACTAACATTTATCTAGCACCTACTGTGTTCCAGACACTTTATAACTGTTATCTCATTTCATCCTTACACCCACCCTGGGAGGTAGGTGCTATTATTATTTTCATTTTATAGATGTCGAACACTGAGGCAACCTATGCTTAAATGACTTTCCTAGTCATGAAGCTAATGTGTCTGAAGACAGATTTGAACTCAGGTCTTCTTGACTCCAGGTTCAGCACTCTCTCTACTGTGATACCTAGCTTCCTCCACCAGTTTAGCTCTATATTCTCCTCTAGACTTCCTTGTCACCATATCCTAATGATGATCATGCCTTGACAAGCCCTAACTTTGAATTGTGTTTCTCAGTCCCCCACCATCTGCCTCTCAGCCTTCCTTCTTAAAAGGAAGTATTGCTGAACCATGCTGCTGAACCATGCTGGAAGAACTCACACAATTGTACTGAGTGGGTCCTCTACAACTTTATGTAATTGAAACTCAAATGCACCCTTACTGCATCAAGGCAATTTTGCCACCAAATAATTGACTCTATGTTTCATTCCTCACAGTTGCTATTTCAAGCCTTTTCTTCCTTCCTCCTCTCTCCTCATATTGCCCCTCCTTACTTACTGTCAGCAGAGGACCTTGCCTTATAATTCACAGAGAAAATGGAGGTCATTTACAGCAAGGTCCTTCTTTTCTCCTATTCAACCTCTTAGAATACTTTGAAATCACCCAACATTCTTTCCTTTACTCCAGTCTCTGATGAAGAAAGGACAAATGCTATGCTTGTACCCTTGATCCTATTCTCTCCTATCTTCTTTAGTGGGTTGCCCCTGAAATCATCCCTGACCCCCAATTTCCAATCTCTCTTTACTGACTCTTCTGTTGCTGATAAACGTGTCCATACTAAAGCATCTACAATAACCTTTATTTGTCTGCATCATCCTCTTAGGCTACATGGTCTGACATCTCTCCTACATTTCACAGCCAAATTCCTAGCAAAGAGCTTGTACTCATTGTCTCCATTTCTTTTGCTCTCACTTCTCACCCTCTTGCCATTCAATTTCTACTCCTCATTATTCAACTGAAACTGCTCTCTGATGTTACCAGTGAATTCTCTTAATTGCTCTATCCAATGGCCTTTTCTCAATCCTTATCTTTCTTAATGTTTCTGTAATATTTGATATCACTGAACACTCTTCCTTCCTCCTTCTTCTCTCTTCTCTGGGTTTTGGTGACACTGCTCTCTCTCTTCATTCTCTTCATATTTGTCTGGCTGATTCTTCACAGTTTTCCGGGGTGCTTTATCATTGATATTCCTTTCCCCCTTACACTGTGAGTTTACTTCCAAAGTCCTTTCCTGGTCCTCCTCTCTCTTCTCTGGACATTCTCTCTCTTTGTCCCTCATCAGCTCCTGTAGATTATCTATCTGTCTATCTATCTATCTATCTATCTATCTATCTATCTATCTATCTATCTAATCTTTCAGGCTCTCTCTTGACCTCTGTATCACCAAATGTTTGTTGAACTTTTCTACCCGGATGTTCTATATGTATCTCAAATTCAACTATTATCTAAAACAGAATTCATTATCTTTCCTCCAAAGGCTACCGTTTTCCTTAATATCCCTATTTTCATTGTGGACACCACCATCCTTCTAGTCACCTAGATTCAAAATTTCACTTGACCTTAACTCGAACCACCCATCTCCAAACCAGCTGCCAAATCTTGTTGATTTTCCCTTCCCATTTTCCCTTTGTCTGTCTTTTGTCTCCTCTCCACTCCAGTGGCCACTATTCTAGTCTGGACTGCCCTCACTTCTCACCTGGTCTATAGCAATAACCTTCTAATGAGGGTTCCTAGAGACTTCACTTCTCTCTCTTCTCCTAGCCATCCTCCATATGTCCTAAACTGACATTCCTAAAGCTCAGATCTAATGCCATTAATTCTCTGCTCAGCAAGCTCTCGTGGGTCCCTGTTACCAGTAGGGTCAATTATAAACTTTATCATTTGGCGTTTAAGATGCCTCATAGTCAAGCTCTAGCCTACTCTTCTAAGCTCATTATACATTACTGCCCTTTCATAGAACACTAGATTCCAGGAAAAAACAGTCCTTTTGCTGTACCTCAGTCATGACAATCCATTTTCTCTCTCTATGTCTTTGCATAGGCTGTACCAATGCCTTGTAATGAACTACTTCCTCATTTTTAAGACTCCACAGTGGTCTCCAAAGCTGAGTTCGAATACTACTCCTAAGGCTTTTTCTGATTCCCATAATTGTTGGCATCTCAACTCATTACTTTGTAATTATTTACATGTTGAAAGATAACAGATATAGAGCTAGAAGGGGCCTTATATGCCATCTAATTTTCTCATTTTATAAATGTAGAAACTGAGTCCCAGGAAAGGTAGATGACTTACCCACAAAGAAAGTAAGAGTGGTGAGATTTTAACCCAGGCCCTCTTTCAGAGGCAGCATTCATTCTACTGTATGGTTGTTTTCCCTGGTAGACTCAAAGTTTCTTAAGGTCAGGGACTGTTGGTCATAGAAAACACTTAATCAATCTTTTTTATTTTACCAATTAGGAAATTGAAACTCAATAGAGTTGTGATTTGTCCAGTGTTACAAAGCTGACAAATGTCTGAGGTCAGTCAAACTCAGGTCTTCTTAGTTCCAAGCCTAACACTGTGTCTTGTTGTTCACACTGCCTAGAACTCAGAGTATTCCCCAAGGCTTGAGTGGGTTTAGAAGGTTGGGATGAGTGCACACACAAGTCCCTGGGCTGGGTTGGGTTCAATCTAGAGGCAGAGGGATGCTGAGACGACCCTCTGGAAAAGAGATTCTCAGATCTGTTCCCCTTGTTGCCTGTCAATCTTGGTGAGGTGACTGTGGAGGGAGGGTGGTGGGAGGGTGCCTTGCAAGACTTGATGATGGAGTGATGGGGGTGGGGAATGGAGGGTAGAAATGAACCACTCAACCATTCTGTGTAGAAATTCAGCTCTGAATGAAGCCCCTTGTCAAGTGGAACAATGACTTCTGAGGAAGTTACTATGACGCTGGAAATGATTGACTTCTCAGAATGAGACATTGCTTGGTTTGAAACCCAGTTTAAAAAGGGGTGGGGGAGAATAAATGTTTCACTTTCAGGAGTGTTTGGATAAAGAAAGAGAAATAGTCGTAGCTTGTTCCTTTAATGGAGAGAAAGAGACTCCCATCAATAATCCCATAGACAAGGACAGGCTCTCGGGTTGCTACTGTTCCTGCCCCAGCAAAAACGGCAAGCAATTAAGATGCACAAACCCTCCTCTTGGTAAAAAGGTGGCAAGTTCTGGGCTCTATTTGGTAATTGGGGGAATTGGAGATCTGAGGTTGTCAGTGATTCCCCATCCCCACCTCCAAATTGGTATATACTAGACTGCTTCTCTCTCTCTCTCTCTCTCTCTCTCTCTCTCTCTCTCTCTCTCTCTCTCTCTCTCTCTCTCTCTCTCTCTCTCTCTCTCTCTGCATTTTGGAGGGCAATTGGGGTTAAGTAACTTGCCCAAGGTCACACGGCTAGGTTTTTGTTTGTGGGTGCGTTGTGTCTGAGGCCAGATCTGAACTCAGGTCCTTCTGACTCCAGGGCCAGCACTCTACTCACTGTGCCACCTAGCCACCCAACTGCTTATCTCTTAATTGGGATCAGGCTGGAGAGCCAGGCTAGAGCACCTAAACTGATCTTCAGAAATTGTTCACATGGTCCTCCCCACCTGCCTCTGATGAAGGGTTGAGAATGCTGAGATGGACTCCCTGTCCTTGTCCAGGTCCTGTTTAGTGTGGAGTAATGGTTAGATCACTATGGAGTGAGGAAGACCTGGGTTTCTAACCCCACCTCCATCTGTGTAAGTGTGGGAAAGTAATTTAATCTCTATGATTCTCAATTTTCTCATCTACAAAATGGGGATATGGTATCTACCTCATAGGGTGATTATATGGCTCAAATGAGAGATGTATATAAAGCACCTTGCAAATCTTAAAGCAGTATATATAAAGCACCATTTATTATTATTATTATTATTATTATTATTATTATTATTATTATTAAACCCTCACTTTAGAAAAATATAGTGGGAACATGTCTTATTCCTGGGGTTCTTAATCTTTTTTTTTGTATTGTGGACCCCTTTGCCCGTCAGTAAAGTCTATAGGTCCTTTTTCAGAAGAATATTTATAAATAAATAAATTAGAACACATTGAATTACAATTCACTTATACTGAAGTATAATTATCAAAATATTTTAAAACCCAAGTCCACAGATCCCAGGTAAAGAACCGCCATCTTATTACAACAGACAAGGTTCCTCCTTGACCTTCCCTATACTTCTACCTGACTTTTCCTTCATTTTCCCAATTACTCTCTGTGTTGAGACTAGTCAGAGGTGAGGGAAACTGAATAGAATTCCCCTTTGGATGTTTACATTAGAATTATTCCTTGTCCCTAGAATGAGCTTCCCTTTTCTTCATGTTCCTCCCCTGCTTAAGAATCTATAATGTCGGGGCAGCTAGGTGGCGCAGTGAATAGAGCACCGGCCCTGGAGTCAGAAGGACCTGAGTTCAGAGCTGGCCTCTGACACTTAATCCACACAAACAAAAACCTAGCCATGTAACCTTGGGCAAGTTACTTAACTCCAATTGCCCTAAAGGGGAGGCTAGGTGGCGCAGTGAGTAAGAGCGCCGGGCCTCGGAGTTGGGATGACCCGAGATCAGATCCTGCCTCAGAAAATGAGCACCCACGCATAAATAATGACTAGCCGTGTAACCTTGAGCAAGTTACTTAATTCCAATTGCTTTAAAAAAAAAAAGAGCCTATAATGTCTCCTCAATTAGTCATTAGATCATATCTAAACTCTTTATCCTGGTATTCAAGATTGTCTCTAACCTATCACTGCTTATCTTTGGGGGTGGGGGGATTGAGGTGTGGACCTGTGATTTTATTAGTATAAGGAATTCCTCACCTGGAAATGACCTTCCTTGATGCATATTGCCAGCTTGTCTGTAACTTTAAGAAAGGAACTGGGAATTTAAGTGACTTTTCCTTAATAGCTTCTATTAAGTGTCAGAGGCAGGACCTGAGCCCAGCCCTTCCTTCATTCAGGGTCTTCCTCTATCCACTATGCCAGGTTGCCTCTCCATGTACCCATTCAATGTCATTCTGCATTGCTTCCCAACATATACCTTCTGTTTTAAGCAGTCCCTTCTCCTTACTGTTCTCCCCATATCCCTTAGATTCCCATAATGCCTGCATGGCAAGAGATCTCAGAAATCATCTAGGTGATGACCAGAAGCCCAACACCTCTTGTACCACCACCAAGTACTCAGTAAACCTCCACTGATGGGCATCTGGCATATAGTAAGTGCTTAATAAATTCCTCTTAACTGACTGACCTTACTACCCTCTGTTGGGTAAGTAAGTACTACCCTCTATCTAGCTGACTGGCAGCCTATTCTATTTCTGGACAACTTTGATTGCTATACAATTCTTCATTGTGTTGAGCCCAAATTGACCCCTCTCTAACATCTGCCCTTTAGCCCTAATTTTGCCCACTGGGCTAAAGTAGTATGTGTTCTATCCTTCTTCCAGGTAACAAACTTTCAAACACTTGATGATCAAGATCCCATCCCCCATAAATCTCCTCATCTCTGGGCTGAACATTCCCAGTTCCTTCAACATCCTCATATGATGTGTTTTTCAGTCCCTGCACCATTCTGATCACCTTCCTCCAGACACTCTCTAGCTTGTCAATATCCTTCATAAAATATGGTGTCTAGAACAGAATGCAGTTTTTCAGATGTGGTCTAGGCAGGGCAGAGGACAGAAGGATTTTCTTTTGCCTCATTTCTATAATGTTTCTACAACCATGCTCATTTTTGCTTCTGGGCATTTGCTCATGGACTTCTTCTTGCCTGTAATGCAATTTAGTTAAATAATTCTTCAAGAATTTATTAAGAATCTATTCTGCTGCTGCCAACGGGGCCCCCTCACCCCATTTACTTGGCAGGAAGAATACAGAGACCAAAAGGAAGTCCCTGCTCTCAAGGGGCTTATATTTTGCTGGGGACATACTACATGTAAAGGTGATTTGAGGAGGCAAAGTATATGAAAACTGAGATGGGGAGTGGGGAAATCAATAGCATAGGGGCTAACCCTTGGAGGAATATAAGAATTCTGATAGGCAAAGATGAGGAAGAAGGGTATTCTAGGCACAAGGTACAGATAGTGAGGGTGCCTGGAGGCAGGAGACAGAGTGTGGCATTCAGAGAACAGCTAATAGTCCAGTTTGACTGGCACAAAAAGCTTGTGAAGTTAAGTCTTGTAATGTAGGCAGGATCCAGATTATATAAGTCCTTGAAGGCCAGGCTAATTCATTTGTATTTTATCCTAGAGGTAATAGGGAGTCAATAAAGACATTTGAATGGAGGAGTAACATGGTCAGATACATACCTTAGGAGTTATGTGGAGGTTGGATTGGCAAGGGGAAACGGAAGGGAAATAAATTAGGAAAGTTTATGGTTTGGGTGAGAGGCAATGAGGGTCTGAATTAGGGTGATGATTGTGTTATTGGAGAGAAGATATATACAAAAGATGAGGATCAAATGAAGTAACACTTTTTAAAAAAATTATTTTTACTTCTTTGTTTTCAACATTCATTTCCACAAGGTTTTGAGTTACAATTTTCTCCCCGTCTCTCCAAGATGGCAAGCATACTGAATACCCTTTCCCCCAATCTGCCCTCTCTTATATCCCCCATCCCACCCTTCTTTGTAGGGCAAGATGGATTTCCATACCCCATTGCCTGTATATCTTACTTCCCTATTGCATATAAAAACAACTTTTTAACATTTGTTTTTTTTTAAACTTTGCATTCCAGATTCTCTCCCTTCTCCCCTCCTCACCCACCCTCATTGAGAAGGCAAGCAATTCAGTATAGGTTATACATGTGTGGTTATGCAAAACATTTACATAGCAATCATGTTGTGAAAGACCAACTATATTTCCCTCCATTTATTCTCTTTTATTCTCTTTTCTCCTTTTCAAAAGTGTTTGCTTCTAACTCCCCTCTCCCCCAATCTGCCCTCCCTTCTATCATTCCCCCTCTTATCCCCTTCCCCCCCTACTTTCCTGTAGGGTAAGATACCCAGTTGAGTGTATGTTATTCCCTCCTTAAGCCAAATTCAATGAGAATAAGGTTGACCCATTCCCTTTCACTTTCCTGCTTTTCCCCTTCATTGTAACAACTTTCTCTTGCCTCTTTTACGTGAGATAATTTACCCTATTGTAATGAGATAACACTTTGCAAAACTTAAAATGTTATATAACTATGAGTGATGATGATGGTGGTGGCAATGCTGCTGCTGATTCTGAGGATTCATGAAACTGATGACTAGTAAGGGGGGGTATAGTGGAGTGAGTCCCAGATCTGGGGTCAGTGGACCTGGCTTCAAATGCCCCCACTGACAAGTCATTACAATATCTGTAACACTCACCAAGTCACTTAAACTCCCTGGGCTTCAGCTTCCCCACATGTCAAATGTCAGAGTTGGACTAGGTGGTGTCTGAGGTCCCTCCCAGCTCCAGATCCATAACCCCATGACTGGCTGTGGGGGGTGATTAAGGAGGGAGACAAATCAAAGATAGTTTGGAGCGACTGAGAGTACTGAAGAACTCTCATTTTTTAAAGAGGAAATTTAGGGGAGAGGTAGGTTTTGTGGGGGAGGGTGTTATGGACCCTCCCATCTGTTCCCTGCCAATCCAAATTTTACATGTCATTTATCCAGGACAGGAAGGGGAGTATGGGATGAGCACCTTTGTGTGGGCTATAGATGTATAAGCATCTGGATGCGATGGGAGAAGGGTGGGAAGGGGGAAAAAGGCCACGGAGGGGGTACAGGGAGTGGCGCATTCACACAGAACATAGGGAAGAACACTTGGGCCTCTAGGGGGAATTCTGAGCCAGTACCATCTCGAGTGAAGTCACTAGGTAAGCTATATTCCATCTGGTCACAGAGCAAGGCTGTGATTCAGAATTCAGTAATATATAACTAGCCAAAAGTAGTGACTGGGAAGGCTTTTGAACCCTCTACTCCCTTTATGCCTTTAAACAAAGCTTCCAGGACACAAACCATTGGCTTATAAATTTAATCTCCTGCCCAGGAAACTCAGATTCAGGTATATAGAAATCACCCAATGCTAGGGAGAGAACATTCTTTAGCATGTGATTGGGAAAAACAAAGCCGATGAGGTTTCAGCATGAGCATCCTCTCTAAATCCCCAGTTCCAGGTGTCATTCAGTCATGTCCAACTCTTCATGATGCCATAGACCATCTTACACCAACGGCTGACCGTGAGGTTTTCTTGGCAAAGATACTGGAATGGCTTGCCATTTTCTTCTCCAGTGGATTAAGGTAGACGGGGTTAAGTGACTTGCCCAGGGGCACACAACTAGTAAATATCTGATACTGTATTTGAACTTAGGTCTTCCTGACTCCAGGCCCAGCACTCTGAGCCATCTAGCTCCCTCCCAAGTTCTAGTAAGGATAGATAAAATCAGGAATCTCTGCTGCTTCCTCCAGAATAAAGGTGAAGTGTAAGACCAGTCCATTTTAGAGAAGAGTCTGTAAATGGATCCTTACATTACAGATTGGAATTTGCTAGTGGGTTTACTAATCCAAGACCAGGGGAACCCAAAATAGGACTTCAACCTTCTAGGGCCTTGGGCAAGACAAGCACATCTGTCCTGGGTCAGTAAACTAAACTGCTGATCTGGGCAAAACATGAGAAGTTAGGCAGGGCAACTTCTGAAACTATGATACCTTGGGTTCTAGGACCATGGATGTGGTTCACAACCAGGGTCTGTACAATGAGTACTCCAATGAGCTGAAGTAGTTGGATACATAGAGACATAACCAACAAGAACGAGGACCTAGGTGTTGGTCTGCAGGGTGCTTTCGGTAAGGTGAACAGGCAAAGATGGTTCTGGTGGAGTTTCACTCCTGGTGACTCCATCTCCTCAGTCCTATGGTTGGTCAGTCACTCCTGTAGTCAGAGGAGGTGTGAACACTGGGCTTTAACACACTAAATCAGGTGAATTCGCAGCAGGTGCTTGCCTAACACCTTAGATACTCACAGGTACTAAGCTAGTGAGTGCACTAGCACTCAGCAGTTCCCAACTTTTAGCTCAGAAAATGAGAAACAGAGAGAGAAAAGGAGAGGAGAGGAGAGGAGGGGAGGGGAGGGGAGGGGAGAGGAGGAGAGGGTAGGAGAAGAGAAGAGGGAAGGGAAGGAGAGGAGGGGAGGGGAGGGGAGGAGAGGAGAAGAGAAGAGAAGAAGGTAGGGGAGAGGAGAGGAGAGAGAGACAGAGGGAGGAAGAGGAGGGGGTGGTGAGACAGTGTATTAAGGAGCACAGGTCAAAATATATCACCTCCCTAACTCAATTAAACTTGAGCAGCTCCCTATTATCTTCAGTATCAATAGAAAATGCTGTTTGGCATTTCAAGCTCTTCACAATCTGGTCCCTTCTTACCTTTCAAGTCTTCTCACACCTTCCTCTGCTCCCCACACCAGTCCTCCATTACTCCTCTTTCTCCTGACTGAGCATTGGCCCTGGATGTCCTTTATGCCTGGAATGCTCTCCCCCATCACCTTTACCTCCCTGCTTCCTTGGCTTATTTTAAGACTTATCCCAAATCCCATCTATTATGCCCCACCCACCCACCCCCGCCCCCAGACGTCCCTCTACCACTACTGGTGCCTCCCCTCTGAAGTTACCTCTGTTTACCCTCTACACATCTTGTATGTACCTAGTTTTCTTCATGTTGTTTCCCTCACTAGAATGTAAGCTCCTTGAGGGCAGGGGCTGTGTTTGCCTTTCTTTGTATCTCCCAGCTTAGCACTGTAACTGGCACATAGTAAGGGCTTAATAAGTGCTAAGTACCAGCATTAATTCTTTTCTTCTCTAGCATCTTCCCTCTGAGTAAAGCAGAATCATGATTTAAGGATAAATTTTGCCAGAGACTGTGACCTTCACTGCTTCAGTCCTGGACCTCAAGTTCCCTGAAACTCCCCCTTCCCCATACAGAGACTGAGTCCTCAGGGAAGGTAGCATTACTCATAGAAAAGAGTTCATTGCTTATCTTGGACCTGCCTAAGATGGACCAAGGGCCTGGAAGCTTTGCTTCCAGAGGCCCTAAAGTTAAGCATCTCCATAAAGAAGGAAACAGACCTCTTTGCCTACTGGGGCTTTTGGGGTGGGAGTAGGTGGGGAGTAAAGAGGTTGGGGAGGGGAGGAAGAAATCATGGCTCCCTCTTTAAAAAATGGATAAAAGCAAGACCAGCAGATGCTGCCTTTGGCTGAGAGCCTTCCTTTCCGCTACCCTGGGCCTGCCGCTGCCCCCATCTCCATGGCAACCTGCCTGTGTGGCCTGAATGGTGGAATTAGAGTGAGGAGGCTGGAGGGGGGCTGTGGGCTGTTCCTTAGGGACCTTCCCCTCTTAAGTCCTCCTAAGCTCAGTTCCTGCCAGTTGCAAGTTTAAATTCAGGCCCTCTCAAGCTAGAATTGGCCAAGGCTCTCTCCCACTCACCTCTCATCTCGATTACCCTAATTGGAAGTATATGCCACATTAGAGTCCTATGGAGTCCCAAGTGCTGCAGAGGACAATTGGGCACCATGGTCCCTGACACAGGGGCTGGGAGGAAAGGGGTTAGTTTGGGGGAGACCTTGCATCCATATATTCCTCTCTCCCCAGTTAACTGTCTTCATTAGCAGGGGGCTTCCAAATGAGAATCCTTTGGGATTGCTTCAGAGAAGGGAGAAAGGAATAAAAAGTCAGCTGGTGCTGATCCCATGAGTCCATCCTTCCTCTGCTTGTGGTCAGTTCTGGCTCTTTGGTTCTTGATAGCCAGCTGGTCTCACCCATACTCTTACTGATATTGCCCACATTTCTTTATTCCATACAGTTTAGTTAGTACTCTCCAAGAGGCGGGCACTGTGCTAACCTCAGGGGTTGTAAGAGCAAAAATGAAAACAGATCCTGCCCTCAAGGAGCTTATGTCCAACTTGGGCTGTGGAGAGGGAGGGGCCGAGGAACAGCATAGTTACAGGTAAGTAAGCACAAAATATGTACATAGTGGATACAAAGTAATCTAGGGGTATATGCAACTAATTAGGCAGTCAGGAATGGCCTCAAGCTCAAGGTGGCCCTCCTGAGTTGAGTCTTAAATGAAGGTTAGAGAATCCAAGAAGAGGGAGGGCATTGCAGGCATGGAGAATGACCTAGGCAAAGACATGGAGGAAGGACATGAAATACAAAGAACAGGGATCAGGAAATACTGTAAGCCATTTTTACTGGCAGGTAGAGTGGGTAAGGGAGAGTAAAATCAAATCAGTCTGGAAAGGCAGGCTAGAGCCAGACCGTGAGGACAGAGACAATAAGGAACTTTAAAGTGTACAAAAGGCTTTTCCCACAACTCTGCAGAGAGGGGGATTTAAGTATAGGGTCAGAGGATCATTGATTTGGAGTTGGAAAGAACCCTGCAGTTTTAGATCAAGTATCCAGATAAGGAGACTGTGATCCATGGAAGTTAGTATAGAGACTTACTCATGATCACATATTATCAAAGGGCAGGATGTGCACCCTGAACCTTAGACTTCTGGCCTAGAATTTTCTCTCAGTCCCATCATTTGTTGTTGTTCAGTTGGCTTTGGTCATGTCTGACTCTTTGTGATGCTATTTGGGGTTTTCTTGGCAAAGATACTGGGCCTCTTTGCATTTCCCTCTCCAGTTCATTTTACAGATGAGGAAACTGAGGCAAACAGGGTTAAGTGACTTGTCCAGGGTCACACAGATCCCATGGCCTCAGAACTGGTCAGAGTGAGAAAAGAGGAGGAGCCATATGGACCACTACCCTGCATCCCAAATCCTCTTTGCCCAGTCAGTGAATGGGAATAGGAATGACCATGGATGTCTGTGGATCCCATTTCACAGATGAGAAATCCAAGACTCAGAGAGGTTATGGAACTTTCTTGTCAAAAGTCACCCAGCTAGTAAACATCAGAGTAGGGAACTCTGAACAAATCCGGGGTCCCTGGTTTCCAGACTCCAAGTCTAATGGCATTTATCCTGAAGCTCACTCCTTCCATCTTCTGAGTACTGACTCTGCTTAGGCTTTGCATATCCCATATGACTTGGAGCTCTTGAATTTTTGTAGTCCTGCTTTCAGTAGCTACTTAGGTCTCTCTGACTCTAAAATGTCCAGTTTTATATGGTGCAGTGGAAAGAATGGTGCCTTTGTAGCCAGAAAACCTGGGTTCAGATTCTGTCTCTGATGCTGACTACCTTTGTGAATTTGGGCAAGCCACTAAATGTCTCTGGGGCTCAATTTTGTCATCTGTAAATGAGGAGGTTGGACTAAATGGTTTCTGAGATACCTTCCAACTCAAATTCCTGTGATACTAGAAGTCATTGAAGATGGTGAAGATGGTGACTGATGAGGAGGAGATAAGACATTCTTTCAGGACCCTTGACTCAGGGGTCCTCCTCCAATGCATGCCCATAGACTAGGGGTTCTAAATTCTTATTTTCTTTAATGTCATTGACCCCACCCCTGACATTCTGACAAAGTTTATAGACTTTTTCTTTTTTGTTAAATTCAATTTTATTTTATTTTTAGTTCAAAATTTCCTCCTTCCTCTAACCCTTTCCCACCCACTGAGAAGGCAGGAAAAACACAACCCATTGTAAATATAAATAGAAATGAAAAACAAATTTCTGTATTGGCCATGACCATAAAAAAGAAAGCAAAAGATAGAGAAGAAAATATGCTTAGTCTACACTCTGAGTCTATCAGTTTTCTATCTGAAGGTAGATAGCATGTTTCATCATGAGTTTATGGTCTTTCTCAGAATAATATTTTTAAGTATGCAAAATAAACATGTATAGGATGAAAAAGAATCTAAAGATTAGTGAAAATAGAGGTAATTTTTCCAACTATGTTTTGGAGTGCCAACATCTATTCAAAGATCCTCCAAGGGGACCCTAGGTCAAGAACCCCTGTCCTAGGGAGATACAGATTCTATAGTGAAATCTTAGCTGTGCCCATAGGATATGACTCTCCCAATAGACACTGATGACTTCTAAATGAAAGAGGAAGCTCCTTTACCCCTCCACTCCCACCCTAAAGACAGAATGAATATGGGGCAGGTGGCACTTTGTTCCAGACTCTCATACGAGGGAGACCAGCTTCCTCTTCTGGTGTGGACGTTTCCTCTTGCCCCCAGTGAGAGCACTACTCCTTCACCCCCCACACTCTGGGCAACCATCACCGTTCTACAGGGTGGTACTTATCCCTTTGACTATATTACTGAATCTCCTCTCCACACACACCCACCATGTGTACCTATTTGGAGGGGTCTGGAGCCATCAAACAAGACACCTGGAATTTGTTCAGAATTTACTGGGAAGTGGAAGAAAGGAAGAAATGGAACCAGCAATGTAGCAATCAACTGTTGCCTTCTTCTCCATAATAAATTCAGCCAGGATCATTGGGGAAGACAGTGAATGTGAGCAGCTGTGTACCCCCACCTTATCTTGCAAACTCAGCTCTGACCTTTCCCAGTCCCTAGCCAGGTCTGCTCTCCCTTCTCTGAAACCCCCTTCTATGAATAAACTTTTCTTCATTCCAGATCTCTTTCCCTCACATTCCTTCCTTCTTCTGGTGCTCATCTGAAACTTAGCCTTCTCCCAAAGGCACCCTATCTCTTGCCTGTTCTCCTCTCATACCCTCTGGAAGGAGGGAGGGGGGCATGATCCTTGCTCCCATTGCCACTTTCAGATCCCAATTTTCTGCCATTACTGGACAATCACCTCTCTCCACCCTTCCATATCTTGTTTGATGTCTCATCTTTGGACCTACAGGTCAGTATCCCTTCTTGTTAAGTTCCATCTTTGGCTCTCTACCTTCTCTACCTCATCCAGGGACCCCCTGACCTCACAGTCCTCCAATGTCCCCATCTTCCATGACCTCTGTTCTCAGTTGACCTCAAGCACATACAAAGGTGTTCAGAACTTAAGACTATTCAATCACTCAATCCAATCTTCCATGGAATTCTCTTTAGGTGCCAGGATTTTCTCATATATAGTGTGTCTCAAGAGTCTTAGTGCACTTTTAAGCTATTGAGGCTTAGACCTGGGGGGCTAAGGCTTTGGGGACTCTTTGAACATCACTGCAATAGATGCCAAATGATGTGCACTAGTTCAGTCCCTGCCAGCCCTGAAGGCTTTCTTGAAGTGCCCTGAGACTCAGGCTCTCTGTGTGTCTGCATTGTGCTTTATGAAAGGCAATAGTATGCTGCTATATATGGGAGGCATCCTTCTCCATCATTGACTGAGAGCCAGTCATCATGCTGCTGTCACAGGATCAGAGAAGAGGCTATAGTCAGTTGGAAAAGGTAGGGATGCAGCTGTGATCATTTCATCAGCAAGCCATCTTCCATTTGATGGGTTTGCCCTGCCAATGACTGTGGCAAGTGAGGGGCCCTTCACATAGACATTGCCTTGAACTGAATCTTTGTCAACACAAATATGTTCATTACATTCTCCACTTACATCATCTTTAATCTCTGCATACCAGCCAAGTTCACCTTCTTTTTAAGGGCTAGCTAGGTCCCCCAGTAGTTCAAATAATGAATGCTGTGAAATTGCTGTACCATTTGAATTCCTATCATGCATTGCTATTGGGCTAAAATCAATGAAGAGGCATCTAGGGGACTGAGTGGATAGAGTGCTAAGCCTGAAGCCAAGAAGACTCATCTTCCTGAGTTCAAATCTGGCCTCAGACACTTACTAGCTTTGTGACCCTGGGAAAGTCACTTAACCCTGTCTGCCTCTGTTTCCTCATTGCAAAATGTGCTGGAGAAGGAAATGGCAATATCCAATATCCAATATCTCTGCCAAGAAAACCCCAAATGGGGTCACAAAGAGTCAGACAGGACAAAAATGACTGAATGACAAAAAGAATCAATGATTATGTTTTATATAAACATAACTTTGAATAGTATGAATTACAATGCATGTGATAACTTTACAGGAGTCATTTTTTGCACTAATAGGCACAGAGTTATAATGATGTAGAGCTGGTATAATGTGGACCCTGGAATAAAAAGAGCTTGGGTTCAAATCCTGCCCCTGATATTCCCTAGGGGTGTGACCACAAGCAAGGCAGTCAACTTCTCCTAGCCTCAGTCTTCTCATCTGTAAAATGTAGATAAAATACCTATAGTTCTTGCCGACATTATTGTGAGGCTCCAATGAGAACAGGACTATGTTTTGCATGCCTTAAAGCATGCTGTAAATATCAGCCATTATGATGGCAATCCAAATAACAATAACTTCCATTTGCATAGTGCACTTTTCACATATTGTGTCATTTAAGTCTCACCAACAGCCCTGTGAGGAATAACAGTTTTTGTTAATGGTATTTTTGCACCAAAGGCTGCCTGGGTCTGATTAGCTCAAGCAGAAATGGCTCCTGAATGCCTGACGGACGCAGCCAAGCACTGCAGAATAGCACGTCCTCTCCCTGGAGAGCAGACTCAAGTGACCCATTCTCTAGGTATGCCGCACGCATGTGTGTCTGAGTGTGTGTGTGTGTGTGTGTGTGTGTGAGTATGTGTACGTGTACGTGTGTGTAGGTGCATGAGCCCAATGCTTAACACTGCCTGGCACACACTAAGAACTTAATAAATGTTTATTGACTGAGATGCTTTGACAAGTTGGCAAACCTTCATGTGGGGACAAAAGGGTGCCCATTGTGTAGGTACAAAGATGCTAAGGTGAGATGGGATGTGTATGGGGGGTAGAGAGATGCCAAGTCAGGTTAACGTGCGTGTGTGTGTGTGTGTGTGTGTGTGTGTGTGTGTGTGTTTCATGGGGATGCTTGGCAGGCTTGTGTGTGGGGATGGGTATAAATATGCACAGACATGTTGATGTGTTTGTGTGTTCCATGGGGACGCTTGGCAGGCTTGTGGGGGGGTATGGATATAAATATACACAGGCATGTTGATGTGCATGTGTGTGCACACATGTTCTGAATTATGCCTCTGATTCTCCAGACTTTCCCACCACATCCCAGCTGCCTTCTCAGCCTGGAGCCTCTCTCCACCCCTATGGTTCCCTTCTGCCCTTGGTGAGGCTCCTGTTTTGAGGAGGGGCCCAGGTAGGCAGCCATCACTGCCTTAGAGACATGCCTCTGACTCTGGATTTTGTTGTCACCTTCCCACTGAGGCCCCTTCTCCCACTCCCTGCCCCCATTTGAACTCTCTTCTATATGTTGTTTGCTCCCAGTAGAATGTAAGGTTCTTAAAGGCAGAGACTCTTTTAGTCTTTTACTTTTGGCTTGCATTTGTATCCCTAGTGTTTAAAGCATTGCTTGGCGCTTGGTAAACATTTGGCCTTGCCTGTGCATACATGCTTGTTAGCATAGATATGTTTAGGCAGATGTGTGTGTGTGTGTGTGTGTGTGTGAACACAAATGTGCTTATATGCATGCTTGTGAGCAGAACAGATATGTAAGTATGTTGGGGAGAGGGGAAGCATGTAGAGCCCCAAACAGGCTGGTGTGTGTGCCTAGGGATTTTCAGACAGACTGCTGTGCATGCATGTGTGTAAAGAGATGCCCAGATAGGCTGGCATCTATTCATGTATGTTTGGGAACAGAAATGCCCAGACAGCCTGGGGCATGTGTGTGTGTATATATTTGGGCTCAGGGATGCCTAGGCAGGCTGGTATGCCTGGAAAACATTCCTCTCTGTGCCACACAGATGGACTGTATTGAGTAGAGCCTTGTTCCATGGAATCCTTTTGAGTAAATGGCTCCTCATCCGTCTATGCATAGGGAACACTTGGGCTTTGACTGACAGTGGGTTGGTTGTAAGCACATGCTATGACCCTCTCTGCACTAATCTGGGCTATAAAGAAGCCATAGAGTGAGCTGTTCCAGGCAAGGCATGATGATAGAGTCCTCACCTGAACCAGGGAGGCCCAGAGCACTGAATAGTTTTATTTTTTCCTGGAAAAATTCAAAACCTTGAGGATAATAATAAAATAATAGCTAACATTTAATTTAATTCAATAACAATTATTAAAATGGCATACTATGTTCTAGGCATTGTACCAGGTACTTAGGACACCAAGAGAAACAAGAAGCCCCTGTCAAGGACCTTACTTGGAGGCAAATCATCCATGAACACAGATAAATTCAAAAGATATATGAAATTAATCATTTGGGGGTGTGGGGTGCTAACCACCAGGGAAAGGATTCTTAACTTGGGATCTATGAGCTTTAAAAAATATTTTGATAACTATTTCAACACAATTAGTTTAGTTTATAGCCCTACGCGCATTATTTATTCACTTAAAAACCTAATTCTCAGAAGATATCCATAGACTTTACTTGACCAAATTGTCCAACGAGTCCAGAACACATGCAAAAAAATTAAAATACTCTCATCTAGGGAGATCAGGACTGGTGTGGTATAGGAGTTAGAGCTTAGTGCATAATAGCCAACATTTATATAGCACCCCCCAGTGCCCAGTGCTGTGCTAAGGACACTTATCTCATTTGATCCTCCCAACAACCTTGGGAGGTAAGTGCTGTTGCTCTTTTCATTTGGCACATGAGGAAACAGAGGATGAATGGCTTGTCCACAGTGTCTGAGGTCACATTTGAACTCAGGTTTTCCTGCCTCCAGGTCTAGCACATTTTTATAGGTTTTAAAATTTGCAAAATGCTTTGCCTATGTCAAATGATCTGACACTCACAATAACTCTGAGAATAGGTACTATTATTTTGATTCCCATTTTACAGATGAGGAAACTGAGGCTCAAAGGCGTTAGAGACTTAAGAGAAAGTAAAGTCCTTGATGGCAGGGTCTATTTCATTTCTGTCTTCTGTATCCCAGTACCTATCACAATCCCCAGCACATAGCAAGCACTCAGGGTAACACAAAGCTAGCACACTTCAGAGGCTAGACTTGAACCTGGGTCTCCCTAGCTACAATGCTAATGCTCTTTCTTCTATGCTTGGACACTTGTCTATGTGTGGGAACTTTGTCCTAACTCTTCCAAGTTTTCGTTGAAAGTCTTTATCTGTTACTGTGGGGAAGAGAAAAAGTCCATCCGCAGATAACCCCTGGTGGTCTCTCTTCTCTCCCACCTATGCACATAGTAGGTACTACTCAACTTGGCTCTGCCTCCGGGGATGAGCTTTTGTGCCTTTAGCTAGATTGGTCCTTGGATAATACATAGAAAGTATGTTTTCTGTCCTTCTATTCAATAAACTTCAGTGACTCTCTATTACCTGTAGAATCAACTATAAAACCCTCTGTTGGGCTTTTAAAGCCTTTCACAGCCTGACATCTTGCAACTTTCTGGTATCCTTAAACCTACCCTTACTTATGGGGTAATTAAGTGGCAAGGTGGATAGAATGCTGGGACAGCCTCAGACACTTACTAGCTGTGTGAGCCTGCGCAAGTCACTTCACCCTGTTTACCTCAGATTCCTCATCTGTAAAATGTGTTGGAGAAGGAAATGGCAAACCAATCTAGCATCTCTGCCAAGAAAACCCAAAATGGGGTCTTGAAGGACTGGGTACAACTGGGAAAAACAACTGAACAACTCTCTTACTTATACCTTACACTTACTCTTTGATCTAATGACGCTGCCCCCCTCTTACATGACATACTATCTCACATTTTTTTTTTTGCTTTTTGGAGGGCAATTGGGGTTAAGTGACTTGCCCAAAGTCACACAGCTAGTAAGTGTGTCAAGTGTCTGAGGCCGTATTTGAACTCAGGTCCTCCTGACTCCAGGGCTGGTGCTCTATTCACTGCACCACCTAGTTGCCCCAACATGCTATCTCTAGACTCTATGTATTTTGTTCCACTGTTCCTAAGATTGGAATTGTTTCTGCCTTCATCTCTGCATCCTTCCTTGCCTGGCTTCCTTCAGATCCTAGCTAAAATCCACCTTCTGGAGGCTTTTTCTGATCCCCTGATTTCTTTCCTCCCTTGATTATCTCCACTGTATACCGCCTATTTCTTATTTGCATATAAATGTTTACATGTTGTCTCCCTCAATGAATTGTAAGCTTTTTGAGAGCTAGGGCTAGGTTTTTTTGCCTCTTTCTTTGTATCTCCAGCACTTGGCACATAGTAGGTACTACTTGACTTAGCTCTGCCTCTGGTGAAGAGCTTTTGTGCCTTTAGCTGGACTGGTCCTTGGAAAATACATAGAAAATATGTTTTCGGTCTTCTAAGACTTTTCTGTTTGGAAAAACTTGTTTGAACTTCTACTCTGCTGGCATAGCCTTCTAGGATCCAGGACCACCTCAAAGTCACAATGAAGCATCAGCAAAGGTCATTAATGGATATACAATCATACAGTATCACAAGGATTGGGGCCTATAAGGAGTGACCTCAGACCTCATCTAGTTCAAACCTCTCATGTTAAAGATAAGGAAATTATAGCTCAGAGAGGTTGCTAGTGGCCCAAGTTCATAGACATAGCAAATAGAATGGCACCATTTGAACCCAGTCCCTCTGACTCCAAAGCCACTGCTCTTCCCATTCTACTGTCTTGCCTACTGTCCTACTATACTTTATATCATACATTCAAGGCCTTGGGAGTGGTTACTGATATAAAAATGTTTTTTAATATGAATGAATAAATGAATAAGTGAAAAAGCATAGATTAAGGACTCGCCACATGCCAAACACTAAACTAAGCACTCAAGAAAATCCCTCCCTTCAAGGAGCTTATATTCTAATGGAAGAGACAAGTCAAATAGGGGAATAGTGACCAAGGAATTAGGGAAGTTTGTGGTCTGGGAAGTCACAACAATGGTGAATAGAACCATATGGCAGTCTATTGATGTAACCTATCCAAAGGCAGTGAGAGTGTTGATAGGATTACAGTCCTCAGAGCAAGAGACGGATAGTAAAGGAGAATTGGGGAGAAGGTACCTCCCCAGGAGTGAGCATGAGGCTGCAATGTCCCTAGGGATGGCTCAATTCCTCCCAGGCGTGGTCTTTGATGTTTGGGTCTGGAGAGTGTGACAGCAAAGTAGGAAGTTGGAAAATGAGAAATGCACTCAACTAACTGATCAAAGTGGACCTCCATGCCTCTGGAGTCTCTCTGTGTCCCTCTTCTTTACTCCCCACTCTACCTCACCTCCCCCTTGGTTTTCTAATGGTAGTACTGTGAAAGTTAAATGTTCTGCCTGGGAGAATGCCAGCCTAGGACATATAGAAAATACATAGCATTATGTATGCATCTGGGGGCAGGACAGTCACAGATTCTTATTCAAGCAACAAACAGTATTTTAAAAAATAATGTACACTATGAATGGAGTAAGAGACAGGTATTTTATTTCTAGTCACAAAAAGGAATGCCAAGTATAAAAGAATCACATTGTACATTAATAGAATTCTTATTCTGAACTTAACACACACACACAGACACAAAGGGGGTATTTTCATATATGGAGTAGAACAACCACAACAAAAAGATTGTACACGAAGCTGGCATCTCTATCTTGTACAGATTGCTTTTCTTTTAAAATATATAATAAATTCAAGATGTACATTTCAAAGTTGCTCTGCCTGTCTGTCATTCTTTCTAGCCTTCCTTCTGTTTTCTTCTATGTATTAAAAATGTTTTAATGACCATCTTTTCTTCCCCTTCCCATTGCTCCCTTCCCCTCCCTCCCTTTTACCACCCCCACAGAAGAAGAAGAAAAGGAAGAAAAATTCAAAGCCCTTGTAATAGATATGAAGTCCAGCAAAACAAACTTCCACATTGACCACATGTTATTTTGAATCTTGAGTATGTCAGCTCCCTGTCAGGATCTGGTAGCACACATCACCATCAATCCTTTGGAATTATGGTTGGTCATTGCATTGGTCAGAGTTCTTAGGTCTTTCAAAGTTGTTTTACTTTACAATGTTATTATACAAATTGCTCATTCATTCCATATCAGTTTCAATAAATCCCCTCAGTTTTCTCTGAATCTGTGTCTTTTGACATTTCTTATGGCACAATATCCCATTACATTTATAACATAACTTGTTCAGCCATTCACCAATTGATGGGCAACTTTTAAGTTTCCAGGTCTTTGCTCTAACAAAAAGCATAGGTAAAAGTATATGAGTTGGGGTGGCTAGGTGGTGCAGTGAGTAGAGCGCCGGCCCTGGAGCCAGAAGGACCTGAGTTTGGATCCGGCCTCAGACACTTAACACACACAAACAAAAACCTAGCCGTGTGACCTTGGGCAAGTTACTTAACCCCAATTACACCCCCCCCCTCAAAAGTATATTTGTACAATGAATCTTTCCCCTCTTTGTTTGATCTCTTTGGGGGTATGTGTAGTCTTGATAGGAGTATCATTGGTCAAAGGTTATATACAAATTTAATTACTTTTAGGGCATAGCTGCAAATTGCTTTCCAGAATGGCTGAAACAATTGATAGCTCAACCAATAGGGCATTGGTGTGTCTGCTTGTCCATTTTCACCAATAGATGAAGGTGAGACTCAGAGTAGCTTTTATTTGCATTTTTTCTTATTATTAGTGGTTCGGAACACTTTTTCATATGACTATTGCTAGCTTGGATGTCTTCTTTTGGAAACTACCTGTAGAAGAATCTACTTTATATTAGGAAATATGGACATAGATACTATAAGAGTCCCCTGCCACCCAAGTGCCCACATCTAACAATTACACTGAGACATATAGAAGCTGCTGCTGGGCATGTAGGCCTCCTCGTCCCATATGCAGATGTGAGATTTGACCTGGCTCAATGCTGTGAGAGCCTGACTTCACTGAAAGGGCTTTCTTACTCTCATACTCATTTTCTTGTTCACAGTCCTTTCCCTCCCTCCACACTCTAGCTACCTGGGGACATAATGAAATTGATTATGGCACACGAGTCTGACTCCCTTCTAAAATGGGGTAACTAACAAAGATATTCGATGTGCTCTGTGAATCAGGTATTGGACAGTTAATTTATTCCTACTTGCAAAAAGGAATTCTAAACACAAAAGAACCACAGCAAGCATTAATAGAATTATGAGAACAAGATTCTGTAACTTATCACTACTTATACAACTGGCCAGGAGACTAATATTGAATCCTTATCAGAATATAAAGCGTTTTTTTCAATACAGCTACTTAAGCTTTTTACATTTCACCTTGGCTTTTCACTGTCTAAATACTCTGCTGGTGAAAAGGGCAAGTTTGGGCTACTCTCTCTGATATGGAAGCCTTTCATATCACTGGCTTCTGCTGCTTGTGCGGTCCCCTAGACCAGGGCTTCTTAAACTTTTGACACTCCTGACCCCTTTTCCCATTTCAGCAGTGTGTCTTGGTGGTATGTGGCATGAGGGCATTCGAAGTGCAAAGTGAGAATGCTTTGTGTTCAGAACCAAGGCCTCAGTGAAGTCCTGAGATGCAACATGGGCAAGCGCTGCCAGAAATGCCTCAGACTCATTATTCATTTGATTTTGAACTCTTTTTTGGTCATTGCATCTTCAGAAACCTTATACTGTTGCCAAACTTTCTGTGACCCCATACTGGGTTGAGACACACAGTTTAACAAGCACTTTGCCAGATCATCCTAGGATTGGTGTCTCTACCACATTCCCCCCAAATAGATAAGAACTCATTATCACTAAGGAGTTGACTACTTTCCCTGACTTTATACAGTCCACATGACTCACAGTACCAGCAAAAGGCAGATTTGCCTCTCCATATCTTGGCTTAATCCTTTAGCTATTCCTAGCTCTACCTCCTGCTTGGCCCAAGAACTTGGTATTGTACAGAAGTTCCTCCTTGTATCCAAGAGGTTTGCTTCAGGTCTTCCTCGGGTTGTCTAGGACTTCTTCTCCTGCTGCTATTGTCACTCCACTTCTCCCACATCATATTCCTGCATCTCCAGGTTTGGTCCAGGAATTCCTTGCTATTCCACCACCCATCTTTGGAGATATGTGATGAGCTCCTTTCCAGGGACTGCACAATTCCTTGTTACACACAGTTCATTGGACTGGAAAGTCAGAAGATAAAATTATAGAATAGTTAAAAGGAACTTCAGAGTCATTTAGTCCAACCTATCCCTGGCCAAGAATTCCCTCTACACCAGTCATACAAGGGGTTGTTCAGCCTTCATTTGAAGACCTCAAGTGAGGGAGCACCTACCATCTCATGAGAAAGTCTTTTTGACTTTTCAATGACTCTCATTATTAGGAAGTTTTTTCTTTCATTAAGCCTACATTTGCCCCCTTTTGCTTTTACCCAGTGTTCTTAGTTCTGCCCTCTTAGACTTAATGTTGTTGTTCAGTTATTTCAGTCATGTCTGACTCTTTGTGACCCCATTTGGGATTTTTTGGCAGAGATACTGAAGTGATTTGCCATTTCTTCCTCATTTTACAGATGAGGAAACTGAGGCACAAAAGGTTAAGTGACTCACCCAGGGTCACACAGTTAGTAAATGTCTGAGGCTGGATTTGAATTGAGGAAGATAAGTATTCCTGACTTCAGGCCCAACACTCTATCCACTGTGCCACCTAGCTGCCTTCTAGAGCCTAATTCCTTTTCCTCATAGTAGCCTTCAAAGACCTATGTTCAAATTCCAGATCAGCTAATTATTCTTATTGTGAACTTGAGTGAATTACTTCACCCCTCATTTTTCACATCTATAAAATAAGTAAGTTGAATTGGGTGATCTCTCAGACCCTTTCCTTGTCTAAATCCGTGATTCTGTGGTTCTGCATAGTCTTTGGTATTGGTGGGGGTGATGGTAGTGGTGCTAATGAGGGGAAAAATGGGCAGCAGACCTGGGCTATCCTGTAAGTATGACTGTTCATCTCCCCTAGTGTCTTAGGCAGTCATTCATTCAGTGTTTTGCATACTGTTGGCTCTTAATAAATGTTTACTTATTGAATTGAATTTAGAAGACATTTCTTGAGTGTGTAAGAGCTTGTGACCTTGGCGCACCCCCAGAAATGAGTAAGATAAGGAAACAATTTGGCAAAGGAGATAACAGCCCTGGGCTTAGAGCCAGGAAGTTGGGCTCAATTTCCCTCCTCAACTACTTATTAGTGAGACTGCCAGCAAGTCTCACTAATCACCTTGTGCCTCAGTTTCCTCAGCTACAAAAATGAGGGAGACATACACTGTGGTCACTAAGGTCCACTCCAGCTCTTCATCTATGATATTAGTGGAGGTGATAGCACTGGTTCACAGTTCATCTCAATTCAATGAGAATTTGTTGAACATTTCAAACACTGGGCAAGATGTTAGGGATACAGAAACAAAATAGAAAGATGTCTTGCCCTTGAGCTTATGTTTCATTGGAAGGAAGCATAGGTGGGCATCATAAAACCTGTTGGAAGGAATTCCCACATTGAGAAAGTAACATATCCCTTTAAGTATCTGAGTATAATGCAGAAGTGCACTAACATCTGCTCAAAGAGCTGAGAGTTCAGAGGGGGAAGTCACTTTCAGATAAGGCATCAGAGAAGACTTCCTGGAGGAGGTTGCAGTTGATCTGGACTTTGAAAGATGGACAGGATGTTCATAGGTATTAGAGGAAAAAGCTAGAAGAAAAAAAGGAGGGCACTGTAGGAAAAGGGAACATTCCAAGCAGTCATGGAGTCCAGAATACACTGGGGTATTTGGTTAGACTGCAGGGTTCATATAAAGACATGGGGGAAAAAAGACAACAGAAATAGGTTGAGTCCAGAGCCTGGATCTGATGCTCATGAAATAATAACTGCTTTCATTTCTATAACACTCTAAGGATTTTTACAATGCTTTCCTCCCAACAATGTTATAAGGAAGTTAGTGCATTTTACAGATGGGGAAACTGAGGGTTGTAAAGGTAAAGTGTTATGTCTAGAAAGAGCTGAAACGTCCCTCATCTCCTGACTCAATGTCCAACTCTTTCTCTGATACCCCACACTGGTTCAAAGCTACTACTCTGACAGTATTTCCATCCTGCTACTTTTTGAGGTAGTCATGGAACCAAGGGTTAATAAAATGTCACATCAGCATGTGTTATGGGTCCAGGGCAGAGCTGTCAATGCTATATTTCTTTTGCTAAGCCTCCCAGGTCTCTCTCTCCATTTCTCTGTCTCTTTTTCACACACACACACACACACACACACACACACTCTGATAGGAGAGTTCACAGGAAAGGTCTCCCCAAGGAAATACTGCTGTGATATGTCAACTGCACCTAAACCCCCAAGGAGCCGGATGGGCTGTGACTCTAGATGGAAGGGTAGGAGACAGAGACATAGTTGGACAACTTTAAAATTATAGGTGAAACAATTTTCCTCTCAAGTTCATATTATCAGAGGATTCTGAGCTAAAATAAACCTTAAAATTCATCTAGCCTAACTCTTACATTTTATAGATGAAGACACTGAGGCCCAGAGAGATTAGGTGACTTGTTCCAGGTCACACGGAAGACAGATTTGAACTCTGGCCTTTTGACTCCAAACTCAGAAAGAACTCTTTCCACTGAACCATGCTGTTTCCCTCATCATTGGGGAAGTTAGTTGTACTCTGGTGAGGTTAGAGTTAGGAGATTCAGTTTACCCATTTTGGGGATCCAGGTTACTTGGAATAAATTAATTATTAAATTATGAGCTCCTCAAGGGCAGGAGCTATCTTTTGCTTCTTTTTGTATCCGTAATATTTAGCACAGGGCCTGACATACAGTAGGTGTTTAATAAATGTTCATTTATTGATTAATTGAATTGAATCCTAGCAGATCCATTTAGCTTAATACTTCAGGATGCTAGTGATGGGGATGGATAAGTACCACCGACCTTCATGTATCACTTTCAGGCTTATAAAGCATTTTGCACAGATTATCTTATTTAGTTCTCATAACAACTTGGGGAAGTAGACTATGAGGGTGTTATGCCCGTTTTACAGAAGATGAAGCCAACAAGCTCACTGTCACTCTGCTAGTAAGTGCCAGAGGCAGGATTTGAACTCAGACCTCTTCTGACTACACATCTATTACTCTTTCTATTATACCCCACTGCCTTTCAATAGAGGTGATGATCAGTGCTGGGGTAGTGATGAAGATAAAAGTAGTGTAAGCTAGATGGCACAGTGCATAGAGTGCTGGGCCTGAATAGGAAGACTCCTCTTCCTGAGTTCAAATCCAGCCTCAGACACTAACTAGTTATGTGACCCTGGGCCAGTCACTTAACCCTGTAGGCTTCAATTTCCTTATCTGTAAAATATACTGGAGAAGGAAAAAACCGTTATCTTTGCCAAGAAAACCCCAAATGGGGTCATGAAGAGTTGGACATGGCTGAAATGACCAAACAATAAAAAGAATTATTTCAGCCAACATTTACTAAGTTCACTAGGCAACTATTCAAGGTCCTATACTAGGCACTGGAGATACAGGAATAAAGGCACAAACCTTTCTTGTAGGGAGTTTGGAGTCATGGGAATGGTAGATAATACCTTTTCGAGATCCAAGGTGTTTCCACCCAACTCCTTTGGATATGCCCTCATGAAGAGACAGTAGACTACAGTGGAGGGGCTCCTTGGAGGGGATACTAATCTTCCTCAGGAACCTTTTGTTGAGGCAGTGCATGGGCACCTTCCCTGTATTAGCAGGTAACTCCAAAAGGGATAATAGAGGCTCAGAACTGTCGTATCTGCTACTAGTCTCTGTCCAGCAGAAGCAGAGATGCCCACGTGCTCTGGGGCACAGTCGTGGAAACTGGGTATGGCTGTCTATGTCAGAGGCTGGGATGACAGCAGTATAGGAGTCTACCTTTCCATTCAGAAATTACTATCTTTCAACTGATAGTAAATGCAGCCTGGAAACCTCCACTATGCTAATTGTCTGACTGGGCCATTCTCAACAGAGCTGTATCTTGGGTAAGACAATTTGAGGGAGTGTGGGTAGATTCCATCTTACTGCAGAATTGGCCCATGCAGAATCTGATTCTTGGTGCTTGGTCCTCCTTTGGTCCACCAGAATCTGGTGCTTGGTTCTCCTTTCTTTCCCTGAGGGTGTTGGTTTGAGGGCCTTTTCTTTTGGCATAGTGCCTTGGGGAGCCCAAGGGAGCTAGGTCTGGCTTTGTGTTCTTAGCAGAGTCAAACTTTCTGAAATATAGGTGTGCCTGCATTAGGAGAGCAGAAGGATTCAGGAGCAGGTTTGGATTTGGTCAAGTTTTGGGATAGAGAGGGATCTGCTACTGAGAGCTGCCCTCAGCTTCTTCCCGGTCTACTCACCCCAGTGAGTCTAAGTCTGCACCTCCTCTTGGGTCTAGTGATAGGAGTAACTGTTGGGAGAGAGGAGAGCATCTTTCTGGTCTCAGGCCCACCTTGCTAATGTGGCCAGTTTGGGGGAGCCCTCCTTCCTAGCACTGCTTTTTCCCCCAGGGTCTGGGGACATGGTTGGGCCCTAGAAGGGTACTTTAACCACTACAGGTGGTTCTTGGAGGTAACTGCTAACCCCAGCAGCTTCAGGGAGCATTAAGACAGGCATTTGGAGAGGAAATGTGACACCTGGATGTTGCACAGTATAATGGAACCAGCCAAGTGGGAAATGTAGCTTTTAAATAGGTTTTGTGTTCCCCATTAACTTCTCTGATGTTGATTAGCCCTGACAGGGGAGAAGAAGGGGCTGGTCAGCAACTTTCCCCTCCCTACTGGGGCCTCTGTAGGTGCCTGTAATTACATTGAACCATGGTAGTGGAAGATCCTGTGCAGGTTGTGGTTTGTATGTCCCTAGGATCAGGTGGATAAGCTTTTACATTCATCCATCCATCTGTCCATCCACTTATTCATCCATCCATCCATCCATCTGTTCGTCCGTCTGTCCATCCATCCATCCATCCATCCATCATTAAGCACCTAGCTCACACCAGGCCCTGGTCACACAATGGTATTTATAAATGAAATAATCATGGCTCTCAAGGCTGGGTAGGTGGATGGAAACAATGAGAGACAGTGAGAAGAAGGCCAGACTAGCTGTCAAATTGCATACATTTGAATCCCAGCTCTGATACTGAATATATATGTAACCCTGCCCAAGTGACCGCTTCTTTGGGTTTTATTGTTCTCATCTGTAAAAGGAGAGGGGTAGGGCAGAGGACCGCCAACATGATCTCCCCTTCTAAATCTGTAAACATGGATGTACAGAGGCAGCTAGGTGGTGCAGTGGACAGAACATTGAATCGTAAGTAAAAAAGTTGTTAGTCATTTTCAGTCATGTCTGACTCTCCCTGACCCCATTTGGGGTTTTCTTGGCAAAAACACTGGAGCGGTTTGCCATTTCCTCCTTTAACTCATTTTACAGATGAGAAAACTGAGGCAAATAAGGTTAAGTGACTGGCCCAGGGTCACGCAGCTAGTGTCTGAGGCCAGATTTGAACTCAGAAAGATGAGCCTTCCTGGCTTCTGGTCCAGTGCTCTATTCACTGAGTCATCTAGCTGCCCCAAACTAAGTAAGAAAGACCCAAGTTCAAATCCAACCTTATAACGCTAGCTGTGGGACCCCAGGAAAGTCTGTGTGCTTCATTTTCTTCACTTGTGAAATGAAGATGGGGCACTTAGGTGGCACAGAAGATAGAGCACTGGGCCCAGGGTCAGGAAGACCCAAGGTCAAATCCAGCTTCAGACACTTACTAGCTGTGTGACCCTGGGCAAGTCACTTAACTCTGCCTCAGTTTGTAAACTGAGCTTGTAAAAGAGCTGGAAGAAGAAATGGCAAACTACTCCAGTATCTTTGCCAAGGAAACCCTAAATGGGGTCAGTAAGAGTAGGACATGACTAAAAATGACTGAACAACAACAACAACAACAACAACAACAAAAATGGGGATAATAACAGGGCCTGTCTTCTAGAGTTCTGGAGAATGAATAAAGAAAATATTTGTAAAGCACTTTGGTACAGTGCTTCACATGCAGTAGGTGCTATAGAAATTATTATTCTCTAGGTGGCGCAGTGAATAGAGCACTGGCCCTGGAGTCAGGAGGACCTGAGTTCAAATCTAGCCTCTGACACTTAATATACACACACAAAAAAACTAGCCATGTGACCTTCGGCAAGTCGCTTAACCCCAATTGCCCTACCTTCTCCCCTCCAAAAGAGCAAAAAAAGGAAATTATTATTTTCTTCCCTAAATAAATGTAAAGTAATTTCTGGGATTGCGGAAGCACTAACAGCAGAGGTGGAGAGGGTAAGTCAGGAAAGGTCTCTAGCAGGAGGTGGAATTTCAGCTGAATCTTTTTTTTTTTGCTTTTTGTAGAGGTAGTTGGGGTTAAGTGACTTGCCCAAGGTCACAAGGCTAGTAAGTGTTAAGTGTCTGAGGTTGGATTTGAACTCAGCTCCTCCTGACTCCAGAGCCCATGCTCTACTTACTGTACTACCCAGCCATACCTCAGCTGAATCTTGAAGGGGTTTAGGGATATAAGAGGTGAGATGAGGATGGGGCTTATTCCAGGCCTGAGGGATAGTGTACAAAGGCCTGAGGGGAGGAGATGGATGCTGTGGGCTGAGATTTGTGACAAGGCCAGCTCAGCTGCATCATAGAATGTACCAAGGGAAGCAGAGTGAAATCAACCCAGGATGATAGAATGCAACCAGATTGTAAACCACTTGAAATGTCAAAGAGAAGAGTCTGTGTCTTATCCTAGAAGCAATGGAGCAAGGGTCACAGGAGCATAGAGTCTGAGATGGCATCCTGTGGGGGAGCCTCCTTATTTTACAGGCAAATAAAAGGCAAGGGAGGGACAGGTGGAAAGAGCACTGGGGCTGCACTTAAACCACATGGGTTTAACTCTAGCCTTGGTCACTTACTACTTCTGTGGACTTGGAAAAGTCATTGAACTTCTTTGAGCCTCAGTTTCCTCATCTGTAAAAAAAGGGAGTTGGTCTAGATGGCTTTTGATGCCTCTCAGTCTGAGATCCTTTGACTTGGAACTGGGAATCTTATGTGACCTGGACAGTCTTAAGCACCTTAGCAGTTTGAGGGGGGATGACTTTGATGAAGGGGTGAGGGGAGATTGGAGTCAGGGGGACCAATTAGAGGTCTATTTTAATTAGTCTAATAGAGAGATCATGAGTAAGTCCTTGAACTAGGGGAGTGGAAGGAAGGGGATGAATAGGGAAGACACTAGGGAGATAAAACTAAGAAGACTTGTCAAGCCAATTGGATATGAATATACTGCCCAGTTGTGGGAGATATAACCTCCCACAATCCTTTCTGGGCAAGACCAGAGGTGGCCAATGATCTCTATGACCTGGCTCAGATCTACACGAAGGCACCAGCAAGCATTTACCCACTGAAGCTCCCCCTTACAAGTTGGGTAACCCAAGCAGGCAAGAGTAAAATTATAATGTAAGTCAAGGAAGGTACCATGGTATGAAGTCAGCAGCTAGAGAGTTCGGAATTCATAGGCTCACAGGAATACTGATTTAAAGTTGGAAGAAACGTTGGAAATAATTTTCATCTTACAGAACAGAGAACTGAAGCCTTGAGTGATGAAGATATTCACTCATGGTCACACAGCTAAATAAATGGGAAAGATGGGATTTGAGCAAGTCTTCCTATACTATTTTGATGATCTTGGGTAAGACCACTCTCTCAGGGCCGGGTTGGGTTTATCTATCCCTCAAGGATACCAGGTACCCAGTGGGTATAGGAGTGTCTCTTCTCTACTGCCATCACTTTGAGCCCCCATCAGTTCTGTTCCTCCCATTGTTAGGGCCTATGACTAGTGCCCCAGTTTCATTTAACTACATAAGGTAGCTTTTACAAAAAGTTATTTTCTTTAAAGATATGATAAGAAAAATGCATACCTATACCATCTCAGTCTCTTGAGGACAGGGTTGGAGTAGTGGTAGTGGAAATTCGCTTCTTAATTTATCACAGTTCTTGTGTGGCATTGGTCCCACCAAGTTCATGTCCAAAACTGATATTGTTCCTGGATGGATCTTCATCTCATCTTTCATGGGCACAGGTCTAAAAAGCTGTTCACAAAGATTTTCCTTGATCCTTAGGGCATCAGTGCTAGGTTAGCTGCAACAGCCAACCTGGAACCAATCAAGGAGACTTAGGGGAAGACCGTGTGGTGAGAACAAGATGGAAGCTGCGGAATCAACTGTGATGCCAAAGAAATGGGTCAGATTGGGGGAGAGGGTAGTTAGAAGCACATTGAAAAGTGACAGGGTCAAAGTAGAAAATAGAATAAGTGGGAGGTGGGATAGGATGGAGGGAAATATAGTTAGTCTTTCACAATATAACTACTATGGAAATGTTTTGCATAATTACACATGTAAAACCTATATTGAATTACTTGTCTTCCCAGTGGGGGTGGGTGATGAGGGAAGAAGGGAAAGAATCTGGAAATCAAAGTTTTAAAAACAAACATTAAAAATTGTTTTTTTTAATGCAACTGGAAAATGAGATATACAGGCACTGGGGTATAGACCATCTTGCCCTACTAGAAAGTTAGAAGGGGTATGTGGAAGGATATAAAAGAGAGCACACTGGGGAAAGGGATATTCAGTAGGCTTGCTATCTTGGGGTAGGGGGTAGGGGAAAGAGGGGAGAATATTTGTAACTTAAAATCTTGCGGAAAGGAATGTTGAAAACTAAAAAGAAACGGGTGAGGAGTTTTCCCTAACCTCATCAAAGAATCAGGAATGGCTTCAGAGGACTGACCAATCAGACCAGAAAGTCCAATATACATGAGGGATAGTTGAAGGTCCATATTAGGCAAGGGAACAGATAGATAAGGAAGAAGCTTAGCAAGGTTTCCTGGGAAAGAGGCATCATGAAGTAGCAGAAAGCATATTGAACTTAACAGTCAGATCTGAGTTTGAGTTCTGATGCTGCTACTTATTTCCTGCCTGACCTTGAGAAAAGTTATTTCCCTCTTTGTGTCTTGGTGTCTTCCTTGTTCCAATGAGAAAGTAGGACTACTTGGCCCCTCCCTTTCAACTCAAGGAAGGTCTGATGACCCTTAGAGAGGAATCAGAGGGAACTTTTTTTTGTCTTTATTAATTTGTTTACTTTTAGCTTATAAGATTCGGTTCCACAATCCCTTGAGTTTCAAATTTTATCCCCCATCCCCACCGTGGCAGCATGCAACCAAGTATAGGATCTGCAAATACTTTCACATTAGACATTAGTCAGTTTGTAAAAAAGGATTGTGACTGATGGAATGAACAATGGGAAAGAGGAAACAAAACTGAACAAGAAAAAGGAAGGGAGAAGGTAGTTTGTTTCAGTCTGCATTCAAGCTCTGTTCTTTCTAGTTCTTTCTCTGAATGTAGACATTTCCTTCCATCATGAGTCTTTTGGAGCTGTCTTATAACCTTGCATTGCTGAGAAGAGTCCAGTCTATAATCAGAGGGAACTCTTCACAAGGAAAGCAGCAAGTGTTTCCCACAGGTCAGTGTAGGCTGCCTGAAGCTAGGTGAGTATACTAAAGACCCACCCACAGAGAACCTTCTCCTCTGGGGCCCCAAGCCAGAAGAAAAAGGAAGGTAGGAGTAAAAGAGGTATATGAAGTCTCTGTACACCTTGGTCTCAATGCCTCAGATATCTTCCTTCTTTGCATTTTTGAATTCCTACACATCTTTAAAGCCCAAATCAAATGCCACTTCCTCCAGGAAGCCTTCCATGATTTCATCAGCCATGACCTTTTCCTCCCTTCCCCACACCCCAATCTCATATATTGCCTAGTTTATTTCTCTTTATGAAGCCGAGTGGCATAGGGGTAGCTAGACTACTGGACACGAAGTCAGAAAAAAACTGAGTTCAAATCTAGCCTCAGACACTTAATAACTATGTGACCCTAGGCAATTCACTCTCTCAACTTCACTCTCCATGGGTAAAATAGGGATAACAGTAGTGCCTCCCTCCCAAAATTATCAAAACCAAGTGAGATAACATGTAAAGGGCTTTGCAAACATTAAAATGCTACATTGATGCTATTCCACCAATGCCACATTTTATGCTCACCTCTATTTATGTCTTATGTCTCTCCTACTGGACAATAAACTCCTCAAGGGCAGAGAAAGCTTATTTGCCAAACTTCGGATTGCCCCCAGGGCTCAGTCTGGTATCCTGTACATGACCAGTATTTAAGAAATCTTTACAGAATGTTATTATTTTACACAGCCTGGCTTCCCTATTTTAGAGAGATAGGAACTGAGGACTAGAGAGGGGAAGTTGCTTGCCCAAGGTCACAGAGAGTTAGGGGAAGAATTAAAAGCAGTCTCCCCCCCCCCCCCCAAGCCTTCTGACTCTTTTCCAAAGACTCCAGTTACTTCCCCTCTGCTGTTTCCTGATCTATCCTCACTGTAGCTAGTAGATGCAGCAGTGAGCCTTGGTGTGCCTGGGTAAGTGTCGGCATCCACAGTCATTTTTTCTCGCAGATCAATCCTCAGGCAATGGTACACGAGGTACACAGTTTGGTTGTTTAACAGGAATCTCTTTAGAAGAAAAAAGAATGCTTGGTTTGTTTGGAGGAAAACAGCAAGAAGAGCCTGCAGGCAGCAAAGGCTGCATCTAAGCTGATCAGGTCCCTCCCTGGGTCCCAGCTGCTTTGACAAGGCTGAGGATTTTGAAGCATCAGACCTGGGTAACTTGACAACCTCCATCCCGCCCATAACCTAATGGGCACTTGCTGCCTGCTCAGCAGCCCTGAGACCTCCCTGCTCGCTGGCTAGATCAGAAAGAGTTTGACTGAAAAGCCAGACACAGTCATTGAAAGGGCAAGTCGCCGCCAGCCTTGATTTGTGTGTGCTATCCTTCCTGGGCTAAAGCATGGCTTTGACCTGGGGGACCCCAGAAGCGAGAGCTCTTCCCTCAGTGTTGACCTCAGAGACTTTTCCTTACATGCTAGTCACTGCTGTGATTAAGCAGTCTGCAGAGGTGAGAGAAAGTCATGGAACATTCAAAGGGATCCTGGGCTTACAGTCAAAATAATCAAGGATTCAGCCCCAGTCTTGCCTTATGCCTATTGGACAAGTAATTTACCTTCTGTGAAACCCTTCCCCCCTCCCTGCCCCTCTGTAAAATGTAAATAATCCCGGCATCACCTGCTCTGATTAATGAGGTGAAACTGCTCTTTTTATTAGTAAAGCACAGATCTGACCATTCCCCTTCTCAAGAATCATCAGGGGCTCCCTACTGCCTCTGGGAGAAAATATAAACTGCTCAGCTTTGCATTTTAAGCCCTTTACAGTCTGATTCCAGTCTATATTTCTAGATAGAAAAACATGACTTTTTCATGGCAGCTTCATGTGGCTCTCATTCACATACTTTCTATTCCCGAATAGGTAAAATTGGCCTGCTTGTTTTCCCCTCATCTCCTGCTTTTCTGCTTTTCTACAAACTAGCATTCTCAAATGCCTAGAAGTCTTTCTTTCCTCATCTTTGCATATTTCTAGTTTTCTTTAAAAGTCAACTTGGATCTACCTCCTCAGGGAAGCCTTTCCTGGCATTCCCCTTCCCTCCCTCCCACCCTGTCCTTCTTCGATTTCGTAGTATTTTTTTTATTAAACAATTGTTTTATTAACTTCTGGTTTACATCATTCATTTCCACCAAATTTTGAGTTACAATTTTTCCCCCATTTTTCCCTACCCCCACCCAGAATAGCAGTCCCACTAGATATCCCCTCATCCAATCTGCTCTCTCCCATATCTTCTCCCATACCCCCTTCGACTTTGCCATTAGGGCAAGGTGAATCTCTGAGCCCCACTGCCTGGACATCTTATGAAACATTTAATTTTAAAACTTCAATTTTCAGATCCATTCCCTTCCTCCCTTGTCTCCCACTTCCTCTGAGAAGATAAGCAATTCAGTATGTGTTGTACATGTATAGCTATGCAAAACATTACCATAGTAGATATATTGTAAAAGACTGCTTATATATTCCCTCCCACCCATCTCACCTCCCACCTGGTCCATTCCCTACTTTGATCCTGTCCCTCTTTGATAGTGGGTACTTCCAACCTCCCCTCCCCCCAGAATGCCCTCCCCTCCATCATCCCCCCTCTCATCCCCCTTTCCCCTACTCTCCTGCAGGGTGAGATATCCCATTTAGTATGTATGTGATTCTCTCCTTGAGCCAACTTCAATGAGAATATGGTTTTGCCTTTTTGCCTTCCTGTTCTTCCCCTCCCCTGCAACTACTTCCCCTTGCCTCTTCTACATGAGATAGTTTACCCTACCCTGTCTCTCCCCATCTCCTCTTGCTACTTTCCTCTCTCACCTCTTAACTTCACCCCTTAAGAATTTCATAGTATTTATCAAAAGCAGAGGCTGCTTTTGTTTTCTCTTTGCATCTTTGGTGCTTTGCAAATAGTAGGCACTTAATAAATGCTTCTTGTATTATTACTAATTACAAGTCCTTGGAAATGGTGAGGCTGAAATTGATAGGAAAATGACAATGCTGGTCTCAGTTCCTATAGAATGAAAAGATGAGACGGGACCATAGGATATAGGGTTTAGAAATCCCTGGACCAATGCCCTCATTTCTGAGAGGAGATCTGTAGAGGTTAAAAGGTGGGGACTCTTTGGGCATATTTAACCTGGAGCAGAGAAGACTGGGGGGAGAGGGAGGGGAGCATGATGACCATATCCAAGTATTTGAAAGGCTCTCCTATGAAGGAGGGATTTTTGGCCCTAGAGGGTAGGATCAGGAACAGGGGGTGGAAGTTGCAAGGTCAGTTTAGAATAGAAGTCAGGCATTAGCTTCTTGACAATAAGAGCAGCATCAAAATGTAATGGGTTTTTTGGAGAGGTGTGTGTGTGGGGCTGGTCAAGGGATCTGAGTGATCGCTTATTTGGTATATTATTGTGGGGATTCTTTTCCTATATGGCCTCATGACTTTGGAGGTCCTTTTCTACTCTCAAATTCTGTGATTGTCTCGTGGTGAGATGTGACTGCTTGATTTGTGATGTGCACAGATTCAGATTCATAAGAAAAAAGGGGTAACAGGTTATTTGATCCAGCTCCTAACCCCTCCAGGCAAGTTAACTTTCTAGCCCCTATAGGGATTCTCTTAGGCTCTAGGGACCAGCTCCTGCCTATGTATCATTCAGGATAGGTAGCTGTCCATGGTTTAGGGAAAGGGATTCCATAACCTCTCCCTTCACCTAACTTACTAGTGTTGTCCCTGATAGTCAATATTTTCCCAATGTACAAGTCCAGTCTCTCTTCTGTGATTCAAACATCTTTGGAACTCTGCAGATTTTAGGAGCAATGGATATCATAGACTCACGGTATGTAAGAACTGGAAAAAATTAGCCAGACTACTCTTTATTTTCTTTTGTTTTGTTCTTATGGAGGAGGGCAAGAGACTTACCTAAGGTCACCTAAATAGGAGCTGAGCAGAGATTAGACCTCCAGGCTTCGATTTTCCTAACCAGGCCCTTTCTGCATGATTTGTTCTCTACCTCCATAGAGGAATTTAAGATCATGCATCTCAGAGAGTCTGGAGCCAGCCTAAGATGAGCTTCACAGGCGCCCCATTCCAGGATTAGCAGGTAAACCAGTTACTTGAAAGTCAGAGATGACACATAAGTCTAGAGTTTGCTGCCAATTATGCTCTTGAAAACATTTCCAAAGCCTTTTACATTTTCCTGGAAATAGCCAAGTGTCTCCAAAGCTCAGCCTTTGTGATGGGACCCAAAGCCAGTGCCAATATCAATTTTCTATTTTCCTCTTTGCTTATCCCAAGTGGCTTTTCCATTTTGCCTTCACAGACTTAATGCTTCTCTCCATCCCTTTATTACCTTCCGTGTCACTCACATATATCCCTTTCTAGCCTCTGTGATGTGGCAGGGTGTGTGTGTGTGTGTGTGTGTGTGTGTGTGTGTGTGTGTGTGTGTTTGTGTGGAGAATTTGGGCCCCTGCAGATGCTAGGAAAGAGGGCTCAGATGAGATGCACATTCCTTCCATATTGGTTCCAGATGACTCACCACCTGTCTTAGTTTTCCTCTTCCCATCATTATATAATCCTGACTCCAAGATTAAAAATACTCCGGCTGAGTACCCCGGTCCATCTGTCACCTTCTACAGATACGAAAATAAGCCTTATTTTAAAAATATTCTGAAAAGATCGTTTCTATCATCAATATCATCCATAGGGATGTTTTTCTCAGTGAGCACTGGCTTAGCCCCAAGTTTTAATCCAAAAAACAAGATACTTTCAAATCATGAAAAATGAAGTCTTCATCTTCCTTCTCTGGAGGGTTTCCTTCCTGTAGAACACTTCCTTCTTTGAAGCTACTCAGTGGCTATTAGCACCTTTCTAGTAGGCTGGACCAAATGCTTTTCCTAAAGATGGATCATCCCCATAGACTGATTTCCAGGCACCTATAGCATTTCCCACAGGAATCAGGCACCATCTCCCTGGTTGAGGAACTTATGTAGGCTCCAGGGTCATTGGCCTTCCTCCTCTTTGAGTACCAGGAACTCCAGGACACCTCCTTAACCCATATCGTGGGAATTTCTCCAATGTTCTTATATTGCCTTCCCCTCAAGGAGTCCTGTTTACTCCCCTCCCTGATTGAGAGAATATGAAAGTGAAAAGGCTGATCCCTTTTGTGCTTCAGGGTGCTTGGGACTTGGACACAACATTTTAGGGAGGACAACAAAAAGCTGAAATGGTTTCAGAAGAGAACAGCCAGGATGAGGGTGAAATTTTTTCAAGTCTATACATTACTCCTATACACACATTCTACTATCCAGTCATACAAATCTACTTGCTCTTCCTCATATGTGATACTCCATGATCACTTCACTCCTGGATCTGCTCTTCACTCTCTGGGCTACTCTTTCCTCCTTCCCCTTCCTCTTGCTAGAAGCCTTCTCATCTTGGCAATACCTCCACCCAGGGGGCCATTCTCTTCATTCTCTTGATCCAGTCCAAGGACTGGATCAACGTTCACCCAGGTCATGCTCACTTCATTCTTGTTTCCATTTCTCACCCTCTGGAATTCTTTGCCTTCTTTCTATAAACCTTATTTTCTATATTTCTTCCCCCTTTTACAGCTTTCCTTTATATGTGGTCTTTCCCCATTAAAATATAAGCTCCTTTAGGGCAGGGACTATCTTGCTTGACTACATTTGTATCTCCAGCACTGGAATGATTGTATGGATAAGTTTTTCTTTCTTTCTGTCTTTCTTTTTTTCTGTCTTCCTTCCTTTCTTTCTTTCCTTCCTTCCTTCCTTCCTTCCTTCCTTCCTTCCTTCCTTCCTTCCTTCCTTCCTTCTTTCTTTCTTTCTTTCTTTCTTTCTTTCTTTCTTTCTTTCTTTCTTTCTTTCTTTCTTTCTTTCTAATTGTCCATTGTAGCAGCAAGCACCCCAACATCCCCAGGGTGGCTGCCAACACAGGTTCTTAGATCTGCTTTTGTAAAGGAAAGCAACTCAAAATCAGTTAACAAGCTTACTTTAATCAAACAAACATATATTACCTAGTTCAGGGGGAAAAGATCAGCACCCCGAACTTCAGTGTATACAGACAGATCAAACAGACAGGCTTCCAAACTGTCCAACCATTATCAACACCAAAATCACAGTTACCAGAGAGGGAAGCATCAACATCTGGGTTTTCAAAGCTGGGGGGCTCTCAATGGCTGCCCAGAGTCTCATCTGGTCAAATCACACAATACTTCTCAAAGTGAGCCCCAAAGCAGAGCCTCCCACCAGGGTTTATATAGCCTTCTCCTGGCTCAGAGAATGTAACAACCTTCTTGACCCACTGCCCAATCACAAAGTATCAAGGTGTGGGCTTTCCTGAAAAACAAACCTCCCCCCACAGGCTCCAGGTGCACTTAAGCTAGGGGCAGGGAAGATCTTTAAATTTGCATTTCCATTACATACATCCATCTGTCTGTTCATCTATCTATTGATCTACCTACCTACAAATTGTGTCCCATACCTGGAATGCACTCCTTCCTCACCTTCACCTCTTAGAATCCCTGGTTTTCTTTAATATCCAATTTACAAGGCACTTTCTTCAAGAAATTTTATCCTCCTTTTTAACACTCCCTTCCTAGACTACCTTGTATTAATTTTGTGTATATTCTGTATCTATGCATGTTCTTTCTCCCATTAGAATATAAGGTCATTGAGTATATGTTTGACTTTTCTCCATCTCTTCAGACTTCGCATGATGCCTGGCATATTGTAGGTATGAATGGATATTTGTCCATTAACTGATTAGGGCAAGACCATAGTTGAAGGTTGGTTGGTTGAAGAAGATGAGATTTTTTTCAGCTGGAGAATGGAAGATTTGCACAGGGAGGGCACAGTAGAAAGCTTCCTAGACTGGAAGTCAAGGGACCTGGGTTCTTGTTTTGTTTCTGCCATCAACTCACTGTGTGACCATAGGTAAGTCAATTCTCCACTCTAGGCCTCTGTTTTCTTCCTCTCTGGGTCTGTGTTTTTTCTCATCTGCAAAATTAGATGGTTGGACTAGATGCCTTCCAAGAGCTCTTCCACCTTTATGTTTTCATGAGTCTCTGAAAAAAAAAATAATGCTGCCATCATCATTATTGGCTTTGAGGAGCCTAAATGGATTAGGATCAGGTTACCTCAAGGGTAGCTTCCAGGGTGCCCACTGTTGGAGGTGCAGTTCTGGGGAATGGACTAGATCCTAGCATTAAGTTTCAATAGCTTTCTTTTTACATTGAAGAGCTATTGTGTGGAAGAGGCAGCAGAATTTTCTATTCAATTTAGCAAACACTTATCAAATATGTATTCTGTGCAAGACACTCTACTAGGCCAAACTTGTTTTGCTTGTCTGTAATGGGGCCAGAACTGAAGGGAATGGATAGGTTTGGGGTGGGGGTTGGGGAGGAGAGTCAAGTTAAGTCAAGAAGCATTGATTAAGTGACTAATGTGTATCAGGCACTATGTTAAGTGCTGGAAGTAAAAAAAAGGAAATCTAACAGGGGAGATAATATTCAAACAACTAAGTACAAACAGAAGAAATACTTAGATTGGCGATAACCTAAGAGGGAAGACATTAGCTTTAATGGGGTCAGGAAAAGGCTGCTTGCAGATAGTGGGATTTGAGCCAGAACTGGGAGAAAGTCAGGGAAGTTAGAAGATGGAGATGAGGAGAAAGAGGATTCCAGGTATGAGGAATAGCCAATGAAAATATCCAGAACTGGGAAATAGAGTGCCCTATTTGAGAATCTTAAAGAAGGCCACTGTCACTGGATCAAAGGTACACAGGAAGAAGTACTTGGAAGTGTGAGAAAAATAGAAAAGTAGAAAGGAACAAGGTTGTAACGGCCCTTAAATGCTAAACAGAAGATTTACATTTGATCTTGAAGGTAAGTGGGAGCCACTGCAGTTTACTGAATAGTGGTTAGAATTTAGGAAGTAGCTTTAGGAAGATCACTCTGAATGGTGTGGACTAGAGTGGGAGAAAGACTTGAATCAGTCAGGTAAAGCCAGAAGAGCACTGAAAACTGTACAGGCAAGACAATGAGGACCTGGACCGAGGCGGTATCAGTGTCAGAGGAGAGGAGGGAGCATATACAAGAGATAATGTGAAGGTAGAAATGACAATATCTAGTCACAGATCAAAAATAGGGGGTGTGTGCGAAAGCGTGAGTGAGCGCCATCCTGAGGAGTGAAGGATGACCCTTAGGATGTGAACCTGGGTAGCTAGGAAAATGATGTTCTCTAGGATAATATGGTAGTTAGGAGGAAGGGAAGGTTGGAGGGGAAAGATAATGAGTTCAGTTTTGGACATGAGTTTAAGATGTCCTGTGGGATATCCTGTTCAAGATGTCTAATAGGCAGCTGGAGATTAGAAACTGGAGGTCAGGAGAAAGGTTAGGGTTGGATAAATAGATCTGATAATCACCTACGTAAAGAGGATAATTGAATTCGTGGGACCTGATGAGATCACCAAGTGAAATCACATAGAGGAAGAAAAGAAGAGGCACAAGATAGAGGCTTGAAGGACTCCCAGATTTATTGAATGTGAGCTGGATAAAGATCCAGCAAAGATTGATGAGAGCTCAGAGAGGTAGGAGGAAAACCTGGAGAGATGGCTGGAAAACCCAGAGAAAAGAAAGTATCATGGAGAAGAGGTTATCAATAGTATCAAAGGCTTCAGGGAGGTCACAAAAGATGAGGCTTGAGAAAAGACCATTAGGTTTAGCAATTAACTTTGGAGAGAGCAGTTTCAAGTGAATGATGGAGCTGGATGCTAGAATACAGAGTTAAGAAGAGGATGAGAGGAAAGGAAATAGAGGCATCAATTGTAGATGGCCATCTCAAGAAGTTTAGCCACAAAGTGAAGAAGAGATATAGGATGATAGCTAGTGGAGATGGATAGATCAAATGAGGATTCTTTTGGGAATGGGGGAGACATGGGTGTGTTTGTAGGCAGCAGGAGAGCAGACAGTAGACAGGGAGAGATTAAAGATCAATGAGAGAGTAGGGATGATAGAGGGGAAAATCTGCTGGAGATGGTGAGCAGGAAGAGCTTGGCCCAGTATGAGTTTCCTCTAACAGATCTGTTCTAAAGCAGAGGGGGTTTACCCCAGGAGACAGGAGTTTCCATATCACTGGAGCTCTTCCTGTGTAGCTTGGAAGGCCATTTGTTGAGGAAAAGGTAAGCACTTTGAGGATCAGAACTTCTAGTTTCTGTATTTGTATATACAGCTCTTAGCACAGTGCTTGGAACAGAGTAGGTGCTTTAACATTAATTGATTGGTGTCATAGGAAAGATTCTTCATTAGAAAAGTCTTGGGGGGCAGCTAGGTGGTGCAGTGAATAGAGCACTGGCCCCGGAGTCAGGAGGATTTGAGTTCAAATTTGGCCTCAGACACTTAACACTTACTAGCCGTGTGACCTTGGGCAAGTCACTTAACCCCAATTGCCCTGCCTTCCCCTTCCAAAAAGCAAAAAAAGAAAAAAAGTCTTGGACTAAAATTCTAAGGGTCTTTTCAGTACTGATATTGTGTAGACTAAGTAACAGCAGTGATATAGTGAAACAACAAGTGAAACTGAGTTATATTACTTAAGTTCTAATCCCTGCTCTACCACTGATTGTGTGACCTTGGATGTATTATTTCCCTTCTCTGAGCCTCAGTTTCCAAATATATTAATTAGGGGACTAGGCTAGATGATTTCTGAGATTCCTTTATATTACAGTATTCTGTAAACCTCTAGGACTCCTTTCAGCTATGGTTCTATGTACTTTTCCTCCTTTGGGATACTCATATGAATATCTCCCTAGACCTGTTGGGCATGAACGCCATGACCAAGTGGTGTCATAGATTTCTGCCCTTCAGCACCAAGATGGAGCTGGTAGGTTTCTTACTTAATAGACTTGGTGGCTTGAGAATTGGACCACTGAATACTCTGAATTTGTGTGGAGATGCTAAGGGTAGGTTGATGGGAGAGGCAGTGTTACCAGCACCTTATTAATCATCTTCTATAGCCTTGGCTGAAGTTTGGAGTGTGCTGTGGATAGCTTCTAAATGTTTTCTTGTTGGAAATACCAAAAGTGGTGAAAAAGATTCAGTAGTATGGGAGGGGAATGGAAGGTGGGTGAAGTTCTCTCTATGGACCAGGAAAGCAAAGAGAGAGTAGCAAGGGTCAGAGGTTGGAGAGGAAGATGAGACTGATCCAGGAAGGGCAGAGAGGAGTCTGGGAGGTTAGCCAGTGATTTTATGCAGATATTATTGAACTGCTTCTCCCAATCCATATGTCCTCACTCCTTTTGCTCTTTTTTTTTCTGTTATGGGTCATGGACTATAGATAGAAGGAGCTCAGGTGGAAACACAGGTCATTAGGAGGAGAGATGAAAAAGGTAGGTGTACAATAAAAAGATTTCCAATCTTGGAATTCAGAGACCTGGGTCCTTGTTTCAACTTGGCCACTGATTTTACTCTATGACCTTGGTGAAGTTGCTTTCTCTCTTTGGGTCTCAATTTCCTCTTCTAGAACATGATAGAGTTGGACTGGATGGTGTCTAGAGGCCCTTAGAGCTTTAAGATTTAACACAGAGGTACAATGGAAGGTGCCCTAAACTAAAAGCCTGGGAACCTGGGTTCTAGTTCCAGCTCTACCACTAATTCACTGTGTGACCATATGTAAGCCATTTCCTCTCTGGACCTCGGTTTTAGCTAGCAGTTAAAATAAGGGGGTTGAATTAGATATCCTCTAAGGTCTCTTTCTACCTTTGGGTTTCTTTGATGACAGAAGAAATGAAACAAATGGCTTTGAGGCAGTGATCTGATTAGGATTGCAACAACTTCAGAAAGGGTTATGAGTGTTCAAGGTCCAGATCGGTTTTGGGGTGTGGAGATTTACAAAGCACTTCCATTACCAACAAAACTTGAAGGCAGATTTCAGGAGGATTATAGTCCCATCTATATGTGTTAGGAAAATGGGAGGCCCACAATGACAAAGTCATGGTCCCTCAAAATATCAGAATTCTTACAGATAAGGAAATCGAGACTCAAAGAGTTGGTAGGTGAATGAGGTGGTATTTAACCTACACCTTCTTGCTGCAAGTTCAAGGCACTTTTCATTTTGGTGGTAGAAACTTCTCTATATGGATCTTAGAGGTTCTTTCTAACTGTATAACCTCTATAGTATGAGCACAGTGCTTTGAGTACAGCAGGTGCTTATAAGTGCTTTTAATATCACCAATATTTACCCTTTAAAATATATTTGTTGGGGTGGCTAGGTGGCGCAGTGAATAGAGCGCCGGCCCTGGAGTCAGAAGGACCTGAGTTCAGAGCCGGCCTCTGACACTTAATCCACACAAACAAAAACCTAGCCGTGTAACCTTGGGCAAGTTACTTAACCCCAATTGCCCTAAAGGGGCGGCTAGGTGGCGCAGTGAGTAAGAGCGCCGGCCTCGGAGTTTGGATGACCCGAGATCAAATCCGGCCTCAGAAAATGAGCACCCACACATAAATAATGACTAGCCGTGTAACCTTGAGCAAGTTACTTAACCCCAACTGCTTTAAAAAAAAAAAAAAAAAAATATATATATATATATATATATATATATATATATATATATATGTATGTATGTTTGTTTGTACTTATTTAAGTATGGCTCCCCTGATAAAATGTAAGCTTCTTGAGGCCAGACACTTTCATTTTTATTTTTCATCCCTGGTGACTAGCACCTAGGACAGTGCTTGGTACATGGTCAACACTTGGCAAATGCTTATTGACTGATTTTTAAATTAAATTTCAACCTAAGAACAGTATTGGAGTCCCCAGATTTCATGCTACCTGTAAACCAGAGGAGACAGTTTTGGTTTCTCCACTCTTGACAGAATTGTGAGAGAAAGTGAAAACATCCAGATCTCTTTTGATTATCTATTGCCTATCTCACCCTTCCATCCTGGTGGTCAAGGAAGAGAAGGGTGAAAGTTTTTTTCAGCTCTTTGCTGCAGTAAGGACGAAGTTTCGAAAGGTAACTAGTTTTGTTTCTGTAGCTTCATGCTGTTCTGTGAATTCCCTGGAGGCCTTCCTTTGAGGAGGAAAAGATCAGCAGATCAAATAGATATATGGTCCAAAGATATGAGCAAACAGTTCTTAAAAGAACTGCAAAATATTCACAAACACATGAAAAATGCTCTGAATCATTAATAGTAAGAGAAATACAAATCAAAACAACTCAAAGATTTTACTTCACACCTTAAAATCGATGAAAATGGCAATAGTCAAGCTAGAGTGCATGTAGGAAAATGCACACTTATCCATTGTTGGTGGAACTGCGAAACTGTTTTGGAAAGCAATTTGAAATTATACAAAGTGACTAAAATGTCCATACTTTTTGAATTAAAGTCTCTATTACAGGGCTTATGCTCCAGGGAAGCCATCAATAAGAAAAAAGTCCCCATATACTCCAAAATGTTTATATAGTAGCACTTTTTTGTGAGAGTTAAGAATTGGCAACAAAATAGATGTTCAAGTGGGGAAAGGCTTAGCAAATTGTGGTATGTGAATGTAATAGAAAATTACTACCCTGTAAGAATGATGTATGAGATGAATATGGAGAAACATGGAAAGATTTACATGAACTGAAGCACACTGAAGTAAGTAGAGCCAAGGAAACAATATATATAGTAACTACAACAATGGAAATGGAAGGAACAACCACATACCAAAAAATTAAAATCAAATGTAACAAAATCATGAAGGTCTAGTAGGACACAAATGAAGAGAATGAGAGGACATCCCCAAGCTATCCTTTTTTAGAGGTGAGAGGTCTGCATGTGTTACAAATTAGATATATTTTTGGATTTTTTTCAATGTATTGGTCATTTGTGCTGGGGGGTTTTTCTCTCTAAAATATTATTTGTCATATGGGATGGTTCTCTGGGAGAGGGGAGAGATACATGGGATATTATGATGTAAAAAGCAGAAAATATCAATAAAATTCATCTTACAGATTGAGAAAATGAGTCACAGAGAGGATAAGAATTGTCCTACATCACATAGATAGTAAATACCTGAGACAGAATTGGAACCTAGGTCTTCCTGACTCCAAGTTCAGGACTTTATTCATCATGCCAAATTATCTCTTGCATTTATCCAAGAAAGGATGGAGAATATGAGGTTTTGTAGCAAATTATTAGGGGGTTAAGACATGAATTCAAGTCCTTCTGTGCTCTGTGACCCAGTGACAAATCACATGCCAGATGATATTAGAATGAATTAGGTGGCTTGGGGGGAAGGTGCACATAGTAAATCAATTCTTTGTACCCAGATTTGGATAGTTTAGGTTCAGAGGATTACTCTATCTCTTAGAAACTCATTATTCTCTCTGTTTCCTGTTGTTGGTTCACATATGGCTAGGCACAGGAAGGCACTGACCTGCATTTTGGGTGGTAGTGTGATGTAGAAGGATGAGCACTGGATTTAGAGTTAGAGGTCCTATATTCGAATCCTGACTCTGACACTTACTAATGTGTGACCTTTAACAAGTCACTTGACTTTTCTGAATCTTGTTTCCTCACCTGTAAATTGAGTAGTTTAGATGGGAAGAACTGACCTCTCAAGTCCCTTTTAGCTCTAGAATTATCAACCCATGATCAGTAATCAGCCAGGTTGCTC